>CM061919.1:47988139-48368463 GCA_031002005.1 Vandiemenella viatica | reverse complement strand
AACTTTTCCTCAGTTGCTTGAGATCCTAGAAGATTATCAACATGCTTCATTAGAAATTTATCCGACATGTTTGGTCCCATTTTGCTCTGCTGTACCAGTTACTAAGGTTTTTACAAATCTCTGTTGCCGTGTGTTATTAATCTTATTTCCCTTCCAAATTTAAGTCGCGACAATCAGGAGTGATCACGTGAAGTTTCTGTACGTTTATTCTTATTGTTTATTGTCTCTTTGTTCATGTATAGAACCGTCTTGGAGAATCCACTAACTCAGTACTCTTCTCAGTGTCTGAAGCGTATTTCATTTATTTGTCAGTGAGGAAATAATATTATTACTACTCTTGATTCTCGGATCACTAAACTCTGGACAGTTACGATAGCGTGAAAATCGGTCCAGACAACGCCATCAAATCCAGAGTTAATCAGTGGGTATCTGTTGACCGCGCCCATCTGCGTCTTGCTGCAACCAGTGCGTCACTGATATCACCCGGGGTGACAGGTGATAAAGGAGAGCACATCCGCTCTGCCAGATACCTTCGTCTGGTGTCCACCCAAGGAAACGACAGGTGAGTTCATCTCAGCTAAACCGCACACCTAAACCGTAACTTCTAATAGACTTAAAATGGCAGACAATTGACGACTTGCTCTGATTCTGATGGTGATGTAGGTCAAAGTAATAGGTCTACTTTCGCTCTTAATTTTTATAAAAAGTCTCGGAGAAAACGTTAATGGTCGTCTAAGATTATTTGCTGATGATGCAGTTGTCTGTACGGCAGTAAAAGGTTATGCTGATTGTTTAGAGATTCACTGTGATTTCGACGTTACTTCGTCATGAAGCTATAAATGGCATCTTAAAGTATATTGCAATAAGTTAAATGTTATGCACATAACGAATAAGAAGATACCAGTTTCTATGGGTGCCAAAAAATCCGTTCAATTCCTGGGAATGTTGTATATTTGAAGTACCTAGTGATATGAAATGGGATCAGCACATAATCGCTTCATGCAAAAAGGGACTCATGTCAGTCTAGAAGCATTTTGAGAAAAAAAAACGAAAAAAACTAACTCCATCTTGCACACAATGTGGGGTGAGCGGTTGGCTGCAGAAGGTCCTTTATTGTACCAATCGATGTAAAGATGTAAACGTCTTTCAAACCTAAAGTGCCTCTTCAACTCAAAAGCTCCCAATTTTCTCGCATGAAGCGATTCGACATCGGTTGTTAGAAAAGAAAATGCTACACTTCGATTAAGAGTAGAATTTTGTATAATTGTAACATATTCGCTAGGGAAATAACGTTTAAAACTCGCAAAGGTCATCATATAGAGCAGGGGTGGGCAACCCAAATGATCTTGCGGGCCACCTTGGAAATGCGTCATAACTCCGCGGGCCGCATATACAATTATAAATTGTATATTATATTAGATGTTCCGAGATGCGCGCGATTTATGAGTTCGCATAGTATAACATAATTATTTCGCGAACTGATAACTGTAAACTCATAAATAAAACAGGCAATATCTGTCATATATTCGCAAAAATATTATTTTAAAATCAAAGTAATTTTTTTCTCATAATTTCGACAGTTAATTTTGAAATATATAGATGCAAAAATAATGTATTTTTTAAATACATTGGTTTTCACTACAGTGGAAATTATAAACTAAATATAATTTGAAAAAGTATAATGTATCACGCGGGGCGGAAAAATCTTCAAGGCGGCCGCGGGTTGGTCAACCATGCTCTAAACCGAGTACGATGCTTATTTTTTATTAATTTTCATGATTGAAAAGCTGCTCACATTTATACATGCTTCCAAATGTGCAAATTATTTTTCGTGCCAAAACTCTCAGCTGTGGATATTTTTCTTCGGAAAGGTCTGTGCTGTATCTGAAATTTCTGAACCTCTCGCGGGCCGGATTGAAGCTAGTGGAGGGCCGGATCCGGCCCGGGGGCCGGGGGTTGCCCATATATGATATAGAGTATTGTTGTGAAGTAAGTTGTCGGTATCGCAAGCAATCCATTAATAGTATCTGGTATACAGACGATATAATTTCCGCACGAATTTGTTGAGTTAGATGAGAACAACTGTTATTTACGAATGCTTTTATATACATCCTCCGCCGACGTACTTTGGTAGCAATTGCTATTTTGATGCCTATATGGATGTCTTTTCCCTAGTTCTGTTAGTAATTTGAACACAGAGAAGGGAGATTGGTTTTGACACAAGACTCCCTCTGTTATTCACAATTTTCTGTGAACTGTAGAGTGTAAATATAGGTTGCTTTTCAGGACGCAAAGTAAAAGTAAACGTCACCGGACGTTTGTGCAAATGCACATCCTTTTCTGCAAAATATCGTTTTTAGAAATTCAACGTACCGCTTATAATACGACTTCTGGCGGCCGAGAGGTGAAAGCGCGAACATGGATCCAGTAGCAGCTTCGTGATTATATTTTTCAATTCGCTTGTATGTTTGGTTCCGTTTTCTTTCGGGGTATGAAAAATACGCAATGTGAAGATACCAAAACGTAGTTCGGCTTTTTTTTCATGTCAGCAAGAAACCTTACGAGGTAATTATATGTACATAATTAAAACGCGAAAATATACAGGGTTCACATTTTTTTTTCTAAAAAAAAGTTTGGATTTCTATTTACACGTGAGTAGTGAGTAAAAATCTTGTTAAGTTTGTTAAACAATTCAATATGTCTTTTCCTTACTATGAGGTATATTATTATTTCTTTTTAATTACGATGGAGCATAAGCTCTTGTAAACATTCCATTGCAGGACTACTTTTCCATTTCTTCTTTTCTATTCTTCGAGTGTAATTTCCTCACCCGTCTATTTTTGCCTTTTATGACTTTTAAATACGTTTAGCATTTTTGGTAAATTTTTTAACATTTACCTAAGAAAATCCAATCCCTAAAACCTCAAATCGAATGCTAGCTTGTTTTCATGGTCATCTTTCCCTTCCACGCTCTACTCCAAATACTTCTACCAATATCTTTCCAAGCCTTGTCACTAATATACACATTATACACTACCAGCATTTTCTTGACTATTTTCCTCTCCCTCAAGGAATTCGTCCCCCTCCTTAATCATATCAGTTACTCATTGTACTCTGAGTTAATTTCCGCAACCAAATCAAGCTGCGCACCTGTTCACCTCCCTCAACGTTTGTAACAAAAATAAAAGTCCTATATCACACCACCATACTGGTTAGTTTCAACAAAGCTTTTTAACCAAAATCCCTCACTTCCTTGATCCATTCCTTCATTATTTTCCCACCACCCATTTGTGACCTTTCCAGTTGAGGTTTTTTTTTTATATATATATAAAATGTTATGCCGAATTGTTTGCTCTTAAATCATGCAAAAAGCAGTTCCCCCCATAGCTTATGATCTTAAATAGCCTTTTTTTTTTATCTGTGTACCCAATAAGCTAACACTTGGAATTTATCTTCATCCCATATTAACATATCCAGTTAGAGATTCTGTCCAGGTCATTCTGCATCTGTTCAGTTTTCTCTCGTTTTACTAGTAGATTACTGGGCGTTGCTCGGAGGCTGGATATGAAAGCTATGATTATTATTCCGTACAATCGGTTTGTCGTTAACATTCTTCATCACCGTCCACTTTGGCCGATTTCTTTACGGTTTCCAGATATATACAAAACCAGAGGAGTTGCACTTGTAAAATTGCGTTAACAGTGGTGAAGAGGGAGAGCGGTTGCAGTTTTGTAAACCAAATGTAAATATTACTTTTCCACTTATTTAGGGCACACGTGTCCCAAGATCGTTCGATATTGGATAAAAAGTGTAGATGCCTATGTCGCCAATCTCTCTCTCTGGCACTTTTTTCCCCTCTGCCCTGTCTCTTCTTTCAGAAGTTTCTATCTTACCATATCTAATGGACCCATGTAAACGGGCGGACGCCTGGACGCATGGAATACATCACAATCCCGTTCCTGTGATCACCTATAGAATTACTAACTTAATGCTTGTTCAGAGGCGAGCAGTAGTTAACAGGAAGGCCGCCATGCTTAGAGGAGCGGGTTTTGGGTGCTCCTCCAATTTAAAAAAAAAAAAAACGCCAATCTAACTTTTCAAACATTTATCTAAATTCCAAAATTTAAATTCTCTGTCAGCAATTGTCCAATCGGAATAGGTACCGTACAACACCGTTCGACAGGAAAAGAAGTGGGGTTTCAGGATATTAGTATCCTCCATGGCAGATTTCCCTAGCGTTTTTGAAATATAGTATTTACAACAACAAAAAATGGTTAGTTTCATGTAAATCTCGCTGTAATGTAGGTAAATGGAAAGAGTGGTTGGGTTTTTGTAAACCAAATTTTCTCTTTGTTTCAAAGTATATGTGTGCAAAGTTTCATCAATATCGGATAAAAACCGTCGGTTTATCTGTTGCCACACCAGCTTTAAAACAATTTTTCAATTTTAGTTTCAAATTTCTCGATCACTAATTGTCCGACAGGAACTGGTCCAGCGCCAATAAACAGTAATTCGTATGTGCT
Source organism: Vandiemenella viatica (assembly GCA_031002005.1). Lineage (NCBI taxonomy): Eukaryota > Metazoa > Arthropoda > Insecta > Orthoptera > Morabidae > Vandiemenella > Vandiemenella viatica. Next base: position 48,363,940 of record CM061919.1, on the reverse strand, counting down.
TTCACATTATCACCATCCATTTTAACCCATATCGCTACCTGATTCAAGGTATTTGCAATACTGAACCGTTGCACATGTAAATTTTCCTTTTAGGGGGTGATGGTGGAGAGGGGTAAACCAAATGTATTTTTCCCCTTATTTTTATTTATATGTTTGCAATGTTTCATAAAGATCGGATAAAAACTGTGCATTTTTATAAAGAAAATAAGAAAATACAAATCTACACACATGCCCTGTCTAGTTGGATTTGATTTACTTGTACACTATTTTTAGTCGCCCAGTGAGAAACATGTGTACCTAGTTTCATTGAACCGAAGAGATGTATTAGTGGTAAGGCTCTGGACGCGAATTTGAATCCTCGTCTGGCCATCCAAATCGAAGTTTTCCATGGTTTCCCCAAATCATTAATGGTGAATGCCGGAATGGTTACTTCAAAAGGTCATGACCGAATTCCTTCCCGTTTCCTGTACCCGGTCATTTCTCGCCTCAAACGACGACGACGTAGACGATGCGTAAAACCCAAACAAAATAAAACTTTATTAAATTCATGCCAGCTATTTTTGGTAATAAAGATTCAACACACATCCTACCCAAAAAACGGGTGGTTTAGATTTGATTCATTCCTAGACTATTTTTATTCTCCCAATGTTAAACATGTGTACCAAGTTTCATTAGTTTGAAAACAGCAGTTTTCGGAACTAAAGTAACGGTTAATCTATCCGCACAGTTCACAGAACGGGATGGGTAGGATGCCGTGATAAGCAATGGCAGTTTTCAAATGGTCAAGCTGGCATTTCTATCTAATCACAGCATCTGCTAATGTTGCTGCTCGAAAATCGAAACATGTACTGTACTCGCATTAATACATACCTCATACATTTGAAATGTGTCTGTTTGTTCTGGCATCACGCAGAAAATACCGATTTTGAATGGATTTTCACAATATGAAAGCTTGGGCTACGAATTAAAATCTGACGTGTTTATAAGAAGTTAGAAAACCTTTCTTTTAAGAATAATCTGGCATAATCTGAAACTGCTTAATCAATTGTAATGGGGTTTTCACAGAATCAATCGGTGTGTCTGATTATGCTGCCTCATCTGCCGCTGGAGCTGAAAATTTTCACACTAGTCCATTTCATCTGGCTGAGGAGCTCAAATTAAAATCTGTTCCCCGATAAAGACTGGTGGCATGGAACTGGAAGGAATTCCCCCATGGCCTTGGAATGGAACCACGCTGGCATTCATCTCGAGTGGTTTCGGGAAACAATTGAAAACCGCCTTCCAGAAGGCTCGCGTTCAAACTTAATTGTGATGAAGCGCACGCGCAGGTGGCAATTGCCTACACACCCATTTTTCCCCTTTGAACAAGTGCATCATCTATACCTTCAATGTCAATAAAGCTTTTGCAAATATTGAAACCTCAATACTAAACAGCACAATTAACTATGAAATGAATAAAAGCTAGTTTATGTGAGAAACTCACGTGAGTGTGCAGATTGTATCGTGAATTACAGTGGCATCCAAAAAAAATATTGAGTTGTCCTAAACTGTTTCTATTTTCAACACTAAGCGCTTAATTAAAAGTTCTATTCATGTCAAAAACCATTAGCCTACGCATTGATTTCTGTGAATATATTGAATCTATTTTAGCTCCATACGCGATGCTTTACTTGTGCGAACTCAGCCATTCATGCAAATATCGAATCTTAATTGCTGAAGAACGTAATCAATAGCAAAAGAATGAAAGCTATATCAGTGCCGAAAGTATCGTGACATAAAAGCTTCTCCAAAATACCAATATAAACACCAAGGCTTTCGTGTTAAAACCGTCAGTTAAACATTGGTATCTGTCTCATCTGTATTATTAATTATTACGTATCCAAGATTATTATTGTAAACTGCATTTATTGCGAGGTGATGGTCATATCGTGGACAAAAAAATGTCGTTTATTCATTATTAATTTACGTAGTCTTCCGCATTCGGTACGGTAATCTGTAGCACACATACCCCAAAATTGAGGGAAGAACTGGTATATGTTGTAATATTTTGTCGAAGTGTGTACATTTTTTGTAGAATTATCATTGTGAACTGCTTTATTTCGAAAACTTAAGGCAATAGCCATAGACCTTGTTGTTATGCTGCCAGAGATCGTAGATAGATATTATTTACTTTACATACTTACGAACTGATTAAAATTGCATCATTCCAGAAATTAGCTGTTTGGACCGCTTTTCATTTTGTAAGAATAGGTCTTTCTCTTGACACACGAAGCTCAGTTGTATGCTAATAGAGTCTCATCACACTTCTTCTTGGACCCTGAAGTTTGAAGGGGTGGGAAGTACCTTCTCCCATAAGGATAGTCTTCTTTTTACATTTGTTCTGTCGAGGGACCCAGTTTCTAAGAAACTTCTCCATGAGCGGAGGCGTGTTGGAGCCATAGTTTGGTTGTACATCTGGTAATTTCGATCCGTCTCTTGTTTGAGCTTCTCCTTCTCAGCGGGCACATTTCGTCTAATATCCGGTGGTGCTATTTGTCTCATGTAACCGACATCCAATCTGACAGTACATCTCTTTGGCGTGAGTGGAGGATTCCCATTCAGGTGCGCAATATTCTGCGACTGAGAGTGAGAAGCAGAGAGCCATAGCTGTGGATCGTAGAACCATTACTGAGGTACTTTACCAGTTTCCACGCTTTTCCACTATTTTGCTTCATATCCAGGATATGGAGAAGTTGGTCCTTTTTGCTTTCTTCTTTCGCTTAAACATTGCATGAGCTTTCCACCCAGTTCTATGGTATGTGTTGAAAAAGGGTCTCTGTTAAAGTTTTCTCGTTAACTTTCCCAAAGGTCTTGATCGTTGGAGGTAAGTACTGTAATGTAGCGGGTGCGGCATCCTTTAGGGATATACTTCCTAGAAGTGTTTTCAAAGATTTCAAGAAATGCCTTGTAGTTCATTGGTACAGCTTTCAAATCACTCAAATTTTCTTCCAAATCTTGGAAGAAATTTTGCCATCTTAGATTTTTTAAATTCTTAAAAGGTACTATCTAAGGTTTAACGACTCCACCTGTGGTACGTGTAACTGGTCTATGTTGGGTTCTTGGTATAGGAGTAGCCAGTGTTTTCGCTGTATTTTGTGCAATGGAACCGCTGATAGAATATTAATAGGGTTGCAGCTTTTCCTCTCTCATCTACTACTGAAAGAGAGAAAATAAAACGCAAACACATATAAAGTGTAGATAAACAAATGTGAGAGAAAAATTAATCTGTCGCATCCAACAAGTAGTTTCTGGTAAGGACCAGATCCGGAAACACTGCTGCTTATAAACGGGGCCCTGGTACGGAAAATAAATGATTATATTTACCTCTGCTATGGATCTGAAACATACTACTCTCCAAATTTGACACTGTTCAGTACAAGATACGGTGCAATTCTCTCTACACCAGACACTCATTCTTAATAGAGGCTATGGATAAAACCACTACTGAACAATTGCCGTTATTATTTAGGTGGAAAATTTGTTCAAAAGATAATGCTGTTGCAAAATAGTGCCATAGACATGCGATAGAGGCTCTGGCATTGAGAAGAACACTAATCGCTATTAGGAAAGAGGAAGAAAACCAATTTTAGTAATGCCTTGCAAGGACCTAGCCAAGTAACAGTCGATAATCTATTCCTCACTGAAAAAGCCTTACTTTGACGGTCCATATAAACAAACTACGATTTTAACTGCAGATAAAATCGGAAATACTGTTCACAGAAAGCACGGCACGGAACATAAGCTTTTCAGATCATATTCTTACACAGTATGAAAACGGTGTATACGTCTATACCGATGGGTCTATTATTGGTAATACGGAGGACTGCGCCTTTGTGGATACGCATGCGCTTTTAGAAATAGTTTATACACTTCACAGTGAAGCCTCAGTTTTCACTACAGAAATAATAGCGATCCTAAATTGACTTGATTATGGGAGGAATGTTAGCTCCAAAAGCGTTGTTGTACTTTCAGACTCTCGACGCGCTTTAGGATCTTTTAATCACATTGGTGGTAATACGTGTAGGTGCCATCTTCGAGACTGTGGCAGAGTTAAGTGAAATTAGCAAACGAACTGAATTTATATGGGTGAAGGTGTACACTCGAATAAAAATTCCAGCCAGCTTCATAAGTCAAGAGCTGTCAGAGACATGACATACCCATTAATCAAGACGATTGACCTGTTTTCTCTCTCAGAATGAAAGTAAAACAACTATGGGTCACATCGTGGAAAGACACGTCCAAGATGAGTGAAAAACACTACATTGTAATTCGTCAAACAATCCCTAAGGCGTACTGAAATCCAACAAATTTTACATCAAGAAAAATGGTATTTACCATTGCTATACTAAAATTAAACCACGATCGTTTTCAAAAACACCTTCACTGCATAAATGCACTGAATTCTCAATTCTTCAGCTGCGATGGAGTTAGTGGAACCGAACCAAATCGCTTCTTTTTTGCCTGCAAGGAGAGAAGGCGAAAGTCAACGCAGTTCATACCAGAACTACTGAGATTAGGACTGCAACTAACCGATAACGTTGCCTATCTTGTAGCTTTGGAAGATGTTACGGTATAATTTTTTTTTGTAACAGTTTAACGTCCCTTTTTAACAACGTGGTCTTTAGAGACGGGAAAGGATGGGGGCAAGGAATGGGAAGGAATTCGGCCATGGCCTTTTGAAGGAAGCATCCCGGCATTCGCCTGGAGTGATTTGGGGAAACCATGGAAAACCCAAATCTGGATGCCCGGACGGGGATTCGAACCGCCGTCCTCCCGAATGCGAGGCCAGAACGCTATCCGTTACACCACCACGCTCGGTTTTACGGTATAAAAATCAATGATGAAATTCGTGGAGGAGAATAACATCAAGATTTAACGGTTTATTCTCAGGGAATTTTTATAGAAAGATAGATGGTGACAGCCGACGCAGTATCTTGAAAAGCGAATGACAGTGTGATAAGCTACTTACCTCTGCTCGTCGGTTGGCTATACAAGAATTCGAGAATGCATTGCATGACAACACATGGACTGTAGGTAATAGTATGGCAGTTCCTATTCACTTAAATCCACCTTCTGGGTACAGAATAATTTGTGTTCGCTCTAGAAACCAATTTTACATCATCTTTTTAATGTGTGTAACGCATAACTAACTATAAGATATAACAGTCATGAGCATAGCTGTAAAGATACAAAGTTGAAACGACAAATAAAGTGGGGAAAATCGGTTACATATTGTTGAGCATTTCTGCTAAATTGTGTCCATCAGTGTGCTTCGGAGAAACCTTAACTGTTGATCGACTTCTCTCGAAAGTGACTCACGGTAGTTAAATCCAGATTTACAACTAATTTGAGCGCTAAGAAGAACCTGGAGTTATCTGTAACCTTAAATCTGTAATTTCCTATGACGTTCTGTTAGGGAATTCCTCCCATTAATAAATCTTTAAAAAATACATGATATGAGAAACAAAGTTGTACCCAAAAGGAAGCGTCGGAATGGAGGGATGACATTAAATCCACATCTTGACGACTCGTAAGGTTGTGGGTTCCTGAGAGGGCTTTATCACAGGAGATGTTTATTCTTAGGTCTAACGGTACGAAAAAAAGAAATAGGCTATAGTCATCTGTTATTTGTCCTTTCATTGCGATCAATTGTAGGATGGCATTGAGACTACGAGAAATAGTTAGACTTGAAACTACCTACCGTCTCTTCTCAACATAATGTTTCTCCAGAAACACAAATTTTTCATAACTTTGACAGCATGATCGCACGACGCTTCAAATGATTCATTAGAGAAATGTTTGTCCTCTGGAAACTCTTAAGATGAACACAACTGGAAAAGGTGAGACCATTGATAGCGTCCCTCATGGTTGTAAAATCAAAAACTGAAATCCCTTCGTGCAATGCCAAGTGAGTAGGGAACGTGTGGAATCGCTTCCAAGTAATTTTCTACATCTACATCTACATCCATACTCTGCAAATCACAAACATTGTGGGTGGCAGAGGGTGCTAAGCACCAATCCTAAACCCGCCCATTCCAATCCCAAATAGTGCTAGGAAAGAAGGAATACATATAAGTATCAGTACGGCATCTTATTTCTCTAATCTTATCCCTTCGGTCATTGCGACCTAAATAGGTTGGCGGAAGAAGTATTTCATTGCACTCGAAATTTAAATTTTTTCGCATATTCTCCAATAAATTCGAACGCAAGCTACGTCGTCTGTCTTCCAAACTATCCCAGCCCAATCTATGTATCAATTCTGTGACGCTTTCATAAGGGCTGTAACAACAAGTCACGAATCTAGCGGCTCTCCTCTGCACCCTCTCAACTGAGTCAATCAGAACCTTGCGATACGGATCCCAAACCCCACAACAGTAATCCAGATGCGGACGCACTATTGTTTTATACGCTATCTCCTTTGTTTGAGCATTACAATTCCTCAAAATACGACCTATGAATCGTAATTTAGAATTTGCCTTGCCTACGACGGAAGTTATGTGCATGTCCCATTTCATGTTGCTTTGTACTATCACCCCAGATACTTCACGGAATCAACAGTGTCAACAGGTGAATTGTTTAATTTGTACTCGTGAACAACCTGATTCTTCTTGTTACTTATCCGCATTGCCTTGCACTTTTTGCAATTAAGTGTAAGCTGCCATTTACGGCACCAATCGAAAATAGCATCCAAATCACGCTGAATTTCTAAACAATCGTCGGAGCACCTTATTTCCCTATAGATAACCGCATCGTCGGCAAACAATCGCAACCAGCATTTGACGTTGTCACCTAGATCGTTTATAAATATTAAGAAAAGAAGTGGACCTATTACACTTCCTTGAGGAACGCCCGAAGTAACATTTATCTTAGAAGAGGCTTCCCCGTCAACAACGACATATTATGATCAACCAGTTAGAAAATCACGTATCCACTCGCAAATCTGAGCCGAAATACCGTAAGCTCGAATCTTCGCTAAAAGTCGGTTGTGTGGCACAGCATCAAAAGCTTTCTGAAAATCCAAAAAAAAACCGCATCAACTTGCGAACCTGCATCGATAACTTTCATTATGTCGTGGGAAAATAGGGCCAATTGTGTTTCACACGATCTCTTCTTCCGAAATCCATGTTGACATGGTGTAAGTAACTCGTTCTCATCTAGAAACTTCATTATGTTCGAGCATATGACATGTTCCAGAATTCTGCTGCAGACCGATGTTAGAGATATGGGTCGATAATTACTAGGATCACACCGATCTCCTTTCTTAAAAACGGGAATTACCTGGGCTATTTTCCAGCTAGAAGGTACTTTTCTAGTGATTTCCGGAATATATCTGACAGAAATGGTTCAACATCCTCCGCGTATTCAGAAAATACTCCTACCGGTATACCATCGGGACCCGGCGCTTTACCCCACTTCAGGAGTTTTAATTGCTTTACAATTCCTACGCTATCAATTTCTATCGGATCCATCTCTAATTCCACACGATGTGGTAAAGTGGGGATGTTCTCCATGTTTTCTTGCGTGAATGAATTTTTGAATTCGGTGTTAAATAAGGTAGCCTTGCCGCGGCTGTCTTCAACCTCCCGTCCATCTTTTATTAGAACTGGCTTATTGTTCCCACTACAACTAACTTTTTTTACATACGACCAAAATTTCTTAGGGTTTTCAGTGAGGCTCTTAGAGAGAGAATTTTCACGAAAGTTATTAAATGCCTCACGCATCGCATTCTTAACACGTCCCCTTATCTCCTCTAACTTATCTAAATCAGTCCGATGCATCCTGAAGAAAGTTCTGTAGAGAGGCAATGAAATCAGAATGATCGATGAAAGAGCTAAGGTGCAGCCCCTTCATGTCGTCCCCCTTCCCCCCCCCCCCAATTCAAAAAGCAAAATCTTCGGATGTTTCTGCAGTCCACGGACAATCATTGGTTTCCAATAACCACTTGCTGTACACTGGCAATAATGTGGGAATATCAGGTGAATGAATGAGGATTCTTCGTATCTCTCCCACACATCGTTCGGCATTCTTTAAACTGCTGAACCCATTATCACAAGTTCTTAACACCCGTATGACATGCACCTCATGTTTAGGTGCCAATAATGTGTTTAATTTGATGCAAATGGAGAAGACGAATTAGTAGATGCTCTTTTTGGAATGGGGACAATGCCATTTTAAATACTCAAAACGTTATAATTTAGCAGTTATCACGTCACTTATTTGCTCTGGATGGTGCTGCCTTTTGGCTAATCCATTCCCTGAAGAATTTTCTCGCCTTTTAAAACCACGTTCAAGTTTTTGTCTGCTCTCATTACTAGAAAAAATGTTGTGGGACATTATAACTTAAATACGACGAATATGTCATGGTATGTTACTCAGAAAAATCAAGCGGAAATTATGACATCTGTCTATAAAATTATCTGTCCAGTTTTCGTCATCTTAACAGTAAAATATTCTTTAAGTGTGCAGCTCATAAAACAGGCGGCTCTTCCCTGTTCATTTCAACTTCCATTAATCAGTTCTTTCGTTTATGGCTCAAATGAAATATTAGGTGTGAACTTGCAAAAGAATCAAACGCTTTCTGCGGCGGCCACACAGATTTTGATATTACTTGGATTCCAGTAATCACTCCAGCCGAATACCTGGATACTTATTTCAGAAAGGTCACAACCGAATTTCTTCACGTTCCTTAATCCTTTACCCCCGCCATCATCTTCCGACTTTAGGTTAACGGTCACAATGAAAGCTTAACATTTCTCAACACAGAATTAAAGATTGTTACATGTTTAACTACATAGAGGTATGTAATGTGTCCTATGCTTGTAAAAACTGCTCGCAAAATTTCAGTGCGTCTAATCTAATTCTCAAGATTTTAACTAAGAGTATATCAACAGATGCAGCGGCCAACGGTATGTTCGATTAATTGCTGTCGATGTGGCACCATCGTACTTGCTGAATTTATAATGGGCAATGCATTAGAGAAATTAGAAATAGCAGAGAAATTCTTTCAGGTCGTTCTCAACACAAAGCGTCCTGAATCGTAATCTAGTGAGTGATCGATCTTTTCTCGGTTGAAAGATTGCAGTGGTAACTGTGATGTTATTTTTCCATGAATCACTCCATTCTTAAGACAGTTATGTTACTCTGTTCATAAATAAGTTTGTTAGTGGCTTTGCAACCTTTGAACAGGAATGAAAAACCAAATCTGGTGATGGCACGCTGAAACTCAGTAAGTTATTAATACAGTCTTCTCGGGTAACTAGCCGAGTGAGCAGGGTGTTTTCACACGATCGGAAACTCTGTCGCCATCTTTGACTAGCCCTGTGAGCTGGGTGGTTCCACACGATCGGAATCATGGAGGAAGGAAATATATGGAGGAGAAGTGACGTTAAATCTGTGAAGCAGGTTCTAAACTCTCCCGCATGGCGGCAGCAGCGGTATTGTGACCCAAACAAATGCCGAGTTCACACTGTGTCTGATGTTCTGATTATTTCATTTTGTAATGTGTATAAGTGTTTTATAATGCCATCTTGTGTAGCATACGGTTGTACAAAAAGGCAAGATAGGAAAGAACCTGGAATATCATTTCATAGGTAAGTTGTATTCTAATAATTGTTGTTGAAGTGGTCAGTGGGAATTGTAAACTTTGGCGCATGTCTATAAATATTTAGTCATAGCTCTCAATGGGATGACTTTGTTCTCAAATTTTTGTTGGTGTAGTATAGAAAATCAGCATACCTTGCTATTTTGCACATAATAGACTAGCATTAATTTTTAACGAGTGTTGAAAATGAGATTTGAAGGGGTGTGTTTTACATCGCGATTCAGTTTATTTAGTATTACGATTTCTTTCCTCACGTTGCTGTTTAATACTGACAGTGTATGATGAAATTAACTGTTATGTGAGAAGCTGTGAGTTTTATTCATTTTTTAAAAAAAAAATTCAAGCCATTGACTTTAAGGTTATTTTTAAAGCTTCGTATAAGACTTGTTTCTGTTTGTAAATACAAAAACTAAGCAAGATATCGAAAAAAATTTATTCTTTATTTTCGATTTGTCTCGTCGTGTTATATAAGAATCGATCATTAAATTTGACTTTTGCGAAATTTTTCTTCTGCATTTCAACTCAAGACACCTCACTTTTGATACAGTATATCTCTAGAACTAGGCGAGATATCGAAAATGTTTATTCTTTATTTTTTATTTCTCTCGTCTTTTTAAATAAGAATCCGTCATCAAATTTCACTTTGACCAATTTTTTCTTTTGAATTTCAACCAAAACCATTTCACATTTGAGACAGAACATCTCGAAAACTAAGCATGATATCAACAAAATTTATTCTTCATTTTTTATTTGTCACATCGAGTTACATAATAATCCATCTCCAGATTGCGACGTTACGTTAATCCTAGAGTCCCCTTGAGGTTTTTGTACATATACGCCGTGTCTGTATGGGTTAGGTCATGCCTCCCCACTCCCCCCACTCCTCCTCCGCCCGGCTTCACTTCATTGCGTGGTGAAGGTCGCTTGCGTCGTCTACATGTATTTCCTTCCTCCGTGATCGGAATCTCTGTCGCCATCTTTGACTAGCCCTGTGAGCTGGGTGTTTCCACGCGATCGGAATCTCTGTCGCCATCTTCACCAGAAACCCTGCTCACTCGGCTAGTCACCTGAGAAGACTATCTTAATTCTCAACGCCGACAGAAACTTCGATCTTATGTATCGGTAAGTTATCATGAAGTACCCGGGCTAGATTGGTTTAACAGTAGACAGGCTGGCAATCGACTTGTGTAGGTCACCAATCACCTGAAGATGACTGCGCGGTTGAAACTTTGTTGACATCTCGTAGACACATACGCCAACGATGATCGTCTTCTCATGTCAAACAGAACTGTTGTACCCAGCTTGGTCTCTAATCAACCAGTTTCATGAAAACCCACCATTCAACCACACTTGAATACATCTAGCTGTCCATAATGTTCCAGGGCTTTATTCTTAGATGTACATTCTAGTTGGATGACAATTATCCTTCTCACATGGCCTGTGCTGAGAAATATGTTTGCAAAGTTAGAATAAATTCGCACAATGTTTTATTTTGTTCTATATCGCATTCTTCGATTATCAGCAGGCGATGTTTATATTCCGATCACTTGTCAAAGAAGAGACAGCTCGTGAATCATTGAGAGCTGTATCGACGTTGCCAGCTGATAAAAATGTTCTCGACATAACAGTTGCGTCATACCCTCACATTTGAAAAAATGCTGAAAATTATATCAAGATATATCTCTTATTTTTAATAAATGTTAGAAGGTTCATGAAATTGGAGTAAAAGCAATAAATTTAAATAAAGTAAAAACAAAAAGTTACTTTTTTTATTACGGTTTTACGCCTTTTCGACGTCAACGGTATTAGAGGCGGAAAAGGACTGGAGTCAATGAACACGAAGGAATTTGGCCTTTTGAAGGAACTATGTGGGCTTTCACCAGAAATTATTTCGGGAAACCAAAGTCTGGATGTTATTAATATAGACCGTATACGAAACAGCAGTGGTATGACTGAAATGTTAACAAAACAGGTACCGAACCTATTCGATATCCGTTTTGACATAATAATAAGGTATCGAATATGTTGAATAACGATGTTAACAGAATTCAGGCATATGAGATGAGGGTTGTCAGAAACATTATTTGCAAGACAACACGGAACGAACGAGAAAAGAGAAGGCGAGGAACAAGACCAGAGGTGACAGATGCAAGATAAAATAATCATGGGTAGACTTACATGGTGCAGTCTGTTTTTTTTTAAGAATGGAGTTTGCAAGAATACGTAGAAGCATGTATAAGCTACAACCATACAAGCATAACCACTATGAATACCACAGATGAGATACAGGGTTATAGTAAAAAAAGACATAAAAGTATAAAGGACAAAACAAAATAGAAAGTGAGGAAAAGGCTAATTTGTCGACCCGTAGAAGACGTGGGATCTTGATGTCGATCACACCTTTGTCAGGAGATATCAATTCATCATACTGAAATGCATTTGAATCCATGCATCTTTGCTCGCATAATCAGTTCAGGCAACCACGTCGTGCGTATTCTACAAACACGTGTAAATCTAGCATTTAACTTTCACAAAAGGTAGGTCTGATTTCCATTTTTCATTCATCTTACTTCCGTGTATTAACCCTCATATCTGGTATCGAAGTCAAAATTTTTTGTTTGTTTACTACACTACTTAAACAATCTTTTCTGAGATCAGAAAGATTGCAGGGATGTGAGGAAGATGAGATATAGCTACGTCTCACTAGTTAGGAATTTCATCATCTTTAGCACATAAAACAAACCGAACGAAACAGTTCCTTCTTTGAAACAGTTCTGATGTCGTTGAATTCGATATATGTAAGGTCTGAACGGCGAATGGCTGTATGACGAATGACGAATAATAAAAGCACAAGCGCGAGTGCAATCTCCACGCCACAACATTCTCTCGGGGGTATAAGTGGAAACATCTATCACTATATTAATTCACCGCAGTAAAGGAAATGTAATTGTGCATCTTATAAAAGGATTGCCTACAGACCGCATTGGCATTCCGACATTATTGTTACTATTGTACGGTTCTCATAAGTAAATCAGACTAAATAAACAGTGTGGTCAATACCAAAGAAGTATTAGAAGGAGCAATGGCGCTAGTGTTCCTTCGCAAATTGAACAATGCGCTCGCCGCCATATTGAGGGCAACCGGTAGCTTTCAGTGTTTACTTTTGTACAGTTGAGACATATTGATATGATCGCGTGCTCGTATATTTTTGGTTTACAAGTGTTTTCTACAATGGTTTAGTCTTGCGCTGCATATAACTACACCAACTATGCTACAAGAGGCACAAATTTGTCGTTTCACAAGTAAGTAAGCATTTAGATAAGTTCAGAATCTTCTACTATCTTAACGCCTGGATGTGATCTAACCTTGCTGATCACATGTTTAATACTTTCTTTCGATACAGATTTCCGCTCCGATATTTGAATAAATTGAGGGAGAGGTTAGCTAACACTTGCCAGATCCTGAAAATCATGTTATCCTACTTTCGAAGAAAATGATTGGTATGTTTGTCAGGCTGAGATTTATCATGCTGCAAAAATGCACAATAAAAATCAGAAAGTGTCAATCAGACAGAAATTAAACAAAACTGTCTTGTTTTATAATGAATAACGGAAGTAGACAAGTTGATTTCTTGTAATTACTTCCCTAATATTCTCATATGAATGATAAGATTGTTATTAATTTCGTAATTTTATTGTCCAGATATTGCATTAAAGGCGGTATAAAATTAATATAGACATTGGCACCTCGCCAGCTAAACTTTATGTAGTCTCTGGAGTATACAAAAATAGGGGGAAAAACAGAATGGAAAGTGACTTTGATATACAAGGTTATAATTTAAAATCCGGGGGTGCACTTGAATTCAAGTAGTATGTAATATGAAAAATGCACTTTAATATACCATATTTTGTTGGCCTTGACAAAATTTGATTAGCAAGGAGTATCATGCTTAGATTTCCTGGACCCGTGTGCTGAGTTGCTAAGTCTTTAGAAGTGAAAGATTTTGGTATAACAATGAACAAAAAAGATAAAAATAGTCACAATAGAAAAGCTAAACCTTTCCTTCTTCGGTTGCCTTCATACTGAAAGAACTACTTGGTCATATTCTTCATTTCAATATGATTAATGCCAGATTCTGTCTTTGAACTGATCAGAAAATGATTGCTCAACTTCAGAAGAATACTTAGTTTGAGCTCTGACTTCTTAAAATTGTGAACCGGTATTTGATCAGTTTTCCTTCATTACATTTATAAATACGTCACTATTATTTAAATGTTAACATCTTTCCGGATCAGTTAAATTAGCCTACTTGAAGAGGGAGAAAAAATTTAACATTGCTCAGAGTGAAGAAAATAAGTCCGAAAGTTAATTATAGTCAGCGGAAATTCTATAATTAACGTTATTCCATCTTCTTTGAGCAAGTGAAGATCCTTAACAGTATAAAATTTTCCATTCTACAGTGGTTTGTTATATGACTGTACGAGGGTTTCAAAGTTCCCGCAATCCCTTACCCCTAAATGGCGGCGGCAGCCGGCTTCAATTTGCTAAGAATTCTGGTCGCCTTTCACATGCGATAGGAGGGGCCCGGTCAATACCTATCTCATTCTGACAATTAGCAAACAACACTTGGAGTCACTTGGGGTTCATAGATTATAGTCATTAGTTAGTAGGGGTAGATTTTTCTGGGGTGATAAAAAAATAAAAACTAGGATGTTTACAGCAGTACAACAATGAATGATAAAGATGAGCCTTTAGGGAGGAACTAAATACGTATTTAGAGTTTAGAAGTGAGGGTAGAATGGTCATTACTGTTGGGGATCTAAATATACCATGCGTCAACTGGGAAGGAAATAAGTTTAATAACAGAGATTTGCAAATCTTTATATATAAAGATGAGTGTATGTATCTATGTTGTTGTTGTTGTTGTTTGTTTGTTTGTTTGTTCTTCATACAAATCCACAGTTTTCATCCGATCTCGATGAAACCATGCACACTTATCCTTTGAAACAAGGAGAAAAATACTGTCTACATTTGGTTGAAAAATTATCTATATAAATAATACATTTTGTCTCATAACTTCGAAATACGGCGATAGACAGACACGTTGGATATGGACGTCTCCGTACCGTGTTTCCGCGAAGTGAGCAGGCAGCTCAGTGGCTAAAGCGCTTGCTTACGAACGTTGTGGTCTCCGGTTAAAATCTCCGTGGAGGCTAAGATTTTTAAAAATTGTTTTTGATCGTAAGAGTCACGGTTGGGCCGTCGGTTATTCGAATTGAATTTTAAACTGTAGATATCACAAAGGTAGGGATGAAATCTGAGGCAATTCGTAGGTAATCTTGCAATACAGTAGATGTACAATTTTTTTACATTATATTTAGTCAGTGTGTGTATAATCTGCAGTTGGAATATTATAAATGCGGAAGTAAGTATCTGTCTTATGTTACATTTTGACAATTAAATGCCTGTACCAATATTGACGGAATTTGACGTGAAAATCTGTAGGGAGGGCACTGGACTTTGTTTGTTCTTCATACAAATCAACAGTTTTCATCCTATCGCGATGAAACTTTGCACACTTATCCTTTGAAACAAGGAGATAAATACTGTCTACATTTGGTTGAAAAATTATCTGTATAAACAATTCATGTTGTCTCATAATTGAAAAATTTCCCGTTGAATCGAAGTTATCCGGTTCAAATAGTACAATTAGGAGCAGAGATATTCGTAATTAAAATGAAAGAAATGATGCCGAAATATTCGTAACTTGAATTGTGTCAATACTCTGCAGTATGCCACGATAATCGGCAATACTCCGAGCGCCCCAGCGGACACGTCTCTACTCCGGCCGAGCAGAGCTCATCCCATGTTGCTCTCTAGCCGGTTCGCCAGACAGTTGGCGCTTTAGCTCGGCGGTGCCGCGCTTGCCTGTCAAGCGTGCAGCTAGGGTTAGAATCTTCGTCCCCGCAACTTCGATTATTTAACTCACTTTAATTCAACTTTCCAGTGTGTTCTGGACCATCTATCTATTCTTTGGTAAAACAAGAATAATCTTTATGTATAAAGATGAATGTATGTTTGTTTATTTGTTTGTTCTTCATACAAATCCACAGTTTTCATCCGATCTCGATGAAACTTTGCACACTTATCCTTTGAAACAAGGAGAAAATACTGTCTACATTTGGTTGAAAAATTATCTGTATAAATAACACAGGTTGTCTCATAACTTCGAAATACGGCGATAGACTGACACGTTGGATATGGACGTCTCCGTACCGTGTTACCGTGTAGTGGACTGGCAGCTAAGTGGTGAAAGCGCTTGCTTATGAACGTTGTGGTCTTCGGTTCAAATCTCCGTGGAGCCTAAGATTTTTAAAAATTGTTTTTCATCGTAAGAGTCAGGCCTGGGCCGTAGGTTATTCGGATTGAATGTTAAACGGTAGATATTAGAAAGTTAGGGGTGCAATGCGAGGCAAATCGTAGGTGGTCTTGCAATGTTGTAGGTGTACACTTTTTTACGTTATAATGATCCGTCAGGTGTTGTTCGCAGTCAGTGTGTGAGTGTGAACCACAGTAATATTATTATAAATACGAAAGTAAGTTTCTGTCTTTTTCTTACTTTTTTACGACTAAATAGCTATATCGATATTAATGGAATTTGATAAGAAAATCTGTATGAAGGGCGCAGGATATTTTTTTCCAGTATGATTAACAGTTGTAGTCACGAAATTTTGAGACCTTATCGAATGGTGACAGAAAAATGTTGGAAATTGATTCTCTTCAAGAGAAAGGTTCGACGGTACAATTATATAGTGATAGCTTTCCTGTCATATTATTCCGACTCGATATTGTTTGGGGCCAATCCTTCGTTACCAACAACTTTCTATATTTAATTCTGGCAAAAAAAATTCTTAATCCACGCGTACGAAGTCGCGGGTACGGGCTAGTACCTTAATAGATGAAAGGGGCTTTGCACAAGGGGTAAAGCAGAGCATGTGGGAACAAAACATGTTGGATGTTGAAATTTACAACGTTGTTGGGCTTGGAAAACGTCTTATTGTAGTTTCTATGATTATTTGCAATACCATAATTAATTTTAGTAATTACAATTTCATGAATCAACAAAATTAATGAATGGAGATATTATTTTACAGTGATAATGAAATTTCCCTTTCTTTAACTTGACAAAAAAATTAATTTGTGAACAGGAAATACTGAAAGTTTATGAAGACAATGACAAGTAAATTGAGCATAAGTGCATATATTTTTGAAAGTTTTCGAGGGGTTTTAATCTTAAATTTAATTTTCATAGAACATGGGGTCGGTTAACAACGTTAGTCGTTCCAGGGCTGCACTGGTTATAAAGGCTACACTTTGCGGTGACAGTATTGTTTTTTATATTGACGTCGTTACCGTCCTACTAGTCGGGGCGAGCCAGTGCTATATTGACGGCAGCCAGACGTCCGTCGCAGGTAAAGAGTTTTCGTCATCTCTATCCTTAGAAATCGATACAATCACATAAATGCGTTAGACTGTTCATTTCGTCGATAACACAAACCCGCTCACCACGCGAGCTCACACAACGGACTGCGTACAACTCAATCACTTAGCTCTCACAATTAGTCAACAACACTTGGAGTCACTTGGGGTTCATAGGTTGTAGTCATGAGTTATTACGGGTAGATTTCTGGGGTGATCAACTCTTCTTCCCTTGTCTCCTCCACAGCTTTCCAGCTCCCCTCTCTTCAAGGGCGATCGGCTATACCGCGTCTCTGATTGCCCAAACACAGGGAGAAAATATGAACATTAATAACTAACAAACCATATCAGCGGCTGTTCTTTAGTCAGTTATTATTCACATGTCCACCACAAGTTTAACGTTTCATTGCTGTTATATGTACTTTCCACGTGACTTCGGAACATTTTCCGCTATCTTTTAACCGTACTATCTCTTCATATCCTCAGAACTACTCGAGGCTGGAGGGAGGTCCACGTATAGTACAGGAGGAACTGTAAAGTTCCTTCACCGCCATCAATTGCTCCTCATTTCGGTGAACCCCTGGACAGGCGCGAGTAGCCAGATTTTCTCCAGCTTGGGTCTGATTCCTTTATATCCATCTATTCCAACATCTGCATGCAATTGTATACATGCAAATGATACTTTACGATGTCAGTCTAATGATCAACTTGTGGAGGCCCCAAGTAACAAAGGAAATAAGTGATCACGAAACAGTTCTGATTCAGGGTTCAGTAAACCAGTAGCTAAAATTGAAAATGGTTATGCGTACGGTTATAGAAAGGCACATATTTCATGACTGAAGGTAACTGAAGGATTTTTCCTATGTGGTAGGACAGCACAAGAATTGTAGAGTTGAAGTTGGAACAGTTCAAAGAGATAATAAAAATGAGGAAGAAATCCTTATTCCAAAACAGAAAATAAACAAAAGTACAATCCTACATACTGTAATAAGGAGATAATCAAACTAAAAAGGTCAGTAAGGACACAGAGCTAAAAGACAGAGGCTGTAGGGAACAAATGAAATAACGAAGCAAAGAGGAGAGCTCAAGCTTATTATTGGTATAGAGGAGCCACTGAATTGTGCATCTAGAAATTTCTATATTACAAAATTTCGGGAATGATAGTTATTTAGACAATTGTAGATAAGGATGGAAAAAAGTAACTGAGGAATTGAAAACGATGCAAATATAAGTACAGTAGAAGTCCGATTATCCTAGGTAAACGAGACCGGGACCACCTCGGATAACGAAAAACTCGGATAACCGGAGGTCAAGGAAAGAGGTTACAATGAATCAAAAAACGTGGTGAAACTAAAATAATACAATTTATTTATAGTTTAAAATTAATTTTTGAAGAAATAAAGTTGTTTTTTGATACATTAATACGCCAAAGTTTTTGAAGGCAACATTCTAAAATTGAGCCCTGTTTCATCACAATTAAAAAGCTGTTCTGACGTTAGTCCCAATTTTAAAACAACATCATCAAGTTTTCTCTGAAATTCATTAACTTCACTGGAATCTGCAGAAAGCTTTTCATCCGATATGTTTAACTGTCTGACACCATACTTATTTTTCCAACGATTTATCCATCCCTATCATATTTCAAAAATTTGCCTCGGTTAACCCGGCGGCTCGGATAATCGGAACTCGGATAACCGGACTTTTACTGTAACTGTTTTACGAGTAAATAGACCCATTAGGAGTTATAGCCAAGGGATGGAACGGTGTAGATCAAAGAACGAGATTCTCCATATACGTATAAATTAGCAGACTACAAAATTTGAAATTATACCTGCGGATATTATGAAGGACTTAGAAAGCTACAAAAGGGTGACATTGTTAAGGAGCTGGATTGAGAGTCATTGGAAGATAGGAGAAAGAGTTGGTATTTTACATGGCGTAAATTAGTAAAAGAGCTTCGTTGGATGTTGCCAGATGAATTAAGAGGAGTAGTACACGGAAGCGAAAAGTAACCATGACCATGAATCAGGGATTGGAATAAATAATGATTTACACAACAATTTACCAAAAATATTGAAAGAATTAAAAATTAAAATTCGTAAAGTGAAAAAGTAAAGGGATGAGTTAATTGCACACAAAGAATTCAAGATACAAAACCAGAAATGGGAACGTAGATGTTTAGTGAAATTTTCATCGGGGTCAGAGGCTCCATCACAATTATATTAAACTAAATTAGGTATAGAGCCTTCATTTTACCTTCGCAATGCGCTTATTGAACAATGCTGTACCATATATCTCTTTATCTGCTTCTCCGTATCACAGACACAAGTGGCATTTTATTAGAGACTACCTCCTTCCAAATTGTTGCCACATATCTGTTGCCATGGACTGAATGAGTTAAGCTTCGACCATTTCTGGCGGCAGACGAGATACTTCAATTCGTTGGATTCTGAATCAGGTGTGGATGATTGAGTACATGTCCATTCTAACATATTCTCCGGTGTGATGATGATGGCAAATCATGCTCTTCAATTAGCTTACGTACCTTTACTTATTTCCTTCTCAGATGTACTGTAATAACGTTCACTATTACATTCAGCCATTGACGGAAAGTGGATCCGAAAGTTCCAGTAGTAATTTTCATGGCTGAACGTCAATTCTAGTTGTATGGATGATGTTTCACCACATTCAGTAGCTGAATACACTAAAGAATCTGCCACAGAGCGCAGCGTGTTTACATTCACACCCAGACTGGGGAGAAAGTTATTCTTAAGCTTAATTTCCTGGGGATATTAAGGTAGTCTTGCTTAAATGGCAAATGACGATTAGGTGAGATTTCTGAATTTGGTGAAGAAGTTACTGGAAACACAATAACTCTATCAAAAGTCACATATAAGTTCTATGAGCTTCCTTATTATGCAGGTGAAATATAGTGACCTCAGTTTTATTTGAATTTACCTGAAATCTCGATTTGTAGAAATATGTCCTTAATGTTGTAAGGTCATTAGACAATAAGTACTGTCTCATAGGATATGCGGAACGTTGAGCGAGGAGACTGTAGCATCCTATGAGAACAGCCTGGTTGTTAGTATTGATGACTGAATTGATTAAAATTAAACCTGCGCTAAACACTTACAAGTGGTACATGATATGGGTTACTATAACAGTTCTATGATGCAATTCTATTGAAGATGATACGAACTAAACCTGAGTCAACCACTGATAAAAATCAGGTGCTGAGACGTCCTGCTTTCTCTTGATTCCAATAACTTATTAGTTGTGCCTAACCATGGATTTGTCTATTGCAGAGTGAGCAATGCCTGGACCAGATCACGACGGACCACACCCACACCACGGTGGAGAAGGGCCACACCACGGTGGAGAAGGGCCACACCATGAGGGAGAAGGGCCACACCATGAGGGAGAAGGGTCACACCATGAGGGAGAAGGGCCACACCACGGTGGAGAAGGGCCACACCACGGTGGAGATGGGCCGCACCATGAGGGAGAAGGGCCACACCACGGTGGAGAAGGGCCACACCATGAGGGAGAAGGGCCACACCATCCACACGGCAGGGAGGGACCACCCCCACCACACGACGGAGGGCCTCCAGAGCCGGCATCTGATAAAGGATGCTGCTGCGTGATTTGTTGAGCAACAACACCAAAGTCCAACCAAAAACACTGGGCCATGAATCGATGGCAGTACACTGGCGACTGGAATATCGAGAAAGAAAGATGTTTGTTAGTAGCTCACATGTTTATTTCTCTTTTACAGTCGTCAGAACAACAACAAGAAGTTTTGTTTCACAAAAGGACTGTAGTTTAATAAATAAGGCATTCTTATTTTACAACATGTATCTCATTGATCTATTAATAATAAGTATAGAAGCAGAATAAAACTAAGATATAATGCAATAAACTTTACGATAATTATTTTTTAAGTCTAAATAGTAAAAACACCTCCAGATATACGTCTTTCGCCTTTGTTATCACATGATTAGTATCTTAAAGATACTAATTAGCATACGTTTGGTATGCGGTGTGTGGTATTTTTTTCGGTAAGTGTACTAGAATAAAAAAAATTTCCGTATCAAAATGCAAACACAGCTACCACAGCCCATGAGAAACAAATCATCGTTTACTGTGGAAGGACGGTTAGAATTTACAGAAAGAAATAATACAAACAATGGAATTATTTTGTCTAAACGCCTACCTGATTTTTCAATGGCGACATGTTTACTCCATAAAATGTTTCCTCCACATTAGTGCTGGCTTATCGAATTTTTTGTTAATTATCCAAACACTTATCAGGGGTCATGACTAACAGTTAGCTGCCTCTTAACAATCTTCAATTGCCTTTTAACAAATTAAAGATAAAAGGTCACGCCTCTCGCTTAATCTCAAGGTCAACACTATTATTACGCTCATTAGTTACGTTATTTATGTTTGTGGCCAATTATTGTATTGCGTCAAGCTGACTCATCTCCATTTAATATCACATAATGATAAAATTTATTTTTTTCGTTATTTTATATTTACGACCAGCCAATCTCAATCAGTAATTATGTATTAACTAGGGTAAGCCCGTAACCGTTTTTCGCGCATCGTCATGGGTCTACTATATTTCCAGTTTTTAAAGTCAAAGATGATGACAGTTTGACCTGATCTGTCCAAATACGAACTTGACCTGTAATTCATACTTAGAGTGAATAAAATATCTTGAGCTTGAAGAACTCAGAAGTATTAATAGACGTAATAATGGACAGAGACTATCGTGCTGTCTTATAGTTGTTTCAAAGGTCGTGGCTGGTAAGCACAAACTTGCTGAAATACAAACTTAATTTTTATTTTATCCTAAAGGTTTACTCTGCAAAATTTGAAGAATTCTATTGTGGTATGACATAGAGCCACATTCACGTGCGGTTTCTGGCCAACACAACAACGCTGGCTTAGAAGGACACTCTGCAGGACAGGGGTCAGCGAATTCAAGTATTACGGCGAATTCTGCATTCAAGCTGGAAGAAAGACGAAACACAAGGGGACTTGCCAGTTTGTAAAGGCAGATTTACGACCTTTCACTGCTCAGTATGGGGTCGGCCGCAGTTCGGTGGACGGACAGCGTTGACGGGTGAGATGTATATCGCGTGACGAATGCAGATACGTGATACCGTCAAGACACGCCAAATTAGAGATTCTGTGAGTGCTCACTGCGTGAAAATAGTAAAACCGAGTGGACAAGAAAGAAATACGACAGATTCCGAACAAAATCCTCCAACCCCGTCATAGGACCAGAGAGTGCTTGGAGGGGCGAATATTTTGCCAATAGTATTTTAATATATAGAATAGTTCTTATTTTTTTGTATAATCTTGTTTCATGTCCGCCAATGAGGAGAGAGACAGGAACGTCTACATCGCCGATAGGACCAGAGAAAATCGGTTGGAGTAGGAGAAGCGGCATCCCGAAGTTTTAAAAGGTGCTGCGAGATGCTCTTCGAGGTCTTTCTGGTCGTATTTTGGGTCTGACCGGTTCCTGTTCACTTGTGCTGGCGCACAAGAACGACCCAGAAAGCCGACAGCATATAATGCGATCGGTTGTGTCTGCATTTTGAGTCACAAGGTGACAAATAAATTCAGTGTGCGTTCGGAGTTTGCTGACTTCGCCAATGCCAGACAGACGGTAAAAGACAAAACATTGCAGCAGTTAGTAATATTGTGTTTGCACTCTACCCAACATAACGCTCTGAGCGGAGAAGTCCGCACGATAAGAGTTCTCACTCTCCGATAGATAAACTGAGATATTAGCCGTGGCATTATTTTGTTTTTAACTTGATTCAGTTGTTTCTGTGATTGAAACGGACATTAGCAACTATCAAATAGTCTCATTACGTGTCTTGCCGAAGACTGTAAACTGTTATTTTATATATGGAAATCTGAACGGATATTTTGTCGTTTTGTATTGCTTAATTTAGTGGCCATTAATGTAGGGCAAAGGTGTTGTTTGTAAATAATTTTGATTGTGTATATTTATTAAATTTAAATTCACCTTATGCCTGTTGGCCTTCTTTCAGAGAATATATATGGTCAGGTTATGACTTTTCCATCCTTATTAGTAATTTTAAATCATTTTGAGAACCCTTTTTCAATCCACAATATAAATACTCATATGCTTTTGGTAAAATTAAAATAAATAATAATTACCATTCAGTACAGCGGTACACTGTACCCGCTTCACTATTTAAAGGGAGTGAGCAATTGCTTCGAAAGCATCACGTTGCTTTTTATTTAGGCTGAGAAAACGTTCATCTTTGGTCATAGTGTCTGTAACTGCCAGAGAACTTCAAAAAAAAAAATCCAGAGTATTAAATAGTAGAGCAACTCAGAAGAATTGAATTGCCAGAATACTCGATTCCGTAACATATTTTGTAAGGTGTCCACTTTAAATAACATAATAATTCACGTACATCGAACTCGAATAAAGACCATTAACGAAAGTGGTCAATATAATACGTAGTAAGCAAATAAACCACAATGTATAAACTTTGGTCAAGCATCAACATTAGCGAAAGTTTTGGCTAAATTGAAACTTAGGCTAGGCCGGAATAACAACTGGCGTTCGTAATTACAGTAGAGATCATGAGTAATTTAAGTTTTTATGTTTCTTTCATGAGCGACATGTTACTGAAAAGCAGTTCCACGATTTTTAGCACTAAAGAGTGTCGATATTTTTTTAAACTATGAAATGCTACGAAAATAAAACTTAATCAATATATTATGGCAATTAATTATGTAGCAGTTGCTTAGCTATTAAATTGTGGAGATAACCTCGAATTTCTTCTAATGATGTTAATTTGCGAGCGAAGGTTGGTGCGCGATGTCACCGGTTTCCAGCTAATAGCTATCGAGATGATTGAATGAGTAAGTGATCTTAGGAAATTATATAGTAGATATACCATTCTCGGATAGATAGCCAAGTGAACATGGTGTTTCGCACGATATTTCCACGATCACTTGAAAATGATGTAGATTTTAACTACCGCAATAGGTTCTGAAAAAAATATCACCCTTCCAATTATCCCAGAGTATTATATTAATACGCACCACCGAAAAAAAACCTTAGTTTTGTATTAATTACATCAGTAGTTTATGTTATATATCCAGTTATTGTAGTTATGATGTCAGCCTGTTTGTAATCTCTCTCCCCCCATATTCCAACTCCTCCATATAATGCAACTTCCTGTAATCATTAAATGGATGTTACACTCGGCGATCACATCATCTCTTGCAGAACTTCAGCTGCGCCGAAAATTGTATAGTTTTCCCCTATTACGTATCCTGAGAGTGGCGTCTTCTTCTGCGAATCAAACTGCCGTGACCAACGTTAACTCTACAAAATATTGTGGCTTCCACAAATTGTGAGTTACTACAATGATTTTGTAGGCACATATAACTGACAAAAATGCTACCCGACACTTCTCATGCTCCAGTTCAAAAGTTAATTTATGTGCATATTCTGAGTGTATACATTTCAAATTTCTACAATTCCAGAACAGTGCTGGACCATTCGTTGTTAAGACTGGAATTTAGTGGTTAAGTGTAGAGACAGTACAAATTTACGAGTCTATATAGGTTTGATTGGGAAGTGAGCGGCTGTGCAAAGTATGGCCAGTAGAAAATACTGTTCTTTCGGGATTAAAATATGAGTACCTGGATGACAGAGCTGTCCTTGGTGTCTTTCTATTTCTGTTCAATATTAAAGATTTCGTCAAAACTTTTAGAGAAGTTTCAGAGAAATTAATTTCACCCATATACAAGAGTTGCTCATATAATAGTATTAGATATATTAGATATATATTATACATTAACTATATTACATTACTACCTACATGAAAACCGCATTCCGTTAAATATAAAGTTCATGAATGCACATAGATCAACACTTTAAATACTGTAAAATATATGCATAAATTGCAATTTTTTTCAAGGATGCCACTTATGTTATTCAATTTTTTAGATGGGTCTTGGCTGCCTGAAGATTTAATAAAGTTAAACGTTTTTCTTGAAGGTTTCCTAGACATTTTGAACAGCACAGTTCCTTGCTCTAACCAAAAAGAAACTAACATCAGTAAGCTTATTGGTACCTGATGATTCTACGAGAGCCCTTTCCGAGATAAGAAATACAGGAATTTCTCGTTTTTTGTACGAGGGACATCTAGAAAAAAATGTTACAAGAGCTCTGAAGGACGCAGGGAAATTTTTTATTCAAAGGTCGGCACACCTGTATGGAGGAAGGTTCGTAACAGTTAAACCGAGTCCCACTCCAATTCAGTCCGTTGAGGTATGTCGTCAAAGAAGGAGCTCACGTCAACCTCTCCAGGAGACATTCGCTCCACCTACCGCCGATGTGAGATGCGCTTGGTCATCAAATTCCTCACTTTGCGGCAAGAATCCGCGGCCGAAATCCAACATCAGCTTGTGGAAACCTACGGGCCTGAGGTAATGTCACGTCAGCACGTTTACAAGTGGGTTAGTTGTTTAAGGAAGGTCGCACTGACACACATAACGAAGAACGGAGTGGGAGGCCGTATCTCGTTTCAGAAGAGCTTCTGAAGGAAATTGATGAAACAATTCGCAGCGATCGTCGTGTGACTATTGGCAGCCTTCATGAAATGTTCCCACACATATCTCGTAGTCTCAGAAAAGTTTGATTACAGGAAATTGAGTGCGAGATGGATGCCAAAAATGTTGACTCCGGAACATTGCCAAAATCGCGTTTTGGCGACACCTGAATTTCTTGAACGTTATGAAACGGACGGTGAGGCATTTCTTGACTCAATTGTCACTGTTGATGAAACTTAGGTATGTCACTATACTCCCGAGTCCAAAAGGCAGTCCCAACAATGGCGTCATACCCATTTCCCAATGGCCAAAAATTCAAAGTACAGTAGTCACAGCGTTCTGTTTTTTGGGACAGAAAAGGTGTTTTGTTACTGGATTTCATGGACAAATGGAGCACCATCAATGCTGTTGCTTATTGTGAGACCTTAAAAAAAAATAAAAAAAAATCTAAAGACAAAATGAGAGGAATGCTGACTCGTGGTGTGTCCCTTCTTCACGACAAAGCAAGTTCCTACACGGCTCGTGTCACCCAGGACCTCCTTGTATCCTATGGATGGCACCCACCCTATTCTCTGGACCTCGCGCCCTCGGACTATCATCTTTTCACCAAATTAAAAAAGTTTTTGGGCATGAAACGTTTTTCCAACGATCAAGAAGTGAAAGAGACAGTGGAAAATTGATTTTTGGAGGTGGAGCGGATTGTGTACGAGGAGGGTACACAAAAACTGGTGCCCAGGCTGAGGAAGCGCATCGAACTTGATGACGATTATGTGGAGAAATAAAGACGTATTTGTAACATACCCTGTAAATTTGGTTGAAATATATTCCTTTTTTTAATTTTTAACAGCATTTATAACCATTTTTTCTGGATGTCTCTCGTATACCAGAATTGCTCGTTTAGTTAAAAAATATGATTAACACATTCCTTAGACATTACTATATAAGAAAAAGCGTACGCGAAACTCAGCGCCGGCTTTAGGGTGGGATGACTCGGGCTACCGCTAAAGTCCGACCGAAGGTTCATCTTCGGCTTCAGCTACGGCCACTTTCGGCCAAAAAAAGTACCTTCGGCCGCACATTCAGCTTCGGCCAAATTCAGCCGAATGTTTGGCCGAAGTTGAAGTTTTACCTCCAGCCGCTGAAAATGAACCAACTTTTACGAATACCGTCAACGTAGCGCGCCTACAGACGAAAGAACCATTTGGAAAACATCATAAAAATCAGTGGGAAGTCTATTATGAAGCCAGTATTAAATACCAAAGCCTGATTAATTTTTTTTAAATCAGAGATCTTGTATGTGCCCCAAGGTTTTAAAAAGAAATTTTAACAGTTTAGGGATGTAGTCTTCTCGGGAGACTAGCCGAGTAAGTAAGATGTTTCCACACGATATTTCGGCGATCTCTTCGGATATCGTGTGGAAACATCTTACTTACTCGGCTAGTCTCCCGAGAAGACTACATCCATTCTCAACGCCGAGAAAGACTTCGTTCCTATTTAACAGTTTACTTTACGCGATATCGTAGAAAAAAAGCAGCGCCACCATGGTCCGATAATCATCCGATTTCTTTGCGGATTAATGTATTACGTATGGACCTGGTCATCGTAAACATGTTTCCGTATAACCTCGTTGAAGGAGAAGCACTTCCCAGATTTAAATTTACTGATCCTCCAACTCGACCAAAGTATAAGAAAAAAGCGAGAGAAATATTTTAGAAAAATTAAACAGTAAAGTTACATTGCTTTTAGAAATAGGCTGAATTGATCAGTTTTACCACGAACATATAAAGTGATGAAGCAAACACTTTTTTGAGTGTCACTGCACATGGAATTTCCAAAGGTTCAAAAAAAAATTAAACTGGCTGTTAGTGTGTTGGAAGAAGATCATACAGGGCAATATATTGCACAAAAAATCACTGAAATTGTTTCCAAATACAATACAAGAGAAAATATCCATAGGGGTATACGTAAAAATGCTACAAATATGCGCTGTGGAAACTTTTATTCGTTGTGTTGCTCACACTCTACAGCAGTGATGTCAAAGATACGGCCCGCAGGCCGCATCCGGCCCCCGGGCCCTATCAATACGGCCCGCGATCGCAATGTGTCACAGAAAGAAGAATCATGTTTTTAGAGCTTTTAGACTTCACTCGATTCCTCTACGGAAGTTTTAAAATGCGCACACTACATTTATAAGTAATTTCAAGGGCAGCGCGTGCCTAGACAAGCGAGAGAGATAGACAGTAACGCCATCTCTTAACAACAAGCGGAATCTTCCACGCGCTTCGAGTCAGGACTAGAACCTTCCTTATCGACATAAAAGGAGTGCGTGGGCGCGACGTGAGTCAGTTGAGTCGATTGTGAAGGTATTGTGCATTTGTTTGTGTCGTGCGCGTGCGATATCCATAATTGTTGTGTCGAGTTCCATAATTGTTACGATTTTGGCATAATGTCACAAAAACGTAAAGTTGATAGTGAGTGCAGAGTTTTTCAGTCTAAATGTGAAATTGCATATTTTTTCATAGCATGGAAAGGAAAAAACACTGTGTTTGATTTGCAATCAAACAGTTGCTGTTTGTAAGTAGTTTAACTTGAAGAGACACTATGATACGAATCATAAATCAAAATTCGATTGTTACACTGAAAAATAAGAATGGACACATTGTCATCTTTAAAATCTAAACTTCAAGGTCAACAATCGATGTTTATTAAAGCTAATACTGAGAGCGAAGATGCCCTGAAATCAAGTTTTATTATGGCATTAGAAATCGCGAAGAGATCAAAACCTTTCACTGATGGTGATTTTATTAAAGACTGTATGTTGAAAGTTGCCGATGTTTCATTTCCATCTGAAAAGTCAATAATTCAAAATATTTCGCTGTCAAGAAACACTGTTGCTTCAAGAATGAATGATTTATCTCAAAATTTGGTTCTTCAATTGAAGGAGAAAATTAAGGACTTTACAAATTTTTCAGTGGCTGTTGACGGGAGTACTGATACTGTTGATACAGCTCAACTTGAACCTGTACCCTCCTGCTTAACATCAAATTCTACTCAGTAGTGTTCTAAGGAGAGAGCTGTATAAGCTCAACTTCCGGTCACGTGACACAAAATGGCAGCCATCCTTCCCCTTTTTCCCTCCCCTCCATGACGTCACATCCGGATGGCGGGCGATTCAACTTGTACCAATGGCGGGCTGGCGGGCACAAACCTTAATCTGTGCGTGACGTTATAGCCCCAGTACCTAATGCATAAATGCCATCACACCAGTCAGTTCCCGGTCGACACTCGTGAAGTACAGTTCACTATGGCTAGTGAGGTTCTCCTGTTTTCAACATGCTACAAGTTAAACAGCAGTGACACCAACCGGCTCAGCGTCAGTTTGTCACCTAAATTGGAATTTAATCCAGTAGTTGTACTCGAAAAAGTTGGATACAATAAAGTCATGCTCACACATGAAGAGTGGGATGTACTGAGACAGCTGGTATATACAATTGGCGGCTTTTTCAACAACACTGAGCATCTGCAAACGAGTGACTCAATCGGCAACCACACCATCTCGTCCCGAGCAGTGGCTCGAGCGAAAACTATATGGTTTTACAACAATGCTGTGCCTGCCAATTGTGTGTTTCTTGGCGAATCAACATGGAGCAACATGGTCGACGCCCTGTCAGCAGTGACCAGCGCCATCAACACCATGAAAGCCTGGAGTTATCAAGTTACCAAGTACTACAACGATTTTGTGAACATGTTATAAGTGAAAGCGATTCGTGACTACCCCCGTTGTTCTCTGCAAAGTCTTATAGATTTGCTTTTTGATAATGTACATGTCAATGAAGTGTCATGCAGCCCCACTTCAACACTAGTCTATGAACGTTTAAAGTTAGAAATCAAGGCATATAAAAAACTGTTAGTGTATGATGATGTTAAGTACAAAGTTGAACAAGATATAAAATTAACTGATGTATTTAACAGAATTGTAAGCGGAGGTGGTGATGACGTACGCGGTAATAATTTGTGACACCAGCCATCCCTCAGTCCGTAGTTCTACAGTTGACTTTGTGCAACTAAAAAATTTGATTGTATTTAATGATGTAAGCAGAGAATTTTATTGTGAGTAAATAAAATCATTTTACCAGATTTTTCTTTTGTCATTTCACATATCCTAATTACATAATAAGATAGAATATATTTTTTAAATCTTTTATTTCGCCCACCAATCGGCGCTTAAAAATACATTTTCAATTGCACACATATTATTACAAAATATATATAAGTTACAAAGTTTCCTCAAATTATTTTTCTTGAGTTCACGCAGTGGCGGAAATCCTAAATCTTCAAAGTTGTAGCATACTTTCTTCCTGATAATTTTCTGCAGCCATCTTGCCTTCTCCCGTCCTTTAACGTAAATGATTGAATCATCATCATTGGTTATTGCATGTAGTATAGAGCACATGCTGCTGAAGGAAACACCATCAGAATTCCAAGGTATTCCATGGTAATTATGCGTAAGCCATCTAACCTCTGGCTCATTACCCCCACACGATGGTGACGATACAGTGTGTAGCGATAATTTTGTCTGAGCGCACTATGCATATAGCAACTTCTTTGAAAATAAACCCACCATCTTCCTTCGTGAAGCCCTGTGTGTACAGGAAGATGGTCGGCATGGTAATGGTTGGTAGGCCTGGGTGCTACTTGGTTTTATGTCATCTTATGCACAACACCGGTTAGAGGTACATATTGTTACTACACGATTATGCAAGATTAGACAGTATGCAGCGGTGTAGGCAGAAAAATTCTCACTGCTATCAAACTCCATACGAATGTCTACAGGCCCTGTTTTAACAGACTCATTTTGATGTGAACAGTCTATTACGGCGATAGGGGCAGTTTCTTTAAAGTCTTTCACGATTTAGTAACGACGAAGTAAGGTCTCGCTCGTAGTAAGACTGTTGGAATCTTGCATACATGTCATACAAAACTGTGGTTCTGTTTTTCTTAAAGTCTAGATTCATATTCTCATATGGATACGCCACATCATTTAGGATTGCAGTCGTCAAAGTCGTCAAAGATGGCTGCACTGAATTCCGCATTCCGTTTCCTGTTTGTTTGTAATCCCAGAACTACGAACCTAGGTTTCTCCAGTTGCGTTGATGTTTTCAAAGACCAAATGGCTGCACTGAATTCCGCATTCCGTTTCCTGTTTGTTTGTAATCCCAGAACTACGAACCTAGGTTTCTCCAGTTGCGTTGATGTTTTCAAAGACCAAATTTGAGTCTTACTGATTGGAAGCAACGGGTACTCCAGCAGATCCCAACTTCTGAAAGTAATATGAAGTAGTTTTCCACTGTCAACCATCTTGAGCAACGCTAGTTTTTCTCTTTCACCTACTTGCTGGTGAATTTACTTTCCTGAGGATTTGGATTGGCTTGCACATATGAATTTGTATCGTCCCTAGCTCGAATCAGTATTAGTTCTTGTTTTACATTTGCAAGTATCTTTTTAACCCTTTCGTGACCAGTGGGAACTATAGTTCCCACTTCTTTGTTTTCGGCTTAAGTTCACTGGTAATCATTGTTCCCACGTCTAATTTGTGCTCCCATCTCTGTTATAGTGTGGTAACTACGTGTAGTTTATCAACTGGCTTGCAGAAGCTGTTGTATGTCTACATTCTTAGTCAATAAATGCAGTGGCGCGGTTTCTGAGTGTAAGGGACCCAATAATTTGACCACAACAGCAATATTTGTATTCTGCGCTTTTCTGCTGTGTGTGAAGTGACTTGTTTTATATTTGTCCACTTTCATATTTACTAAGGAGACAGTATATGACTGTATTTAGCAAATTTCACCGAAAACCACAGAAATATTGCAAGGGAAGTTAGTGGGAACTATTTATCCCACTGAACTGTTTGGGATGTGCAAACTGTGTAGCAAGGAAAGTTAGTGGGAACTATTTATCCCACTGAACTGTTTGGGATGTGCAAACTATGTAGCTGTAAAATTGGCATTTTGTTTATTGTGCATTTCCCCGTTGTTTAGAATGCCTGGGCTCAGGCCAGAAGAGATTCTGAGAATTTTGCACTCCCTACCAGAAGATGCAGAAGATTCAGATTTCAATACTGACTCAGATTCTGATGAAGATTCAGCGAATACTTCACAAATTTCGAACGATGTTAGTGGTAACATTATTGTGCAATGTGATGATAACGGTTTTGATTTGACAATAGAAGCTAGTGAAACTGGAAACATGTCAAACAGAAGATGCCGTTTATGTAGCACAAAGGACAAAGAAAAGAGAACAAAAGTAATGTGTAGCAGCTGTGGTGTACCTTTGTGTGTAGCACCATGCTTTTCTATATTCCATAGTACATCACCATAGTGAACTCAAATGACAAAACAAATTAATACATGTTTAAATTTAATATTTCTGATGTTTTTTGCACTTAAAAATAAATATATTTTTTTTTCAATTTCCCGAGTTGAGTTAGTCCAGAGTTCAGTGGGAACAATAGTTCCCACTAATTTTTTTGTAATTATAGACTAATTATTCACACTCAAGATTGAAACTATAATTTTAAGTGTGGTTCCTTAGTGCAATAAAGTGCTCATAAGAATTCCACAACTTCTGTAAATAATTTGGTCACGAAAGGGTTAAAGGCTTCGCAAAACCCCTAAGAGCATACTCAACGGTATACATACATCAAAGTTATCATTTCCAGGAACGCGTTGAACCCATCCTCCATTCATCAACACACCCATTTGTGGGGGGCTTGCAGAAATCTGCGTTTTCAATTTGCTTGTGATACCAACGTTTCTACTTCGGTCAATTTCTGTTCCATTAAGTTCATATCGAATTTCCTCAAACAGAAAAGCGAATGCATTGGACGTGATAAGTGAATTTGTTACTGCTCCATCTAATTTCATGAATCTTCCTTCAATGTGCAAGTAGCTTTCGCATGGTAGTGTATATGTATCTTGGTTTTGAATCGGTATACGAATTTCATCATTGTTATTAAATGTGGCTGGCGTATGCGGCTGGTGACTCAAATATTGTTTGCGCGTCACTGACTCGTCATACCCCACACTGGAAGTTATGTCTAACACCTCATCCATGACTTTTAACTGAATAGCCTAACGACTGTAGGAAGAGCACGTTTTCAGGTGTTAACCGCTTCACTGTCGGCTCACGACTGACAGCTTTGTGATGTTGACGCTTCTTGTTATAACAAGCGCCCATTCTTCTTTATATGCAGTCTAAGGGTAATGGTTTCGCCTCTAAAATCCACTAAATTACCGTCTTGATCGACATCTCTAACGTTAATGTTTCTGAGAGTTTTATTGTGATGGGCAGATAAATGACATTAGCGGGTACTTCCACAATCTTGTACCCTGGTGGAACTGTTGGAAAAAACTCGTGTAGTGTATGGCCAAGCTTATCGCTGTCGTAATTTCCTGTACATATGCTGCATTCTATTCTTATTGTGTTAATTTTGAAGATCTGCACAGTATAGTCTGATGTATGAAATCCAGGCTTTAACACACGTTTCGAAAATCCGAGCAGAGATCCAATTGAGTTTGGTTTAGCGAAGTCAATTTCCACAGGTGTTTCAAGCTCACACTTGAGTGAATTGTTGTTTGCTCGAATTACTAGCTTTTCGTTTTGTACGCCGAACCAAATAATTTGAAAAATCGTCAATATCATAAGATCCTGTGGGTATGTCTATCACTTTATTCTTCGACTATTTGTTTTGTCTATATTCGGAATCGAATTGTAAGTCTGTAAATCAACCAAGCCAACTGTGTATTCGCCTTGGCTCAAATCTATAGGTGGAAAGTAATCACAGCCCAAGACTGAACTGTTGCCCGACAAGCAGAGTGTCACAGACATGTGTTTCTCTGACCATGGTTCGTTCAAGACGGATGTAATACATTTTCTTACAGGAATTTTAAACTCAAATGACCACATACATGTTTGCCGAATTTCTGGTGCCGTTGCACATTGTAAAGTATTCTGTTCCCTGCGAAGTACCGTTGCAACTCCAATGGAGGAGGCAAGTCACCGAAGCTGTCGAAATACTTAACTATACCGTCTTTGTACTTGATATAAGCAACCCAATGAGTTCCAGCATTATCAGCACTGTCCAAGTTCACGACACCACATTTATGTTCACGAATTTTATGAGATAGTGTATTACGCATGAGAACACCTCGAAAATATTGTATACCTAAACGATTTACATGTTTACGTATATCATCGTCTGCCAGTGGTTTAACGAACTTTTTTTTAAATCCAGACCCTTTATTCCAGTAGTGGTTTCAATATAAACCTTTACCCCTCATTACAATTGCCTCCATCGTTTCGTTGTGCCGTTTCTCCTCAGCTAACTGCTTATTCGCCTCTTTTGCTGCTTTGACAGCCTTGACGACATTTGCAACCCCACCTGCCAAAGCACCAGCTGCTGACAAGCCGGCAAATATTGGCATTAATGGAAGAATGCCACCCTTTTTCTTCTTTTTCTTTTTCTTAACACCACCACCAAAATTAAAACATAGATTATGTTCATTAATAAAGCAAACCATGGGTGATATGGCTATTACTTTTCAATCTTGTGATTTGGAAGTTGTGGCAAGCTTCGATGTTAGTTTTGGTTGTTTTTGTAACTTTAAACTCTTTACATGTTTTGTAGGGCTTTGGCGTAGCAGTTCGTCTATCCCATATTTTCGGTCGTAGTTACACGCGGAACAGAAAAAAAATAGGTACTATCATCTTTGGAGTATTTTCATTAACCAGCCACTGAATCTCCCATCTTTCAACTGTGAATTTATAAACTTCTGCCCATATTCCACACTTTTGTGGAGGACGAGCGAACTTTCATTCTCTTTTTATGCTGTCCCTCTTGCTACCTCCCTAGAGGAATACATACACTCGAGGGTAACCAATTTATCATTTGAGGTTTAGTACTATAAATAAAACTCTCAGTAAAGGTATTTACATATTTTCACTTTAATACAACATTTATACACATCCAGACTTCTCCTAGCTCCTCCTATAATTATCTCACACACTTAGAAATGGCGATAGTAAAAAATTTGATATTCATCCCAAAGGAAATAAGAAAGCTGGAAAAACATAAAGGGGCTGGTGGAGATAATATTGCTACAGATAGCCGGATGTGACATTGTACCTTATCTTGAAATATTACTTAAATTGAGTCTGGATACTTGCTGCTTACCACAGGACTGGAAAAGTGCAATAGTAGTACCGGTACATAAAGGAGGGGTGAGAAATAGAGTTGAGAATTACAGGCCAATCAGTTTGACATCAATGGTAGGTAAATTAATGGAAAGATTGATGTGCAACCACATCAGAAATATATGTGAGGAACATAAGTGGTTTTCAAGCAGGCAACATGGGTTCAGGCAAGGATATTCATGCGAATCTCAGTTGGTGGGATATATGCAAGATATTTCAGATGAAATGGACAAGGGAGGCCAAATTGATAGTGTAGCACTAGATCTGTCAAAGGCGTTTGACAGAGTAAGCCATAAAATTCTAGTGAATAAGGTAAAAACCATTAGAGTGGATGAAAATGTGATTTGCGGGGTAGAAGAATTTTTAAAAGTGAGAAAACAGAAAGTTAAGGTAGGAAATGTAGTATCAAAAGAAGTGGAAGTAAAAATGGGTGTGCCACAGGGTAGTGTATTGGGACCATTGCTATTCATTATTCTAATGAATAATTGTGTTGATTTTTTACTATCTGAAATTAGATTGTTTGCAGATGACATAATGCTGTATAAAAGAATCAAAACAATAGAAGATTGTAAACAGTTGCTTGGTGATATGGACAGGATATCTAGTTGGGTTGGTAAACATGGAATGAAGATAAATGCAATGAAGAGTCAGCTTATTAGATACACAAATAAAAAACAAAAGGTTAATTATGAATATAAGGTGGGGAAAGAATTGCTTGCTGAAGACTTGAAATGTAAATATCTTGGCATTACTTTTGATAATAAGCTTAACTGGGCAGGACACATTGGACAGGTGGTAGGAAAAGGTTTCAGAATTCTGCACTTGTTGGAGAGAGTGATGAGGGGATGTACAAGAGAAGTAAAGGAATTGGGTTACAAAACTTTGGTCAGACCATTGCTCGAATATGGGACCCTCATTTTACGTATCAAATACAGGAGTTGGAGAGGGTGCAAGAAAGGGCTGCTAGATTTGTTTCTGGAAATTATCGCAGAATGCAATCAGTGACGGATATGATAAAGGAGCTGGAATGGGATTCATTGCAAGACAGGAGGAGGATGAGGAGGGTCATGGGAGTGTACAGGGCATATACTGGTGATGAGGTAAGGAAATTTATTGCAATAGGTATGAAAAGTAGTGCATGGAAGGAAAAAGATGACCATGACCACAAGTTGGCACTCGATTTCAGGCACAAGGGTGTGGGAAGATTCTCTTTTTTAGGTAAGGGTGTCAGGGATTGGAATGAGTTACCAAGAGAAATGATGAATAATTTACCGAAAACTTTGAATGAATTTAAAGATAAAATTTGTAGAGGGCAAAATGTAGGTGGTTGCAGGATAGGGGGAAGATGGGTGTGTAGGGAAATTGCCACCGGAGCCTGTGCTCCATTGCAATTAAATAATAATAATTATATTCATTCCCTTTTCTTCCTTCTCGTAGTCTCAAACTGCCTTCATTGCTGACGACCAAGATGATCTGTCCAGCTGACTTACCAGACTTGTCAGACAGACCAAGCTGACCTCTCTTCACAGCACAGCGCACAGCGTCATCGGTCATAGCATAGCTACTTTGCTGTTGTCAGTTCCAGGAGTTATCCTACTACTGGTGTCGTTGGTCTTGTTTTGAACTGGTTTTTTGTTAAGTCTTATCCTGTGGGTTGGTCAATCTGGTTGGGCAAAACCCATCAGCTTTTTATAGCCAGGAACCTAATGTTGATTAATCTGGTTATTATACATAAGACTACTAACTAATGGAGGATTAAGCTTATTTATATGGGAACTTACTGATCTAGTGGAGTGGTTTATATACATTTGTGTATTTACACGGGAATTTAGAAATCTAATTTTCCTAATGGAAGGTTTTATTATTATTATTATTATTTTAAATCATTTTTGTTATTTTTATTTTTTTGTTGGGGTATATACATTTATATTTGTTTTGTTCTACAAATGGTCTAATTAACATCTAATGGAGGAGACTCTGTTTTATGTACATCTTGGGGCCTACACATACAGTTGTGGGGCCTAATTATACCTATTGGTGGTTTTGGGGATTTGGAGGTTGGGGGATTTATATTGAAGCACCGCGACAGCGTTAGTTTTGAGCATTTTACGTCTCGCATATCCTCTGTTTCGTCACCTATTGCAGCAATTAGATTATGCTTGGAGATTGAGCATTTTTGGAAGAAGATTTGTGATTTTTGTTTGATGGTTTTGGCTAGATTTGGGAAGCAGAGCGCCCTTCTGACTTCCCAATTGTTCAAATATCTAGGCGCGTCCAGACTGATGCGCAGCGCTCTGTTTTCCAGGCTTGCATTCTTTTAACGTGACAGTCGGCCGTCATGCTCCATATTTCCGACCCATAAAGGAACATGGGTTGGATGATCGAACGGTAAAGGGAGAGTTTTGTCGCCGCGGATAGGCCCTCACCTCTTAGCATAGGGTAGAGGTCGGCTAGCTTTGATCTGGATTTGTTTCTCGAGTCATCTATTTGTTTACTCCACGTGAGCCTTTTGTCTAGTCGCAGGCCCAAGTACTTGGCCTGGTCCACCCAGTTTAATTCCAGATCATTGAAGTGCAATTTTATATCTGGTATTTTAATATGATTTGAGAAGATTATGGGTTGGCATTTTGATTCATTTATTATAATCCGCCACAAATTACACCACTGTGTCAGTTTTCTAGGTGTCTCTGGACCTTTTTTACGACGTATATTAAATATCTGTTACTGGCATATATCGTAGTGTCGTCTGCATATAAAGATAAGTAACTCTCAGTTGTTTGCGGGATTTTGTTGAGGTAGATATTGAACAAAATAGGCCCAAGGACACTTCCCTGAGGAACTCCAGCTTTAATGTCCTTGTAGGTGCTGTTTCCCTTGTCATAACTTACGTAGAATTTTCTGTCGGTTAGATAGGAATGCAGTAAATGTATTAAGTTGTCTGGCATATTGTATTCTTGCATTCTGTAGAGCAGGCCTTCGTGCCAGACTCTATCAGAAGCTTTCTCAATGTCGAAGAATATCGCAGCATTATCACTTCCTGCCTGCCTTTCTTTGTAGATATGCTCCACAAGCCTTGCACATTGTTGTACAGTACTATGATCTTTTCTACATCCAAACTGTTGCGCTATGAGTATATTGTTTGTTTCTAGAAATCTGTTGAGGCGAGTTTGTATGACTCGCTCAAAGATTTTCCAATTATTGGTAGTAATGAGATTGGCCTATAGTTTTCTGTTAGCAATCTGCTCTTCCCAGCATTGGGGATAGCCACAACTTTGGCTATTTTCCAAGCTCTCGGGTAGTAACTTAGAGTCAGACAAACATTATAGATCATAGTTAAAAATCTAATGGCTTGTGGAGGCAGATTTTTGACTTCCCAGCTGGGTCGTACTCAAGCCCTCGCGGTTCACGTAGAGGCCGAATAGGTTGAGATGTTTTGCTGACTGACTTCGCAAGTGCCCATATCTTTTTATTGTTGTTTTGTACTGCTGCGAGTTTTCTTTGCCAGTCTTGGTGTCGGTGTTCTTTCAGATTCTCTCTGATCTCATCTACTAGGTGGTTGACCATCCCTCTGTCAGTCGGGTCGCGCCAGCGTTGCCATCTCTTTCTGATCCTGTTTTTTTAGGTTGATTAGGTTTCTGATGTGGTCTGGTAGAGTTGACTTTTCATAGGTAATTTCAATTTTGGTTGTTGATTGCTTTGTACATCAATGAACTACCAGATTGAATTTAGTAACAGCTTCGTCAATTTTTTGTGTTGAGTCTAGAGCAGGTGGATCTTTGAGGTGCAGCGAGACGTCTTCCTTGTAGTAGTCCCAGTTGGTCTGGAAGCTATTGTACGTCTTCTGTTGTTGATGTTCTTGCAGCTTGACTGACAGAAGAATCGGATAGTGATTGGAACTAAGTTCGCATTGGATCGATATTCCCCTCCGCCAGCCTAGTTCTTTCACAACGAATACATCCAAGACATCCGGTTGATGCCTGCTGTAGTCGGGAAGTATGTAGGTGCGTCGGGCGCTAGCACTTCAACATTTCTGTTGGCGTGCAGCACCCTAAGCAGCAGCCCCCTTCCATTCCGATTGGTAAGTCTACTATGCCAGATATGGCTCTTGGCACTCAAGTCACCACCTAGTATTACTGTTTTATTCCTATAAAACAGTGCTTGCACGTTCTCTTGCTTCAGGTACTTATTTGGCGGATTGTAGACTGCGACTAGATGTAAAGGCTCCCCATTTACTACGAGTTAGACAGCCGTGTGCTCTAGGTCACCAGTTTGTACTTCAGGAAGATCTCTGTGGACCAGCCTGTTTTTGACCAGGACAGCGATGCCCCCTCCCTGCATCAGTCTGTCAGTGCGTGTCACGATGTAATTTCTCAATCTAAAGTCATTTCCCGGATTAAGATGCGTTTCCCCGATGAGTGCAATGTCGATGTCATTTTGTTCAAGGTAATTTAGTAGCTCAAGTTTTTTGTTGGAGATACAGTTGGCATTCCACGCTAGTATATTTAGTGTTGTCTTATTTGTCTCGCCATCGCTGAAGAATTCGCTGGCGGCTTGTCCCTTTTCTAACATACCATCAGCATTTCGTAATTTGGTAACCACTGTTTTCACTGTGTTTAACATCTTACGAAGGTCGAATTCCTTTAGAAAAGTTACAAACTCCGCAAAGTCAGAAGCAAATCCCCCAGTTTTGGCTTGGTTTTCTGTCTTATTTTTGTCTTGGCTTTGGTCTGTCTGATCAGTCTTATTTTCGTCTGTCTTTTTACCCCATGCGTTATCCAAAGGTGGTAGGGAGGGAAACTGCTGCCTGTCAGAGACTTTTGGTGCCCCGTCAGAGTCAGCTTTCTTTTTTCTGACTTTGGAGTCTGGCACTTCGGGCTTGCACAATTTTCTTGTACAGGGGGCATCCGCGATAGCTCACGGGATGCTGCCCCTAACAGTTTGAACACTTAGGTGGTTCATCTTTTGTTTTTGTACAGGTACTGGTAATGTGTTCCCCAGAGCACTTTACACAACGAGGATTTATTCTGCAGTTAGTCTGACCGTGCCCGAATTTCTGACAACGGTGACACTGAGAGGGACCTTCAGGAGTTTTGTAGATTTTTACCTTGATTTTTATGTACAGGAATACCTGCAGGTTATATATCTTTTTTCCCCTCATCTGTATTGTCTAGTGTGACCATATAATAGGGGCATCGGGACCCTCTCATTCGTTTCTTTATCTAATTTTGTTAGTTGTGAAACACTCAGAGCTGGGTATCTCAGCCTGACAAGTTCATCCCTCATCTCATTAACATCCATGTCAATTGGGAGTTGTCTCAGCACCACTTTAAGTGGTTTCTTTCGGCTATCGAACTCGTAAGTATGATATTGCATATTATGTTTTCGAAAATGTGCTTTCGGGGCTGAGAAATCTACTTCATTATAGACCTTGTATTTGATGCTTGAAGCTTTGTACACAATGTTCATGTTACCAGTGAGCTTTTTCTTTACTTCAGCAACGGTCTGTAAGTACCATGCCGTGTGTTAAACAATTATCGGGGGAACCTCCTGCTCGTGAGGTTGCTGGAGCCTTTGACTGTCAGTTCCGGTATCAGGTGCAGCAGTGTCAAGGTTCTGTAGAGCATCGAATCGATCTCCGTGGGAACGTTCGGCACAGAGGCAACCTCTTCGGCCTCCATGTCGAGCGGGCCC
The DNA here is from genome assembly GCA_031002005.1 of Vandiemenella viatica. Lineage (NCBI taxonomy): Eukaryota > Metazoa > Arthropoda > Insecta > Orthoptera > Morabidae > Vandiemenella > Vandiemenella viatica. The sequence continues at coordinate 48,323,259 of CM061919.1, read as the reverse complement.
ACATCTTCAGAGCGCTGGCGCTTATGGGCTGTTGGGCGGACATGGTCGCGGTAGCCCTTTCGGACTCCGTGACGGTCTGGGTATTTGAGGTACTGGTGCTGATGGTAATAACTATCCTGTATCTAATCTATCTCTCTAGTCCAGGTGTGTTGCACTGGCCCTTCAGTTATCACCGCTGTGTTTCCAGGACAGTGCAACCCCACTCCTGACGCTCGGGGGTTCCACCCAGGGGGTTGGGCCATGGAGCGTTAAGTCCATGGCTTCCTCGGTAAGCCCTAGCACTGTGACTATTTCACAGTATCTAACTAACCAAAAAGGCTGATGGGCTCACTTGCCCAGACGACCAACAGACTTTGTTTTTTTTTGTAGAATCAACCGGAGTTGGTATCGTCGGTATGCTGTCTTGACCCCTCTTGCATAGGATCGGACAGCGTGATGTGGTCACCGCCGCAGCGTGGCAGCAACTGAAGTGGCAGCAGCAGCAGCAGCGTCATCTGTATGACTTACGCCATTAAGTTCCTGCAGTACCAGGGAGAACCCTAAGACTGCTGTCTGATATGCTTTTTTGGAAATGGCTTTTTGTCAAAGTCGTGATTTGTTAGGGATGTCTGATGATTTCTTGATCACGTCGTGGCATCAGGGCGGTGATAAGCTGCGTGAGCAGGGCACTCTGCGCGCTGCCCAGTTATAGCCGGGCGGCATGGGAGCACTCTGGCGGCGGCGCTGTAACTACTGGCTGAGCGTCGTGGTCACTGGCGATGTACCGCTCCGACTGCTGCCTGGGGAGTGAGTGTCTGTCTGGACCTCTCTTCATCTTCAGCCTAGTCTCAGCTCCTTTGAGCTGGTGTACTGTGGAGTATTGTGTCCTAGGACAATGCCTCCAAGTCATTTGGAAGAGTCAGATCTTCACAGTCGGTAGGTCTTTGTATTGGCTATTGATGTTATCTTCAGTTGATTTGTTCTTAACAGGATGGATTGCCGGCGCATCTTCCATCTCAGAAATGGTCCATCAATTTTTACTGTGTTTCACTTAGGGCTGCCGCAGCGTGTCTTCCTTTGAAGCCAGGTGGTTGACGAGATTCTTGAGTAGATCGATGAGGGCAAGTCGGTCTTCTCGCTTTTCTGGTACTTGGCAGGTGCAGGAGTGGACGCAGTGTGTTCTGTCGGATTTGTTTGCACCTCTCTGTGCTGCGCCGGTCCCGTCCGCAGCGGGCCTCGGTTGAGACACCCTCCGCGGCTGGCTGGGTCGCTGCTGCTCTGTGGTGGGAGAAGCTGTCTTGGTCTGGCGGAGGCTAAGGCGCGCCGGGCACCCGTCCCAGGCCGCAGCATTGGGTAGTGGTCCCACAGTTGCAACATTTTGTTGCGTCCCTTGATTGCGGGCAGTCCACCAAGCTGTGATTTTCACCACATCTTAGGCATCTCCGTTCCCCGGTGCAGTTTCGGGCCAGATGTCCGAAATTATTGCACCGGAAACTCCGTGTAAGTGCAAGAGGCGGCTTTTTCTTGGGTTCTAGGCGCACCTTGTGACCAAGTAGCTTGGAAGGTCACTTATCCCGAGGTACTTTTTCAACTGGTTGGATGGTGTACAGCGGGATGCGCTCGTCCGTGCCCGGGTGCCGCATCTGGTAGACCGCAAGGGTAACGATCCCGCAGTTGTTTAGCCCTGCAGCTACCGCTTCCCCCGTGCTGTCACTTCGTAGTTCACGGACCACCAGTTTGGCGGGTCTCCTGGGCAGCTGAGGGGCGTGTTCAGACCGCCCTTGATAGGGATGGCTACAATGATGTCTGATGTGTAGTTGTGGAGCTCTGTAATAAGTTCCACGTAGCCACCGTCATACTGCGCCGTCAATGGAAGGACCGGCCCCTGTTCTGGTCCCCCCTCTTGTGGCTGCATCTCTTCCCCTGCATTTTCTTCAGCGCGATCTTCTTTTCCTTCTTCTACCGCGTCAGCTTCTTGTATTTCGTCGCGCGGGTGTGTCATGATGAGAAATCGTCGTTTGAGAAGCTCAATATATTCTTGCATATTGAAGTCGTTGGCCCACAACGTCGGGAACACCACCGCCACATGCCATTCTTCTGGCCATCTTGGGTGGCCCTTGATGATCCGCTGCTTGGCGAGGTGGATACATTCCTTCCTTGTCAAGCATTTGTGGAAGTTCTTGTAGGTGTCTGGCAGAAGGTACACGAAATTGTTGTCATGGTCGAGGTGTACAAGTACAGACAAAGTATACTTCTCTGGGTTGCCTGGAGTCAGTCACAGTTGGCGAGTCTCTTTGTTAAAAGCTGCGACAAAGTCTGTGGCCTTCATACTTATGACTGACCATTTCGGCCCATCCTTGTAGCGTGCTTCTATGCTCAGGTGAAGATTTTTGAACTCACGAGGCATTGCTTTTTCATAGAAGAGCGGTGGTCGAGTTCGTTGGGATCTCTCTTCAGCCCCTGCAGTCCGATTTTTTGTCATCCTCCCCTCCTTGAAACTCATAGGAGGAGGTGCCCTCTAGCCAATCAGAATCACTCCTATCCTACCAGCTCTCTCCAAATGACGTCGTGCTAACTTCTAATTTCGCTGACCATCTGTTTGGAGGCTTTCCTACCCTCCTTGCTTACATTTTTTTTTTTTTTCAGAAGATGCTGTTTCAATATTATAATTTAAACAACAGTATTACATGTACGTCTTTGCTTACTTCAAACAAAATAGTGGTTAAAATTTTGTTAATGAATGGGAAATTCCTCGAATTACTGCAATCTACACAGGTACTGCCAGTCCGCCATTGCCGTTGAGAACATCTGCTCTAACGATATTTGACACTAGCTAAGTGTTTTTGCTATGTTGTTATCAAATAATATTTGCATGGTGAAACAGATGGCATTAAGCAAACAAAAAGAAGTGAAACAAGACACAGGGATTAATTTAAAAAAAAAAAAAAAACCTTAAAATCTACTTTCAAAACAGTAGGAATGGTCTCAGTGAATAGGGAAAGTGTTGTTAATAAACATGGTTAATGTTACTGTTAAATTTCCATGTACATCGTCAAATTGTATGTTAAAAAATGTCAGCGATCCTGGACTCTAATGGAAAAAAGAAAGCAAGACAGATAGTGAGGCAAAGAGGCCATCATTATTGTGAAGAGGACTCTTGTCTGGAAACTTCAAAATACTAAAAGCAGCTCCCCCACCATGACATCGTGCTGAAGACTAGTCACAGCAAACCTCTTAGCAAGTTAACAACACTGCAAGTTTTCATATACTTCGAAGTGTGGTTTTATTTATGCATACATAGTTACAGTTTACAGGGCTTATTAATCGATGCATCGAACAGGCTTCAGAACTGGTAAATATCCATGAATTAAACACGACCTAGAGCACAATATTCAACACCGCCAGACAGCGACCCCCACTGAGTGCTGATTACTCCTCGAGTCGATATCTCCGATTCAGTGTTGATCAAACCAAATTTTGAAAACTGTGCAAGATGTAGCTACTGAATTGACTTTAAGTGGCGATCAATAAAAAATATAGTAACTAGAGAGTAAACGGGGTCTTTAGTGCAATTTTCAATTAGTCCAGAGCAAGGGCGTATCCAGGATCAGAACTAAATGGGGGCAAGATTGGAGCTGGGGGGGGGGGGGGGGCAACTCATATTGGTTTCAAGGAAGTGGGGCACTGAATCATGACGAATTTTTACAAAAGGAATCTCAAATCTAATGGGGAAACTATTATTATTATTGATTAATATAGTAATCCAACCACTTAATGTAAGGACCTACTATGTAGTAAATTAAGATCGTAACTCAGTTATAGTTTATGTAAACGTTATTGATCTCGGATTCTTAGAAAATTTTTTAATAACTTTGTTTCTCAATATCTCACGGTGTTCTTTCACGAAATTTCGATGCACATTCATCAGGCATAATCAGGTCAATCTTTCCTCTCACAAAGTGCTCCTGAGCCAGTTCTTCACTCGCCAAAGTGTACTGAAGGCAACTTAATTTTTTTTTTCTCGCTGGATACACATATGGTCCAGAGTATGGAGGAAGGAAATATATGGAGGAGAAGTGACGTTAAATCGGTGAAGCAGGCACTAAACTCTCCCGCATGGCGGCAGCAGCGGTATTGCGCTTCCAAACATTGCGATGTTCCCAGTATATCCCGAAAACTAAGCAAGATATCGAAAAATTTTATTCTTTATTTTCGATTTGTCTCGTCGTGTTACATTAGAATCGATCATTAAATTTGACTTTTGCGAAATTTTTCTTCTCAATTTCAACTCAAGAAACCTCACTTTTGATACAGTATATCTCTAGAACTAGGTGAGATATCGAACATTTTTATTCTTTATTTTTAATTTGTCTCGTCTTTTTAAATAAGAATCCATCATCAAATTTGAATTTATCCAATTTTTTCTTCTGAATTTCAACCAAAACCATTTCACATTTGGGACAGAATATCTCGAAAACTAAGCAGAATATCAAAAAATTTTATTCTTCATTTTTTATTTGTCATATCGAGTTACATAATAATCCATCAACAGATATCGGCGTCACCTTTATCCTAGAGTCCCCTTGAGGTTTTTGTACATATTCCCCGTGTCTGTATGGAAGCGGCCATGCCCCCTCCACTCCGGCCATGCCCCCCCACTCCACCTCCGCCCTGCTTCACTTCAATGCGTGGTGAAGGTCTCTTGCGTCGTCTCCATTTTTTCCTTCCTCCATGGTCCAGAGTAATGTATCATTGCCGTATATTTTATGTACTGTCTATGACTTGACAAGTAGTAAAATTATTATTTTTACCTTATTTGAAATCAATTCCGATGAAGCGCACGCTCCGGTGGCAATATCACTAGCAATCTTGTTAACCTTTCTTATTATTTTTACTATCTTTCAGATGACCCTATAGACATTGTAATTATTATTATTATTTAATTGCAATGGAGCACAGGCTCCGGTGATAATTTCCCTACATGCCCATCTTTCCCCTATCCTGCACCCGCCTACTTTTGCCCTCTACAAATTTTATCTTTAAATTCTATCAAAGTTTTCGGTAAATTATTCATCATTTCTCTTGGTAACTCATTCCAATCCCTGACACCCTTACCTAATAAAGAGAATATTCCCACACCCTTGTGCCTGAAATCGAGTGCCAACTTGTGGTCATGGTCATCTTTTTCCTTCCATGCACTACTTTTCATACCTATTGCAATAAATTTCCTTACCTCATCGCCAGTATATGCCCTGTACACTCCCATGACCCTCCTCATCCTCCTCCTGTCTTGCAATGAATCCCATTCCAGCTCCTTTATCATATCCGTCACTGATTGCATTCTGCGATAATTTCCAGAAACAAATCTAGCAGCCCTTTCTTGCACCCTCTCCAACTCCTGTATTTGATACGTAAAATGAGGGTCCCATATTCAAGCAATGGTCTGACCAAAGTTTTGTAACCCAATTCCTTTACTTCTCTTGTACATCCCCTCATCACTCTCTCCAACAAGTGCAGAATTCTGAAACCTTTTCCTACCACCTGTCCAATGTGTCCTGCCCAGTTAAGCTTATTATCAAAAGTAATGCCAAGATATTTACATTTCAAGTCTTCAGCAAGCAATTCTTTCCCCACCTTATATTCATAATTAACCTTTTTGTTTTTTATTTGTGTATCTAATAAGCTGACTCTTCATTGCATTTACCTTCATTCCATGTTTACCAACCCAACTAGATATCCTGTCCATATCACCCAGCAACTGTTTACAATCTTCTATTGTTTTGATTCTTTTATACAGCATTATGTCATCTGCAAACAATCTAATTTCAGATAGTAAAAAATCAACACAATTATTCATTAGAATAATGAATAGCAATGGTCCCAATACACTACCCTGTGGCACACCCATTTTTACTTCCACTTCTTTGATACTACATTTCCTACCTTAACTTTCTGTTTTCTCACTTTTAAAAATTCTTCTACCCCGCAAATCACATTCTCATCAACTCCAATGGTTTTTACCTTATTCACTAGAATTTTATGGCTTACTCTGTCAAACACCTTTGACAGATCTAGTGCTACACTATCAATTTGGCCTCCCTTGTCCATTTCATCTGAAATATCTTGCATATATCCCACCAACTGAGATTCGCATGAATATCCTTGCCTGAACCCATGTTGCCTACATGAAAACCACTTATGTTCCTCACATATATTTCTGATGTGGTTACATATCAATCTTTCCATTGATGTCAAACTGATTGGCCTGTAATTCTCAACTCTATTTCTCACCCCTCCTTTATGTACCGGTACTACTATTGCACTTTTCCAGTCCTGTGGTAAGCAGCAAGTATCCAGACTCAATTTAAATAATATTTCAAGATAAGGTACAGTGTCACGTCCGGCTATCTTTAAGATATCTGTAGTAATATTATCTTCACCAGCCCCTTTATGTTTTTTCAGCTTTCTTATTTCCTTCATGATTTCCTCAGGATGAATATCAAATTTTTTACTATCGTCATTTCTAATTGTGTTGTTAAGCTCGTTCTCCAAATTAGACTCTCCTGTTTCTGATTTATTGTCCCTAATGCTTTCACTGAACCAGTTACTTAATATCTCTGCCTTTTTTAAATCGTCAGTAACTTCTTCTGCATCCTTATCTATAAGTGTCTCTACACCCTCCCTTCCTCTCAGTTTCCTGATATAGCCACAGAAGTTTCTAGATGAATCAGTCAATGGTCCTCCTGCACTGACAATACTCTTCATAAACCCATCTTTAGCCATTTTCTTTGCTGTTATTAAGTCCTTGTTTAGTTGTTTTAAATATTCCCTACTACCTTAACTCTGTTATGTTCTTTTCTTACCAACCTTTTTAACCTTCTCACTTCCCTATTATAGTACATATGTTCTCTACTTCTCTTTATTTTCTGCCTTGGAATAAATTTTTCTTCCCCCTTTCTTATTATCTCCTTGAACTCTTCCCACCTTGACTCTACTGTACTTGAGCCTTCCTTCCATTTGCTGAATTGTTCTCTGAAATATCTCTTCAAATTTGAAACCTGTGCCTTTTTATAATTGTACCTATTTCCCCCTTCAATTTTGGCTGCTGGTTTACTGAATCCTCTAATATCCATCAGAACTGCTTCATGATCACTTATTCCTTCAGTTACTTGATACTTCAAAAGGTTTTCATCAGGCTTAATTAGAAATATATCCAAAATATTTTGTCCCCTAGTGTTTAGCTCAACCACTTGTGTAAATCCTCCTTCCCTTATTAAGATATTTGCAAATCTTTGTGCCCTTGTGTTATTTATCTTATTTCCTTCCCACCGATGATGATCATTCTATTCTCACCTCTGAAATATGAGTATGAATTCAATTTCTCCCCAAGAGCCTCATCCTCTTCTGTCATCCTTCCACTGCGGTAAATAGCCAACACTCTGAAATTTTATTTTTTATTGCCCCAGAAATCTACCCCGTAATGTCCAAATTTCAATTAATTTGTTTGTGACCACATTGTAATTTGAAAAAAGGCTATTGAAAATGTGTTATCAAAGTAAAAATGAGAAAAAAAATATTTCCGAGTGATCATTGTATTTATTAACAATTGTGTTCATGGTTATTCAATTTGAGGAGAACATTAACAAGTACGCCAATGGAAAATTTTACATGAGAGATGAATTCTGTTGGCAGTACACCACTGAAATGCTAGGATTGTGTATATGCCTGGAATGTGATCCACTTGGAACCATGCAGTTTTGTTTCAACATTTAAGTCACAAATTAAGTCAGAATTTCATGTTAACTAAATGATTTAAATTCTTCCATTAAAATTGAAATCTCAATGCATCTCATGGTGTTTGATTTATATTTCCATCATCTCACCACCAAACCATTTTTGATTGGTTTGTAGATCCGCATCATTTGGCCTACTGCATCGAAGGTCTTTTTATGTGCCATCCTACATTCATCCCAAACGAACAAATTGCAATGCTTCAGAACTCTGGCCATCTCACAGTTCTTTGAAAGGTTGTATATTGGAGTTTCATTGATCTGCATACTCGACAGCAGCTTGAATGCTGGATGAGCTGTTTGAACGCCTTCCATTAATGTAGCTGCCATTCCTTGATGAAGCATGTGCAAGTGCAATTTCATTCTGCAAGCGAATCGTTGCCAAAATCAATGAGATCAAAAATGTTTTTCCAGATCAACTGGAAGCTTCCAAGAAGAAAATCCCTCTAGTTCCATCGTTCATAACTTTCATGAGTGTGTTGAATGCATATTTTTGTTGCCGACTCAAAAGTGGAAGATTCATTCGAACTGATTCTCTCAATTCATCACATTTTATTTTTCGTGTTTCAACTCGTGATTAAATGTGCCGTGCATCAGACAACAGGGTGCTATAATCATCATCATTCTCGTTGGAGACCTAATATTATTAAGGCAATACCTTGTTCGATATCATCAAGCACATGTCCTCAATTAACATCAGTGGCATAGAAATAAAATAACTACATTTGCTGGACAAATCGCGAAACAAACACAAAATCCAAAGTAGTTTTATTGTTTCGAATTTTCTCCATATCTACCAGTTTGGAAAAAAATAAAATATAAAACATTTAATTGAGTTATTTCCATCCCAGGAGCATAAGGAACAAAATAAAATAATAATAAAAAAGAATTACACATATCCATATTTCGAATCATGAGTTATGGTTTTGATTTGTACAAAAATCCTGTGTTTTTTTTTTTTTTTTTTTTTTTTTTTTTTGGCAAATCTTCCACTTTTTCCCCCTAAAAACTTACCTGGACTATTACAGATATTCAAAAGAATTAGCCAAACTGGTCCACAGAAAAAATTACTTTCACTTTTCACCTAGTTTTCCAATTTTCCTGGCAAATTTCCCAATTTATCATTTTCTAAAAACATTATTTGGTCTATTAAACTTATTCCACAACTTTATGAACATTTTCTGAAAATAATTTAGACAAATTGGTCCAGCTGTTCTCAAGTGATGCCGTTACCTACAAACAGCATTTCATTTTTATTTATATAGATATACTTTGAGTATTAAATTTCTCCATTCATCTACTTTTGCCTTTATAGGCCTACATTTTAACCTTAAATTCCTTTAGTGTTTTTGGTAAACTATTCAAAACTTCCCTTGGTAATTTATTTCAATCCCTGACACTCTTACACACAAAAGAAAATATTCTCACTCCCTAATGCATGAAATCAAGTGGCAGATTGTGCCCGAGATCATCTTTTCCTTTCCATGCACTGCTCCTAATTCTTCGAACAATATCCCTCCAAGCATTATCATCGATGTTCACCTTGTACACTCTCAGCAGTATTTTCACTCCCAATTCACTTCCATTATCATATCAGTTACAGTCTTGGACCTTGGTAATTTCCACAAACAAAACTTGCTGCTCTCCTTTGCACCCTCTATAACTTCTGTATCTGAAAACCAAAATGTGGGTCCCAAACTACACCATCATATTCAACCAATGGTCTTACTCCTCTATTTCATCCTGATATTACTCTCTCCAGTAAATGTCGGATTTTGTAACCTTTTGTTACCACCTGTCAATGTATCCCATCCAGTTGAGTTTACTACCAAATTTTATGCCAACATATTTACACTTCAAACCTTCAACAAGCAATTCTGTCATTAGCTTATAGTCATAAGCAATCTTTAGTTTTTTTTTTTTTTTTTTAAATCTATTTACATAATTAACTGAGTCTTTTTGGCATATATGTTCATTCCATGTTGACCTACGCAATTATATATTCTATCTAGGTCGCCCTTCAGCTGTTAAGTCTTATCCAATTTTGATTCCGTTATATACCATTATGTCATTTGGAAACAACCTAAATTCTGATTATAAACCATCAACACAACAATTCATTAGACTGAAGTGGGCACAGCTGGAGACTGCCTCAGCTGTTCCCACTTTTCATAACGTTCTCTCGTTGACGAAGGGTTTATCCCGAAAATTTCTTTATTATTTGTGTTTGTGTCTTTTCTGTGTGTTCGAGCCCCACATTCATCATCTAAAGGTAAGTGGTGGCTCATTTCCCTATCCTAATTTGATTCCTTTCTGCTACCTAGCGTCTTGAGTTCTTGTTACCACTATATATATACACTGGTTCTTGAATTACTGCTATGTAAAGTTTTTAAAAATTTGTCAAAAAAAAACTGCAAACAAATATATTTGAATTGCTTTAGAAGCTCTCCTAATTTAGCTAGAAACCTGGAAGAAATGTCATTTTACAGCATTTTTCACACCCTTTCCTGTAGTATAATGTACTATTTGCTAAAATACTTTTATTTTATTTGAAACCTTTAAAAAAATGATTTTAAATTATTCAAAAAGTACAAATTATAAAATTAATTGCACAAATAGATAGTACTGTTGTAAATCACCAGGCAAAATACAAATGTGTGATGGTAATGGGTTAAAAGTTAAAGTAGTTTAAAACTGAAGCTTGTTATTCTATTAATTCCCAGAATAATACAAAAATGCTGATCTTTATATTTTGTAAAGAGAATGTTTCTTGTGATGGTTTTTAGGCAGTTAATTAATTACTCAAGTTTGGACTTGGTCGCCACCAACAGAATGTTGGAGAGAGTTCTGAAATGTTTTAAGTTATCAAAGACAACAAACACTTTAATCATCACCAACATTTGCTGTGACCACCACTTTACAATTTTACCGTGAATTTTTATATTGTGACTTCGTATTTCCAAAGATGCAGGTTCTTGAGTTTGTTAACACTTCCATCAGCTTGATAACGAGTTCGACCAGAGACAGTTATTAATTACGAGAAATCACACACACTGTTCCTCACAATGAAGTGGCTGTCTTTTTCTGTTTCACCACCTACTTTCACTGTTCTGAACTATTTAATAATTACACACTAATTAAATCATACTTCACATTTCTTTGTCGGAGCTGGATACAACACGATGCACTTCCCAGCAATCGTGTCCACTCCAACTCGAGTCCAGCTCCCGACTGACTCACTTGTCAAGTGACACTTTTAAACAATCAAAACAATACGAACTGTCACTGCCTTGAAAATTCCTTGGTGACATCAGTAAGCAAATTTGAGTCTAGGTAGGGTATGTCTATTTTTTTTTTTTTAATCATAATGCACCGTCGTATGTTGGTTAGTTCAAACATGCCAGCCATGTGCAACCCAAAACTAAAAAATCTTAGGACTGTCTACTGAAGAAGTCAGTTCATTTATGCACTATAATGAGGACGTTTATAAGCCAATCTTATGAAATTTTGATTTGATATGATTTTTAATTGATCACGATACTTCGAGAGAGAGTACAAACACCGTGGAGGAAGATTCTGATTAAACAATAGAAGAGGTAAGGCAAATAACATAATGACTGTGAGATCCAGGTACTTATAGCTTCTGCTAGTTGCTAGGAATCTTAAGGTTGTAATCAGTCTCACATTGTGAAATTGCTTTCCCCATGCAGGAGCTTTGTTTTGTGATATGAGGAGTTACTAATGTTAATAAATTATTAAATATCTCAGTATTCAATTGTAATGCAACTAAGGAAAATGGAAGCGGCTTCTAGGCGATATAAATAAGAAAAGATAGGGAAATTAACCCACCACATACCAAAGAGGACGGATGCGATGAGAGAACACAAATGCTGACTAACAACTGCACAATATTTCGGCATATGCCTTGCTCACAAATAGAAAAAACGGGCCATTAGGCTTGGAACGTGTGTGCACACCGAACGTTACCCAATGACTAACCGTGTTGTGGTGGGGGGGGGGGGGGGCGGATAAGGAGTAGACTATCGATATCGGTATACAATGTCTGAGATAATATATTTAATATTTTGGCAGGCCTATGTAAGAACTGGTGCAAAAGTGGCAAGTTAGTTGGTATATAAGATGAGTGGTTGAACAGGTGGCATGTCCAATAATGGGGAAAGTTTCTCCTGTGGTGGGGTTGGAATATGTAGTGGTGGTGGAAGCATGCTGCAGGTTTTACAACGGGGTCTATTACAAGGATAAGATCCATATGGGGATTTTGGAGAGTCTAACGGAGGGTATTGTGGACTAAGATGTTCTTAAGATTGGGTGGTCTGCTAAAACATGCACGAGGGACATTGGGTAGAATTTTGGGTAGGAGAGTACGCATTTCCGGAAATGAGCGAAGGAAGTCATACCCCTGTCGCAAGATATGGTTGATGGACTCGAGGCCAGGAGAGAACTGAGTGACAAAGGCAGGGCTATGGTTGGTTTTTGTAGGAGACAAGTGAGAGTGGTTACGTGGAGGGTGGTTGATCGCGCGGGAGATCTGTTTATGTACAAGATCCCTGGGGTAACAACGGGAAATAAGGGCTTGGGATAGGTTTTTGTGAGTATTGATGGAGAGAATGAGCATCAGAGCAAATGCGACTTCCACGGATGGCAAGGCTGTATGGGAGGGAACGTTTCGTATGGAATGGATGGCAGCTGTCAAAGTGTAGATACTGCTGTAAATTAGTGGGTTTGATGTGGACTTGCGGTATGAAGGACACCGTGCCTGAGCATGATGTCAACATCGAGGAATGTGATGTGTGAGCGGGAGTAAGTCCAGGTGAAATTGATGGAATTGTTGCTATTGTTAAGGGAGTGGAGGAATTCAAGGAGGTGGTTTTCGCTGTGGGTCCAGATCATAAATATGTCGTCTATGTATATGAACCACACAGTGGGTTTAAAAGGAGTGTTGTTCAGGAAACGTTCCTCCTGACGACCAAGAATAAGTTGGCATAGGATGGGGCGCATGCGGGTGCCCATGGCGGTACCGCGGATTTGGTGATATACTACAGAATTAAGGTAAAGAAATTTTTGGAGAGATTTGCCTGCCAAAATATTAAATATATTATCTCAGACATTGTATACCGATATCGATAGTCTACTCCTTATCCGCCCCCCCCCCCCCCCACCACAACACGGTTAGTCATTGGGTAACGTTCGGTGTGCACACACGTTCCAAGCCTAATGGCCCGTTTTTTCTATTTGTGAGCAAGGCATATGCCGAAATATTGTGCAGTTGTTAGTCAGCATTTGTGTTCTCTCATCGCATCCGTCCTCTTTGGTATGTGGTGGGTTAATTTCCCTATCTTTTCTTATTTATTCAATTGTAAATAATTTTACCAGTTTTTAGGTTCACTATGTAATTCATTAGTATGACATGGAAAAATTGTTTTCTTAACAGCCACCGTCATGACCAACCTGAACATCGAGTGAACTTATTTTTTCTATTACGTTTGATTTACTGTTATTGTGCAAGGCAAACAGCACAAACCGACCACAGCAGAACTTCCTCCATGATTACTTTCAGAATAATAATAATAATAATAACGGTAAAATTGGTGTTGAAAACTGTGTCACTTGGGCACATTTTGTTTGCACAGTCTTCTTGCATCAATCTGATTTGTGCAGACATGTACAAAGACAAGTCTTTGCATGTGGACCCTGCTTTAAATAGTTATAGAAGTATAGATAACACTTCACCACCTAATGTTACCATTCAATAAATGATGCAGGCATGAAGAAATGGATTTCACACCACAAAGGTTTGCATATGATTTCTATCACATTCAGTAAACCTATTGGTATCAGCGCAGTAGGATGCGAATATACCAGCTTGATTTAACTGAGAAAGTGATATTTTGCATTTCTCTTTGATGAGTTTTGTTTAATGTAGATTTGGATGGACTGGTGTTTTGGCAAGTTGTGCACAAGTATGGAACAAGGTTTAATGCTTATTAATTGGGGTGAATCTCAATTAGTGCATTCTTAAAGGTGTTCTATGGAGTGATTCAAATTTAGTAGTCAATGATTGTTCCTTAACACACAAGTTTTCAAAAAAAGGACTGAAAAATCATCATTAAATGTATCCACAGGCACAGCGGTTAAAACAAAAATTGAAAGACAGGGTGCAAATGCTTATGAAAAAGAAATTATAACCCTGAATTAACAAATGATCACTACCCCTCCCTTTTCCTAGCTGAAATGTTCAATAAGTTGTCATGTAAATTAGATTTCATTTTTCCCCAAAACAAAAATAAAATTCATTCGTGCATTAAGAGGTTATACAGGGTGCTTGCTACCACTTATAATTTCACCATAAGAGTTACTTACTTATATAATGCCAGTACCACTTTCCTACAATTTATGTACTTGTTTCTGCACTTCTTGCTAAAATAGTAATTTTATAATATTTTTGTGTCTTTTAATAATACATGGTCTATCACAGGTCTATTACACAAAGTAGTAACATTTATTAGAAATCTATTTTTATATTAAAATACATCAACAAATACTGACTCAAATTTCAAATAAATTTTTCTTGCTGATTTTAGGTGATGACATCTTGATCATTTTTGTACAGTTGGGAAGATTATCCTCTTTCACAGATGATCTCTACCACACTTGGTTCCATTAGAACAGGATCCAGACACCGATGTACTGTACTTCCAAGAATTTCGTCCAGAAGAAAGTGCACCAAGCTGCAACAAAAAAGACATGAAAAAAATCATATTCTGCATAAGCAACAAAATTTTTTGATCAAAATACTATAATTCAATTATGCTACTGAGTAAAAGTTACTACTATGAACATGATATGGGAAATAAATTCCAAAAATACATAAAGAAACAATTAAAGATACTTAAAATTTTTGTGAAGTAATATAGTAATGAAATCTCAAAGCTGACCAAATCTGACCACCAAAGAATATACTATACAACACAATTTTTCAGAACACAAGTTTCTTCATGACAAAACCAAATAAGAAACAAATGTTTAAGGAGTCATATATTGTTACTGATCAGATTGCTGAAGGGAGAAAGAAATGGATTCAACACATAAGAAAGATAAACAAAGAAAGACTTTTGAAACAGATGTCAACCTATGAAATGGTAGGGATCTACGATTCTGAAAAACTTAAGAGATCAGTCTATTATAACATACTGTAAAATTATAACAATTTATTCAAAATTCTTCTAAAACATTAAATGCTAATTTTTTTACTGCAAATAGTTAATTTAAACAAATGAAACTTCAAAATTTTAAACAGTATTGGTAATGTGTGAAAGCAATAATAGCCATGATTTTTTTTTAAAGAATATTCATGGCACATTATTTCATACCTCAATACAAATTCTACAGAAAAGAAGTAGAAATGTGCAACAAAGTACATAACAATAACAATGGTTAATATTCTATTTTTTTGTCTTTTTTCAAATTTAAACAAAATTTACATGTTATCTTTGAAGATCTCTTTGTAGCTTCCAACTGTATTCTGTAAAAATTAGAGAAAGAATGAAGCATTATACCTTGCTTAACAAAACTGGTATTGGCGTATATTTAAATACTAACCAAAACGACTTTTACTTGACTAAGCATTTTGAAAAATTGTTTGCTTTAAGCTGCTAGAATTATCCATGTGCAAGTAATCTGTTAAATGTTACCTGCACCCTTTTAAAACATTCCTAGTAAAACTAGCTGGTACCCACGACTTCGTTCGTGATTGTAAGGAATTCATATTGACAGCTATAGACATCTAACCACCATAGTGCACGATGGGAGACTCGATACTATTACGACACACAAATACCAGTCTTCTGCGCTATGTAGTTCCGGCAGCAAAGTAAAATTTACGGATACACACAAGTCTTTGATTCATGGCACATTATTTCATACCTCAATACAAATTCTACAGAAAAGAAGTAGAAATGTGCAACAAAGTACATAACAATAACAATGGTTAATATTCTATTTTTTTGTCTTTTTTTCAAATTTAAACAAAATTTACATGTTATCTTTGAAGATCTCTTTGTAGCTTCCAACTGTATTCTGTAAAAATTAGAGAAAGAATGAAGCATTATACCTTGCTTAACAAAACTGGTATTGGCGTATATTTAAATACTAACCAAAACGACTTTTACTTGACTAAGCATTTTGAAAAATTGTTTGCTTTAAGCTGCTAGAATTATCCATGTGCAAGTAATCTGTTAAATGTTTACCTGGACCCTTTTAAAACATTCCTAGTAAAACTAGCTGGTACCCACGACTTCGTTCGTGATTGTAAGGAATTCATATTGACAGCTATAGACATCTAACCACCATAGTGCACGATGGGAGACTCGATACTATTACGACACACAAATACCAGTCTTCTGCGCTATGTAGTTCCGGCAGCAAAGTAAAATTTACGGATACACACAAGTCTTTGGATGAAATACGAAAATATTTATGATCGACCAATTTCAAACACCATATCTCACACACTCCCACAGTTACCAAATTTCGGCCAACGTTGTGATCGATGGGAGACTCTGTGTTACTACCACACACAAACGCCAGTGATCTGCGATTGATAGTTTTAACTTAAAAGTAATACACCTTGACACTTTTGTCTTTGGCAGAAGTATGAAATTGCCGCAGGTCGACCATTCTCATCCCCCATATCTCTCACACCCCCATAGCTACCGACATCTAACAACCATAGTGCACTACATGAGATACGATTCTACTACCAAACACAAACACCAATGCTCTATGCTACGTAGTTGTGGCAGAAAAGTGACATATGCGGAGACAGTCGAAATACGAAAATATCCTTGGTCGGCCACTTACAACCACCATATCTACCACAGTACCACAGTTTCTGAAATTCGGCCGCTGTTGTGATCGAAAGGTGACTCTGTGCTACTACTACACACAAACGCCAGTTATCTGTGATCTATAGTTTTCGCTGAAAAGTGATACACCATGACAATTTTGTCTTTGGCAGAAGTATTAAACTGCCACAGGTCGATCACTTTCAACACCCATTTCTCCCACACCCCCATAGCTACCGACATCTAACAACCATAGTGCACTACATGAGATACGATTCTACTACCAAACACAAACACCAATGCTCTATGCTACGTAGTTGTGGCAGAAAAGTGACATATGCGGAGACAGTCGAAGTACGAAAATATCCTTGGTCGGCCACTTACAACCACCATATCTACCACAGTACCACAGTTTCTGAAATTCGGCCGCTGTTGTGATCGAAAGGTGACTCTGTGCTACTACTACACACAAACGCCAGTTATCTGTGATCTATAGTTTTCGCTGAAAAATGATACACCATGACACTTTTGTCTTTGGCAGAAGTATGAAACTGCCACAGGTCGACCAGTTTCAACCCCCATTTCTCCCACACCCCCATAGCTACCGACATCTAACAACCATAGTGCACTACATGAGATATGATTCTACTACCAAACACAAACACCAATGCTCTATGCTATGTAGTTGTGGCATAAAAGTGACATATGTGGAGGACAGTCGAAATACGAAAATATCCTTGATCGGCCACTTACAACCACCATATCTACCACAGTACCACAGTTTATTAAATTCGGCCGCTGTTGTGATCGAAAGGTGACTCTGTGCTACTACTACACACAAACGCCAGTTATCTGTGATCTATAGTTTTCGCTGAAAAGTGATACACCATGACAATTTTGTCTTTGGCAGAAGTATTAAACTGCCACAGGTCGATCACTTTCAACACCCATTTCTCCCACACCCCCATAGCTACCGACATCTAACAACCATAGTGCACTACATGAGATACGATTCTACTACCAAACACAAACACCAATGCTCTATGCTATGTAGTTGTGGCAGAACAGTGACATATGCGGAGACAGTCGAAATACGATAATATCTTGGTCGGCCACTTACAACCACCATATCTACCACACTACCACAGTTTCTGAAATACGGCCGCTGTTGTGATCGAAAGGTGACTCTGTGCTACTACTACACACAAACGCCAGTTATCTGTGATCTATAGTTTTCGCTGAAAAGTGATACACCATGACACTTTTGTCTTTGGCAGAAGTATGAAACTGCCACAGGTCGACCAGTTTCAACCCCCATTTCTCCCACACCCCCATAGCTACCGACATCTAACAACCATAGTGCACGACAGGAAAGACGATTCTACTACCACACACAAACACCAAAGGTCTATGTTATGTAGTTGTGGCAGGAAAGAGAAGTATACGGAGATACGAATTTTTGGTCGAAATATGAAAACGCCGTGCACTGACCAACTTTAATCATTATATCTCCCACATCCCCACAGCTATCGGCATTCGGCCAACGTGGTGCACGACAGGAAACTCCATGCTACTTCCACCTACAAACGTCAGTGATCTGTGCTAGGTAGTGGTGGCTGAAAAGTGAAATATAGGAAAAAACACGTCTATTTATATATATATATAAGATTTCAAAACAAAACTCTGTTTTTATTATTATTATTATCGATATCTTACACTATTTATAATAGTTTTACTTACTTTTCATCTGCAACAAATCTCCACAAGTATAGTTGAAGATAATGAGTGTCAACTTGTATTTGTTGCAAACCATAGCGACTGAATGTTCTTAAGCGAACACATTCCAAAAATGTCTGTGGAATAAAAGTTACAAAATACAATTAAAACCACAGCAAAATGAAAATAACAAAACACGCTTCATTTAAAAGTATTAGGGTATACTATTCTCCCCTCACGAATGTTGCCCTATATACTGTAGTAGATTATAAGATAAATAAATTTACATAACTATTTCAAATAATTATTGATTTACCTTGAGGCTTATTTTGATTATGCCAGTCAGTATAGACACCTTAGAAAATTCAACTGACGAGAAGATTTCTATACGCTCAGAGAACAGTTTCTGTATATTAGTAACAATGCTTGATTCCAATTGGCTTGGGGCATATGATGACCAGTTAGATCGATGTCTTGATAGGCTGACACTGAATGACAAAACAACATGAGAACATTTTGTAAAAAAAAAAAAAATTAGAAATAGCAATATAAATACAACACATAAAAATGATGTTAAAGATTAGCAAATGTAAATTTTGCAATGGTTATACAAAAAGATTAACCAGAATAGTTCTGCATCACAAACAACAGCTACCATTAAAATGGAAATGATCTGATGTCAGTATTATTATATGGCATTGTGTTATGTTCATGAGACTCAAACTTTCTTCTAATCAATTAAAAATCAGTGATAACACAATATTGTCTGTTTCTTTCAAGTCAAACATACAAAAAAAAAAAAAAAAAAAAAAAAAACCTTTTCATGGTAATCATCATCAATAGTTTCCAGTTCCTTATCCTAACCATTTTTGTGCCTCCTATTCTGCTCCATAGAAATGTCTTTTCATTGCTTAAATCCTGTCAATATCTTGCTTCTTCAGGGTCCACGTTTCAGCATCACATGTGACTCACCTTATCTGCGATGTTTCTATGACTTCATCTACAAATTCCTGTATAAAAATCGCTTTTATCCTTCTTTAATGCTAATTTAAAGAGGTATTAAATTATTACATTATTTAATTTTCTCAATCCCTTTGTCATTTTTTCAGTTTGTTAACTATTTTATTTACAGACTCCAATTTTCGTCAGAATTTGTTCCATAGTAAATTTGGTTGATCTCCTCAAATACTGGACTTTCTATTGTCTAATATGTTTTATGTTGTCATCCGTTGCATGCTAAGCACATGGTGAAATATACTTTCAAATTGATCTATCTCCTTCAGTAAAAAAACTTAGATTATATAAACCCTGCCTCAAAATGTTAGCCTCACCTTTTACTACTAACAAAAATAAATTTGGCAATTTCTTAAAACTTCAGTTATACGAGACATGTTTTTTAAGTAAGTACCGTTTAAATTAAAAAAGACGTGCCAATATATATCAATAATTTTATTTTTACATGAAAGCCTGTACTTTACTTTTCTACATAATTCCCTTCAATATTGAGGCACTTGTCATAACGTAGTACCAGTTTTTGAAAACCCTCCTCATAGAAGTCTGCCGCCTGACTTGTTAACCACTGCATCACAACTGTTTCGACTTCGTTATCGTCTTCAAGATGCTGACCGCCCAGGTGTTTCTTCAAGTGCAGGAACAGATGTCTCACAATAAGCTGCTGCATTCATTGTCTCATTACGAGGCAGAAATTCCACAAGCAATACTCCTTTTCTGTCCCAAAAAACTGTGCACATGATTTTCCGAGCAGAAATTGTTTGCTTGAACTTCACTTTTTGGGTGAATCTGAATGCTGCCATTCCATGGACTGTTGCTTTGATTCAGGTGTGATGTAGGCCACCCATGTCTCATCACCTGTAACAATTTGGCTTAAGAAATCATCACCATCGTTGTGGTACCGCTCGAGAAAAGTCAATGCACTGCCTAAACATTTGGTTTTGTGCACATCCGTTAACATTTTCGGTACCCAACGTGAGAACAATTTTCGATAATTCAAGTGCTCGGTCACAATGCCATACAAAACACTATGAGAAACATTAGGAAAGTCATCACACAAGGAGGAAATCGTAAACCGTCTGTTTTCTCTCACCTTATTGTCCACTTTCTGCACCAAACTTTCATTAACAACTGAAGGACGCAACTCCGTTGTTCATCATGCACATTTGTGCAACCATCTTTAAATGCTCTCACCCACTTTCTCACCATTCCATCACTCATAATGTTTTGTCCATGAACTGCACAGATCTCAAGATGAATATCGATCGAATTTAGGCCTTTAGCACAAAGAAATCTTATAACAGCCCGTACTTCACAGTCGGTGGGACTCACGATAATCAGAAGCATCTTAAACACTCAGTGAACAACGTAAACAAGGAAGAATTAGACTGTAATGGTGTCCGTGCGTAGGCAAGAGATGCAGGTACCCAGTGTGCATGCGCGGAACGCCGACCGTAGCGCTGTAGCCACGGTGTGACAAAACCGTACTTACTTAAAAAATACGCCTCGTATGACTTTTATATTAAACATGATACTGGTTTAATTTTGAACTTCTTCTTCTTCTGGTCCCTATCCATTCCGGATGTCGGCAACCATCTTGGCAATCATATGTACCATTTTCAACTGGAAAGTCCTTTATTCTTAAGATTATATTTATATTATCCATCTGCAATGTTAGTGGCTTTAAAATTCTTCCCTCTTTATTGTTTCTGGAAAGCTTATCCATCTATAACAAATTATGTTGTTATTTACAGTGGTATGCCTAAGCATACAAAAGTCAAAAGAAGAATATCTATATCATTTGAAAAGGAATTAAATGAAAACAGAAGAAGATTGGAAAGAAGTAACGTTCTGTTACAACAGCAGTCTCCAGTACATTCAGCAGACAGTTTGACCTCTTTTAGAAGACTGAAGACATGGTCAAAATGTTGGATGAGAAAGGACTGCCTGAGACAGGTATCTTAAATTTCACAAAGTACCTAATTAGTAAAATATGAACATATGTTGAAACTAGAGATAAGAAAAAATGGTAGTTATGAGAGTTAACACTATAAATGAATACATTGACAAACAAACAAAGGAAATTTTTTGTCTTTGATTGACTATTATAAAAGATAAAATAGGAGAAGAAAGAATATACACTGTTAATATTAAAAAAAAGGAAAGTGCTTTCAGGCTATTAATATAACAAAGGATAGGGGAATTAGGCCCAAAACAAAGATTAAAGCTGGTGTGCATTTACAGCTTTTATGTATTTATTTTATTACTGCTCCCTAATTTATAGATTATTAAATATTAAATTTTATATTTATCTATATATACACACTGTTTGTGTGTTCCACGTCTGCCAGTAATAACTTTTTCCGAGAGTTATTGATCGTTCACTTGACATAATTTTACCCCTATCATCCAAACCCTGTCCTCCAATGTCAAGCCAGTGATGTGGTAAGTCTTGATGTGCAAAAAATGTCCCTTGCCAAATGGTCTGTCTCTGCGTAAATAAGGTTTTAAAACAAACTATCTTAAAACTGTTTCATCTATGATCTGGACCCACAGCGAAAACCCCCCTCCTTGAATTCCTCCACTCCCTTAACAATAGCAACAATTCCATCAATTTCACCTGGACTTACTCCCACTCACACATCACATTCCTCGATGTTGACATCATGCTCAGGCACGGTGTCCTTCATACCGCAGTCCACATCAAACCCACTAATTTACAGCAGTATCTACACTTTGATAGCTGCCATCCATTCCATACCAAACGTTCCCTCCCATACAGCCTTGCCATCCGTGGAAGTCGCATTTGCTCTGACGCTCATTCTCTCCATCAATACTCACAAAACCTATCCCAAGCCCTTATTTCCCGTTGTTACCCCAGGGATCTTGTACATAAACAGATCTCCCGCGCGATCAACCACCCTCCACGTAACCACTCTCACTTGTCACCTACAAAAACCAACCATAGCCCTGTCTTTGTCACTCAGTTCTCTCCTGGCATCGAGTCCATCAACCATATCTTGCGACAGGGGTATGACTTCCTTTGCTCATTTCTGGAAATGCGTACTCTCCTACCCAAAATTCTACCCAATGTCCCTCGTACATGTTTTAGCAGACCACCCAATCTTAAGAACATCTTAGTCCACAAATACCCTCCGTTAGACTCTCCAAAAGCACCATATGGATCTTATACTTGTAATAGACCCCGCTGTAAAACCTGCAGCATGCTTCCACCCACCACTACATATTCCAATCCCACCACAGGAGAAACTTTCCCCATTACTGGACATGCCACCTGTTCAACCACTCATCTTATATACCAACTAACTTGCCGCTTTTGCACCAGTTCTTACATAGGCCTCACCACACAGCAACTCTCTGTTAGAATGAATGGCCACAGACAAACAGTCCATACTCGTAACCTGTTCCTTCCAGTACCAGAACATGCCAATAGCCATGATTCCAACAACCTCAACGACTGTTTCACTGTGAGAGCAGTCAGAGTTTTCCCTGAAAGCACCACTGTAGCAGAACTCCGGAGATGGGAACTAGCGTACCAGAGTATCCTGGATACGAGACACCCACCTGGACTTAACCACCGTTAAATTCCAATTAACCCATCACTACGTTTCTTTTTTTGTTTTTTTTTGTTTTTTTTTGCCATGTTTATACTGTACCATTACTACATTTGCTCATTTTACCATCGCCTGCCAAAATATTAAATATATTATCTCAGACATTGTATAGCGATATCGATAGTCAACTCCTTATCCGTCCCCCCCCCCCCTCCCACCACTACACGGTTAGTCATTACGTAACGTTCGTTGTGCACACACGTTCCGAGTCTAATGGCCCGTTTCTCTATTTGTGAGAAAGGCAGATGCCGAAATATTGTGTAGTTGTTTGTCAGCATTAGTGTTCTCTCATCGTATCTGTCCACTTTGGTATGTGGTGGGTTAATTTCCCTTTCTTTTCTTATTTATATCGCCTAGAATCCGCTTCCATTTTCCTTAGTTTGTGTGTTTATTGTATCCTTGCCTAAACATGGTGAGTGATGGATTTATTTTCTACATCCTTTGTTACTTAAATTGCCATTTCACCAGTATCAGCATAGATTTAAAGCACAAACTAACATAAATAGATAATAGAATGAACTAATAAAAAATAGCCCTTAAACACATCAAAGATACTCAACTACAAAAAATAACAGAGTAGATGCAATGTCAGTAGATAAAATAAAGAAAGAGTAACAGAAATGTAAAGATGGTATGCCCAGGAAACATTCTCATCAAATAGAGAAAATATGTACCAAAGATACTGATGGAAATCGAGGCCAAAATGTTTAAAATGTATTCATATATATATATAACAATTTCTGGAGGCTGAAATTTATTATGAGTCAATTCAATTTATGGGAACAACAGGGATATATATATATAACAGAAGACCAGAGTGGATTCCAAGCAGGAATACACTAAATGTTCATGCTACAACAGATAAGTGAAAGAAAAACTGCATTGCATTAATTGACGTCAGTAGTTTATTCCATAGTAAAAAAAAATCATTTTGAAGGAGAAAACAGAGCTTTGATGAAGTACTGTGATCCATCAGAAGATTAAAATATGGGATGTGGTGAGGGCTACAGGACCTTCCTTATATATGAAAACTTCTACTGTTGAGGCCATCTGTTGCAGACTGGTGGGAAAGAGTGTATGAATACCCCAAAGCTTTAATTATAAGATAGAATAGGGAAAAATAACACATCACTTACCACAGATGAAGGAAGGAGGGTGAGATGAACCCGCAAAAAACACAAAATCAAACAAATTGCACAATATTTCGGTGAGAAACCTTATTCATGTGAGATATATGGCGGGGGGGGGGGGGGGGGAGATGTGATCACAACCCGACCTGTCAATATTGTGCAATTTGTTTGTTTTTTTTTTTTGTTTTGTTTTTTACGTGTTCATCTCACCCTCCTGCCTTTATTTGTGGAAAATTATTTTTCCCTATCCTATCTTATATTTAGTGGCCACTGGCAGTTTCTTTGTTTCCTTTATCCAAAGGTTTAATTGTGAGGCACATACTACACGTAACACTGTGAAAATGTCCATGATGAATAGTACAGCAGGTGAAAGACTGCAAACAAAATATGACACATTTTTCTCATGCTTACAATGTAGATAACACAAGAGAATGAATGTGCCAAACTCATGTACCTATGGAGTCCTTCAGCATTTCAAATATATTTTTTCACCTGACTTATGGATCAGACTTGTGTTAAGATCAAAACAAGTAGATAGTTTATACTCTGAGGTTTTCCGACCTGTGGGTTCGTCGGCTGGAGTCAGAGCTGCGTTCAGCACGTAGACCCTCCTCAAATAGGGCACCCACTTGTCCATCCAGGGCCGCCACATCTTCTACAACTCGTTTCATCACTGCACGGACTGTCCGTGGCTCAATTGTGTGCAACCAATCTCGGGTTTCTACTGACTTTCGCAGCATCTGCAACATAAAACATGGTTGACTCAAATTACATGGCCATTTAGAATCCAATAACTTTTAATTTACAAAAGATACAACTTTTTTTTATATACAACTTTAAACTCCAGCTTATTGCTTTAAAATGTAATAGTAACAGGTTTGACAGGAAACAAAATTTGCTGGTAAAGATAAATGGTAAAGATTAATCATCATTCTTCAATTATATAACAAATTCAACCTTTAATATTCTGTTAACTACTTCTGAGGGGAAGGGATGGTGCATTACTTTTATTAAATTGGTAATTTAATTTAATTACAAATGACTCAATACTCAACTTCCACAAGCTTGTAAGATTATTCAAAAAGATTAAAGAGTCATTTGCAGCAGCAGTACTATCACTCTGAAGAATAAGTTATATAGCTGAAAAACTACAGTAAACAAGAGCACGTAAACCTCAAAATGAAATGTTTATGCAATTACAGAAGCAGAATCTTGTTAGGTACCCTTAAGTTCACCAAAAGCACTCCCACTAGCTATCCCCAGTAGTAAAATATTCTATAGATCGATTATAAAGTTGCTTGTACTGGACTTAGAAATTTCGAGAAGAGTAATTGTTAACTTGAAGGAATTTTCCTGTAATCTTTCCCACAGTGACAATTCACCATAAAAATAATTTTAAAGTGTATTTATCATATCGGGAAATGTTTATTTTAAGAGATATTCCATTTTGTTCAAGTTTTGAAACACGCGATCAGAAAAGTAAAAATCTAAGATTTGAAATATCTTTAAATCGAGTAAATATACAGCTGAACTAATATCACCAGCTGTAGTCAGCATTGTTCCTGATATTTTGGTAGTAAAATTAAATAATTTGGCAATGTTTAATTAGCAGTTTTAATTAAGAGAAAAAACGAACTTTTTAACTAAAAGGAATATTAATTTGAAATTTATATCAGTAGATAGCCCAAATTGAGACGATTACGAACATATAATGGTTTCAGTAAAAAGCATAAGCATTTTTCAGAATAATTAAGTTTTTAAAGATAGATTGTCGTGGATTGTTGCTGAAGTACGTAAAAATTCCGCCAAGTTGGTCACATGATGGCTTCAATTTTAAGATTATAGAAACCCTTTTCGAATGTTAAATTAATTAAAACAGATAGAACATGATAATAGAAAGTCACTGTAAAAATTTCAAGTTAAACTATTTAGTACTTTTAGAGATATTAATTAAAGAAAAAGTTGCTGGCGTCATAGGCTCTGAGAAGTCTATAAAAGGGTCTAGCAGCAAGCTCTCATGGTCTCACTCATACGCCAGAAAGTGATTGCATGATCGGTTCTGTGATTTTCAAAGTAGTAACTTCGTAAAATGTAGGTTCACTCCGCACTAGATTTTCAAAGAAGTAACTTGGTAATAGGTAGTCTCACTCTGGTATCATTCTTACGCCGGGAAGTGATCGCGCAACTCCGCGCTAGTTAGAGGAGCAAATTGTTCCATGCGGTAGCGGTTTAGGCAAATTCCAACATGCCGTAATACTCACTAATGTTAGGGGGACTTTGTGAGTTTTTTGTCTTCTGGTAGTAATGTGCTTAACCTGTAATCTTCAAAGGAACTGTTGTTCGTTGCTTTATTCACGTATCTGGTACCGACAATGTACGAATGAACTATTATCAAGAATATAAGTATTGTGTTATTCTGAAACTGTGTTAAGTGACTTTATTTTGATTACCCTTTGCATTTGGGGTTTAATACGAATGCGTGGCGGCCATTCTATTTAATATTTTTGGTACCAGAAGGCTACACATGGTCATGAACTTAATTGTTCACAGTTCAGGTGAAAGTGTTTATCCCCCAACGAACCTTTCTGCCTGACAATCTTATCTTAAAAAATGGTTTGTATTAATTCTGAAACAGGGCCACCACTTTGGTTGAACAGAATAAAACACTGGCATTTTGGACAAAGGTAGGTCAGGTCTTGCACACCACCCATTTTATATAGGCAAATTCTGGGATGGTTTCCAATTTCTGAATAAATAACAACACATTTCACAAAAAACTCAAAGAGTTCGTATCTCACACAGCTCATGGACAAATGGCAACATTTATGTTCCACCTAACAATTTGCAACTGGCTCTTGTGGCAAGCCAACTGACATAATAATGAAACTTACCACCTAAAAGCAACATTTCTACAACGTACAGGAAACTGGAATTGGAAAATTATGATGATGAATTCTCAAATTATTTCATTATTGATAGTGTTTGAAACAAAAATGTTTTGATGGCAATACAAGAATAGAGCTCTACTTGAAATGTTGTTGGTTCCATGATTACTAACCATAAAGCAAAATTGGATCTATTCTGTGAACAGTCATTCCTCCATTTAGCTAAAAGAAAACAAAACAATAGTATTAAATCACTAAGAATATATACGAGAAAGCGGCCTATATAAGGAGTTAGTAAGTAGGAGGCCTATGATGATACTAGAAGAAACAAGACAAGCAAAAATTATCAATATTTCAGGGAACCTCTCAATGATGCAAGAGAATACTGTTGCATGGTCTAGGGGTAGATAGCAAAAACAGTTATTGGGGAGTTTGTAGCAAAATTTACATAGTCTCACAAAAATATGTTAAACAAATAATCTGTACACTCAGAAACATATCATAATACCTTCTAGTTACTTTGAAGAAAAAATGGCAGTATACCCTCCGTATAGTTTAAATACGAACCTGTGAGACACTAAGTCCCTGCATTCGGACATAGTGGTTTAGTAAATCCTGTGCAGCTGATCGCATAGCTGCACACAGTTCAGAGGCAGGAGTTGTTGCATGTCGCTCTTCAATACCAAAGAGTTCATCCACATTGTTCAGCTGAAAAGAAGAGTTGTAGTGACTTTATACAGCCTATTATATTGTAATAAAAATAATTAGTAACCAAGAGAGAAGTTAAAGATTTAGACAAACATCATTATCTACCCATTTCCAAAGACTCTTATTACTCCTGCAATGTTACACAAGAGATTGCAATGGACACACAAGTATGATTACTTTTTAACAATATTTGAAGACAGTCTTGTATTTATGATATAAAATAAAATTCAGATACCCACTACATGTTAAATAATACTGATGATTACTTCCTTGAATGTATAAGCACTGAACCAATTAAAATTTACCGTTAAATTTTTGAATTTTTTGGAGAAAAAATAATGGAATATTGAATGGTATGGAGGACAAATGCAGCATTTTAAATAAGGATGCAAAAATGTTTAGAATGATGAATAAAGCTGGTGCCCACATTTAATGAATTGCAAAATAGTGTTGGCCTGACACATGGTGAAATGAAGCAGTCATGACCAGACCGCAAGTTTGGACTGAGTTTAAATGGAATGGAACCAAACGGCTTTAGGTAAAATGGATCACTTGTGTTTGCCCACCTTAGGGGATCGGTCTGCAAAATTTGAAGAATTTCTGTGAAGTTTTAAGGGACTAAGAAATAGTAAAGACAGAGATTTTTCATGTACAAAGACTATTGCTCTATATAGTAACTGGTCAATGCTCATGACTGCTTGACAAGATCTGGCTGAAATACAAACTTGACCAGTACTGACTCCACAAATTTGCTCTTGTAAAATTTGAAGAATTTCTGAGTCAAAGGTAATGACTATTTGACCCAATCTGGCTGAATTTCATCCTAAGGTTTTGCTCAACAAAATCTGAAGAATTTCAGCCAAGTTTGAAGGGACTCAGTACAAATAAAGATAGAAGGCTGTGTACTACATAGTAAAAGGGTTATAGGTCATGATCACATGAATCAATCTGATTTAAATAACTTGACCTGTGTTTCACCCTTTGAATTCACTCTGCAAGAGCTAAAGAATTTATGTTAAGTCTGAAGAAAGTTAGAATGGATAAAGACAGATCTGTGGAGACAGAGACAGTCTGACTATTATGTACAAAACAAAAGTAAATAAATAACACTAAACGTTACTACTGTCTGAGAGGTGGATGAGTTGTTATCAAAGCTGCTAAGCTCTTTCATTGTTCACATAAAGAAAATAGCCATCTTGAAATGTTTTCCATTTCTTCAACAACTGCTTATTATCAAACAATTCACTCTCTAAACATTTTCACAAAGCATTAAGTACACTACTCCTGGTTAATTAATAAAATATGTTCTTAGTTACCAATACAGCTACACAGAAAATCTTCCCATTTCATAATTCTGCGAGTCCATATATAATATGTTCAAAAAATATCAGAAATTGCCAGAAATTTGAGACTGGTCTCTTGTACTGTACTTAGAAGAGAGTTTCAACAATAAATCTTTTAGGATGGATGACATCTGGACTATTATGTTCCACCATGACTCAAATTGGCTTGCTTTCACTGTCATTCTGGCTTGGAGGACAGAGAAATATCTCATGGAACCACCTGAAGAGTCTAGGGAGACAGCAAGTAAGGATAACATTGTGTCTGATCAAGAAAGTAATAATCAAAAATAAATACTTTGAAGGTGGCATCATTTTGTGATGGATATCTGAGGCATTTTTACCTTGCTAACTCACAATCTGACTGCCAAGACATAATGTTCTCTAAAGGTGAGAAGAAAAATCATTCTTGTGTATTAAATAAAATCCCCTTTGGAATGTACCTAACCTGCTTCTTTTGTTTGAATCATGACCCAAATACTTTTTTGAAAAGATCTCATAGAAACAGTGTAAAAGTGATGGTACATAGGCTAAACACAAGAAATAATAAAATTACAAATGTCTACTTAAAAGTGTAACAAATTTTTCCTTTGTAAGCAAATAGAACAAGAGAAGTTGTACGACAAATTTTAATGCTGAAGGAGCAGGGTTATCTCTAGCCAATTACATCATGGTGCTGATCACATTTTTTTATTATTTTATTTTTTTAACCAACAGTCATCCACAATTTATAAATACATTTCTCGTGGCCACAAAAATTGTCATAAATTGATAGGGCTAACATGGTTCAGTTTGTCATAGTTTCTGTTATTTGGGCTCTTCATCTATTAAACATTCTTGTCCAAAATGACCAAAAGAAGCAGTGATAGAGTAATATCAATGTCTGATCTTCAGCAAGTATATACAAAGTTTGCTGGTCTACATTATAAAACTGACTGATTAACCATTTACTGTCATACAGACAACTGTCCATCACACTGAATGATTTTGTATTTAAATGAGTGCAATTCACATATTTGTTGTAAATCATGTTCATGCAATATCTAAATGAACAGTAGTAGAATATAATATCAGTTAAAGAACTAATATTTCTTGAACTGTATTAATTATAAATCCTGATTTCATAATGGTGACAATGAAACTACTGTTAAGCACTGAAAATAAAATAGGACAGAGAAAAGTAATGCAATGAGATGACATGCTTAATACCACTTTCTAATCAATTTTACTTACAATATAATCAATACTGGATGCTTCTAGCTCCAAACACGTCTTGGACAGAAGAAGCAGCAGAGTGGGAGGAGGTGCTGCCTTGACAGCATCACTGCAGAAGGAACGCACAGTGGCTGTGAGATGGTGAAGGAAACCTACCACCAGCTCTTCTCGCACACTGTCCACACAGAATATATCGCGGAAATGGGGCTTAAGGGCAAATGTTAACTCAGGCTGTACAAATACCTGCAAAACACAAGTGGAAAAAAAAAGAAGTCAGTTATCAAAGCTCAAAACATTAAACTTAAATGAAACTTTCAGTAAAACATCATATAATAAGAAGGCTTTTATAGATTCAGTTTATAAGCCATAGTATACTCAAATATACATTTCTTCTCCACCAGGAGTGGCAGCTTGATATAACAAAGGCTAGAATGGAGTCTTGTGATACAGCTAAAACACTTTATGTCACAGAACGGTATTCCAGAAAAATTGGCTAATAAGATCCAGTGACACTCTCGTCACTCATGGATGAATAGTGAATAATTATCTTGCTCTTATAGAAACAAGCAGCACTGTTTTTAATTCTGACTTTTTTAGACAATTTTTGTTGTTGTTGCAATTTTGTTTTTAATTATGGCTTTAGGCTTAGTCAGCAACCAGATAATTAGAGCAAGGAGAGAATTAGTGGATGGAGTGGGAAGGAAATTGGCTACGACATTTATGAAGGAACTATTACAGTATTGATTTGGAGTCATCTGGGAAACAATGAGAACTGAAATTTGGCTAGCCAGACCAAAAGTTAAATCCTCATTGTCCCAAATATCAAAATCATCATTACCATCACCCACCACACTCCTTTCAGCAATATGGCATGCAGCTGTGGGACCAAGTAAAAACAACTAGTTTCATTTTTCACAACAATTACATTCAATAAATCTTCATTTCTAAAAGCGGCCTGAAAGTACAACCCCTGACGTTCACCAGAACACCAACTATCTCATTCAATTTTTTTCCGACCTGTGTCACCTCTCTCTTGACTGGTTTAATGCAATCCTCCATTTTTTCTTATCCTTATCTATCTTCATCATTTCAACTTACTCTTTACAACCCATGTCTTCAGTTACTTACATCATATATTCTAATCTTTGACCCCATCTAAAGTATTTTTCTTCAAATGTTCCCGCCACTAACAAATTAATAAATAGCAAATGTCTCAAAATGTATCTCCTGTTATAACATAGCAATAGCCTACTAACATTCAAAGTAAGGTAGAAAGTAAAGCTTTTAGCATTTCAGTTACACTTTATGAAGTCAGACTTAATATCAAAACAGTTTTAAAACAATTTTCTATTTTTTTTAACTGCTTAACGTCTCTTAACAGCGAGGTCTTTAGAGACAGGAAAGGATTGGGGGGGGGGGCAAGGAATGGGAAGAAATTCGGCCATGGCCTTTTGAAGGAAGCATCCCGGCATTTGCCTGGAGTGATTTGGGAAACCATGGAAAACCCAAATCTGGATGCCGGGACAGGGATTCGAACCGCCGTCCTCCTGAATGCGAGGCCAGAATGCTAACCGTTACACCACCACGCTCGGTTTTTAAAACAAAAACCAGAACAGTACCATATAAGGAAGTTAAACCACATGTTGAAATCTTAGTGCCACAAACTTTTTCACAGATGTAAGAGTGGAGAAATTCTCTGTGTATAATTGCAATGAAGTCTTCCAGAGTGTACCGCTGGATTGTGTTGTGAAAACACGATGCTTCAAACGACTAGCTCTATCATCTTCCAACACCTGCACTGGTCAGTTGACTGACATACTGAGACAGCTCAAATTGTAAGCACCTTAGAATTTGGGTAAATTCTAGATTTCTTAGCTTAGAGCATAAGGGAGGGAGTAAGCTTTCCAGTAAACATATAATTTTCATTGCAAGTACAGGAAGTGAGAAACGTTTCATGCAGAAGCTTATACCAGAAGCCAATTCAATAAATAGACCATTTTAAAAACAGTAAAGTCACTCAACATATAATACAAGTGCTAAATAAAAAATTTTAATAGTAAAGAATCTTTAAACTAACCTGGAATAGGGTAATCCATTATTATCCAACTTGTAAACAATAGATTTTGGTTGCGCGATAATTCCACTAATTCTTAACACTTTTAGATGCAGTAAAGTAATTTTAAAATAATAATAATTCAAAAGAAAGTTAAATTCACTAAAATTCCGTAGTTTAAGAGTGTGTAAATAGCTTGAATAAAATTTTAAACACCTCATGGAGGACACTTTCACTTTTAACATTTTTTTCATATGTTTTCAGTAATTTCACAAACTAAAAAGTAAATTTCTGTAAAGAACATAAAATCTGGTATAACATATTAAAATTTCAGAACATTTCATGCAGTAGAACAGAAATTAAACCAATTTTTAAGATTATTTCATTGTAATCCATACATGGTAGTTTTCGAGATTTATTTGCAAATAAACCAAGCAACTTCTGTAAATAAAACAACTGTCAAAACGTCTAACTAAATTCAAAGAAAATTACGATAATTTCACTTTTTCAATATAAACAACACAAGAATAATTATGAACCAGAAATCGAGTTAACTTCTGAAACATTTCAAACACGATTTTGGTAAACAGATAACTTTGCTACTTCACCACCGATCATAATAAAATTTACACCACTGGAATCAGGAATTAACATAGAACACGTTGACACTAATTTTATCACGTTAATTTGTAATTCAGCAGAGTCACCTAAATAGTGCTTAAATTCAGAAAGAAATCGGGGAATCACTAATTAACTTTCGGAAACTTTTTACCAATACGCCTGAAAACTAAATTCAATTACAAGAAAGCTTATCATTTGAGAATTTTCAATAAATACTTTTCATAATCCTTGAAGGTCAGGCTACACACGATTAAAGTTAGAACACATTCTATAATTACGCCTGTTTACATTATTTTTGGAAAGCGTCGGTATACATCAAGCAGGCGGCTGAGGGTATAAAGCTCACTGCTCAGACCGTCTGGCTGTCTTTCGATTTCGTCCTTGGTCTTTATTCTGGGAACGTTGCGTATGTTGACCGGCGTTAGGATGTGTCGGGCGTGTGCTGAAGTGATTGTCAGGTAGGTGGGAAAAGATCCGGTTGGTTGATGCACTGACATATTGATGTTAAGTTAATAGTAAAGACTACGAACATGTAAAATTTTCAATGAGGATCTGTCGGTGATATTCTCTCTCTTCATAATCTACAATCTTTTGGAAACGTTGGTTCGATTGCATACTCAACTGTAACAGATATTTTCTGAAATGTGACTTTGGAATAAAATTCGTTTTTCATCAAGTGGATTCTCAAATATTTTAATAGTGAACTTTAACCTTCCCTAAGCTTTTGGTTCAAATAAGCTTTGTGGAAGCCGTTAAGCTTTACAGTTGAATATTCTATTCAGGCACATGGTCATTTAAAATTATTTAGTCCAATTCAATAGAACTTTCTACAAGGTAACATTCAGCTAAGGTGTCTAAGCCTATACTCCACCCTGGTATAGTAGCTTAGTTCCTTACAAAATGCAGCACTTCCTTATATACCCAACGGCCCTGTTCACAGCCCACCACTAGGCATGGCTGTAGATCTTTGTTGCGGGCCATGAACCCTAATATGGAGCCATCTATGATGACAACTGGACAGAGGTACCACGCTCTGTGGAGTTTCAACAAGGCTGGTTTCCATACTTCACTAAGACATAGCCCACTGTCTCTATTGAAGATATTGGTCAAACGAATTTCAATTTCTT
Source organism: Vandiemenella viatica (assembly GCA_031002005.1). Classification (NCBI taxonomy): domain Eukaryota; kingdom Metazoa; phylum Arthropoda; class Insecta; order Orthoptera; family Morabidae; genus Vandiemenella; species Vandiemenella viatica. The sequence continues at coordinate 48,289,185 of CM061919.1, read as the reverse complement.
CTTTGGCTATTGACTCACAAAAATATGAAGTTCTAGCCAATATCCTAAAGTTCTTAAAGTCTACCCTGTGGCCATGTTCGTACATGTGCTTGGCGATCACTGATTTGCTGTACTGTCTGAGGCGGAGATGGCATTCGTGTTCTTCACGCCAGTTTTGTACAGTGCGGATAGTTTGGCAGATGTAAGTCTTTCCACACTCAAACAGAATGCAGCAAATTCTGCGAAGTCGAAGGCCCAGTTTATCCTTAACTGAAGAGAGAGAGTCCCATATTTTGGCTGGTGGTCAGTAGAAACATTTTATTCCATGACGTGCATTTTTTTTATCCTATGGCTTTATGCCTCGTCGATGGCGAGGTCATTAGAGGCAGAATGGGACTGAGGACAACAAATGGGAAGGAATTCGGCCATGGCCTTTTGAAGGAAGCATCCTGGCATTTGCCTGGAATAATTTTTGGAAACCTTGGAAAACCCAAATCACGATACCCGGACAGGGATTCGAACCAGCATCCTCTTGAATGCGAGGCCAGAGCGTTAACTGCTCACCCACCACATTCGGTTATAATGTGCAAGAATTCTGCCAATTTCCCCCAAGATGTTTCCAGAGAATGGCTTAAAAGTGGTGGCCTTAGGCTTTTCTTCCTTTTGAACTGGAATTATCTCTAGCCAACAATCAATTGCCTTTTTTATCTGCCTCCTGGTATACCTGTTCTGCCTGAAGACAGTTCTCAGATATTCCAATTCCTGTTGTAGGCTATCTTTGTCAGCAATTGCCCTAGGCCTTCTTACAAGCATACTTAAAACAATGTTACCTTGTACGGGATAGTGGAAGCTAGAGGCTCCCAAGTACTGGTCTGTGTGGGTCAATTTTCTCTATACACCATGTAGCACTTTCTTTTAATCAGGATGTCAAGGAAAGGTAGGCATCCATCCTTTACCAGTTCCAGTGTAAACTTTATGTTGGTATGAAATCTATTTAGACATTCTAGGAATTCATTTAAGGTCCTGTCACTATGGGGCCACAAGACAAACATGTCATCGACATATTGGAAAAAATATGTCGGCTTTAGAACCACATCTCTCAGAGAGAGAGAGAGAGAGTGCACGCCATTGCCTGCAGTAAGCACTGGTACCCATTTCTTTCCTTATTTATACTTACCTTTGTTTCGTATTGAGCACACAGTTTACTATCAGAAATTTTTTGGAGTGGTGCCGCACAGATAGACATGTCTGTTCCAACTAGGTAAAGGATAGTGCTCCAAGAATCTGGTAAGACATTATCGTTCTACAATCTTACAAAATATTTCTTTAACAACAACAAAATATGAATGCCCTTTCTCCTTTTATTACTACAGAAATATTATATGCAGGAAAAAAAGAGCGATAAACGTTCTAAAACTGGCTTATTGACAGTCTCACTTCATCAAAGTACATTTTATATTTATAAACATTTGTGGCTCTGAATTTAATTTGATAGTTTTTGCTCAGACATTATGCTACTTCTATATTTTACTGTTATCACTGGCAAATATTTGGCAACTTAATAGTTCTTTCTAGCTGTTACTTACTAATAAGTCCTGCAGTATTCCTTTGATCTTCTCTACTGTGGCAAGAACAAGAGATGCTTGCATTTCTGGCAGAGAGCTGGAGAGGGTCTCACCCGGGGAACCTGCTAAGCCTACTGGCCTTGCAAGTGGGGCAGGCACAGTAGCCAGTCCCTGTCGCACCCGGGTAAGTGCATCAGCTAGGTGAGCTTTGAGTGCCTGTGAGTGCGCACGGCACTGTCGGCGAGCTGCCTTCAGCACTATCTCTGTACCTGTCCTGCAAGAATGAAGAAATCCATAAACAACACTCAAATTAGTAAAGAAATAATGTTATTTAAATAGTCTGTACAAAAGTTGCTTACATCAACTGTCTGCAAAATGTTAAAGCTTTGTAAAGGTGATTGAAAATATTGCAATATAGTAGCAATCACTTAACAACTATAAAGCCAACATTAAACGCGTAGCTGGCACACTGTAAATGTTAATTTATCTTACTACCAAAATGCAGGTATATAAATTTTTCCTGGCCTAAGGTAGATTGAATAGAAAAACAGAGTTACTAGGATGTAAAATCTAAAGCACCAAGAATATTCCATACACAGCAGATATTGAAACAAACATTTTGGCACATACCACTTTGGAGATGATTTTAATTTACACATCACTGGTTTAAGAGTCATTACTTTTTGAAGGGGTGTAAGGGTTTGGGAGAGACTATACTAGTCTTTTAAAACCAAATGTCAACCTCTCCTTCACGTGGTGCACCCTGTTTGCATGGACGAGGCTCTGGCGACTGAATGATTCCCGGTATAAGGAGTCACCCACTGCTTGCCAACAACCTCCGAAAGGAGGACGGAAGAGCGGGGAGCGGCTCAGGATACCCTCTTGCCCTTGGGGTTGGCAACGGTCCCTAAAGGCGGATGAATCAGAAATGATCAACGGCATGGGGATGCAGAAGGCAATGGAAACCACTGCATTAAAGACCCAAAGGGTATCCCGAGGACATGTAATCCTCTTAAATTACATATATCTTGATGGCTTCTTCCTGGGTAAAATATTCCGGAGGTAAAATAGTACTCCAATCGGATCTCCGGGTGGGGACTGCTCAGGGAGGAGTCATCGGAATGGATAGAAACAGTCTACGAGTCGGAGCGTGGAATGTTAGAAGTCTGAATACGGCAGGTAGGTTAGAAAACTTAAAAAGGGAGATGGAACAACTTAAGTTAGATGTTGTTGGGATTAGTGAGATTAAATGGAAGGACGCACAGGATTTCTGGTCTGGGGAACGTAGGATAATTAGCACACAAGCTGTCAATGGAGTCACTGGTGTAGGATTTGTAATGAACAAGAAAGTAGGGAAACGGGTGAGTTATTATGAACAGTTTAGTGACAGGATTATTTTGATGAGGTTAGAAACTAAGCCCGTCCCAACCACATTAGTACAAGTATATATGCCAACGTCACAGGAAGATGACGAAGAAATAGAAAAAATATACGCTGAAATTGAAGAATTAATCCAATATGTGAAGGGGGAAGAAAATCTAATAATCATGGGTGATTGGAATGCAATAGTGGGAGAAGGAAAAGAGGGGAATACTGTAGGATGTTTTGGTCTAGGAGAAAGAAATGAGCGAGGAAGTAGGTTGCTAGAATTTTGTGAAAGATATAAGCTAGTAGTGGCAAACACACTGTTTAAGAACCATGCAAGAAGAATATACACCTGCAAACATCCTGGGGATACAGGCAGATATCAGCTAGATTATATCATGGTCAAACAGAGATTCAGGAATCAAGTTCTAGACTGTAAAGCGTACCCAGGAGCAGACATAGACTCTGACCATAATTTGATAGTAATGAAGTGCAAGCTGAAATTCAAGCGAATAAGGAAGCAGCATAAGCAGAACAGACTGGCAGTGAATAAACTGAAACAATCTAGCACAAGAAAAAAATTTGCAGACATGGTAGACATAGGTCTAAGAAGTAACTGTGAAAGGAGCTCAACCGAGGGCAAATGGAATGCATTAAAGACCAAAATAATGAAAGCTGGCAAAGAAACATTAGGCTTTAGGGAACAAGCTGCCCGAAAAACTTGGATCACAGAAGAAATTTTGGAGCTGATGGATCAGAGGAGAAGGTACAAAAATTCTCAGGATGTTGCAGGAAGAGAGCAGTACAGGCAATTTAGAAATCAAATAAATATGAAATGCAAAACAGCAAAAGAAAAATGGCTACAAGAAAAATGTGAAGAAGTAGAAAAGGAAATGGTCGTAGGAAAAGTAGATGTTGCATATAGAAAGATCAAACAGAATTTTGGAGAAATGAAGAAAAGAGGTATGAACATTAAAACTGCCGATGGGAAACCTCTTTTAAGCTCAGAAGATAGAGCTAACCGATGGAAGGAATACATTGAGAAACTGTATGTTGGGGATGACTTGAACAATAGTGTATTGGAAAAGGAAGGCGATGTCGACATTGATGACTTAGGAGAAACTGTTTTGAGGACAAAATTTAATAAAGCTCTGAATGACTTGAAAGCAAATAAGGCAGTTGGAATTGATGAGATCCTTGCAGAACTTCTTAAATCCCTAGGCGAGCAAGGAATCGAAAGATTATTCAAGCTGATATCAAAAAGTTATGAAACAGGAGAAATTCCAACTGATTTTAATAAAAAATATCATCTTCACACTTCCAAAGAAAGCACAAGCCGACAAATGTGAGAATTATTGCACCATTAGTCTAACATCACACGCTTCAAAATTACTGACCAGGATAATATACAGAAGGATGGAAAGGGTAGTAGAAGAGATAGTAGGTGAAGATCAGTTTGGGTTTAGGAAAAATCGCGCTACAAGGGAAGCAATTCTGTCTTTAAGATTAATACTTGAAGGGAGGATCAAGGAAAACAAAGATACTTTTATGGCATTTGTTGATTTAGAAAAAGCGTTTGTTAATGTTAGGTGGGGCAAGATGTTCAAAATTTTAAAGAAGTCAGGTCTAAAGTTTTGAGATAGAAGAATACTCTATAAACCAGGGGTGGCCAAGCTCCTTGATAGTCCGAGCCATTTTTCAAAATTTGAAATATTTTGCGAGCCGCAATTAAATACGTATTTAAAAGGTATGCAAAAAAGATATTAATTTTTTTTTTACAAAAATTATATTTATTGATAACATATGAATAAAGGTACAAAATATGTGTATTGAATTTAAATATTAAAAATTAAACACATTTATTTTACTTCTCTTGAAATTTGGTGAATAATTGGTGACAGCACTTCTCAGTAATTCTTTGAGATGCTAGTTAGTTAATACTGATCGGTGTTTGGATTTCACGAATTTTAAAGTGGAATAAAATGATTCACATAAGTAAGTTGTTCCGAATATTTAAATAATTCAGGATACTTCGATTCTGGTACAAATTTCCAAAATTCAGTGATCGGCGTCGACTTACATTTTAATTGTAGAGCTTGATCTTCTTGCATCTCTATTAATTCTAATTCTCCAGATGCTTTTTGGGTCATAATTACATTGGAAATTGAAAACTCACTTTGAATTATGTTAATTTCAAATGGATTTAGAAAAAAATCAAGAGACGATTTAAAATATTTCAAGTCTTGAAATATATTTTGGAATTCCGTCAATATTCCTTTAGGTTTCTTATATACTCGTTGAGTTTTTCTTGTTTAATATTGGAACAATTTTTTTTAATTCGAGGAAAAAGACAAAAAAAATTATTTTTAATGTCCTTTTGAAAAAGTTTTAATTTAGTTTGAAAACTAAATATACCCTGTGAGAGGTCAGATATTATTCTATCTTTCCCCTGCAATTGTAAATTCAGTGTTTGCAAATGTTCCATAACATCAGTCAGAAACATTAAGTCTTGCAACCACTTGTCATCGTCTAATTTTGAATAGGTTATTTCCTTTTCTTTTAGAAATGCAGTTATTGGATCAAACAAATCTACAAATTGATTTAATACGTTGTAGCTAGATAACCCTCTAACAATACAAAAGAAATTAATGTCATTTGGAAGTTCTTCATCCTTTAATTGTTCAAGGAAATTTTTGAATTGTTGATGATTTTTTGCATTGGTGCGAATGTAATTTACAATGTGTAACACTGTTTTCATAACATCAGGATATTGTAAATATTTTGCAACGAGATGTTCTCGGTGAATTATGCAGTGAATTGGTGTGAATTGTGGAATTTGAGAATCATCTCTTAAAAGCCCAATAAGACCGATTTTTTTTACCCAGCATTGCCAGAGCTCCATCAGTTGCAATATTTACAAGTTTATTAAGAGGCACATCAAAAGTTTTCAATATGGAATCTAATGCATTTTTAATATCGACACCGCGGGTTGACTCTTGAAGTGCAACTAAATCTAATAATTCTTCTTTAACAACGAAGTCAGGTGAAACAAAACATATGAAAACTGCCAATTGCAGAAGATCTAAGCTGAATGCAATACAGTTCTTCAAATCATTTTTTAAATTATATTCAAGAGATGTATTAATTGCAGTTATGCGTCGTTCAGTTGTGTGTCTAAAGACGGGAATTAGCGAAACAATTTTGTGCAATGCTGCATTAGTTGGATCTAAAACTTTAAGTACATCGTCCAAATTTTTTTAATAAACTCTCCCTCTCCATACGGGCGTTTTGCACGAGGAATATTCCAGGCAATAACAAACTGGCTTCAGCCAAATTATTAGCTTCATTGTTAAAGGTCATCAAAATTGACTGTTGTTTATTTAAATTTGATTTTAAAGAAGCAAGTTTATCTGATCTTAATTTGGAATTTGGTGGATACTGATTTGAAAACTGAGGATGATTGGTTTCATAATGTCGACGTAAATTGCTAGCTTTATAATTTTTGACCGTAGAATTACAAATAACACATAATGCTTTTCCGTTATTGTCAATAAAAAAGAAATTCTCCTCCCACTCATTATTAAAACTTCTATTTTCTTGCTCGTATTTTCTCCTTTTATTTTTGTTCTCTGTCGTCATATTTTTAAAAGAACTGGAAATTAATAAAGAAATTTAGAAAATACAAGTTTTGTGTGATTAAAATAATAACAACACGACTTACATACTACAAAACAAATAATAGTTAACTTACCAAAAATTCCAGATTACAAATTATACCCGTAGCAAGAGTGATACAAATTGTTTCCTCCAGAGCACAATGTCAACTGTCCGTTGCAATGAAAGTTTACAAATTCAAAATCGGTCTGGAGTTGGTCGATTGCGGAAGATTACGCCACTGTTTATGTTCGTTCGCGCAGTTTTCGATGAGTCCTATCATTCTTAACTTGGACGGAAATGAAATTTGTTACAACGTTGCACTTAGTCTTTCATATTTGTTATGAGTAATTTAAAAGACATTTTGAAACACATACGGAACAATATTTTTTTTAAATATAATACCAGAAAAATGAAAAGGGAACTCGGGTACATTTATCGAGAGCCACAAATAATACTTCAAAGAGCCGCATGCGGCTCGCGAGCCACAGGTTGGCCACCCCTGCTATAAACTATATGAGAATCAAGTGGCTGTAATAAAAGTCGAGAATCACGAGAGACATGCATCAGTTAAAAAGGGTGTGAGACAAGGTTGTAGTCTATCCCCGTTAATATTCAACTTGTATGTAGAAGAAGCAATGAAGAATGTCAAAGAAAAATTTCCATGTGGCATAAGTTTTCAGGGAGAAAAAATCAGTATGCTACGATTTGCTGACGACATTGTCTTATTAGCAGAGAGGGCTGAGGATATTGAGAAGTTATTGAATGGCATGAACAAAATACTGAAGGAAGATTTTGGACTGAATATAAATCAAAGTAAGACAAAAGTGATGAAATGTAGCAGAAATGATACCAATACTAGCAGATTAAATATAAAAATAGGATCAGATGCAATAGGAGAAGTGAGTGAGTTCTGTTACTTGGGAAGCAAAATTAGAACCGATGGCCGAAGCAGGAATGATGTTAAAAGCAGAATAGCACCAGCAAAAAGAGCCTTCATGAAAAAGAGAAACCTTTTAGTTTCAAATATCGATATAGGAATTAGAAAGAACTTTTTAAAACTCTATGTGTGGAGCACAGCACTTTACGGTAGTGAAACATGGAGTTTAGGAATACCGGAAAGAAAGAAACTTGAAGCATTTGAAATGTGGTGCTACAGAAGAATGCTGAAAATTAGGTGGACAGACAAAGTAAGAAATGAACGAGTTTTGGAAATGATGGGTGAGAAAAGAAGTTTATGGAAGAAGCTTACAGGAAGAAGAGACAGGCTGGTAGGTCATATTTTGAGCCATGCTGGATTGGTTAATTTGTTAGTGAAGGGAACAGTCGAAGGTAAGAACTGTAGACAGAGATTAGAATATATTAAACAGATAATTGAGGACGTGGGCTGTAAGGGGTATGTAGAAGTGAAGAAACTCAAAACCACTGGCACATTGAGAGAATTATTCTTACAACAAACACTCAGCACTATACCCAATGTCTGGCTGGTCATGAGGATATTGTGGCAACAATACAATAACAAATGCAAGATGTAAAATTCCTTTTACTTAGTTCTTTGTTATTGGAATTTCAAAAAAAAACATGTGTAAAGATGTGCTATAACGTTTATCTGCAAATAGAAAGAAAGTTTCTGTAAAATAGTGCAAAATTCATTTAAAAAAAGGTTGTTCAGATAATGGACACTTCGGATAAACGATGTTTGGATTATCGATGCTCTACTGTAGTAAATTCTAGAGCAGGAGGAGTAAAAACAGAAAAGTAAAATGATCATCTTAATATGGACAACACAAGTGAATAAATATATAACATGATTTGAAGTAATCATTCATCTCATCTCATCCCTGGCTAATTAAACCTGCACATCAACTACAGCCGACATAACCATTACAAGCTTCATATACTTTAGCTTTAAAAAAAACTTATGTCAGTGATCTAATATCTCTGATCTCCTTCTTTCTGTTGTTTCATATGAGATAGGTACTGTTTGCAATCATCTAGTTCCATTTGTAAAGCTGTACATCAGTTTTCAGTCAGAGAGAACATCTGTTATAGGATATCACTGATTCTACTAAAACTGAATCTTTGTTTAGTATCTATACTGGCCCCTTTTCATTCAATTCCTTCCCAAAGATCATATTTTGCTCTGTAATAATGATTTTCATACCTATAACTAAATTAGAATCCGCATTTGTACTAATATGGTTGGTAGAAACTTGGTTTATATCCTCATTAATTTAACTCTTCTGCAGTATTTATTAAATTTCTTCTGCATTACAGATCACACTTCTGTGGTCTGTTGGTAGCTAGTGTTAATTTTTCAGCAATTCCCATTATAGAAATTTTGCACTTCCTTTAATCTTTCTTGCAAATTTTCTTTCTATTTTTACCTCTGCAACATTTCACTCAGGCAAACAATAATAATACTGTAATCTCAAAATAACACATTTCAACAGAGTATCCTTGAAGCATTGGACCACCATTTTCAATCCCAAAGGTAAAAAGATACTAGAACCACTAGTTTATTCCTTAACCCCTTAGAAGGTTTGTAATAAAAGTCATTCAGCTGCACAGGCTCTCATGTCAAACTGTACACCAAATAAAGGAAAGTTGGATGTTTCTTACCATGCTAAACTCTCAATACCGCAAAGACAATAGTAAATAGCCAAGTTACATAACCTGTATTAATTGAAGTAACTAAAGAAAAAAATGAGATCTTTCAGATTATTTGTTTTGTGTTTATGGTTCACTGCAGGTACTTTGTTGCTTGACAGGAACTACAACTGTACAACACCATATAAAGGAGTACATTTCGCAATTATGCATCATTTATATAGCTACAAATAATCATAAATGTAGAAATCTGTAAACAGAATGTTTTTACACATTAAATTTTTTGTGTTCAATAAATAAAAGCTGACAAATGTAACTAGTATTTCACTGTAAAACACAAATAAACTCCATTATCAATAATCAAAACAGAATGACTCCCTCCCCATTAATCTTCCATGAAACTAATAAAAAAAAAAGAATATTACATTGGATACCATGGAAATTTTTGTATTCCTATCCACAGCAGTGGCACAACAATAAACTAACATAACCATTAAGAACAAAAAAGGACTCATTATCAATTTTTTCTGAAGGCATCAGGACTTATCGAGTCATTAGAGCCAGGTGAGAATTGGGGACAAGGAATGGGAAAGAATTAAGCCAAAGCCTTTTGAAGAAAACATCCTGAAAATTCCTGGAATGATTTAAAGAAACAATTGGAACCTAACTGGGGCTCAAATCCACATTTTCCTGAATGCCAGACCTGAACATTAATGATGCAACTAAGGAAAATGGAAGCGGCTTCTAGGCGATATAAATAAGAAAAGAAAGGGAAATTAACCGACCACATACCAAAGTGGACGGATGCGATGAGAGGGAACACTTATGCTGACAAACAACTACACTATATTTCAGCATCTGCCTTGTTCACAAGTAGAAAAACGGGCCATTAGGCTCGGAATGTGTGTACACAACGAACGTTACCTAATGACTGACCTGAACATTAAAACACTTACCCACCTCACTTGGTAAGAAACTATTATAATTTGTAATTCTATTATGATTTTCTGGGATTATATACAATTAGATATTAAAAGAATCACCTGGCAAAGTCAGAATCAGTGAGCAAGGTGTTGACAGCTTGTAAGCGGCGGTGGAAGCGGTCCAATGCTCTAACAAGTACTGCCGTGTCCCCTGTATCTTGTTCTCGTTCCCACTCGGTTAGTCATCAACTCAAAGTAGCTCTGCATGTTACGCAACACAAAGTTGTTTAGTTGTGTTGTTGCCACAGAATCCAGCTCATCACTGTAGTAAAGAAAAATAGATATTTTGACACTGCACGACACTCTCAATAACAAATTATAGTGTATTAATCATTATTTATACGGTAAATTCAGATAGTCCCGAAATGATATAAAAACACTTATTAACCTTAAACATTTCTTTATAAAGCTAATATATGCACTTTGTAAGCAAGTAGTTAGTCTTAAATTCAATTGATTACAAAAAGTAAATTAAAGGTGCAGACAAGAAATGTACATTGCAATCCTGATAGAAAACATACCAGTTGAAGGAGAAACTTTATAAAATTTTTAGCTGAAATATGACTTTTTTTCTGTAATCAAATGAGACAGTTTACAGGTATTTCGACAATTAAAATAAAAAAATCTAAATTCTCTTAACCGCGGAAGGGGAAATAGAGATTCTAGATCAGATATATTAGGATCCTCCTTATATCATTTTCAGTATGCGATTTCAATTAAGAATTTTACTTCCACTCATAACTTACTTGTAAACAGTTAGTAAATAGCACTAAATTACATACAAAAATCAATCTACGTTATTGTAATAATACATATTAAACTACTGGATAAGTCTTTACCTTTGGTGAGGGTCCTGTGTACGTGGCCTTGTTGATGAACATGTCATTATATGATGAGACAACAAGGCAGAGATCACTGAGGAATCCAGAACTTCCGGCATCAACAAATTCTATCATGTCCTGATGAAGATATAGAGGGACACTATGTGAAAAGATTTACATATATTACACAATATTAATCTGCCAACTTTTGTAAGAAAACAGTAGCTGTAAGACAATCCTGTGCTGATCAGGTATAAATACAAAAGGAACTTATAAGGTTAACAAATATAAATAAGAATAGGTAAATACACTATCACTTATAGCAACTGATGGCAGGTCAGTGTAAATAATACACAGACACACAAACAGCCAGTACATGATACTTTTAAATTATAAACATTTCATTGGCAAGGAAATATGTAGATCAGAGGACAGTTCAGTGTTCTCTACATCACAATATGTGTTTCTGCTTTTTGGTGCTATTATGCAGTGACTTTTCCTTTTGTTGCTATTTGCCTGTCTGCTGAAAGATAAAACAATCAATCAGAGTTACCTATGAATTATAGAGTAAATATAATGAGCCTTTTATGACATATTCAGCAGGCAGAAGAAGTTCTGAAGGAAAAACCTAGGTGAGAATTGAAACACTGAAAACAAAACTTGAAATCAGGTAGCAAAAAAATACAAAACGTAATAATTATATCTGCAAAATTTAAAATAGTTTATCAAGAACCAGTACTAAGTAAAACATTTTGTACCTGATCTTTCATATCCCAAAGTGTTTGGATCTGTTCTGTCATTCGAACTTGAGCATGATCAAGAAAGTCTGAGCATAAGGAAATGGGAGGCTCTTTCAGCTGCAGCAACAAATCCACTGACTCTGCCAACTCTTTCGGTGAAGCCTATAAAAGACAAAATATTTCTGCCATCATTTTCCCCGTGTTTACAGATAAATAAAATACATCTCAATGTTTCTATACTTATACAAGGGCACAACAGTGAGAAAGTAAAATTTGAATTTACTTAATCAAAAGAATGGTGTAATTTTATGTCAACTATTCTCACAAGTCTGAGGTCAAAGATAAATCCCATAGGACTGAACAAGAGAGTATTACCATTAGCCAATTGACTCAAGCACTGTATACTCTGCTAATGTACGCATACCCACATTTTCTCTAAACTCATCTTATTTACTGTTCATTATGCTTGGTGATATTGCACCTCTCCTGGCTCAATAACGTATAATGGCTAATCACTCAATAATTTTTCTTATTTGAAAATTTCACCACTACAAATGTAATGAGATGAATAACATAATAACAATAATAATAATAATAAAAAAAACAAATCCCTCAAGTCAGAGTTACTCCTCTCACACATTAAGAATTTGATGGCAGATTGTGAATAACTGTATTGATAAAAATAAAGTATAAGCTAAAATAAAAACAATAACAATCAATTTTTAAATAGAGCACATTATTACAGTTACATTGGGCCCAAAAAAATAGATTTTTTTAAATATCTATTCCCATGACATGTTTACTATACGATTAATGAAATTATCAAGCAAATAATACATATTACATTTGACTAAAAAAGTTATCAGCTAAAGTATTAATTTAAAAAAAATTCTCATTTAGCAATGTTGTCAAACTACAAAACTTTGGAAAGATTGTTAAAGTTTTCTTGTAAACTTAGGAGATCACTGTAAATTTGGCAAGAAATTTCTAATCAGTAGCATTTAGAATAAAAAGGGGAGGAATTATAATCTTTTATGGTTTTCCACCAAAATCATGAAATAAAAATAAAACTGCAAAGTTTTGGAAGTTGGCTGTTTGCATTAGTAAGAACCAATGCAGTGTGCAGTTCCAAATTTCTAAGTTAGAGTGATCAGTAGTTACAAGAATGTGACAGAAGGGCAGACTGACAGACAAACAAGAAAATCAATTAAGGATTATTCTCTAATTCAGAGGTTCCAGAACAACATTCATCTGAATTTTCAGGTTATGCCCTTAACTATGCTAAGCAATAAAATACACGCACAAAACACGGTACCAAACTTTGTTATGTTTAATCTATACCATGAGAACTTGCCCCAAGAATTTGTGTAATCAGCAACTATTCCAGGGAGCAGTATATCTTCAACTATAAAAAAAAAATTCCTTTGTTTTCTCCTGTAAATCCTAATTTTTTTTTTTTTTTAATGTTTTTTATTGCTCAGTGAGTCAGGTCTGAAAAGTTTCTAACCTTAACCATTGATGGTGATGCCACCTACAAAACAAGAATAATATTTAAGCATTGCTCTAAACAAACAAATATAAGTTTCTGATGACCCTCTGTAAGATGTAGAACAATATGAATAATAATATTTGAACAAGCTTGAGAAACACTCTTGTTTGAGGCATATACCAGATATTACCTCTTTGCTCCTAAATTGTCCTCGTAGACGAGATTTAAGTTCCTCCACAATAACTTCACAATCAGTTTGAATACCTTGGAATGATGCCATGTTACCATACTGTTGTAGAATCTCTGTGCATGTATGTAGTCCTGCACTGCCTGTGAAAACAGATCTGCATAAAAAATAATCATAATAGTGAAAGTATCTTTTTTGTAATTTTTTGCAGTATGTTTGCAGATACTATAATGAATTAGGAATAAAATTTTCAAAACTCTAAATGCTGGAAACTTTTGACAGCAAGAGAAAAATCAAAGTGCATATGAAATTGTTACCTGTGAATAATTTTCATCTTCCATACGAGCTTTGAGCTGAGATGGTAACTTGAAAAGAAACTGCAGTCTCTTCAGTAATGAATGAACACCCGAAAGTTCTGTTATCTGATGCCGTGTTTCCTATGAGCAAAAAATTTAGATTAAAAAAACAGAATATAAGAAAACATGCAAAGGAAATATAAAGTGAAACCATCACTTGAAGGAAAGGGCAATAAAACAATACACAAAAGACACAATATTTCAGCTCAGCCCTTACTCTTGAAATATGCAGGGGTGATCTGTTCATCACTTCAGCATTTTTTTTAATAGGGGACTGGACAAATTCTCAGAAAGTGTTTTAAATTGACAATTGTGGATATATTTAGCCAAGAAAAGTAGTACTTTACTTAAATAAAGCTTTATAAGTACATAAAACCACGTGTAAATGTTAAACTGTTTAAATTCCCACGCAAACAGCATATCATGTGATTTCGTCGTGCGTGACATCATACGTGTGTAAAGCAACTTGTTCTGCTATTTGTTATTCCAGCAGTATTAATTGATTTTAAACATTTCGTGAAGTTACAGTCATAATGAAACAAAAGAGATATCGTTGGTGCATAGTACCTAAATGTACAAATACTTCTATATCTTCTCCAGACAAATTACTTATTGATGTACAATGAAAAGCAGAAATACAAATCAGTGGTTGCAACAAGCAATATGACGGAATTTTAGTGGATAAGATTTCGAACAAATTTTGTGTTCCGGGAGCACCTTGCACTTGATAGTACCCGAATCACGATGAAGTTGTGCATATCCTATGGCATCATCACCATAGGATTGTCTCGGCAATCTAAAAATACATGAAACCAAAACTTTAAATCTCGTAGCTATGTACTAATACTTTTAAAAAATCACATGACATTCATAACAAAGATTAGCCTATTTGCGTTCAGTAGAGATAAGGTTTTCATTTATTTCAAAATTCAATTTATTAGGCAAATAGTTGTAATACAGGATGTTCGCCGGGAAACACTACCCGCTGCTAGCACTACAGCAAAAAAAGTGATCGTGGTGAACGAGCGGCCAGTATCCCACATAGTGCGGCCGTCAACTTGGAACTACTTAGAAATAATTATGTATCATATACAAGTATAAGTATGTGAAAGCATATAAATATTACATAATTCATTAACTTACCATACAAAATATGTTGGAAGTGTTACACGTCTTGCGTAATGCATATTTGACATCTTTTTAACACGTTTCGAGACACACGCTGGATTTCACCTCTCTCCATGGACATTATTACTGGATAGATTTTGTTTTCAAGTTCTTCCAACGCATGTAGATTTCCTTCATACATCTTTCCCTTATACTTTCCCCAACGATAGAAGTCACAAAGGTTTAATTCGGGGTGATCTGGCATCACACGTCACGGCTGATTACCTCACGTTTGTCTTACTTTTTTTTTAACTAAACGCAGAATCGTTGTTTTAGCTGGCAGTAAAGCGCCAGGATATTAGTGACTGTATTTACTGCGAGATCTTTTAAAGTTTTTCTTCACATACTTATCATACAGGAATATTCTTGTTCACAAACTATAACGTACCATAATTCAACTCACGCTCTCACACGATTACAAGAGACTGATACACAAAATAGTGAAACCGCTAAGAAACATTCACACACAATACTGATTAGTAAAAGACTGAAGTCACAAACCAGCCAAACCTCAAATAAATCAGTCTAAACAATGGAAAAGTTCTCATTATACTGCTTGATTTGACTATTGCATGGAGGGATGTTCTTTAATCTTGACGGTCATTCACACTGCTGTTTGGCAGGGGCTGGCATTTCGCAGTGAGATACCGACGGCAAGACGGTGTCACATTACAGTAGGCTTGCCCCTTCAGTACTTAACTTATTTTAATTATATTTATTCTATGAGTATCGGTGACTTACGAGTCGGAACAGTTGAGGAGCGGTCAGAGAGAGAGAGAGTGTAGTGGAGTCGTGCAGAGAACGTCGTGTGTATCGTTCCTTCTCTGGTTTTGTGAAAGTGATGGAAAGAATTGTTTTTACACTCTGAAGAACCTGCATCTTCGGATCGTTTGTCACTATTAGTAATTTGCTGTGTGTGTGTTATTATTATTTTTTTTTCCATTGGTGGCCGGGTACTATTGTGCAGCATAGAACTCAGAATAAATCTTTGGTCTACATACTCGAAGTGATTCTTTGAAGAAACTTATAGTTATATTTGTTCTGGATTTGTACCCTTGCCAGCCGATGGTGGCGACCAATAATTAATTATAACGAAGTCTGATCGACCTTATCTTAGGTGTTCAAAAAACTAATTATAAAGGGGACTAATTAGCAAGTCGGAAGGAACTGCTGTGATCATCCCGACACACTATTTCAGTCTTGTTCTCCGACATGTCGACCGTAAATACAGGACTTGTGAGAATAATAGACGGTTAAAGTGATTATAAAGGCCGTCTAAATCACAAAAAGAGTTTTAAGTGCGTGGCATAAGACTAAACAGTTGAACAACTGTTAAGAATTGCGAAGCAGATTCTACCAAAGACGGTACGCGCGAGAAGAATTACTCGGCGAACAGCAAGCTTGTGCAAAGACGGTAGCGCAAGAGAGTCAACACAGATAACCAGAGACGATTACTTCAGCAGTGGATACAGCGATGCAGTACCTGTGAATAACGCAACGCAGATAGTAGAACAACAAATCGTGGATCAGCGTTGCAGAAAATAGCGGCAGGAGTTGAGAAGACATCTAACAGGCAACATTATACTATTAAACAATCGGGAAATATTTTTTAAATATAATAATTTTGACTAAAAGAATAGCAGATTAACGGGATTTTGTTTCAAAGATCTGTACCATCGGTTGTTATTTACCAGAGCTTCTGGAAAATTTATAGCCTAATAGTAAGAGTTTATACTCGCGGAAAATTTTATTTCGCTCTCCCATAACATTTTATTTTGTACAGAAATTTCAAATTTCAGTTCTACTTACGAATGAAGTTTTTTTTTCCTTTCTGGAAAAATAAAATAGATTGCAATTATTTACCTTTTTCAAAGACATTAATTGCGGGAGGAAGACGCGAAAACTTTTACGTTAACAAGTATAACTTTTTCTGTGCATGACATTTTCAGGTGGCAGTACCATTGAGCGACGAGACAGTATAGTCTGCATATGTGGTTCGACACCAACAGTCAGCAGTAGTAAATAAAAGTATAATTACTGTATTATCTACATGTGTTTTATTTACAGCAACAGATTGGAGAAGTGAAATTAACTGTTTTAAGAGCCAGCCTACGTTGTTTCCTTTTTTCTCTTTGGTGCAAATCTGTTTTTGGTTGTGGAATATATATACTGTGTTGTTTCATTTCATTTGACGAGTTATCACGGCGTTGTTGTGAGTTGATTTGAAACTGAGAGGATATATCTTTGACCTGTTTATCTAAGTTTGGGGAATAGGTAGCCTATTGCTAGAGTAACTTATTGTCCTCATATCCTCATTCAAGTTTGGTTTTGCTTTGATCTTAAAAAAAAAAAAAAAAAAAAAATGGAGACCAAGCAATCTGCAATGGAAGGGGTAGCAGAGCAAGGTGATATGCCACCCAGAACGGAAATGTTGGTGAAGTTAATGGAAGAGATGAATAAAAACTTTAAATGAACTTAAAGATGAAATAAATGGCGTTCAGGATAATGTGATTGCTCTTAAAGCTGAAATTTCTGAAAACAGCAATGCTCTTAAAGCTGAAATTGGAGCAAAAAGTGAAGCTCTTCGCTGTCAAATCACTGCTCATTTTGATGATAGACTTTTGCAATTAAGGGGCGAGTTAGTGCAATTACGACAAGATTGTCTCGTGAGGAATGAAGATCAGTTCAAGGAGGAGAGTAATTTGAAACCTCTTAATGAGTCACAGGAGGGACCCCTAGTACCAGAAAAGGATAAGTACATTGTTTTGGTCCAGGAAGCAACTCCGGTTTCCCATGATGCTTTGTGTATTGAATCCCAAACTAGTGTTCAAATGGAAGTGGTTAGTGTTCAGTCAATTTCAGAGAGTCCTTTTCCAGTTACAGATATTTATGTAAGTAATATTCCTACAATTTCTCTGAAGGAGAGCAAGCTGGCTATGCCCAGAGCAATTTTCAAACTCCGCAAACCAACTTTTGTCACTAAGTTTGCGAACCACATTTATGATTTAATGTTTCCTTTCGGGACTGACCTTGTTTTCCCTACTCACCACAGTACTAAAGTATTGGCAAATGATATTCCCATTGGGGATAAGCAATTTGTGCACGTTGAACAGTTCCTCGGTACTAGCCCATATGGTCATACTGTAGATATTTCAATCAACCTAATGAAATGTTTCATTCTCCAACGTTTACTTGAGACTTTTGAAAAGTGTAATTCCATAATACAAAGAAGAAAACGTAGGAAGAAGAAGAAGGATAGGAGGGAAGAACCAGGAGTACATGTGAAGAAAAAGGAAATAATCTCACTTTGGTCCAAAGGAAAACTGGATTTATTTCATGAGGGCATCAACGGATTTAAATTAAAAAATTTCCATTCTTCTTTTAGCATAAGAGATTCACACTACTTATGTACTACAGTTTAATTATATTTTTAAGTAATTGATGTTGTGCACAGTGATTGATTTTCACAAAGCTGAAGTATGAAGTGTCTCTTCAACATAATGGTTTTCTAGAACCTTTGATTTAAAAAAAAAAAAAAAAAAAAAAAAAAAAAAAAAAAAAAAAAAATGCCTTCTACTTTGTAGGGTTGTTTAGTTTAATACTTCTCGGTAGGTGTTCCTCTTTTGTGCTTAAGACAAATCACAAAGATACTTGATATAGATAGTGAGTTAGGGAATAAATGTTTTGAGTTACATTAAGTAATTTATATCTCAAGTCAGTAACACCCAGTAACCACCTCAAGGATATGTCGAAAGATGGACGTCTTTGTGTGTTAATAACAGAACTATAAATATGTTCTTTAGTGTTTGGTGTTGTCTTAAGTCGATTTTCTTGGAAGGGGTAGTAAGTGATTAGACCTAAGCGCAATTTCAGAAGGCTAGGTTGACAAACCTTCAGGTCATTGACCCCATTTTTAACCGAGCATCTCCAAAGAAAGGAAATGTTACCTTATCATGGGAAGCTCTGGTAATAACAATCTGGTGTTTCACTGACAAAGATGTATCCTGGATAGAGAGTGATGTACTATCCACAGAGAAAAAAAATAATTATGACTGATGTATTGGTGTTAATGTTCATGTGCGTTTGAGTGAGGAACAGACGTTTAACCTCAAGAGATTATTATTTGTAATTTTGTGCTTTCTTTCCAGGGAGATACAATTGTATGTGAATGAAATTTTGTGAATATGTTTGTAATTTTGTTCGGTAGGGACCGGCCACCAATACTCTTGTATAGTAATTTAATTCATGGTGTTCTTGTATAATGTAGGGATTTTTTTTGTGTAACTACCTACTAAAAAACTAACCTAAAGTATGTCCCAGGTTCAAATGTCTTGCCTGCGGCTTCACATTAGAACCGTGACATGGAAGGGGTTGTCACATTACAGTAGGCTTGCCCCTTCAGTACTTAACTTATTTTAATTATATTTATTCTATGAGTATCGGTGACTTACGAGTCGGACAGTTGAGGAGCGGTCAGAGAGAGAGAGAGTGTAGTGGAGTCGTGCAGAGAACGTCGGGTGTATCGTTCCTCTGGTTTTGTGAAAGTGATGGAAAGAATTGTTTTTACACTCTGAAGAACCTGCATCTTCGGATCGTTTGTCACTATTAGTAATTTGCTGTGTGTGTGTTATTATTATTTTTTTTTCCATTGGTGGCCGGGTACTATTGTGCAGCATAGAACTCAGAATAAATCTTTGGTCTACATACTCGAAGTGATTCTTTGAAGAAACTTATAGTTATATTTGTTCTGGATTTGTACCCTTGCCAGCCGATGGTGGCGACCAATAATTAATTATAACGAAGTCTGATCGACCTTATCTTAGGTGTTCAAAAAACTAATTATAAAGGGGACTAATTAGCAAGTCGGAAGGAACTGCTGTGATCATCCCGACACACTATTTCAGTTTGTTCTCCGCATTTCCTGGCAAACACCCTGCACTTACGAAGATGTTTTCATGCTTCGAAACTCAGCAGCACTACAATCCAAATTAGTGGCAAAGAAATTCCAAACCATTATTATATTCACACCCGGGAGATTTCGACTGTCAGCTTTAGTAACTTCTGGATTCATGATAACAGTGGTTTAAAGAATATGCAACAACGTCTACTTGGAATACTGTTTCCACATCCCTTATAACTAATTATTATAACAGTCCGGTGTCAAAAAATTCAAATAAACATAGAAACATTTTTAAAATAAACACAAGTTATGCGGTGTGTATCGCTTGTTTTCTAACATATTACATCACGTGCTGTGATTGGCGTTTCGTTTGACATGAGGTATAGGCTAAAAATCAGCTTTTAATTAGTGATTTAAAAATATAAATCATTATTGTTTCTGATTTTATAAATATTATTTCTAATTAAACTTAAGATTTTTTGTGATACCTGTCTGGTCCCCTATTAGTACTGTGTGGCTTGTTAATACTGAGGGCACCAGGCAAGGAAAAGAAAGGAATTCAGTCATGGTATTCCGAAGAAACCATCCCACCATTTGCCTAGGGATTGAGACAAATGCTCTCGTATACAAAGCCTGAGCCATTAACCACTCACTCACTGGGTTTGACATACTGAAGGATGTTATATAGTAACCAATATCGTGTTTTAATTGTAGATGTGTAGCAGATACCACAGTTTGTTATGGGTTAAGTTGCTACAGTACACCCAACACATATATCAGTTTCCATATTCTGACAGGGTATGATGGAAACATAATTCTCTCCAGAGTCTCCTGTCTTCCCAATGTTCTACCTATCCCACTCGTCCACCACTGCCCAGTTTTATCCTCTATCTTGAACGCACATTTCTATTCCTTTATTCCATCTATCACATGGTTTCCCTGGAGGCCTCCTTCATGCAGCAATCATCAAAAGCATAGATCACAACTGCTGTCAACAAATGGTCAAATGACTCAGCTCAGTAAAGCAGCACAAGGAAAATCACCCTGAGATACACACAAGAAAGTAGCAGTAATTACATTCTGAAGCACTACCACAGCGACTTTCTGCAGACTCTAAGTCAACTGTGTTAAAACTACAATAACCATTCTGTATCAGCCCAATGAAGGGCACAAACTAACAAATATCAACCCAAGCCAGAAACTATCCTTTATCTACTGGGTTGCATGGCACAGGGCAAGTTGAGCCTCATGCAATTTGGACTCCATATTCTAATGACCTTCACAGATATGGACTCCATCCACATTCTTCCAATGACACACTGACTGTCATTCATGTTACTAGTGCAGTCATCCAAATTCTAGACAAATTTATTATTGGTAGTACAGAACCCATCCAAAGCGAAGAAATTACAAGCATATTCAGCAAAAAGACTGCAAAACAAAACAAAAAAGGAAGCTTTTGTTTTTTTTCCCCCCTTGCCCCTCTCAAAACCATATTAGATGTGAATATTTTTAATATTTGTTGTTTAAATACAGGGATTTTTCTGATATTGGAGACATTATTAAGTCTTAAGTAATAACATTTTTAAGATATACCAAGTAACTGCTTGATCACTGGTTGTATGTGATAGGCACTGTACACTAAACTGCGTTTAACTGCATTTAATTTCAGCAATGGATATGTTTGCTGACTAAATTAGTTTACTTTAAATTATCAACTAAATTGTTAGTATCATTGTTAATCATTGTTTATGTCCAAAAAATAATACTTTTAAATTTACCTTGTTGTTGTATATAATGTTCTCGGGCCTCCCACTGGGGAAGTGCACCAATTTGAGGCTCCCCCTGGTGGGAGGCCCAAGAATATTTTGTAGATTTGAGGCATTGGGAAGGCAAGGTATAAACTTATGTTGTTGTTGGTTTTTTTTAATTGTAAGGTTTTTTTTAAAGTCAGTTTTTATTTCTCAGTAAAAAAATTATTTTTAAATTTTTAGTGTTGTTATAATTTGTTTTGTATTTTAAATATGGGTAGGCCTCCAAAACACGCTGCTCCAATGAGACTGTACCATTTAGATGGAACTAGTGGCAAAAGTGATGATTATTTGAGAAGGAATAGGGAAATAAAATACAGCCAAAATTTCAACAACAAAAAAAGGGTGATGAGCAGTGTGCTCATAGACTTTTACAAATGAAATCTTACAAAAAAATTATCATTTATCCGATGTAATGAAATGTCAGAAAAAAAAATCATGCTTACTGGCTCAGCAGAAATGATGATACTGCATTATCTATCCAACAAATAGGTTTTTTCTTTTCCTTCCATAACCGACCAAAGATGACAGGCAGATGGCACGGCAGAGAAGGTGTGTGGGCAACACTTTTGCAACTACGGACAGCTTTAGAGGAAGCATGATTGAATATTTCTTAAAGGGAATTCCAACAACATGTTGAGTCATTGCCACATCGTGTTGCTGCAATTTACTGGACAAAAGGATGTCCCACACAATACTAGGAGGTATCCCATGACTTTTGGGACTTCAATGTATACCTACATAACTACCACAGCATTCTAAACCAGGTCATGTGGTGTGTGTTAACAGAGTAAAACTGATGGAATATGATACATTTAATTTATTACACAGCTGATTTAGGCAACTGCGGCATATTAAAGACTTAAAAATGGATAAAGACAATACTGGGTACAAATGAAACAAAACTTGGATTTAAATACTAGAATTTATTTTTAATGTTAGACAAATTTCTTTCTATTAATATTTTTTTAATCATATTGGTGTATACAGCACATACCTGCAAGGTACTGGATATCTGTTCTGAGAATGAAGTTATTGATTCCATATTAGTAGATAGCAAATCCATCTCATCTTCCATTTTCTTAAAATCATTTTTCATCTGAAACATAAGTTTGAAATTAGAAATTCAATTACAATACTAGTAGTTTTGCTCTTGAGAACACAAGCCCACTTAGCTTATCTAAAAGAAAAGATGTAGTGCATACACTGTTATTGCAGCTGATGTATATAAATTTAGATACAACTTAGCAACAATGAATCGCGAATAAATTTTGTGATACATATGACTTAGTATGAATACCTATTAGCTCTCCATTTTTCATAAATGACTGTTGGATATTTCATCAGTAAAAGAATTGTGTTGACTATTTACTAGTTGAAACTTATGAAGGACATTACACAAGAGTCACTGAAATTTATGGGCACCCTCAGATAAGTTAAATGATTATCTCTTAGTCAGGGCATGATACAATATGAAAAATGTATCAGATTTTTTGTTGCTGTCAGATTTCTCAACATCTCAGTGCACATGAATATTGAACTTCTCTTGGATAAATAAGCATAAACTTCTTTATTTATTTATTATTACTGATCCATTCACTATGGAGCACTTATAACCAGTCCTTTTTGATGCTCACTGTCTTTCTCGATACCTCTCAAGCCCAATTTTTTCCTTTCTCTTCTGTGAAATGGATTTCTGAAGTTTAGTAATTTTTGGTGCAGAGGACCAGGAGTTAACCATATTACAAAATTAGGAGTGATTTTCAACATCCGTATCAGAAATCCCAGTGGAGTCCAAATTTTTTTGTACCTCATTTAGCCACATGCTTCCTGCCTTATGGCTTTTGATAAGTGAGAACATCTTCTTAGTAAAGCTGTTGCTGTCCATTCTCAGAAGATGCCCATAAAACTTCAGCAGTCTAAGTTGCCTGCTGGTGTTAGCCGTTTCTAACAGTTGGTACAATTCAAAGTTTGTTTCAGCCAGTAGGTTCTGTCCAGGAGCACCCTTGGCCTATGAATTTTCCTCAGCTTTTTCCAGATCATCCACGGTGCCTTTTCTGTTCATCAGCAAGGTCTCCACAGTATATAACATCTGAGAATTGCCAACAGTTTTGTAATGACAGATTTTGAGATTCATTGAAATACACTTCTTGTTGCAATGATTTCACGACAGTCTGGTATGCTGCATTGAGTTTGGCTTAGTATTCAAGATGAAGGTTTCAATTCAACCTTTAGCGTGGTCCCATTCACCAAGGTATATGAATTGACTGACTTTTCAAATCTTGCCATGGACAGTGCTTTCCTGAGGTGTTGACTCTCGCTTTTCTTGCTTTTTAAAAATTCTTATTAACATTATTCAGCTGCCATAAATACTAAGGTATACTGAAATGGAGAGTTTTATGGTGGATCTTCACAAATATACCACAAATGTGCATTAAATAAATATCGATTTTCACTATAAAATGTGCCATTTTTATCAGACACCATCTGTGATGGATGAAACCACAAGATCAATTATGTTGGAGCCCATTTGTGACTTAAAGGGTTTGATCAACTTTTAGCTGCCTCATTGGCCAAGGTTACTGAGAAACTGTGATGTTGTCTGGCATTTTACACATGGTTCAAACCCTGTTGGTGAAAGGAATTTCCGTCATTTGGGATGGATTAGGATAGGACAATCTCTCAAATGTCTGGGTTAAACCCAGTGCACACAAAGTGGGGACATACAACACAGTTGATGATGATTCACCCTTCATATAAAGATGTTAAATATGGTAGCCTGACTAGGTAAACACTAGATTTAACCTTCTCCTTTCTTTCATATATAACAGAAAAAAAGACAATGCAATGAAAAAAAACCTACCAACATTTATACTTCGACACCGACTGGTAAAGCCACACCAGCCATTTCATCCTGAGATGTTGCTATAGAGCCAGGTGTGGCACCCACATATAATTAATGCTTCTCTGCTTTCAGACTGGTCATCTGTTCCTTGCTTCAGGGCCGGCGCTAGGAATTTCGGGCCCGGGGCAAAATGGGCGACATTTTTTTTTTTTTAGCTCTACAAAATGGCCAGGCGCCAATGGGCGTAATATTGGCTTCATGGCCTGAGGGCCCCTATAGTTGATGATCAGGCCCCCCATCAGCCCGCGGGGCCCGGGTACTTTTGACCCATTTACCCCCCCCCCCCTAACTCCGGCCCTGCCTTGCTTTATATTACAGAACCTGGGTGACTGATCTTCGCTCAGCACCTTTTGATTTTTGTTCAGTATACAAGATTTTGAGTAAAGTTTGATTAAAGTAAAAGGCTTGAAGGCTTCCTATACATTTTGAGGTGCACAGTTCCTTGTTCTAACCAAAGAGAATTTCAAACTTGAAAAGCAAAATGTTATCTACGTAGGAAATTTAATCAAAATCGATAGAGCCATTTCCGAGATTGTCTGGTTTACCACCGCGTAAATTGCTTTTAAAGAAAAATGTAATTACTATGTTAAATACGAATCTTAATGCCAATCAGGGATTAATTAATGGTCCAAGATTTAATGTAATTCACTTAGATGAGAACATCATCAGTGCTAAATTCATTCACCCCAATAAAACTATGCTCATACCTCACAGTAACCTCACATCTTCTGATCAACTGTGCCTTTCCAAATGATAAGAAAACAATTCACAAAAGAAGTAATCTTCATTACGAACATTAATAAAGCACAAGGTCAGACGCTTAAAATGCAAGATTTTATTTATCAGAAATTCCCCCCCACCCCCCACAAGATTGTTGATTCATTAATATTTATTTTTGTGTTAAAAACACATACAGTCAAAAAGTCAACGATGATCACATTAAAACTGCTAATTTTAAAAAAAAAAAAAAAAAAAGAAGTTTTGTAAAGTACAGAAGATTGAAAAATCCAATATTTTTCAAACATCTACTTTCTAAATGTTTTACAATTAAACATGTAGTATTTAATAATAACAACTTTTTACTACTCTCCAAAATAAAATACCTTACATTAATAAATACTTGCATTTACTTGTTTCCACATTATTATATTACCATTCGGTGACTGGCACTATACTACTCACATGGGTCAGCTAGTGTGCAAAAATTATTCGTTTAAAGTTATTACACTTCCTTGCTGTAATCAAAGAGACCTTAACTAACATCAGCCGACCTTACTGGTACCTGAAATGTCTACAAGATGACGTTAGTGCAGTTTCTGAGATACCAAATACAATAATTACTTTTTTTGTTGTAAAATCCCATTTTTGCATGGAAGACATCTATTTAGGTAAACTTAAAAAACAAAACGTTATCAAAATATGAAATTTCATCCAAATTGTTAGAGCCATTTCCAAGATCCCAAATATATATATATATATATGGGTCTTTCTGTGAGGCAGTCTCCAACTGCGCCACCCATAATGTTCTCCTGTTAGGGAAGGGTTTATCCCAAAAATTACTTTATTATTTGTGTTTGTGTCTTTTCTGTGTGTTCGCACCCCACATCCATCATCTAAGCTAAGTGGTGGCTCATTTTCCTATCCTAATTTGATTCCTTTCCACTACTTAGCATCTTGATTTCATTGTTACTATATATATATATATATATATATATATATACAAGAATTGCTCGTTTAACGATATAAGATATTGCAGCATCTGTGTTGTTGCTATGTGTTGGTTCCAAATTTTGCATGGATTACCTAAGTTTCTCAAACTTTCATAGGTTATTTCCCAGCAAACCTCCAAACACTAGAATTGAGGATAAGGAAACAGGAATAATTCTTGCACCAAATGGTATTAAAAATCACAAGCATAGGTACTTATTATTTAGTAATGTCTTAGGAAATGAACTGGGCTGGTTTCTCATTGCCTTCCTCAGTGTTAAAGTGTACATAAGTGTTACAATATTTGACTGAGATGGAGTGTGTCTACAGTATTGTGGATGAGAGATAAAAAAAAAAAGGGAGAGGCTAGCACATGGTCCCAGCCAATCAGGTCTACTTCTGAAAACAAGGGTGTACATCTGAATTTTACATTTACATCTAACAGAAAAATCATCACTAACGATGTCACATGGACTTTCTCCATATGCACTGTGGAGAGGTTTGGGAATTAACCCAGCACTTTTTTTTTGTTTTTGTTTTGTTTTACATAACCTGGTTATTAAGAATTGTGCACTATCATCTTTCCTACTTACCAGGGAAGAACTGAGGGTGAAAATTTCGTCTACCACCCAGGTTTGAGCCATCTAACCCCAGGTAAGGCACTGACCACCATCATGGTGCCACAATGCCCTCAGCCAACACGGTGGGTCCAAATGGTATCAAAAGTGATGAGATTCTAAACCAGCTTGGACTATACTAAGAATAGCATTTGTACACTAAAACCCACATGATTACTGTAAACCTTACACTAAATTAATGTCCTGAACCATCTAGAAATGTACCTAGCAATGGACACAGATGATACAAAATTTTCTCCATTGAGTAAATTTTCTGTCATCCAGCATGCCACCAAAAATGATAACAAAATGCAGTTTCATAATAATGAGGTTTTAGCCAGAACTTCAAACTTATGGGAGTCATGCACCAACTTGATACAAGTTTCAATGGTATCAATATAAGCATATATAAAAATTGCAACAAAGCAATGACTGAGAACAAAATTTGTTTTATTTATAAGAGGATGACCAATATGAGCAAGAGAGCATGCAAGAGACAAGGTGACAGATGCCTTTCCCTTCTCACAGATAGTTGTATTACATGCAGTCACAAGCAAGCTCGTGATTTGCACATGAGCAAGGAAGTTACAACACAAGTATTATGGGATAGTATTTTGGGGCAAATAATGTTCACTATAATGATAAATGAGAGATATATAGAAACTAAGAGAATGGCGGAACAGAGGGAGGTGTGGAGCGCTGTCACTGTGCGTGGACCTGCTGAACAGCAGAGGATCCTTGATGATGACTGTTCGCTATATTATGTTAGTTTACGGTCAGACTGTAGATAGTTAGTAAACATCACATTGCCAAATAATAAAATTACAATAAGAGATAACTGGCTGAGATATGAACAGATATTCAGTTGGGTAAGTAAGCATAGAATAAAGAAAAAATCATAAAGAATCACTTTATTATTTCGTACAATAATAGAAAACTATCCTGAATGGTTACACAATGCATAGTTGAGGACATAAAATGCCAATATCTTGTCATATCAGGTCATAATGGGACAAACACTGAAGAGATGGTAATCAAAAGTTTTAAAGTCCTACGCCTGTTACATAGAATTATTAGGACATTGTATAAAGGAAGTATGATAACAGGACTTTGAATCCTTAGACAATTGACTGCATTCAGTGGATTGAGCCCACTTCAAATACAGGAGTTGGTAGGGGTGGAAAGGATGTAGTCAGACTCAGCTGAGGCACTTACTAGAACACACTTGGTAACTGATATGATAAAGTAATTGAGATAAGGGGTATTGGAAGACAGGAAGTGGATAAAGCATATATGTTTATGTTGAGGATCAAGTATTGATGGATGCTGGATAAAGAATTACAAGTAGGATGTAGAAAAGAAGACCATGATAATAAATTACTTCAGCCATTTAAAATCAAGAAAGTTTTTATTTATAACTAAGGGAGTCAGCAACAGAAACAAGTTACTGAGAGAGGTTATGAACAATATACCGCAAACAGTAAAAAATGTAAAGTTACATATAATTTGTAGGCGTGTACATAAAATTGTGACTTGAGTTTCATTACCACTAATAATAACAGTAATAAAGATCTCAACATGTGATGAGCATGGAGTTCAACCAATATACCACATTTATTTAAATGCACCGATAATCCCTTTCTTCTTATATAATCGTAGATTTTCCCAATGAATCTGTTGCTTGAAGATCTATCAGACATGTGGCCAGATCAATTGATCATCATTCAACAAATTTTTGACAGCATAATGTGCAGTCATCTTCATGTTGCGACTGCTGTGCCAGACCTGCCGGGGCGATATTTACAACCTTCGGCCCATCTCCTCCACTCCAATCACAGCACTCCGATAGTGGTGGTGCGGGTGGTATGCTCCTAAGTGTACCACCCCCACACTCTTTCTTATTATTGGCATTTTATTTTATCTTAAATTCTTTGAGTATAATTTGCACACTTTTTCTATTTATGAATTTTAAATTCTTTCAGTGTTTCTTGATATACCAGTCAGTGCTTCCTTGGGTACTTTATTCCAGTCTCTGACTCCCTTACATACAAAAGAAAATGTTCCCACTCCATTGTGCCTCAAATTGAGTGCCAGCTTGCAGCAATATTCGTCTCTTCCCTTAATGAAGTACTCCCAGTTCTTCCACCAATATCCTTCCACGCTTCATTATTAATATACACTTTGTACACTTCTACTACTCTCCTCACCCTTCTCCTGTCTTCCAAAGAATTCCAATCCCACTCCTTTTTATTTCAGTTACTAATTGCATTCTGTGGTAATTTTAACCAACAAATCTAGCTGCCATCCTTTGTACTCCTTCACAGTCCGTATTTGATATCCTAAATACTACACCACCATATTCAAGCAATAGTTTGATCAATATTTTGTAACCCCTAACTATGTCACCATCTCCAATAAATGAAGAAATTTGAAACCTTCTCCTACCACCTGCCTAAAAATTCCTGCTCAGCTGAACTTACTTTCTTTTTTATTTTTATTTTTTAACTGCTTAACGTCTCTTAACGGCGAGGTCTTTAGAGACGGGAAAGGTTGGGGAGCAAGGAATGGGAAGGAAGTTGGCCATAGCATTTTTGAAGGAAGCATCCCGGCATTTGCCTGGAGGGATTTGGGAAACCATGGAAACCCAAATCTGGATGCCCGGACGGGGATTCGAACCACCGTCCTCCCAAATGTGAGGCCAGAATGCTAACTGTTACACAACCACACTCAGTAACTTACTATCAAATGTTGTGCCAAGATATTTGAACTTCCAGTCTTCAAAAAGCACCTCTTCACCTTATCATCATAAACAACTGAGAGAACCATCACTGATCAAAATCGGTGGATAATGAATGATAGTCTTCAACAATTTTGCAACAGTCACAAAGTCAATGATGATTGATAATCGATATAATCTTTCAGTTAAAGCTAAAGTCAGAAACTGCATTGTGGATAGGACAAAAGTTCCACAAGATATAATTGCACTAGAGCCTGACCACACCCCATAGTTCAAAGTACAATTAAGTAATTTGTGAAAGCAGATAAAAGTTCAACACATGCTTCCACTATTCAACTTGTTAGCAAATAACCAACACTTAAATAATCCCCAGGCCCCATATGGCATAGTACTACTTCAAAACTGTACTGCATAGTCATTGTTCAGACTGAAACTTTAAAACTGAGTGACGCCTAAGTTGCGATACATAGCTACATAGTGGCACTCCAACTGTACCTGGCAGAATGAGCTACATGTCGTCACGTTCATGGTTTTTGAAAGACTGGGCTACTGCGACTGAGCGAGTGAGCTGCAGCGATCAAGGAAAATTCTAGAACTCACACACCATGAGAAGCTGCAAAACTGCAGTCTCAGCTTTGACCATAGATAAACTTGGATAATGTTCAGCTCTGGCTTTGCTATATTGAAAAGGTTGCCACTTAGTTTAAATAGTCCCAAATTAAGAAAAGGTATTTGCAAATAATGTTCACAAGTCTATTGTTGGTAAAATTCTTGATAGATTTTGCAAAGTCAATAACTCAACAGGCATCAAAAAAATTCTCTACAGATATACTTGCAAGTTCGATTAACCGATTCGAGCCAGCCCACGTCTTAAAGTTCGAAGCATAAATAATAACCCATTGAAAGTATGTAAAAGTTTGTCACACCCTTCTACTATTAAACTGGTTTGTAAACAACCGACACTTAGGTTATCCCGAGGCTCCACATGACGAAAGTACTGCTTCACTGCTACAGTGTAATAAAATTGAATACGCAAACCTACATTGTGGCAAAATAAAAGCTTGCACAGTAGTACTCAATATGAAACTTGCTGGAAGACTGACTACATGGTGTCGTGTTCACGGTTTCTGAAAGACTGAGCCTACATCTTGTCATGCTCACAATTTCTGGACGACTGGGAGTGAGGGAAGGTTTTAGGCGGTTATCTGCACTTAAACAATAGTGAGAACACTGGTCACTTACGCATTGACATGAGAAACTTCTGGACAGCTGATCAGATATCAAATCTCTTGCATCAGCTTTCTGACCTTGAACGTTAAAAATGTTCCTAGCGTTTTGAAATTTTGAGAATCACTAGATCTTGTGAAAAATATTAGCTCTAATCCCCATAAAACAAAAATAAAAAAAAATTCTGTAACTTTAACAGTAAAAAATCATTTTGATGCAATTACAAAGACTTTTTTTTTTTTTTTTTTTTTTTTTTACTGCTTAACGTCTCCTATAACAACTAGGTCTTTAGAGACGGGAAAGGATGGGGGGCAAGGTATGGGAAGGAATTCGGCCATGGCCTTTTGAAGGAAGCATCCCGGCATTCATCTGGAGTGATTTGGGGAAACCATGGAAAACCCAAATCTGGATGCCCGGACGGGCATTCGAACTGCCGTCCTCCCGAATGCGAGGCCAGAACGCTAGCCGTTACACCACCACGCTCGGTCACAAAGACTTGTTAATAACTTTCATAATTTTACTGTTACTAAACTGAAATCAATTTTATTTTACTCCTACTTATCTGTTCTTTTGTTTACTATTAAGCAAATTATGTTTTCTATTATTGAAATGATGAAATAAAGTTTTAATCCGCTAACTAATTTATATTTCAGAAGTTATTAAAGTTATCGAGTTGAAAGTAGTTTCAATCAAATCTGCATAATCATAAATGGTTACTGTGTGAACTTAAAGTTTCTAACTTTTTCCTCGATTTATTATGAATTTTCGAAATATTACTCCAGGCGAATGTTTGAAAATGTTGCAATTTAAAATACTATCTCAAACTGTAAAAATCTGCTTTGTAGCTTCAGTTAACATAGTAACTGGCTTTAAAAATGATATGCAACACTATTCTATCTAACTTGTGGATCTGAGAACTAATTTTGTCACGCAGTTTCAAAATTTAAAAGATACCTGACACAAACTTTTTTTTTTTTTTCATTTGTGTAACCTATAACCTGACTCTTCTTAGCATTTATCTTCATTCCATACTGACCTACCCAGATATCCTGTCCAGGTCATCCTGCAGCTGCTCACTGTCTTCTCTAATTTTTATCCTATTGTAAACCATTATATCATCTGTGAACAACCTAACTTTTTTAATTGTAAACTGTTAACAAAATCATTTGTTAGGACAATGAATAACAATGGTTTTAGTACACTACCCTGTGATAATATAATCTGCACTTCCACCTCTTTTGAAATGATATTTCATACCCTAACACCTTACTTTTTATCTATGAATAAATCCTTCACCCAGCAAGTAACTTTTCCATCCACTCCAATAGTTTTCATCTTATTAATATACTTTTTTGGCTCACTCTGACAAAACATCTAGAGCTACACTATCAACTTGGCCTTCTTTGTCCATTTTATTTTAAATATCTTGCACGTGGCCCCCTAACTGAGATTCAAATGAATATACTTGCATGAAGCCATTTTTCTGATTTACAAATTGGTTTTCTCCCTCACAGACATTTCCATCAGTTTACCTACCACTTGACTGGTCTGTCACAGTATGTTCTTGTGGATACAGAAGCCTCTCCTAATGTAGATGTTATATCAGGTGTCCCTGAAGGAAGTGTGATTGGACCTCAAATTTTCTCAATTTTTATAAACGGTCTTTGTGATAATGTTAATAGCAGTTTTAGGTTTTTCACTGATGATACAGTCATCTATAGAGTAGTAAGGAATTCAGCCAACTGCTTAAACATTCAGTATAATATGGATGTTATTTTGGTATGGTGTGATCAATGACAAATTGCAAAAAGAGCAAAGCAATGTGCATAGTTAACAAAAAATCCATTTGTACAGGAGTTCAGTTATTGAGATGGTTGATTTAATTTAATTGCAATGGAGCACAGGCTCCGGTGGCAATTTCCCTACACCCCCATATTCCCCCTATCCTGCAGCCACCTACATTTGCCCTATACAAATTTTATCTTTAAATTCTTTCAACGTTTTCGGTAAATTATTCATCATTTCTCTTGGTAACTCATTCCAATCCCTGACACCTTTACCTAAAGAAGATAATCTTCCCACACACTTGTGCCTGAAATCGAGTGCCAGCTTGTGGTGATGGTCATCTTTTCCCTTCCATGCACTACTTTTCATACCTACTCCAATATCCTTCCACACCTCATCGCCCGTACACGCCCTGTACACTCCCATGACCCTCCTCATCCTCCTCCTGTCTTGCAATGAATTAAATTAAATTCTCTGAAGTACTTTGGTGTAACATTAGAAAGCTACATGAAATGAGACCTTCACATATTTTTGGTTGTATAGAGCTAATTCTAGGAGGTTAATAGGCCGAATTTTGAAGAACTGCAACCCTTCAAGGAAATAGCATAAAAAAAACCTCGTGCCTCCACATTTGGACTATTGTTATACAGTTTGGGATTTGTATCACAAGGTACTGAGACTACAGAAAAGGTACAAAGAACAGCTGCTCGATTTATGACCGCTTTAAAAAAGGGCCACATATTTGATAAATACTGTAGATTGGGCTGGTCGTCTGAATTTATTGGTAAACATGTGAACACCTTTCATTTATGAATGTGCCAAAATACTTCTTACACCAAGTTATTTGGTTCAAAATGACAGGAGAGATAACATTAGAGAACTAGGTGTCATTCACATGTTTATATGAATTCTTTCTTACCTCATGTTATTCAAGATTGGAATGAAAAGCGTTAGTTCCGATGACAATTTTGTGAATTGCAGATTATAGATATAGCTCTCCAGTTAAAGTATGGTATCATACCAATTTATCTTTAACATGTCTGTAGTAATATTCTATACATAAGCCCCTGCATTCTTTACAGCTTTCTCAGTTCCTTCATAATTTTCTCTGCATGTATTTCAAATTTTGCAATCTGCTCATTTCTGACCTATTCCTTTCCATCTCAAAGTGACCGTTCCTAATGGTCTCATTAAACCATTTACTTAGTATCTTGGCATTTCTCAAATTCTCTTTAATTTCACCATCCCTATCTGCAATCATCTGATTACTTTATCTTCCCATCTAACGCAGCCATACAAATTACTAGATGCATCATTCACCTATAATATTCTTCATAAACCCTCAATGCTGCTATTAATTCCTTGTTTAGTTGTTTCAAGTGTTTCCCACTGCCTTGCTGTCTGTTGATTCTGTTGTGTTCTCTGCTCACTAACCTCTTGAGCCACCTCACCTCCCTGTAGGTTCCATGCTTCTCTTCCTTTTCTGTTTTGGAATAAACATTCCTTTCTCCTTTACCACCTCAAACTGTTCCCAATTCAACTCCACTGTACTTTTTCACCTTCCTTCCTCTACTGATTATTATCTTTTGAATGTTTCTACTCATGCAGAGGTTGTGCTTACTCTGAAAGCAAGGTTCTGTCTGTTATTGGCTTGCAGGAATGGGTTTGTAGCTATCTGTCTGTGAAATGTATGAGTTGTGTTCTATTTGACTGGTGTAATTTAAGAGGTAGAGATTGAGGACTGACCAGCATTCACTTATGTGATATACAAAACTGCCTAAAAACTGCAATTAGGATGCACTGCAGCTCAGTCCTGTAACTTGAACCCAGACCCACTGTACTTTCCTCATCCAGTGTCATGGTATTTTAATGTATGCATCACTTTAGTTTTGTACCTATTAGAACATTCAATTCTGACCACTTGTTACTGAACTTTCTAATAGCCATCAGAACTGCTTCATGATCACTAATCCTTCAATGACGTGAGACTCACAAGGTTATCATAAGGCTTTATTAGAAAGCTAACCAACATATTTGGACCCCTTGTGCTTTAAACAGCGAAACAAAATTCTTTGATAACTAAGAAATGGAAAAAACTTAAAAATTAAAGAATAACTCATTAATTATTCAAACGCATGTCTAGAAACCATCTGGCTGGATTCTGATCTAAACACACAATGCAGATATTGGAATTTAAGAAGCAACTTGTGTTGATAAAGGAAGTTAATGAATTTACAATTCTGAATCAAATATATCTTTGCAATTCTAATGATTTAATCAATTATAACAAACAATTCTCACCTTTTTGATAGTATCTGTGGCAGAAATGAACTTGTTGTAGTTTTCGTAGACCAAGGTTTGCATGTCTGAATGCAAAGACTGTGTGTCTTGAACAATTGCACTCTCCTGGTCCATAATTTGTTTTAAAGAACAT
Organism: Vandiemenella viatica; assembly: GCA_031002005.1. Taxonomy (NCBI): domain Eukaryota; kingdom Metazoa; phylum Arthropoda; class Insecta; order Orthoptera; family Morabidae; genus Vandiemenella; species Vandiemenella viatica. The sequence continues at coordinate 48,254,146 of CM061919.1, read as the reverse complement.
TCCTGCAAAGAAAGCAGTCAATAATTAGCGAATATTTTTTACTTAACTGTCACAATGTCAAAGGAACTGTTTCAGAAACATCTATACAAAGATTCTGATTTATTATGATTGAAACTGCTGATTGTATTAAACATCACTGAGAAAAATAAATTGTGCTGTTGTAAATCTACCAAAGAAACAATGTAATTTATAAACAAATATACTAGAAGTTTTATCAGTAAATTAGATAAAGACTCCCCTTCCTGGCAGGTATTACTGACACATTGTACATTAAAGAAAAAAACTGTTTACAGGATGTGGAATAACTGTTGCCAGTTTTAAACGATAATTTAACTACAACATAACAAAAGCTCTGATGGCAAAACCCTACATACCAATTTACCTGCTTTTTCGTACCAGTTGACTTTTGCACTTTACAAGGGGGTACCCAAACACAACTGGAATTATTTTTAAGAGCTATATATTTTCAAAATTTTTACAAAACAACCTTATTCCCTTAAAAATACTCTCCATTACAACTAATACATTTCTCCCACCAGTGCTTCCACTGTTTGAAACATTTTCTGCAGTCATCTTTAGAAATGGCTGACAGCTTCTCGCTCATTTTTTTTTTTTTCTTGACCTCTTCAATGTTGCCAAATCGGTGTCCTTTCATGCCCCTTTTCATGCGTGGAAATAAAGAAAAGTTGCATGAAACCAGGTCAGGCGAGTAGTATGTGTAGGACAACGGAACCATGCTATTTTCAGCCAAAAACTACTTAACAGAGACAGTTGTGTGCAGGTGCATTGTCATGGTGAAAGAACCAGACTCCTTCCTACCAAAAGTCAGGTCTTTTTTGTTGATGTTGTGATAACTTCTTAAAACTTCCAAATAATTTTTTTCAACATTTTCATCGATTCAGCCAGTAAATGGACGTCCAGAATGAGGTTTGACATGTCACCATTTTTAAACCAAGTGAATCACTCATACACTTGAGTTTTTCCCATAGCATCATCTTTCTAAGCTGTTTTCAACATTAAAAATGGTTTCAGAGTAGAAAACTTGCATGAAACATTTGAACTGACATGTGATGACACCTTATGATTCGAAAAACATTAGGCAAACTGTACCTAGAATGAAATTCGTTTACAGATGTCACCTGGGATTTTTCGAGGCAGTAATGCTTTGTATTGTTTTGATGTTTTGAATTAAAGCTGTTTTGGTTAGGATTGCTCATTTGTGACCACATGGCATGTTGATAAAATAATTTTAATTTGTTCTGTCAAGTGAATTTCAGTGCAGCTTTAATTATAGTTCTCGCTGAAGTGTTATCTCAAGTTCAAGGGTGGTGTGAAGTGGCATTGTGCAATAAACTTCATGAAGCTTATTGAAAATGAGTTTTTAGTAATCAATGAGTTATAGAAATCATTCACGCAGATCAAACAATCATTCCCTGGTAATGTAGAAAGAAGGGTGACAGAACTGCAGCAAAAGAAACAAAATGCAACTCCTCTTAGTTTTTTTTTATGCAGCAGGTATAGTGTTTTCTATTTTATCAATTGACAAACAATTATAATGAGAAAAGAGAATGTTTTAGAAACAACTCAACAGGAAAAAGATTTTTGGTGGTGCCTGAAAGAGGTTTTTCTCTATAATTATTCAATTGCAGAAGAGGCTAGCATCAATATTTCATTCCGAATATTTCTAATTATAGAAAAGTACATAAATCAAATATCAGCTATATACACAATAATAATTTTAAAAATACTCTGTTAAGAGAAAACAGTATAAAATATTTTCTGGAATCAATAGGTAATGTGAATAATGTTGAAGGGGAAAGGAGAAATCTAGTCCAAGTCATAAAAGAAAGAAAGAAAGAAGAACTGGCTGGGGCACTTGCTGAGATAGGAGTGCTTGCTGAAAGATGCCTTGGAAGGATTAGTTTGTGGGAGGAGAGTGAGGTGCAAAATTACAGATAACATAAAAAAACGGCAACTACACGGAAATGGAGAGAAGGCTGAAGACAGAAGAACATGGAGAGCGGCCACAAGAAAACCTGCCTTAGGGCAGAATACTGGTCATGATGATAATGTTTAGGTAAAACAGCTATGTGTCACACAGGAAAACGGAGGGGAGGAAGGGTGAGAGGGAAAAGCCACGTCAGGCTACATTGGGGGAAAATAAAAATTTGCACTATTAATACTGAAAAAGAAATTTTGTCCAAATTTAGCCAGATCCCTCACAGACTATGTTAGGTACCCTTTAGTTCACCAAAAGCGTACTCCCAGCTATACCCAGCAGCTTAGGCTGGACTTACAAATTTCGAGAAGAGTAATTGTCAACTTGAAGGAATTTCCCTGTATTCACTTCCACAGTTAAAACTCGTCATTAGAATCATTTCAAAGTGTATTTATTATATCGGGAAACGTTTATTTTAAGAGATATTCTGGTTTGTTCACGTTTTGAAACACGCGATCAGAAAAGTAAAAATCTAAGATTTGAAATATCTTTGAATCGAGTAAAGCTACAGCTGAAATTTTATCACCAGCTATAGTCAGCATTGTTTCTGATATTTTGGTAGTAAAATTAAATAATTTGGCAAAGTTTAATTAGTTGTTTCAATTAAGAGAAAAAAATGAACTTTTTAACTAAAAGGAATACAAATTTGAAATTTATATCAGTAGATAGCCCAAATTGAGACGATTATGAATATATAATGGTTTTGGTAAAAAGTTTAAACATTAATCAGATAATTAAGTTTTTAAAGATAGATTGTCGTGGATTGTTGCTGAAGCACATAAAAATTATGCCAAGTTGGTTACATGATGACTTCAATTTTAAGATTATAGAAGTACTTTCAAAGTTAAATTAAATTCAAAACAGATAGAACATGATAATAGAAAGTCACTGTAAAAATTTCAAGTTAAACTATTTAGTACTTTTGGAGATATTAATTAAAGAAAAAGTTGCTGACGTCCTAGGCTCTGAGAAGTCTATAAAAGATCTTGCAGCAAGCACAGATTGTCTCACTCTGGTCTCATCCTTTCGCCGGAAAGTAATCGCGCAACTCCGCGGAGCATTTGTTCCATGCGGTAGCAGTTTCGGCAAATTCCAATATGCCGTAATACTTACTAATGTTAGTTTCTGTCTTCTCGTGTGAATGTACTTAACCTGTAATCTTCAAAGAAACTGTTGTTTAATGCTTTATTCATGTATCTGGTACCTACAATGTACGAGTGAACTTTTGCAAGAATATAAGTATTGTGTTACTCTGAAACTGTGTCAAATGACTTTATTTCAATTACCCTTTGCATTTGGGGTTTAATATGAATGCGTGGTGGCCAATCTATTTAATATTATAGGTACCAGGAGGCTACACATGGTCATGAACTTAACTGTTCAAAGTTCAGGTGAAAGTGTTGCATAACCCCCGTGCAACCTTTCCGCCTGACAACTAGTTCTTCAATGAGTTAAATGAGTGTTTAATTTTTTTACTATTATTATTTTTCATTTAAAACTGTTTCACCAAGTATTTGTATTGTATTGATGATTTACAGTCAGAATTTATGAAATGAACCCGTGAAGGTTCTTCGCCGTATGGTGTTGAAGAAAAATAACAAAGAGCTTTCAGCGGCTGGCTCTGCTGCCATCTTCAGGTCTGATGTTATGCAGGGAGCACCAGATCTGCACTCTACCGCTCATCGATACATTGTGAAAGCCTTCGTTCTCACAAGTCAGAATTTTGGTTGTTTGTGATGGTATACAGGGGGACGACAAAATAATACAAACACCTGTGAAATAGGGGGTTGGACCACCCTTTGACTGAAGTACAGATTTAATGCGACGTGGGACAGATGCATAAAGTTCATGGACAATATTTAAAGGTATATTAAGCCATTCCTCCTGCAGAACTGTCTCTAATTCTGAAAGGCTGGATGGACGCTTCTGTGGGTGTTCTCCAGACATAAACACGTCCGGTAGTCTGAAAAAGGGTGAATGATGATTCATCTGACCATATTACCTGTTGCCACTGTGATCTCTGCACCACTGGCATCGCTTGAAAGCATTAGTTGCTGTCATCAAGGATTTACGAATTGCAATTCTGCCATTAATGTTTGCGGCATGAAGTTCCGTTTTGATAGTTTTTGTTGAAATGGGGTCCTGGAGATGACTGTTCATTTCGGATGTTATCTCGGATAACGATTGCTTGTGCTTTCGGCCTACTATGCACTTCAACACCTGTCTATCCCAATCAGTAAGCATTGACTTACAGCCACTGTTGTGCTTTGAAGACACCGTCTTACCCTCTTTCGTGTACGCTTTCATAACAGCTGATACCGTACTCCTTGGAAACCCCAAAAGGTTTGATGTTTCCGTAACCGATGCTCCACTTAAACGCGCTCCAACAATCATTCCTCTTTGGAATTCTGACAGGTCTGGCATTTCAACTTATCACAGACAGTTCGATAGACGCATGCAACTCAGGTGACTGCTGTTGAGAGACTGATACCTTCCTCTTCATGCTCACTAGGTGGCAGACTTCTTTTGCAGGTGGCGCGGCTGTACTGCAGGTATGAAATACGTCATACTATTTCACAAGTGTTCGTATTATTTTGTCCTCCATCTGTATAGTAGGATCAAAACAGAAGAAGACTAAACAGCTGCAGCATGACCTGGATAGAATATCAAACTGGGTAGGTCAACATGTAATAAAGAAAAATGCCAAAAAGAGTCAGGTTATTAGGTACACGATGTATTTTTTTTTTTAAAACGCTTAAAGGGTTTGTGATTATAGGGTGGAGACAGAATTGCTTGTTGAAGGCCTGTACTGTAAGTATCTTGGCATAACATTTGATGATAAACCTTACTGGGCAGAACACATTGGGTATGTGGTAGGAGGGTGCAAAATCCTGCATTTACTGGAGAGGACGGTAAGAGGATGCAACAGAGAAAGAAGAGAGGGAATTGGGTTGCAAAACAGTGGCGTAATCGGGCGTGCAAGGCATGCACTGCACGAGGGCGGCACATCGAGGGCGTATTATGTAACAGGCGACCTTTTTTTTTTAGCTCAACAGCTGCTTCTGGCGGGGATCCACATTTTGGTTATACAAAGGAGAGCAGTTTGATTTGTTTGTGGAGATTACTGCAGAACCCAGTCAGTAACTGATAAAGCTGGATTGAGAGTCAGTGGAAGACAGGAGCAGGGTGATAAGAATGCTGGGATTTTACAAGGCATATGTTGATGATGGGGCTTGGGCATATTGGTCGAAGAGTTAGGAGTACCGTAGTGCATGGAAAGGAAAAAATGACCATGGGCATTCGGTTTCATGCATAAGGAAGTGGGAAAATTTTCTTTTTGGGTAAAAGTGTCAGGGATTGCAACAAATTACTAAGGGAAGTGGTTAATAATTTACCAAAACTGCTGAAAGAATTTAAAATTAAAATTTGTAAATGGCAATAGTAGATAGAGGGAGGAGTTTAACATTCGAAGTATATAAACTAGCAGAGGACCCGGTATTGCCCTGTCTAATTGGGATTGATATACCAGTACACTATTTATATATATTTGATGGGAATCATGTCTACCAAGTTTCATTAATTTGGTATCAGCCATTTCCAGAAGTAAACTAAACACTGATATATGTGAAATATTCCCAGATTGGTGCTGTGGTATGGAATGTCAGTTTACATTTTGGTCTAGGCTGCATTTCAACCTAATTGCAACATCGGTTAAAGTTGCTGCTCAATAATCGAAACATGTATGATCCGCACATTAATACATACCACATACATCATGCAGAAAATTCAGCTTTTTAATGTTTTTTTACAACCTGAAATATTGGGGAAGTTAACATGATGTTCATGACGAGACATTAGGAAACATTTATTTTATTAATATTCTGGCATAACTTAAAAACAGCTGAACATATTTTGAGAGGATTTAAAACAGTGGGTTTCTATAAATAACATTAGAATTTAAATGGGGTGTGGCTAAAGGGGAAGAGGGGTTGGGCATTTGTAAACCAAGTGTTTTTCCATTTGATTTAAAGTAGATGTGTGCAAAGCTCCATTGATATCAGATAAAAACTGTGGGTATGTATAAAGAACATTGGCAAAAATTAAGGGGGTGTAGTTTGGTTTTTGTAAAATTAATGTTTGTTTTAAAGTATACGTGTGCAAAGTTCTATCGAAACTGGATGAAAATTATACCATTGAATGAAGAAAATTTGTAGAAATTAAATGGAGTAAAGAGGGTTAGTGGTAGAGCTTTGTAAACAGAATATAGACAATTAGTTTCTCTTTGTTTTAAATTATACTTGTGCAGTGTTCCATCGAAATCTGATAAAAACTGTGGGTTTCTATAAAGAACATTGGAAATTAAGAAGGGTGGGGATAAAGGGTTGGGCTTTTGCAAACCAAATGTAGACAGTACTTTTCTCTTTGTTTTAAAGTATACATATGCAAGGTTCCACTGAAATATAATGTCAGTTTACATTTTGGTCCAGGCTGCATTTCAACCTAATCACAACATTGGTTAAAGTTGCTGCCCCATAATCAAAACACGAACAAATGGTACGTTAATACATATCACATACCTAAATCTATATCTAGAATATATCTGTTGGCATCACACAGAAAATAGATTTTTAATGGCTTTTCACAATGTGAAAGCTTGGATTTTTTTAAAAAACTGCTTAACGTCTCTTAACAGCGAGGTCTTTAGAGACGGGGTGAAAGCTTGGAGTCCAAATTAAAATTTGATGTACATGTTGAGACATCAGGACACATTTATTTTATGAATCTTCTGGCATAGCTTGAAAACAGCTTAACTGATTTTGACAGGATTTAAAACTGTGGGTTCTATAAAGAACATCAGAAATTAAATGGGGTGGGGGTAAAGGGGTTGAGATTCTAACCAACTGCAGACAGTATTTTTCCATTGGATTTATAGTATACATGTGCAAAGTTCTATCAATATCAGTTGAAAACTGTGGCTTTGTATAAAGAGCATTGGCAAAAATTAAGTGTGTGTAAATGGGGAGAGCAGTTTGTTTACATTTATTTAAAGATAAATTCTACAGCAAATTAAAAACCTGAAATGCATCAACAAATATCATTACAGTTCTTCCATTACTATCACTGAAACTGATGTAATAGAAATTTCTAACTAGACAGTACAAACTTAAAGGCATCACTATTGTAATATATTTTGCCACACTATGTTTCGCTCAGAGTAACATTTGCCTAACTCTCCTTTCGTCATAACAGGCTTGTATTTTACTTCATAACTGTAATAAACTGATGTATTTATCAGTTATTAATTTTGTTTACTTATTTTTTTTAATAATCTACAAAGTTCAGGTATATCATCTTCAGGATTTAGGACCATTTCCTTCACATTGTTTTTCCAGTTTTGAATAGAGGAAATGGGCAAGTAAATAAATTAAAAAAATAATAAAATAACAGATACAGTAGATTTTTATATATTATGAAAATATTAATTATGAAGTTTTTTCTGTCTAGCCAGAAAAGAGAAGGATCTAGTTATTTATTGGGTATTTAGAATTGGAGGTAAGACAGAAAAAGGGGGGGGGGGGAGAATTATATCAGATTGATGTCTGAATTCAAAGAAACTTCTGCTATTATGGGAATTCTAACAGCATAAACAGAATAGTAAGATTGAGATAGCTGGGATTTTGGGCTAATATCATTTGATTATGTTCAATAATTTGTGGCGAGACAGTATTAAACAAGGCATATTATTTGTAAAGCTGAAGTCGCCACGAAGCATAGTTGTATTAGCAGAGACATGCGGGGCAAAAAAGTAATTGTTGAGTCAGTCTGAGCCTAGCTGCGGAAAGGGTCAGTCTGAAACTGGCCGCCGCGTGTGTCGGGTGCAAGTTACAATGCGGCACATATTATTGTATAGCAAGCCAGTCTTCCCTTGTATAATTGTGTAATTATGTAGTGGACCTAAAAGTAATAAAGTGTCGTCCATTAATCACGTTAGGGAAGTGCTTCGTGACAAATGACAAGCTAGCAGTAGTGAGAAGTGGTAATACAGTGTGTAGACTCAATAGTCAGAAGTGTGGTCAGAACTTGCAATTGGAGGAAATGAAGTACTGTAGAGCCTTATCCACGGTCAGGATGAATAAGTATAATTAGTAGTGGTGGTTGGGATAGATATATGTGCTTGGTAAATAAATCAGATGTGAACTTAAAAGTGACCTGTGAATTGATTTAGTAGAGAAATCGGACCTGCAAGACAAAACAATCAAGCATACTATCCAAAATACTATTATCACCCACATATGTGATGTGGTGGGCAAGCTCATTAAATCATTACAAATTTTGTGTAAAATTGTTTCTTATTCCATTATTACTGTCATATACATTATCAATTAGTACATGAATACTAATAAAATGAATGGGAAAAATAGCTATGGAGACATACATTTTCTAGCTAACACCAATTATTTTAGAAATATATACATGATTTTGATACCACCATGTCATTGCATGCTGGTATGATGTGAAAAGATGGCAGTGCCAATTTACATTAAATAAAACATCAATAATTATGCGTGATTATTACAATTAGAATAAATACAATTGCAAAAAATTCAGTTACAACTACAGAATGATTTCAAGGAACGCTTTCAATTTGCCCAGGAAACATATGGCGGGACAATTTTACAATATGTGCTAAAATGTCTGCTTCACACTGCATTCACAGTAGGCATTATGCTTTAAGCTCCAGTGTTGCTGACCTGTCCTGAAGCAGTTTAGTTGGCTCCAGTACACCATTGGCAAGTCAATAACTGTTGGCTTCTGCACAGGAACAATTACAAGGCATCAAGGTTCTGACAGATGTTTGAAACAGCCAGCAGTAAAGGCAGGGTGGGAGTAGATCATAGTGCACTACCCACAATCATGTTTAGATGAATCTCCACCTTCTCAAAATATACTCTGGGAATAATATTCAGTAGCAGAATAAATAATCAGAATGGGGTATAGTTAAATGTGGTGTGCCTCAGGGCTCAATTCTTGGCCCTCTGCTGTTCTTAATCTATATAAATGATCTCCCACATATACTAGGTGATAACGAACACATGGTGCTCTTTGCAGATGATACCAGCATATCGTTGAAAGACCCATCAGCACAAAACCTCGAAAACACAGCAAATGATGCTATAAAGAAAATTAACAGGTGGTTTCGTGCCAACAAACTAATACTTAATGTAGAAAAGACACAGTTACTTCAGTTTGTTACAAAAAAATAAATCAAAGGACAGCTATAATGTGATATCAGAAGGAAAAGCAATCAATGAAAGTAATTTCACAAAATTCCTGGGTATATGTATAGATAACAAATTGAACTGGAAACAGCATATTCAACAACTTCTTAAAAAACTGAATTCTGTAACATTTTCACTTAGGGTAATATCTAGAATAGCTAATATAGAAACCAGAAAGTTAGTATATTTTGCATATTTTCATTCCCTGCTCACTTATGGCATCTCATTCTGGGGAAACTCTTCACTAGCACAGAGGGTATTTAAATTGCAAAAGCGTGCTATAAGAACTATTTGTGGAGCAAGCCCACAGACGTCGTGCAGAAATCTATTTAAAAACCTGGGTGTACTAACAATGCCAGCACAGTATGTATACTCCATACTATCATTTGTAGTGGAAAATCCTGAACACTTCAATCTTAATGCTGACATACATAGCCATAATACTAGGAATAAATATAATATTCACAAGGATTACAAATCACTGTCAATTGTACAGAAAGGGTTAACATTTACTGGAGCTTCCTTATTCAATGTCTTACCAACAGAAATTAAATGTTATCTACAAAAACCCAACTACTTTAAGTCCAAACTGAAAGAGTTTCTGCTTCAGAATCCATTTTACTCTGTAAAAGAATTTTCTTCTTGGAATTTGGTAACTAAGAATGACTGATAAAATAGTATATATGGTGTATGAAAGGGAAAGGTGACAAAGTTGTCCACAATTACAAAAATGATATATGGTTTTTCTTTCTGTTGAAACTTTTGACAAATGAAGTAATTACACTGTTTACAAAATTTCACTCATATATAGTAACTAACATGGGATAGCATGCACTCAAAAACTGCTGTAAAAAATTATGATACTAACAGGTTTTTAAATAATTGACTGCTTATGAGTTGTGGTAACTAGTTGGTAAGAAAATAACTGGTTGTTAGATGCTGGTAACAAGTTTATACACTGTTCCACATAATAAGTATTAACTAGCTCGGGATTGTATTTGTAGATTACAGGAAATATTGGTTATACTAATGGGTCATAACTAACTTCTTGTCAATATATAATATTATCAATTATATAGTAATATTGACATTACTAATAAGTGTATGTAGTGTTCCACATCCCCGAGATTATTCTCACATGGGATCAAAGTGAACATATCTATCTATCTATAAGGCTAATGAACACTTCCTTAAGTACTTCAATTTGAGCTCCAGTGGCAGTGCCCAGCAATTTCCTTGCCAGATTTACTCTGGGTTTGATTTTGCCAGCAATATTTGTAAAATACTTGCAGTACATGAGTGATGAATCAATTGCCACACCGAGATATTTTGAGTTGATACTGAAAGGAACTGTCCAAGTACTGAAGTGTAGAGAGAATCGTTGCCTTGCATGCTGGCTTGATAAGTGTAAACAACAAGCCTCTGTTTAAATATTGTTAATTTTTTGTGGTCATAGCTGCCATCCTGCCTCCATCTGTGACAAGTGATGGGTTTACAATCCTTATCAACCTTCCTTATTTTCACTACCCAGAAGCATTTATCTTGCTCACCATTATCTTAATTGTATGTATAAAATGGAGGAATTTTAAACATAGCAGCTAATGTTTTGTGAAATTAGCAATCATCTTTTTTGTTTCTTTTTTAAAAGATTTTAAATTTTTCTTCTTCTTCTATCTCTCCTCATATAGATATTATTGCTATTAGTGAATATACTGATGTTTGCATTACTACAGATGTACTCTGTGGTTTCTACAATAATGTCCTTTATTTATATGATTTGGGGAATAAACTATACATGAGGTTGAAATCATGAAACCAGATAGATATTGCACTTTGACTCTAACTGTCCAACAGAGTGGAATGATAATGATCTCCTGCAGGACCTAACTGCATACCTGAATGTAGAAATTATGGTTAACTGCATACACAGCAAATGGTTGAATCCACTTGTTGGTAAATATCAGCCAATGATCATTCACACACAACAGAAGAAAACTTATGATCGATCACACATACGTATCTTTTTTTGCAGTTATTTTCATTTGAATTATAGTTGACCATTCAACTCGCCGAGAATGGTCTATCCTAAGGAAGTAAACTGTATGTGATACCATCAATATGAGAACTATGTAAGATTTTTGGCAGTGTGTTTTATGTTATTCTGTTTCAAAAATACATACTTCTGAGGTAGAAATTGGGTGCTATTCAATGAGCTGCATAGACTACTGATTATAAAACTTCCATCAGTCCCTTACAAGAGTATTGTGGCATGATATGGGACTCACATTACGACTATCAAATACAGAGTTGTGAAAAATAGCAAAGGATGCACTCAGTAATCGATATAATAAAAAGATTTGAATTGGGAGTCATTAAAGATAGAATGTGGATAAAGAGAATTGTGGGAATGTACAAGGCATATACTGACAATGATACCTGGATAAATATTGGTGAAAGATTTAGAAACAGCATATGGAAGTTGTAGGAAGATCATGATGGTAAATCGGCAATGATTTCAGGCATAAGGAGGCATGAAAGTTTTCATTTGCAGGTAGGGGAGTGAGGGACTGGAACAAATTACCTAAGGAGGTAATTAATACTATATCTCACACCTTAAGGGATTTTAAGCTAAAAATTTGTGTAAATTGTAAGTGGTTATGTAGGGAAATTGTCATTGGAGTAAAGAGATCAATCATAAAAATAATAATAATAATTGTGAACTTCATATGAATTGTCCCAATGGATGTGAGACAGTGTTTATAGAGAAAGTGGCTTGTACCAAAGGAATGAAGTAAAGCAAATGGCATGCCCAGAAATAATAAAACACTTTTCATTCCAGGTGTTGAAAGAAATGGAAGTAGTAGCACTCACACTGCAGTTCTCCCCTTTCTCCTCTTTCTTTCTACTTTTTTAAAGAAGTCTGTTCAAAGAAAAAAACTGGCAGTATGTTAGTTCTACTACAGACTGCTACACATGTGAATGTGAGAAAAGTTTCACTTTCAGGAACCAATACTGGCAAAAGTTGTGGTTGCATACAGGGGCGGATCCAGGGAAGGAGGCTCAAGTATCTAGGTCCACCTCCGACATTGTAATTTTGGAGACCTTTTTTTATTTAGCTCTATGGATTTGAGGAGACTATAAATACTACCCTTCGCCCGACTCAAGGCCCCCCCCCAAACCAAAGTCCGCTCAAGCCCCTCTCAAACCAAAATCCTGGATCTGACCATGGTTGCATACATAAAAACTTAAGGAATTTTTTAATTTTAATAATTATCATATTGTTAATATATTTGATCGGCCACATATAACTAGTTGTAACTGTATAACAATCTGGAATTGAACATCCTTCTCCCAGTACCAACTATCTATTCAAGCACTTTCATAGAACTGCCTCATTAATGTTTAAGGTGTTGAACAAAATTTACAGATCATTATTTGCCACATAAAGAATGAACAGGAAAATTATTAGATGTCATGAATTACATGCTGCAGTTTATCCAGAACCTGTTTACACAGAGACCCGTTGATTGTATTAATGTGTGCATGGTAGAAGTTTTGATTTTTAAGCAGCGATATTTCAGGAAGTTGTGATCAGGTTCAGACACTGCCTGGACCACAATTGGAGCCGATATGCTGCATTAAGGGATAAAGTGTACGTAATTTAGTTTTTATTTATACTTTAAGATAGTTTTCATTATAGACATTATAACTCCATGTGAATTGAAGTGGTTCAACATTTGGCATGTGTCAGTATCATAAAAAACAAAAATACATGATACAGTATAGGGTCTCTCTTCTTCCTTTTAGTGGTGCCATATAACTGACATCATTCATTTAGTCACATGTAAATAGTTCCAACATATTATCCTGGAGTCACACAACATCAAATACACACTTAAAAATTGTACAAATTAACCTGTTGAAACACATTTTGCCTAGTACTTCGCAACATCAACTGCTGGATGTTGGGCAGTTGAGCATATGGTTTATGGTTTGGTCTTAACAACATTCATACTTAATGTTGGTAGCATTTAGTTCCAACTTTATAGCTATGTAAAATACTATCATTTCTCCTAATCATCATGCTAAAGAATAAATGTTCAAAAACTAGTGTATCTTATTGGAACAAAGAAAGTAATAAAGGAAGTGGCAGCAAGAGGTATTAAACCACAATTAGATAACATCAGAGCTATCTGATAATGAACACAAACACTGCTAGAAACTGGTATAGCAATCTCAAATCAACACGATGTTTACAAATATCATGACACTTCTGATGTCGCTTAGCAATTGTAGATAATGTTAGGAAATAACGATACAACTTACTTTCAAAAGTCTTTGGAAATACATATCCGCATTGAAGTGTTGTCCATTGATATCGTAGGGGTTACCGGTAGTTTCTGTCATTGTTGCTTTCCTTAACTAATGCAATTCTAATGATTTCTTTTACTTCTTTTCCTTCTTTCTTATTCAATAGTTAATGGTTTTATTTTAGTTTATTCCTTCTTCCTATTCAATAATACCTTCGAGATCCGATCCTGAAAAAACTGCATGTAACGACAAATACCTTCAACAAACAAAACATACAACTATCAGCTGATCTTAACAGGCAAAGTTTTGACAACACAAAGCAGCGATGACAATTTATACTGACACATGTGTTTTAAGTCATTGGTTAGCCCTCTGGCAGAGATATTACAATATTAAACTTGGAATAAACATCAAAAAATAATTTAAAAGGCGAAGTTTGGCGATTCTTATATACAGTCGTCACAGACGCATTAATAAGTGATATGCGTTATTTTATGATGTCCCTGTTACAATTGTTACCATCTAATTTATTCCTGTCTGAAAGGATAAAAATGTTAGGTTATAAATAGGTCGTGGTTTGTCGCGGAACGTGAATCACGCTCGAAAAGCAGGGCATGGGCTACATAAAGGTTTTTAAATGATAATAATTGTTTGCTCGAGAAGATTTACTGTGAAAATCTGAATACTCTTTGCGTGTGGATATATCAAGACACCTGTAACTTTATTCCAACAGTAATGCAGGTATAAACACTTTATTGTAAATTTTAAGGAATAAGATTTTTGCAGTTTTAATCTAATCATTTACGGTATGACTGTACCTACATTAACTTAAATACGTGGAGTTACCAGAAAAATCTTCCGATGATAATCTCGTTAATGACCAATTGAAAGTAATATTTGCCGCAGTAAGAATTTCATGCCATTATGAATACAAGGATACAACATTAACACATGATGCCATATCCTGATGAATCCCCTACTGTAGAAAGCAGGATTATTTGCGAATGGTACATGAGAGCTTTATGTTGAGGAGTTTGATGCTGTTGCCGATGCACGTTTTAACAATACCGGTATACTGTTTTTAGGAATTGGCATTTCTGATATAAAAATGTTGGAAATATTTGTTAGTTGGTGTCATTTATGAATGACGAGACTTCATAAGAGGAGATTGGAAAAAAAAAGCTGAAGTTGTTTAAAATTTGTTGCAAGTTAATTGGCAGGTTGCTACTAAGGAAATTGGCAGACAGTATAACAAATTGCAGTTTTAAAGATGATACAGAACAGCAGGGAATGATAGTATTAGCAAATCTTTTTACAGAGGTGCACGCTCAGTCTGTTGAGCTTGACAGAATGAAGAAATAGTTAAAGGCACAGTTAGAAACAATTGTTTTATTGAAAGAGTAAGTTTTTTAATCAGCTATTGACAATTACACATATACAATACAACACAGTACAATACATTCATTTTCCATAGATTCCAATATAAGAGACTGGCTCTGTGGGATATGTAAAGTTGTCAATTTACATATAAACGATCACTTAACAAAATAGATAAATACACCAGAAGATGTAGAGTCACAGAAAAGATGGTACATTGGTTACATCAACTACGTTTACTCTAACTACTGGCAATTATTTTGTAGATACCTTAGAAATAAATCCTTCGGCAGAGTAAAAGGAATTGTCACTTAAAAATTCTTTTATTTTTTTCTTGAATTTAATTTTGTCATCTGGTAGAAATTGAGGATATGTATTCCAGAATATTGGGCCCCTTTTTGAACAGACAACAGGTATTTGTAATCCTTGTGAAGATCATTTTTATTTCTAATGCCATAGTCGTTTACTTCACTATTTGTTTCAAATGGAGTATAATTTGTGATTACTGCTATTTTATTTTACGTTATTTTCATTATGAAAGGAAAGGTTAAGTAGACCCCCATCATCTACCTAAGTTGAAGGTAAGACTAATACAAAATTACAATATTTTGGACTTAGTTCTTACTCGTGAGCAGGGCCGCATTTAGGCTCTGCGGGCCCCTAGGCTATACATGTGGTGCGGGCCCCCTGTCGGCAGTGGCTGGATTCTTAAATTTCGAAATATTCGAAATTCGACCTAAAATGTACCCGGAGGCAATCAACATAAATAGTTTTTGACAGTTTGGTTTAGAGCAGAGGTGATGGGGAATGATGAAAGCGGTAAATAAAGTATAAATTGTGTACAATCAGGCCTTTGGTAACATACATAGTACTCTGTTTTGCCAGGCTTTTCCTAATGAGATTAAAAGAATTCTATTAATTTTTGACTGTGTGTTTCAGGTGTTATAGATAAAAATGAGGAAGGTTAGTGTAAGTAAACCCATCACTGACCACAGATCAAGGCAGGAGGGCCATGACGAACACTTAACCCTCAATTAAAGGAGCTAGCATTTAGCGAATGCCCGTGAGTTATTTCTGTTTTTGAATAACAGACTACCCCTCCCTAAGCTCTTATGCCCCCTCCACCCTCCTAATAACACCACCTGAGAACAATGAGCCTAGCCGATCCATTCATTTTGGCTTCTGACTTCCATAATTAACTTTTTCTCGTGTGTCTGTCACATTGGTAAACCCTGTAGGCCATCCCTCCACGTATGTAAAGTCTCCTAAGGACTATCAGTGAGTTTTACTGGAACTTTTGGATGAAGAGGCATTTGGAGCTATCAACAGTGCATATGATATTGATGAAACAGAGTTCATTGAACATTTTGAACATGAAACTGACTCAGAAATCGATGGAGACGTTCCTAAGCCTTCTCAAGCATCTTCTTCATCTCGTGTTTCCCCAGAATACTAAAATTCTGCGGATGTTGGAGATGTTATCAGTGATTCAGGTTATGGTGATGTTTTAATATAAACAAATTACAAAAAGAAAAAAAAATGGTAAGGGGGAAGGTTTTGAAAGAAATAAGCGAAATTCGCAAACGGAAGAAAAGTTCCGTCGTGAGCAAATTCACAAGAATGCCTCATAAAAGTTTGTTGAAAACCATTCTTCCATTTTCCAAAAAAAAAATTGTGAGTATAGAAACATTTTCATTTGCCACAACAGGATCATGTATGAACCCCCCCCCCCTCTCCCAAAAAAAAAAAAACTTCAACAGAAGCATGTGTAACACCAGTAGAGCAGAAGTATTGTCCTTTTTAGTTATTTTTTACTCATTTAGTATCAAAAAAATGTCCAAAATGAATGTTGAAGCATAAGTGAATGACAGCACAAGAATTGAAATTTTACGGGTTGTCGTAGATCTGAAATGATCAAATGTGTCGACAAAAACACAAGGGATGCACTCAGAAAAACTAATAAGTTAGCGGCAGTGAGAGAATTTTTTGACTCTTCAATTAAAACTACAAAGGGTTACACATCCAGTGACCAAATCATGATTTATGAAAAATTAGAGCTCTTTCCTGAAAGGTGCTCATTTATTCAGAATGTAGAATAAGCAAACAAAGTAGAATTTATTATAGATTAGTTTTTTCTCGTGTTTTGTTTTTTTGTTAAATTCATTTTCTTAATTCTTTGTAATATGGTGGCAAACTAGAAAAATAGGTGGAAATTTGAAGCAAAGGATGTAAAAATGATCTGGCGTACTGCATACACTGCCCCTCCGAGATTGCAACTGAACTGCAGCCCCTCTAATTGAGGATTAAACATGAACACACTTTCAATATTTTGGTTAAAACCCTAATTGTACAAGAGAGGATACATGGTAAGGGATTCAGATTTGTACACACAGTTTTTGTGTTTATCATGGTCCTCCTGCCTTCATTTGTATTGAATGATGGGTTTACTTTCCTTCACCATTCCTTAATTCCAGTGTCACAGTTATAGATATATAGATGACATTTTTTATGATATGACTCACGATGAATACCACATCCCTGCCATCTAAACTCGCATAACAATTTCCACTCCACAAACTGCACATGGTCCCACTATTCTCACCCTCCTCATCGCTTTACTGGATGCATACATCTCGATGCATAATGACCACCTAAGACACATCAAACATACAACAGAACCTACTCTTTGATAGTAGCCTTCCTGCACTACAGCCAAGCCATCTGAGGCATACATATTTTCCCGATCAAGAAATAAACAGGTATTTGTGCCATAACCTGTCGTACATACCATAACACCTGCCATGAATAATATAAAACCACTTATAATTCTACTTTCAGTTTTCTGACATGGGATCCCTGAACCAAAACCTTTATTTTGAATATGACTTTGTCAGATCTTTCTTAGAAATGTATCACATTCTCCTCACTTTCATTCCTAAAATACCACGCAGACTGCTCAACTTGGAAAATATATGTGTCCAAAAATACCAATTATCTAATGCTTCTAAACTAACCTACAGATTCTTCCCTTGTAATAGGTCTCATTGTAAAAAATGCAGTATGCCTCCATCCACCACAACCTACTGCAGTCTTACCACTGATAAAACCTACTCCATCATAGGCCATGCTATGACCTACCTTATATACTAGCTCATCTGCTTCCATTGCCCATTTTCTTACAGCGGCTTCACCATGAACCGGTGGTCCATCTGGATGAATGGTTGCTGCCCACACTAGCTCCCACAACTTTCATATTCTCAATAACTGTTTCATAATTGGAGTACTCACTGAAAGTACAGCCATATCTGAACTTTGTATGTGGGAATTGGATTACCAACTCATTGTGGACAGCAGACACCCATGAAGCTTAAGTCTCTTATAGTACTCTCCTCTTTACCATCATACACTGGTAAACCCATCACTGGCATGTATAATTTATTCAAGTAAAATTTATTATTCTGTACATATTTTTATGATACTTTAACTACCAATATAGTTCTTTAATTTCTACCTTGAAATTAATTTCTTGTTCAACAACATAGTTTTTGTCACCACTCTGAACCTAATGATCAAAAATTGTTCATATGGCTGTGTTAACCATAAGTGCATGTGCAAACCTAGTTGTTTGCTTCATCTTCCATATCGATGAGTTAGAGCAAAGCTCAAAATATTGTTTTTTTTTGTGCTTGTGTAGTGTTTTTTTTTTTTTACTGCTAAATTTTTCCTTAAAATCTGGTAAATCTGTAATATTAATATTGACTTATGTCATTTCTTCCTGTTCCATTGATTCTAATCTGTTTTCACATTCATACATCTAAAATATTATTATTAATTTATTTTCTGGTGATAATTTTCTTTCTTTTTCAATATGCATTTTTTTTCACTTGAAATATGTAAATTAAACTATAATCTTCGTGAGTTTGCTGTCAATGAAAAATGACCTTTTGGCAGCATACTCTGCCACCATCTTATGCTCACACTGTGACAACCAGTGCAGCTCTGGCTGTCATAGTGAGAGCATCAGACATCAAGATGGCGGCAGAACATGCCACTGGAAGTTTGTCTTTCATTGACACAAATCGGCAGATGACCAATGAAAATTATATTTCAACGACACACCAGGAAAGCCTTTGTTCACACAATATGTGAATTGTTCCAGTCTCTGACGTCTTCATCAACAAATTAAAACTTTCCCACTTCTCTTACTGTTTAATAATAGTACAATTTCTGGTGATGGTTATACAAGAGGATATCCAAAAGTAACCAAACTTTCTTTTCTAATTCATGTATTTAATTTTTTGAGAAAATTCAATCAATCCCTTTAAAAGTACTCTCCCTTTGAACCAGTACACTTGTTCATTCTTTTATTCCATTGTTCAAAACATTCTTAATACTCCTCTTCAGAGATGCCTGACAGTATCTCCATGATTTATTTCTCCACCTCATCTACTTTCAAAAAATGTTTTCCTTTCACATCTCTTTTCAGTCAAGGGAATAAAAAGAAGTCACAAGGGGTAAGGTCTGGTGAAAAGGGCACAGAGGTCATGGCATTTTTTTGACAAAAATCGTCACAAAGAAAGGGCTATGTGAGCAGGGACATTGTCGTGACGAAAGAACCAATACCCTGGCTGTCACCAATCACGCTTTTCTATTGCACATTGTTGCACAATCTATTTAAAAAAAAAATATGGATAAAAGGTCTGGTTAACTGTCTGACCCTGTGAAACAAACTCTGAATGGACAACTCCTTGTATATTCCAGAAAGAAATCGGCATTGTCTTGATGTTTCATTTCACTTATCTTGCTTCTTTGGTGCGAGACAAGCTCATAGTCTGTCAGTGGCTTGATTGTTGTTTCATGTCAAGGTCATAACTATAGCAACAGGATTTGTCACCTGTGATGTCCTTGAAGAGAAAGTTTGTATCATTTCAGAGTGTTTCCTTCAAAGCACAGTATGTTTCCAAGTGATCTGGTTTTTGCTGTGCATTCTGCAGTTGAGGCATGAATTTGGAAACTACTCTTTTCATACCAAATCTTCACTTAAAATGTGCTTAACTGAGCTCCAAGTCACTCCAGACAGCTCCACAACTTCTTTAATTGTGTGTTGTTGGATCTTTTAGGATGATTTCATGATTTTTTGTTACATTTTCAGTGGTTTTGGCTGTTGAAGGCCTTCCAGGTTGATGTTGATCATCCATTTTCAACATTTCAAGAGTTTCTTTGCTAGTTTTTCTGAACAGAATGCAAAACTTTACAGACATTCTCTGTGTATGAGAATCACCCATCACAAAAATGACGAGCACACAAAACAGGAGTCACAAAAAAAATTTAACACCTGCCAAACGTAATCTTTTCTTGTGATGACAGTTGGAATACTGACTCCAGGATGGAGGAACTACACACTCCAAATGGTAAAAACATGTTCTACAAAAACTCCACCCTCTACAACATCAATTTGGTTTCTTTCTGGTACCTCGTCATAGTCCTTACCATGCAAAGTTCCAAATTCTCCCAGTATCCATCTAGAACTCACCCATCTTTTACACACCCAGCACTTTCTTCGTCTGCTTTCTGTCTTCCAGTGACTCCCAACCCAGCTTCTTTACCAGGGATTTCTGGAGAATTTGATGCTGCAGCAATAGCTTTCAATCACACTAGCGACATCACTGCAACAACTTCCTGTCACACTAACCAATGATGTACAGCATGCTACGAATGGCATAAACATTGTGTGTGAAGCTACATTATGCCACTAATCACTAAAATTAGGCAGTTTCTCAGGTGAGGACAAACGAACTGCACTTATTCCTTAAAAATAGTTGCATATTGTATGAGTTGGTAAGATAGTTAATTTCTGTAACTAAATTCCATACGGTCTGATGTAAAAACCAATTCCCCAAAAAATAAAAAAAAGGTCTACATGTTAAATATGCCAACAGAAAAGAAGTTAGTAATATTAAAATGAAAATATCTAAAATATTTAATATCAAACATATTGGTTCTCCAGTGGAATCCACCTGCTTAATTCTAAAACATGATACCCAAATGTACCAAAAATGGAAAAAAAACAATCATAAACAATTTTGAGTATAAAACAGTTGTGTTTCTAATAAATTCATCAAATAATCCAGGTGTAAATTAATTTTTAGTTTTCCCAGTCCAAGCCATATTTCAACTTTACCACAGCTGCTATATCTAACTTTACAGCTCCATTACAGCTGCATTTCAACTTAACTACAACAAAATGCTTGTAATTTTACATACATTTTGCATACCAGTCCTGCTAGTGTCATTTGTAGCTGCTCGAATGCTGCCATGCTGTGACGTCATTAGCCTGCATGGAGGAATGTTTTTATAGCAAAATCATGATCTCTGGTAAACCCCATTTATCATATCAGTTACTGATGTGTTCTGCAACAATTTCCATGAATAAAGTTAACTGTCCTCCTTAACAACCTCTCCAAGTCCTCTATTTGATTCCCACAACATGTGTCCACTGAAGCAAGCACATAACCAAGGATTTTTTTCTTCAGTTCATTTGTCAGTCCCCTTACCATCATCTTTGAATTGAATTTTTAAATACAATGGAGTGCACACTCAAGTGGCGATCTCCCTTTCTTACTTTTTGTTATTTTTATTACTTTACATACTTTAAACTGCTAAAATTCTCCACCAATCCACGTTTGCCATTCACTAATTTTAATTTTAAATTCCTTCATCATTTTGGTAAATTATTCATCACTTCCCTTGGTAATATCTTATAATCCCAGACACCTTTGCCCACAAAAGAAAATTTTCCCATACTCTTATGCATGTGCCAGCTTGTGCCCCTGGTCATCTTTTCTTTTCCATGCATCACTCCTTATTCTTTGACCAATATCCCTCCAACCCATTCACCCACAATATCAGGTGGATTGCAAGGACGAAACCAAGCTTTCTCTCTCACCCTCTAACCTGTCATGTCGCAATCATGCTACCACTTGGCAACCACGTGACAATTCTCATGTGGAAACTTTTGAATGTAAATAAAAAAAAAAGAATCCTTTGTTAAAATAATGATCCTAATGCTCAATCCGTTAACACTCTGGCTCTCGTTTCTGTGTCTTGTAACACTACACTTTCCTTCCTGAATCTGCTTCCCCTAACCAGGAAATTGCTTTATGATTCACCCCCCCCCCCCATTAATTTAACCTTTATCACCTTTATTCTATGACGCGCTCTTTCAAATGCTATGGAAAGATCCGGAGCTACATTGTCAAATTGGCCTCCCTTGGCCATTTCAACTAAAATACCTCTCGTAAACCTGTCATTCATTTTCAGACTATTTCTCATAAATACACCTGATTTTAAGATTGGACAGTTTCATGGCATTGATTATTTATAAAATATTCTCAAGCTTCCAGTTACATTAAAATGTTGCACTCTTAGGATGTTTCAAATGTCATAATGACTACCTTAATTTTCAACCAACTAATGTAAAATGGCAAGGGGACAAGATTGGAGTTTGCTTTTGCATTTGTCATGGAAACGGTAGAAGCAAATTGCCAAAGTGGTGTCATTCCAATTCTGCACCTTTCTTGCATGTTACTTCTTTAACAAATTGATTTCTGAATTCCAGGCCACCTCTAGGTGATATGTCATTAATTTCTTGAACAATGCCCACTTATAATCATACTTATTTCCACCATTAGTTTTTGTCCTGGGCATACTGAACCCTGTTATATTGATCACAAATGGTTCTTGGTCACTAGTTCCTTTCATAACCTGTGACCCATCACACTTTATTAGGAAGATATCTTAACATGCCACCCCCAACCACTACCACCCTTATCCTGTGTTCCACTATTGATGTGAAGCCTCCATCACTCACTATGGTATTCACAAATCTCTGCTCTCTTGTGTTAGTAATTTTATTTTCTTCCTAGTCAGCACCTTATATATATTATTATGACCATCTCATTTTTGTCTGAACTTTAAATATGCAGTTATGAGTAGTTTCTCTTTGAGGACACACATTGCTCATTTACTCTTCCTCAACAGTAAGTAGCCCATTATCTTTAGTATGAACCCTACCCTAGTAGCTAATGAGTGTTATGTATGAATTACATTGTATTGCTATCTGAATACCTTTTACGCGATATTCCCCTCAGTCTTTGCAGCACTCTATACCTCTTTTTCCTCAGTCAAGATTATATCACTATTACTATTACTGAATTCTTTACTACGTTCGCTCTCATCTTAGCGTCAAGGTCATGTGCCCCTCGCCCCACGCCTCACCTCACCACCCCCTCCAGATGCCTTCTTCTCCGAGCAGACCACTGCCTGCATGAATTGTCATTTGTCGCAGTATTGTCATGTTCCGATACACCGTTATAAAACGCAGTAAGTGAAATTGCATCAGATAGTTGTTACATTAGGCGACAGTCAAACACTATTATTTTTTTATGACCATAATTTTTTTTTAAGTGGTTTCTTACTCGCAGAAGTTGTGAATTGATACCAGCTCTTTTAAATTATTTTTAATATTAGATAACGTGTAGAAATATTTGTCTGGTGGTGTGTTTAGCGAATTTGAGTGTAGTAACACTGTGTAGAAAAAGTATCCTAGTTTAAATAGTTGAAAAGGTGTTGGTTTGACAAGTTTGAAACACGTGTGTTTTGTTTACATCATACTAATACCCATTAAAGGGAATTAATCTTCTAACAGTGAAGGAAACAAGAAGTTACTAACAGGTTTATTGTTAAAATTGGTTTGCTTGCATGGTAAATGGAGAAAGATGTGTCTTGTGGAAATTATATTGCAAAAAAAGGAAAGGTATTTATAGGTTAAGTTACAAATCTATTCAAGGGTCCATATTTTGTTTTTGTTTAATATCTCAATAAGCATGAAGTGTGGTGGCTGTCACAGGGTTGTAAAGCAGGGAAACAGCTGTAATGATTGTGGAGTTCATTTTCATCCGAAATGCGTTTCACTCTCCTTGGCATAGGTGCCGGGAAGGGGGTGCACTTGCACCCCCCTGACATCCCGGGTCACCGTCTGGGCAGTAGTAGAGCTAAAAAAAAAAAGCTCGCCCAGCCCGGAAATTTTTGGGCCGATAGGGGGGGAGGGACACCAATGCAGCCCTGGTGCACCCCCCTAGAAGCAATCCTGCCGGCGCCCATGCTCCTTGGAGTTGTTTGACTTGCAAAAGTAGCAAGGAAAAGAGGGAACTGGAAAGTAGGATCTCTTGTCTTGAATCCACAGTGGCTGAATTAACCAAAGAACTCAATGTTTTGAAGGCTGAAAAAGCAGCATTAAATGTTAAGGAATTCCAGTGGATTGCAGCCAAAACTGGAGGGAAACAACAGGACCTGCATTCTACAAATTTTCAATTGGAAGTTTCCAATACTTTTGGGGTGTAGGAGAATCTAACTGAGGATGTATCAAATATCACAGTAGGGCTGTCTCATTGCAACAAAGCTGTAAAAAAGAACACATTGTGCAAAGCTTGTAAAAAGAAATCCAAGCAGGTGTTATTGCTTGGAAGTAGTTACAGCAGAGGATTAAGTGCAATGTTACAGTCAAGCCTGGGCTCTGATGTTGAGGCATGTAGTATATTTAAGCCTAATGCAGAACTTGGCAATGTTGTGGATGAAATTTCAAACCTGGGAAAAAATCTTACTAAAGAGGATCATATAATTATAGTTGGGGGTCCTGGAAATAGTCTGTCCAGAAATCTCAATTATTGTGTTGAAACAGACATTGACAACATTGCTAAAAACACCACTCACACCAATGTTGGTTTTGTTGACCTCTTCAAGCATTATGATCAGCCCTGGATGCGTGGTCATGTACAGCGTACACAGGCAGATATGAAGCATGCATTGTGTCAGGCTGACCGAACACACATTGGCCTGATAGATGTTTCTTGCATAACACGGAGTGACCATAACTCCCATGGACTCCACCTGAATGCTCGGGGCAAGCAGAAGCTAACGCATCTGATTGCCAGTAGCATCAGGAGAGGCAGGTTGGATGTGAACCCCATCCCAGTGGTAATTGGTGGTAGGACTCAGTCTTTTTTAGGCCAAATATCAAGAGTAGGAAGAGTTAAATGAGAAATGTACATAATGATATTACAGTCAAAAATAAAGAATGTCAGTCTAAAATAGCTTTGTTCCATCAGAACATTAGGGGTATCTCAAGCAAACTTGATGAGTTGATAATATCTATAGAGGAAACCCAAAAATCATTGAATCTTAGCATAAATATCATATGTCTGACAGAACATCATCTAAAGAATTCTGAAATATGTTTCCTCCCTTTTATTGGATATAGATTAGCTTCATGTTATTGCACGGTCAGAGATGTAGAATGGGTGGTGCAGCAATATATGTAAGAGAAAATACTGAGACAAAATCGTTAGATGTAAGTAAATACCGTATAGAACAAGATTTTGAATGTTGTGCAATACAGTTAGAATTAGAAAACAAAATATCTTGTGCTGACAGTTTTATAGGGCTCCCACAGGAGACTTCAGTAAAATTTTGTAATAAAATTGAAGCGGTTCTAATAATTTATCATGAACTAACAGGGAAATATCCTCTGTGGAGACTTCAACATAAATTTTGCTGTAGAATGTAACCAGACAGATTATCTTCTAGCGAATGCTTAGATCATTCAATCTCTATCAAATATAGATTTCCCAACTAGAACAACAAAAAGATAGTAGTACCATAATTGATAAAATTTTTGTAGAGGCACAGTAAATTAAAATATATGGAACAGTTCCAATGGAATTTGGTTTGTCAGACGATAATGCTCAAATAATTACTTTAGATGTTGTGGGAAATGAAAATAACAAAAAGAAAGGATTTGTCAGAGTTAGGACATTAAAGAACAAGTCAATAAAAACATTAATTGATGAACTTCTCTATGAAACTGGAGCACTGTTTATAAATTAAAAGGGGTAAATAATAAATTCAATTACTTTCACCAAAGGTTTTTGGAAATTTACAAAAGGTGTCTCCCTAAAAAACTAGCTCCAATTGGTCAAAAACGAATAAACAAAAATTGGGTTACAGTTGGTATTAAAACATCTTGCAGACATAAAAGGGAATTGTAAGTAAAAGTTAGGAATACTGATAATATGCTTCTCAGACAACATTACAAAACTTACTGTAGAATTTTAACCAAAGTAATAAAAGAAGCTAAACGTTTGGCCATAAACGATGAGATTAGTAGTTCAGATAATAAGATTAAAAGTGTTTGGAACATTATTAAAAGAGAAACAACTGTATCATCCCTTGAACATAAACCTATATCTATAAGCATTAATGATAAACTTGTAAATGACCCCTCTTATGTAGGAAGAGCTTTCAATAACTACTTCTTAACAGTTGCTGAAAAAATAAAAGGAAAATATAATTGGGAATATGGATGCTATAACAATACTTAAATCTTTGTCACCAAAAACAGCACCTATGTCTTTATTTCCCACCAGTCGAAATGAAATTGAAAAGATTATTAAATCCCTCAAAAATAAAAAGTCATTTGGTTATGATGAGGTTTCAACCCATGTAGTGAAACAATGTAACACCAGTATTAGTAGAGTTAATAGTCATATTTGCAATAGTTCTTTCGAAGAAGGTATCTTCCCTGACTCGCTCAAGAAGTCAATAATCAAACCGCTTCATAAAAAGGGTGACACCTCAAAGATTGAGAATTACAGACCAATATCACTTCTACCAGCATTTTCAAAAATCTTTGAAAAAGCAATGTACAGAAGGGTGTATGCACATCTACGAAAGAATGACGTACTCAGTTTGGTTTTAGACAAGGCGTTTCAACAGATTCAGCAATTTTTGCTTTTGTAAACAACATACTGGAATCAATGCATAAAAAATTAAATTCCCTAGGTATATTCTGTTGATCTTTTGACTGTGTTGATCATGAGATTCTACTAGGTAAATTAGACCACTATAGAGTTAGTGGTAAGCCACGACTTTGGTTTAAATCATACCTGGAAAATAGAAAGCAATGTGTATCACTGAAAGATGCTAATACAGGAGATGTTATAAATTCAGAATGGGGTATAGTTAAATGTGGGTGTGCCTCAGGGTTCAATTCTTGGGCCTCTGCTGTTCTTAATCTATATAAATGATCTCCCACATATACTAGGTGATAATGAATACGTGGTGCTCTTTGCAGATGATACTAGCATATCGTTGAAAGACCCATCAGCACAAAACCTCAAAAACACAGCAAATGATGCTATAAAGAAAATTAACAGGTGGTTTAAGGCAAACAAACTAATTCTTAATGTAGAAAAGACACAGTTACTTCAGTTTGTTACAAAAATAAAACAAAGGACAGCTATAATGTGATATCAGAAGGAAAAGCAATCAGTGAAAGCAGTTTCACAAAATTCCTAATAACAAATTCAACTGGAAACAACATATTCAACAACTTCTTAAAAACTGAATTCTGCTACATTTTCACTGAGGGTAATATCTAGAACAGCTAATATAGAAACCAGAAAGTTAGTATATTTTGCATATTTTCATTCCCTGCTCACGTATGGCATCTCATTTTGGGGAAACTCGTCACAAGCACAGAGGGTATTTAAATTGCAAAAGCGTGCTTTAAAGAACTATTTGTGGAGCAAGCCCACAGACGTCGTGCAGAAATCTATTTAAAAACCTGGGTGTACTACAATGCCAGCACAGTATGTATACTCCATACTATCATTTGTAGTGGAAAATCCTGAACACTTCAATCTTAATGCTGACATACATAGCCATAATACTAGGAATAAATATAATATTCACAAGGATTACAAATCACTGTCAATTGTACAGAAAGGATTAACATTTACTGGAGCTTCCTTATTCAATGTCTTACCAACAGAAATTAAATGTATCTACCAAAACCCAACTACTTTAAGTCCAAACTGAAAGAGTTTCTGCTTCAGAACCCATTTTACTCTGTGAAAGAATTTTCTTCTTGGAATTTGGTAACTAAGAATGACTGATAAAATAGTATATATGGTGTATGGAAGGGGAAGGTGACAAAGTTGTCCACAATTACTAAAATGATATATGTTTTTTTTTTTTTTTTATTTCTATTGAAACTTTTGACAAATGAAGTAATTACACTGTTTACAAAATTTCAATCATATATAGTAACTAACATGGGATAGCATGCACTCAAAAGCTGCTGCGAAAAATTATGATACTAACAGGTTTTTAAGTAATTGACAGCTTATGAGTTGTTGGTAATATAATTGATATTGTTAATAGGTGTGTGTACTGTTTCACATAAATAGCAACTAACATGATATAATATGTAGTCGCAAATTGCAGTGAAACTGATCATGGTAACTGGTTGGTAAGAAAATAACTGGTTATCAGATGCTGGTAACAAGTGTATACACTGTTCCACATAATAAGTATTAATTAACTCGGGATTGTATGTGTAGATTACAGGAGATATTGGTTATACTAATGGGTTGTAGTTAAGTTGTCAATATATAATAATATTATCAATTATATAGTAATATTGACATTAAAAATAAGTGTATGTACTGTTCCACATCCCCAAGATTATTCTCACATGGGTTCAAAGTGAACATATCTATCTATCTATCTAAGGCGTTAGAAAACTCTGAAAAGAAAGTTAATATACTTTTTAGGAAACCACTAAAAATGACGCCAGAGGCGTGTGGCGTATCGTTACGAACAGCCCAGCTGAGTGTTCCAGGGCCATCCTTTTCCCAAAGTCAAATTGGAAGTATTTCATACTGCAAAGGAGTTATTAGCAAACCCAACCATACCTGGTGGGTGAGCAGTAACCATTGGGCCTCCCATTTGGGTTCAAATCCCTACCCGGACCACCCAGGTTTCAGTGTTCCATCATGCCCAGAAACACTCCAGGCAAATACTGAGATAGTTCCTTCAAAATGCCATAGCTGAATTCCTGCCCATCCCTTGCCTCTATTTTAAGTTTATGAGGTATAAAAGTGCTAAGCAAAAATAAATATCATGAAACCTGAAATCTGTTGTGTTAATGTTTTCAGTAGATTATCCATATTATTGTTTGAACATGTTTTTCTGACATTTTTGTGATATTGTCGCGTGGGTGTGATCGGCCGAGCGGAAACCTTTTAATTTCACACTTAATACGACAGACTGGAGAGAGGGAAGCTGGGTTGTTCGCCTTGGGCACCTACCTACCCCTTAGAGAGTAGTCGGCAGGCATATTGCCAAGGAAGTAACTGAGTCTTAGCTACTGAGAAACTATAGAAACGGCGTAATCTCACTGATTAGCATTAAACATTTACATAAATATTATCATACATCTTTATTTACGGAGAGGTGACTTATCTCTTAGGAATGACAACAACACATGTTAATAACTACTGGTTTATTATACTTGAAGACAGATCGGCGTACATGTTACACTATTGGCTACATTGATCAAAGGAATGATTTGTCACTAGAAATACTTTATGCTGATTGGTTAATACTCATTGATCTTCCATTGGTGAACTATTACTGACTTTGCGCTATACTGATTGGTTGACATATTAACTATATTTCATTGGTAGACTGATTACAGGGCAAGGCACATTAAACCCTATCGAAATGAGTGACTGTCGGCGAATGCATTAGAATCCTATCTAGCGGTGGACATACTGTTATGAAGACGAACACGCGAGCAGTGGATCAAGCCAGCTTTTAGTACCTGTTAGGTGATGGTGTTGAACGGTGCGTCCATGGATGGATATTCTTGGATGTTGTCGAGTCCATGTGGAAGTTGGACTGACTAGAGCGGTGGCTCCATGTCTACAGGAAAACTGATTAGGGATTCTGGTGGGGATAAAGGTGATGTTAATTGGCTCACTAGGACTAAGTGGAGATGGTCAGGGCGGAGTTATAGTGCGAGTAGTGGGGACTGCATAGTGGTGGTTTCCAGGCTGACATAAGCTTCGCAAAGCTATTCTATATGCTGTGGGTTCCCTCTAGTAAGCACTCCCACACAGTCGGGAAACTGCTGCGGTATACAGGCTGCTGAAATTTCAGTGAGGCGCAGCCTGCGATAAGAAACTGGCATAACGCGGTCGTAAGCTATGTACTAAGTTACAGGCGTGGGTAGCGGAGGCTGGATACGTGCTCAACCTGAGACCTCCGTGCTTCGTTACAAAAGATAACATTGCCGCAGCGTGAGATCTGGCTTGCTGGTGCAACTGGATGTGAATCGGAACTACGATGAGTTTGAATAAAGGCTTCAAATCAATAACCTATACCTTAGAATACGCGAACCCGCGACATCTCCCCGGCTGGCTAAGAGATTTGTGGCGATGAAAGAGACAGCAAATCTCTCCCTAGTGTTAGTCTCGATAAAATGCTTTAATAATTCCAAAGAAAATGGGCAATGGCTAAGTGGTTTATTATTACTTGGGATATGACATACTTGTTCCACTGCGTTATGATATTAAGTAGCTTAATGGCTACTGGTATTCAGGAGGATCATTTCTTCAAAAGTTTACACTAGTCACTCATTTCATCACAATAGAATGTCACTAAGTTGAGTTGAACTCTAAAAATTGGTTATTATTTCTTCTAAAGACAAGAAAAGATTCATCTAAGCAGACAAGTTTGGCTTCTGACAGTTAATGGAAACTTTGATAGCAAAGTTAAATGCAAATTGTGATTACTGGGGTCCAGAATTACATTGTTTACATTCTGTGTGCCCATATTTAAGAAAATTAGCTTTGGAGAGTTGTTAAATTTAAGTTAGGTTGCCCAAAATAGTTATAGTTCAACTCAAGGGTTCTACTGTTGTGATTAAGTCTCAAAACGTTCTAAATACCTTGCTAATAGCTTGAAGTTGGCTAAGCATCTCAATTCATATAATAATTTCAATAAATCACAAAGTATCACTGTATTGCTGGACATGTGTAGACATCTCGGTGCATAAAACAAAGCTATTTTTCTGAACATGTGTAGATATGTGTACTCAAAATGTGAGAAATAAAATAAAATACATGCAATGTGTTTTAACAATTTCACATAAATTATAAAGTGTAACATCTGATTATATCAAACAAAGAGTAGTTGTGAAAACAGATGGGCTTTTGAGTCCTGTCATTGCATCAGACCCAACTAGTTGATGGCTTCAGAAAGCTGAAGGCAGACCAGGATGGCTGGCAGTTCATATGGCTGGTTTGGCCCAAATGGATACTCGAACACCAAGGAAAAAAGCTGAAAAATTCGGCACACAGCAGTATCTACTCTTTGGCAAACTTAATACATAGTAATATTTATGCTCTCAGTGCTGCTTGACTTCTGTGCAATTAACTTGAAAGTACACTTGGATTATAATAGCTTTTACAACAATAATAAGAAATGAATTGAGTGCATGTCACTGGGTTTTCATCAAATAAATTTTTGTTCTCATTTACTTTACTTTAAATTATTGGAAATTGGCAATAATCAATTGACTGACTTCAATAAAATCAATAAGTAATAGTGATTGGTATCAATGAATCAATAAGTAATAGTGATTGATAATCATTGGTTGCTACTGGCAAGTCAAAAGCAAAATAAATCAATAGGGGTATTGAATCTTCCCTTTACAATGGAGTAATGAATGCAAAAATTGAATTGTAAGTCTATAAGTAAACAGAATAAATGCTTGCAATTGGCATAAGCAAATCAATGAACACAAGTTATAGTTAGGTATAACAAGTAAAATATTTCTTAGGATCTAACACAGTTATTATTTGCATATTAGTATAAAATCCATACAAAAGTTAGTTAATCATATTAAATGGTACAAATTGCAATATATTTTATCAAATCACTTCTACAGTAATCAACATAAAATGCTG
Source organism: Vandiemenella viatica (assembly GCA_031002005.1). Classification (NCBI taxonomy): domain Eukaryota; kingdom Metazoa; phylum Arthropoda; class Insecta; order Orthoptera; family Morabidae; genus Vandiemenella; species Vandiemenella viatica. Next base: position 48,222,305 of record CM061919.1, on the reverse strand, counting down.
GTTCTAGATATTGGTTAAGTACACATAGAATTGTATTCCCTTAAATATTAGATCAATTGTATCAGGACTGCTTGTATTATTTTTATTGGAATAATGTATTTATCATATTGGTACCCCATGCTGGTTGGTCAAAATCATTATATCAGTTTTCATTCATTAATGGTCATTCAATACTGGCATACTATCAATCATACACTTTCCATTCTGACTTAATTCAACAACTTGCGAGGATCAGGCTTCCTGCAAAATCAGTTTCTTGCTACAGTGTCGTGGGACACTAAAATTACTTGTGGCTGCCCAAAATTACAGCTTATAATGGGCTGTGGACCAGGACAAAATCCACGTTTCACCACCCTGTCTTAGCGACTTACCAAACATTATCCTCCCATGCTTAGGATAAACCAGAGGGTTTAGTATCGGTTCGATTACAAATGCCCTCTCTGTGACTGCTGATTCAAGATACAGTCAGTCAGTGTAAGTTAGACAAAACTCGGGTACTTAGGCCGTACTTCTATTGGCTTCTATTCAAAGCACTCCGATTCCAACAAATTCTCATATTAGCTAAAACTCTTGGAATTACAAACTGATTGCTTTCAAAATTGAGGAGTAAGTGCTGGTACAGCTATGCTTACGTAGGTACCTGTGGGTAAATATTGTTTAATGAATGCTGTAATGTCACTGATACAAGGGAATGTAATTGCTTATTAAAATTATAGCTAAGGAATATCACATGATTAAGTTTATCTTAAAAATAATTGAGTGCCTTATTCTATAGAGTGTATGTTACATTAAGCAGGTGCTGCTATTGGTTGATATTAGTGTAATTTACTAACCAATCCTGGGAATTGTACCGTCTGATTGGAGAATTGTGCCATTGGGTATCTGAGGTTACGGTGAATAATTGGTTTTTCATTGAAGGTGTGCCATTGGTTATCTAATTTTACAGCAATTAATTGGTCTTTCGTTGAAGGTGTGCCATTGGTTATCTGATTTTACAGAAATTAATTGGTCTTCATTGAAGGTGTGCCATTGGTGGGAGGGTAGATAAATAAACCGATTGGTAGTCAATAAATGGTTTCCATTGGTAGTTGAGATTAGTGAACGGTAATTGGTTTTTAATAAATGCCTTGACATTGGCTGGTAGTACAAATTTGGTATTTTATTGGATAATGTGCCCTAACTACCTGAATTCCCATTGGTTGAGTGTCTGTATTGGCTATGTAGCTCGTTAATATCATTGGGTTATCTCCCAGACACTGTGATTGGATTTGGTAAATACTATCATTTTATTGGTGTGTCATCTTTAACATAATGTTATTGGTAGGTTTCATTGGAATTATCTCCACTTATTGAGATTACTAAATTCTTAGGCATATGATTGGGTATTCATGTTGATTTATAGCTAGCTTGGGATGATGCATCAGTATTAATATCGGTGAATGTTTACACAAGTACAAAATAAATAAAACAATAAGTACAATAGGTAACGTTAAGTGTGAGGTAGCAAAATAATTACAGACATGTTATGATGTAGTGTTATGTCATTTCGCATTTAATAATCAATTATATTTTGGAATGCTATTGGTTTCTTCTGGATAAATAGAAAGATTTGCTTTGTTTAGTAACTATGGGGATTAATAAACTGACAGTAAGCTGGCTGCTGTATGTATGGCGCCTTTACAGACCACAATCAGCTGTTGTCAATTGAAGTTAAATGTTTTTGTCATTTGGAAACTCAATATAGTCATAAGTATTTAAATTCTTCCTTCAATATAGTGGTTATCTAAAACATTATTATTATTATTCCTCAGTAAAAGAAATGAATGGGTATGTCATGATTAAGTCTGAATTAAATCAGTAACAGCATTCTGGTATCTTGATTTATATTAAAAACTCCCCACTTGTTAAAATAGCTTGAAACTAGGAAGCAATTTGAATATTGTTAATAGTAAAGGTTATCTATCTCCTTTATGACTGTTTTTGCCCCCTCAATTGATAGTTGTATACCTATTTAGTGGTGATCAGTATTGGCATTGTAAGTTTTAATCATCACAAATTATTAGCTACCTCTGGTTTAGTTTTAATTGCATCTTGGGACTACGAGGTGATCAGTGTTTACTTTTCATTGGATTAAAATGGCTAGCTGGCATGTAAAACCTTGTTTTAACTCACATTTGGCGAAAAGGATTCTGTATAGAATTTTACTTTGATAATATTAAATGTTAAGGACTTCTCACTGAATTTGACACACTTTAAATCACTTAACATTCATAACAGCTTTTGTTACACTTATTATTAGATGACTGAGAACTGTTCATTTTATGGTAGTGTTGTTTACAGCTGCAAGATAGGTTACTAACCTCTGTGTGTTGTCTAGCTTTTAGCAAACTGTTTACATCTAATGGGAAGGCACATTTGTTTACTTTTTAACTGATAGGTTAGAATTCTTGGCACATTGGTAAGATAAAAGTTAGCATTATTATTTAGTTAGTTCACTTGGCAAAATTACTACTGATCGATTTGGCACTATCAGACTGATAAATTGTAGTAATAATGACACTTGGCATTGTGTAACATTGCATTGAGCATTTTGTATAATATATTAGTTCACTGATAAGTAGTTTAAATGGCATTTGCATTAAAATTGAACGATTATACCGGCACATAGTATAATACATGAGGTTATGGATAACATATTGAAAACACACTTCAAATACATTTGGATTGTTTTGGTGCACACATATACATTAAATGTTCAATAATTACCTCAATAACACAGGAAAGACTCAACGTATGATAAGAAATGCACTCACTTCTTGGTAAATTATGATATAAGGATTGTTTACATTTTTTTTTTTTTAAACTTGTTGCGGGTGCGGCCATTTTTGAGCCTTGTTTGTTTGTTACTCGTTCTGGTGGCGCGTTAAGAACTACAGACATTTGAAAGTTTGCCCGCGTAAGGCTGTTTACTTTAGAAGACAGCTGATGCTTGGAAAAGCGTTTTTCTTATTACATGAATTTGACAGTGCGGCGTTTTACAATTTTAAGATTTTAGTGCCTTTTACTTTGTTGTACAAGATATGCTATCAGTTATTCACGTTTTACGCCTGTTCTTCTAAATGTTACTGGAGGTTGATAAATTTTACATCGCGTTTTCGGTACCTGCCGCTTTCTAAGTTAGTGAATGTTACATAGATTAGATTTTATCACTTTAACAGAATGTGACACTGATTTATGGCCAGAGAAAATGTAAAAAGATCGCAATATAAATTATGCTAGTTATTTTTCATGGAAAAACACACGAACATCGTAATTTGGATTTCTGATACAGAAAAGTTATCTTCTCTTTCGACACATATATTGTTAATCACTGTTTTCACTTTTGCGCTGCGCTAAATGAATTGTCTGTGCCTACTCACATTTTACTGCTGTTGAGACGAGATGACGCCTGTTAAACCCCCTGGAGGTTGAGTTGGCGGCACTGCTGCGGATGCGTTGACAATCTGGCGGTGATGCTTGAGGCGTCGTCGGTCAGCTGGGCGGCCGTGACGTAGGGAACAGCTGGTGCGACCAGCTGATAAGAAGCTGGCGTGATAGCGTTGGCTGCTCGACTCCTGGCGGGCTCTGGCGGTGGCGATGCGTATTCTCTTGGCTGCGTCTCCTCTCGTAATTTTTAATTGAAACTTGTATACTTTAATTTTGATTGACAGCTGGTTTCTTGATGGCATTCTTGAAGAGGCTGATTTTAAAATACAGGTACTGCTTACTTGATATCCACTGCTGCTCTTAATCGGGGAAATTGATAAATGTTTGGCGTAGGAGTTTTTGGTCAACCCCTGCCAATTTCTAGTGAGAATTAATTTCTCAAGCGCTAATTAACCCAATTACCCCACATCTTTGACACCAAATTAATAATGTCGTATGTCACGTGGGTGTGATCGGCCGAGCGGAAATCTTTTAATTTCACACTTAATACGACAGACTGGAGAGAGGGAAGCTGTGGTTGTTCGCCTTGGGCACCTACCTACCCCTTAGAGAGTAGTCTGCAGGCATATTGCCAAGGAAGTAACTGAGTCTTAGCTACTGAGAAACTATAGAAACGGCGTAATCTCACTGATTAGCATTAAACATTTACATAAATATTATCATACATCTTTATTTACGGAGAGGTGACTTATCTCTTAGGAATGACAACAACACATGTTAATAACTACTGGTTTATTATACTTGAAGACAGATCGGCGTACATGTTACACTATTGGCTACATTGATCAAAGGAATGATTTGTCACTAGAAATACTTTATGCTGATTGGTTAATACTCATTGATCTTCCATTGGTGACTTTGCGCTATACTGATTGGTTGACATATTAACTATATTTCATTGGTAGACTGATTACAGGGCAAGGCACATTAAACCCTATCGAAATGAGTGACTGTCGGCGAATGCATTAGAATCCTATCTAGCGGTGGACATACTGTTATGAAGACGAACACGCGAGCAGTGGATCAAGCCAGCTTTTAGTACCTGTTAGGTGATGGTGTTGAACGGTGCGTCCATGGATGGATATTCTTGGATGTTGTCGAGTCCATGGTGGAAGTTGGACTGACTAGAGCGGTGGCTCCATGTCTACAGGAAAACTGATTAGGGATTCTGGTGGGGATAAAAGGTGATGTTAATTGGCTCACTAGGACTAAGTGGAGATGGTCAGGGCGGAGTTATAGTGCGAGTAGTGGGGACTGCATAGTGTGGTGGTTTCCAGGCTGACATAAGCTTCGCAAAGCTATTCTATATGCTGTGGGTTCCCTCTAGTAAGCACTCCCACACAGTCGGGAAACTGCTGCGGTATACAGGCTGCTGAAATTTCAGTGAGGCGCAGCCTGCGATAAGAAACTGGCATAACGCGGTCGTAAGCTATGTACTAAGTTACAGGCGTGGGTAGCGGAGGCTGGATACGTGCTCAACCTGAGACCTCCGTGCTTCGTTACAAAAGATAACATTGCCGCAGCGTGAGATCTGGCTTGCTGGTGCAACTGGATGTGAATCGGAACTACGATGAGTTTGAATAAAGGCTTCAAATCTATACCTTAGAATACACGAACCCGCGACAATATTACAAGTCTGTAACACCAAAAACACTGATATGCAAAGGTTGCAAACTTCAAAATCATGTTAATTAGCAGTAGTTTCATGTGATCTTCAAACTATTTGATAATTAACTTCCTAACGAGGAACTTAAATTCTGACTTCTTTGTGACAGCTTTCACATCATTTTATTGATGTATAGTTATGACTTAGGTAATTTAAATTAACTGATAACTGCATTTTTCAGAATCCAAATGAGGACACAGAATGGAATGATGCTCTCAGGAGACATGGTATTTTGCCTGCAAAGGAAAAAGAGTTGACAGAAGATGAAATTGTTAGTATTGTTGAAAAAACAGTAGAAGAGAAGCAGAATCAAGGTTTGTAGAACTGAAGCTACTGTTATTTGCATTTGTGCTTTTTTGATGCAGTAAATTAACATGTTTGCAGAAGGTTTGACTCCATGAAGATTAAATAGGAGAGTTGGAAGATGGGTGAGCAGGGAAATTGCGACCAGCGTGTGCACTTCATTGCAATTAAATTAAATTAAATTTGCAAATACTGTTTCTATTTCAGTTCTTTTTTGGAAATTTAAAACGGTGCTTCTGAGAGAACTAAATGAGAGGACTTTTTTTGAATATTCGTTAACATTTTGGGTTTGGTAGCTGTAATAACAAACTTTTGTGGTATTCTAATTTAGGAATGATTCTGTTAAATATTTATTCTGAGTAACATTTTGCTTCATTTTAAGAAGATTGAAAATTAAATAAATCATACATATACACTGTGACATTTCCTTTTTCCAGACTGGGTAGTGCAAATATTCAAGTGCTAACTTCTATAATATTTTAGTTGATATCTTCTGTCCTAAAGATTTATGGGATTAGTGGTGATGACATTGTGAAAAAGTTGTTCAAATTAATGAATCGCTGTACTGAACAAATGAATTCTGGTTCATGAAAAATAAATCAAAAGAAAAAGTGAGTTAGCCTGTTTGATCTCGACTCATCATGATTGCATCTCATTTGAATCAGATTTATAGCATTCCTCTTTATTGATGTTAGTTGATTGCTAAATATACATAGATGATTGGGTTTCAAAAATGATACTTATGAGAATCTTACAATTCGAGGCTGTCAGTTGTAAAATTCAAATTCAATTCATACCGTGTATAATAAAAGTTCATGGCCAGAGATGTAATATGGCAAAGCAGTACCTTATGCTTCTTCGTGTTATTGAGAAAAATCGGCATTGAAATATTCCATTGCATTCAAATACTTTCAACATTACAGAAATTTAAAGGGGTGTGTGGCATACTGCTCATAAGCCCGTCATCACCAGATCGAATCTCGCTGCAGGCAACTTTTTTTTACTTATTCAAATATGTATAATTCCCTGAAATCAGTTTCAACAATTATGTATATAATAAGTTCTTTTAATTGTGTGAAAAAGCTGACTGTCTCATTTTGACCCTCCTGTCCCCTGGTGCAGGAATGAACATCTGTCTATCAGCTGTAATGGTTCAATATTTGTATTTCATACCTGCCACAGCAAATATTTCTATTTTTGACATTCGTTCTGGCAATGACAAGCTTACGAGGTAGAGAGCTTGCTCGCTGTGCCATGCACTTCTTTAAACCTCCATAACATAGAATGCTGCATGGATCTGTTATATAGATTATATTATTTGAAATATTGATGATAACAATCATGTTAATCAAACATATAAAGGACATGTAGTCCACATGTTGCTGTCACAATAAATTATATAATTATCAAAAAATATGTACCTTCTGCCATGTTTCTTTTTTACCACTGTACTGTGTGGCCAAATAAAATTTATATTTGAAACTGAACTAAAAATTTCAGAAAATATTAAACTTTCTCTGAACTTGAGATTAAATTTTTTGTTGCAGTTAATTACTTTAGATTTCTGTTTGGAATTCATTCCAGTGTAGCTAACAGATCTAAAACAGAAAAATCATTTATGTTGGCTTTTTTTGAGGTTTTAAGTTTTGGAAAGTGGGGATGGGGGAGAAGTTCTATCTCCCATCAATTCGACAAAATGATGATTTACATTCAATTTAATGTGTTTCCATTGTATTTTAATGTATACAAATTTGCATCTTGGAAAGCAAAGTACAATGTTTTGATAGTAATATCCAGTCTACTGATATTAAACAATCCATAGTAAATAACTTCTATAACATAGGTGTTTTGGAAGTTCTTTATGAAACTAAATTTTGACAGCTGGCTCCCCAATCAAGTGTAGCAGTATTCCTGAATTAAATACAGGTAATATGCAGGTGCCAATGCTTTGCCATAGAACTCTGAAAATACTGCTTTATCTGATTAACATGGTGGAGCAGGCTGTCAAAATGTTTTGATTTGAAGAAACTATATGGTTGAACATTATAAAAGATGATTTTTTTTTTTCAAATTATCATGCACACACCCTCAAATTCTTTTACTTTATCACTTACATTAGAAATTTTATTCTCCTGCAATGATGCTAACCCATGCCGAGTAGAGTTAAAAGTTTAGGAAAAATGCTCATTTTGATTATCACTTGAGACGTGACTAAATTAGTATAATTTTAGGTTAAAAAGAAATGCAGACAACAAAAAATGAAATTAATTTTTTGGTAAGACAGAAGGATTAAAATTATGAGATATTTTCTATTTAGGGTTTCTTTATCAAAGTGCAGGTACAATTTTTGGTGTTCAACTGTAATTAAATCATGAAAATCCTACATTCATTTTATAGCTCTTTCAGGTGCATTGTTCATATTAAAGATCTTTATTTTAGCCTTTTCAAAAACCATATTTTATTAAAATGAAGAAACACTTTTCTCTGAAGAACACTCCTTTAAATTTTCAACCCAGAAAACAAATGTTTGCTCTTTGCGGATACAAACTCACCATAGTTCCTCCTAAAACAAAATATAGGTAATCATTAAACAAGTTGCAAAAGATACAAAATAATGTACAATGTGCATACAAGACAGCTAATTTTAGTTACCATACAAAGTAGAGCCAGAAATTTGTGCCGTCAATGGATTGTACCTTTTTACAAAGTCAGATGTACTCTCTGTTTCTAAATTACATACCATTTTGTCTTCTTTGCTCAATTTAAGATGAAGACTTAGGAAACGAATATTCAGTGAATAAACATCGATCTTGATACAGTTTTTTACCACTATCTCCATCCAAAAATATAACTCATAGCTTAATCAGTTCTCAGTAGCAATCTCACATGTTTTTAATTCATCCAAACAGAAATGTTACAACTACTCAGTCTGTGTATCATTGAATTTTTTTCAGAGTGCAAATATCAATTTGATACCATTATGCAAAAAGTAACAACTTTATTTCTAATATTTGCTCCAGAAGTGCCCAAGGACGACTGAGACGACATATTAGATGCAATTTTGTCACAGTACATTATCTACACTTTGGAGAATTCAAAACTTCACTTTACCACAAGAAGTTGTTTCCTATTATGAAATGTAATTATGGGATAGATTGGCAGTTCTTCTTTGGAATTTCATATGCCCAGGCGAAGCAACAACTTTCTATCCCATTGAATGGTTGCAACTATTGACAAGTAATTTTAAAATAGGTTATTATAGCTTCTGCTTATTCCTTCCTTGTTTGTGTCCTAACTAGTTGAGTAGAAGAATTGTTTATAGAAAAATTGTTAATGCTAAGTGCAAGAGCCTCCATGATAACTTGAGGAACATAAATTGAATCTCTTACACTGACATCTATCCAAGGCAGCTATTAATTGAGGAGTAATAATATTTTCTGTTCTGCGCTTTGCAACAGTTCCTGATTGTATAATTTTGGGTGGTTCTGGTAAACGCTCTTCATGATGTTCTTCAAAACTAGAAGATGTGTCGCTGAGTTCATCAGATATCATCATCAAATCATGAGACACCGAAGAGCTCGATTACCTGCTGTACCATATATATTTAAGCTTTTTTTTATCTTCATCTATTTTCATTGTTTTATCCTTTCTTCTTTTTGGCTAGTTTCCACACCCACCAAGCAACGTGGTCTCCCTGGCTCTCTCTGTAACTGTAAGAAGATTTTATCCTCCTTTGTTTATATCAATTCGAGTGCATAAGCATATGCATTATCGAATTTATGTTGGAAATTTTCTTTCCTTCACTTATCCATAGATTTGCTTCCATTCTTTTTCAACTGCTCACATACTTCCCAGAATATAATGCACTCATGTATAGTGAGATTAGAGCTATCATATACAGTCAGTTTTCCTTCACGGATATTCAAAAAATAAAACTTATAGAACTCCTGCAATTTGGTAGTTTACCTCTCCTAATAAAAAGATGCTTTTTCTAGCACTTTGTAATTCTAAAACCTTCTATTAGAGTAAAACTATGTGAACCTATTCAAGAACTGTAATGACAGAAACAATTCACGTTGGTATGTGCCACTACTCTCACATTACTTATATAAATGGGTAACAATGAAAGGAAAGAAATGTCGCGAGGCATTATTTACATGGAAAAGAAAGGGAAAATACACCCAACACTCACCAAAATTGAAGGGAGGAGGGCGACAGCAACACAGCACAACACACAAACAAAGAAAAAAAAATTTCGGGTGAAAATCCCCTTTTTCAAGTTAACAGAGAGGTGGCTGGTCTTGCGCAAGACTTGCGTTGGACGCAGCCACTCATAGAACGCAACTGACCGTCGGAGGTGGTGGGGGCAGCAACGATAATATAACCACGAGTATACGAAAGATTAAAATGATAAAAAAATAGTAGTTATTAAAAATATAAATAAAAAAATAAATAATAATATCAACACATCCTTCAAATTCGACATCCCCCAGGCCTTAATTTCCGTTAACATCTTCCATCCTCACCCTATACACCCACCACTGGCTAGTACAATAGTTTCATTTTTTTTTTTCAATTAAATTATTTTATTTACATTTTTAATAACTACTATTTTTTATCATTTTAATCTTTCGTATACTCACGGTTATATTATCGTTGCTGTCCCCACCACCTCCGACGGTCTGTTGCGTTCTATGAGTGGCTGCGTCCAACGCAAGTCTTGCGCAAGACCAGCCACCTCTCTGTTAACTTGAAAAAGGGATTTTCACCCGAAATATTATTTTTTCTTTGTTTGTGTGTTGTGCTGTGTTGCTGCCGCCCTCCTCCCTTCAACTTTGGTGAGTGTTGGGTGTATTTTCCCTTGCTTTTCCATGTAAATAACTTATATAAAGATGAGTTAGTACAAATCGGCATGGGTTTCAGTTCTCTGAATGGCGTAAAAATTTATTTATGAGAATTTAGGGTAAAATAAAATTTAAAAAATACGACATACATGTTACTAAATTTTAACTTTGAAAATAAGGGATACCTTATTGGACATGTATAAAAACTAAGTACACTGAGAAGACTCCTCTTTTACAGCTACTATTATGTCAAATGCAGTGAAATTTGTAATACTGGTAAATATGGATTTTCATATTAGATAGTTACGGATTTAGTATAGGAATATGTACCATCTTTTGTGTAATTGTATTAATTTCCTAGAAAGCATTCAATAATATTTACAAGGTGTTTGACAGGAAACAAAAGGTAGTAACTAGCATCAACAAATAATGGATGTGAAAAGGGGGTTATACTGATTTGCATATATAATGATCATAGTCTCACACAATACCGCTAAGAACAACTTCTGCTGGTAATTTGCATGATGCAAAAGGAAACTGTGTAATATTATATGACATTTCAGTTCATAGTTTTGTTTCTCTCAGCGTGTATGTATTTGTAAATTGGCACCGTCCATCCTCTGTCCATGGCAAGTAATTATTTTTTTCATGTTGGTGATTTTTTCGGCCCAAGTCCTTAGTTGCTATGATAACTGTTTTGTGGGTTCTTTCTGCCTTGCAACTAAACAAAATGCTTTTGATGGCATACGCGTTTCGCCTTTATTCAAGGCATCATCAGTGCCCTAGATAAACAGCATAAACAGCATAACACACATAGCTGTGAACAACGGATACAATAGTAACACAGTAGAAAAGCTTAACCAAAAAATCAGAAAACAAACAAACAAGAACATAAAACCAAACACCCAATGATCACCACATAAAACTACAATCCATCACACAAAAAGACAACAAACACTGGTACACTATGACATATCAAAACACAAACACACACAAAATAGCAAACGTCTTCAGAAAAATGGGAATAAAAATAGCATTTAGAACCAAAAACACTATCCAAAGACAGTTTAACAGAGGTACATTTACAGACAAATACCACCAATCTGGAATATACCAATTAACATGCCAGCAGTGTGACACTGTATACATAGGCCAAACAGCTAGAAAATTTGAGACCAGATACAAGGAACACCTGAGAGCCCTCAGATGTACCAACCACTCAACATTCGCCGAACACTTGTTACAACACAATCATTCACACACAAATATACAGACAGATATGCAAATACTGAAGATTAATAATCACAACAAAAATATGCTGACAATTCAGGAAAACCTGCAAATACAAAAAGCAATCAATAATGGTAAAAAAGTTATGAACGAATACATACACCTAACGAACCAAACCTTGTTCAAAACACTAAAACAGGAATAAATAACATAATCAAACATACCGCCACAAAATACACACAGCTAATGACCGCAGATTCAAAATAACAAATAGTTACACAACACATAATCTTTGGCTCACGACTTTTCGATGTCAACAACAACAAATAACTATATATACAGTTCGTGGCCGGTGAAATTTACCTAAAATGCAGCCTACACAAACTTGGGACAGTAGTGATAGTGCAAAAAGAGTAGCTGGTATGGAAACACGAACTTGTACGTGTTAATGAACATATAAAAACTGTAAGTACCCACTTAATATTTTTTAGAAAACTGTACAAAAATCAAACAACAGCATTGTATATATATGTGTATATATGTTTATCTAGGGCACTGATGATGCCTTGAATAAAGGCGAAACGCGTATGCCATCAAAAGCATTTTGTTTAGTTGCAAGGCAGAAAGAACCCACAAAACAGTAATTATTTTTTTGTTCATTTATTTATATTAAATATACCTAACTATGTTCCTGGCATTTATCTTCATAGGACTAGGGGAAAAAAATCAGGTGTGTGACATTAGTAAATGGATTAGAAGAAATTAATGGTAGGCACATGAGTACACACGCTTTTTTTTTTTTTTTTTTTTTTTTTTTTTTTGCTGTTGTCATTTTTTCGACTGGTTTGATGCAATCCTCCATCCCTTCCTATCCTGTGCTAACCTCTTCATTTCTACATACCCCTTACAACCCACGTCATCAATTATCTGATTCATATATTCTAATCTCTGTCTTCCTTTACAGTTCTTACCTTCCACTGTTCCCTCCACTAACAAATTAACCATTCCAGCATGTCTCAAAATATGACCTACCAGCCTGTCTCTTCTTTCTGTAAGCTTCTTCCACAAACTTCTTTTCTCAACCATTTCTAAAACTCGTTCATTTCTTACTTTGTCAGTCCACTTAATTTCAGCATTCTTCTGTAGCACCACATTTCAAATGCTTCAATTTTCTTTCTTTCCGGTATTCCTAAAGTCCATGTTTCGCTACCATAAAGTGCTGTGCTCCACACAAAGAGTTTTAAAAAGTTCTTTCTAACTCCTAAATCAATATTTGAAACTAAAAGGTTTCTCTTTTTCATGAAGGCTCGTTTTGCTAGTGCTATTCTGCTTTTTAACATCATTCCTGCTTCGGCCATCGGTTGTAATTTTGCTTCCCAAGTAACAGAACTCACTTACTTCTCCTATTGCATCCAATCCTATTTTTATATTTAATCTACTAGTGTTGGTATCATTTCTGCTACATTTCATCACTTTAGTCTTACTTTGATTTATATTCAGTCCAAAATCTTCCTTCAGTATTTCGTTCATGCCTTTCAATAACTTCTCAATATCCTCAGCCCTCCTGCTAACAAGACAATGTCATCAACAAATCGTAGCATACTGATTTTTTCACCCTGAAAACTTATGCCACATGGAAATTTTTCTTTGACTTTCTTCATTGCTTCTTCTACATACAAGTTGAATATTAACGGGGATAGACTAGACTACAACCTTGTCTTACACCCTTTTTAACACAGGCATAACCCACAATACAGCTCATAAAGATATTGAAACTGAAAGTGTAATAAAATAAATTAAAATTAACTTTAAAATAATCAATAATGTAAATTTAAAATAAAATAAACCCTTAAAATTATCTGGCCTCATATTTGGGAGGACACGGATTTGAAAACATGTCCAGCCATCCAGATTTCAGTTTCCCGATGTCATACATGGCAATTTGCCACGATTGTTCCTTCAAAAGGGTTGTTTCTTTCCCGACTCTAATGACCTTGATATCACTGAGGTGCAAAGCCCAAAACAAAAAAGTAAAAATGCTATAAATATATGATTGCTCATAAAGCCTTTTATATATATTACTTGTTTTAGATCACTAGTTCAGTTAAGTAACAAATAATTATATTACATAAAAAATTGCATTACATAATCTCTACTGTGGAAAGGTAAGATAAGTATTTTCCACAAGACACATTTAGGATAAAACCATTAGCTTAACCAAGTTAGTAGTTACAGCTGACCAGAATGGTATTTGTTGGTATATATGATGGATACTTTTTTTTAACTCCCTGTAGTACAAAACAAAGACCAAAGTCAAGTTCAAATAGCAAAATAGTTTTAATACCAGAAATTGAGTACAATCAGAGTTAATTTGTGTATTTGTAGTATTGGTGGACAAGTTTTCCAATAACATCTTTATAGAACAGTGCCACTATTGTGTTAAGATGAGTGAAAGTATTATCCAACCAACTTAAAAAGGTGACAGTCACACGATGCCATTTCTGAGCTGTATGGTGATCAGAAACATCTTAGTTGAATTGGGCAACAAGCTATCTAGTTATTGCAGCACTGTGTGATTGTGTGAATCAAAACAATTCTCTTCCTCTAGATTGCTCTTTTCATTTGAATAATGTCTGACAATACATATCTGTAATGATTGTAGTCCATGGTGCCATGTAATCTACAAGCAACACTCCTTTTTGGTCCCACAAGACAGTACCAATGATTTTACTTTTGTTTAAATTTGTTTAAACTTCTTGGATTTGATCAGGAACTTATGTACATCTACCATTGTTATTGTCTTGTTGCAACAATTATCCAAGTTTCATCTCTAGATCTAGCCTGGTAGGCGAGTGGTAACACTTGAACCTGTCATTTGACAGGACGTGGTTTTAAATCCCTGTCGAGTTAACCAGATTTTGGTTTCTCATGGTTTCCAGAAATCCTTTCAGGCAAATGCTGAGATGTTTCCTTCAAAATGCCATGGCAAAATTCTTTCCAGTTCCTTGCTCTCATTCCTCTGCTGCCTCTAATGACTTCAAGGTGTAAATCCAGAATAATAATTATATAAAGTGTTAAAATTGATTTTAGAATCATAAAATGTGAGAAAAGAGAAGGTTGATGCCATTTGCTGTATTTTGTAGTTTTTAGTCTATATTTTTGTAACCCAAAAGCACATTTATAGTAGCCAAAGCATTCTGTTACAATCATATGCAGGAATGATTTTGAAATTCCAGAAAACTGTAAAGTCAACTCCAAGAATGGTAAACCTTGTTTCTTCAACAAGAAGTTCTAGCAGCGGACTTGTATCTTTGTCAGGATCGTCAGTTCTGCCAGCTCTGAATTTTTTACACCATTCTTGCACAACACTATCACTCATAAAGTTCACATCATAAATTTGGCTCATCCTGCAGCGAATTCCTGCTGTACTAGACACTACGCAATTTGCACTTGATATGAGAGTCAGTCACAATAAGCATGTTGATGAGGTGATGCTCAACTCTAACTGGTATATTGATCTTGGCAGTGACTGGAGTGTTGATAGGAGTAATGTGCAGTCACCCACTGCACAGTTCCATCTGCTGTCCTGAAGTTTCGTTACTGACATGATGGAGGGTTAATATGTATATATATATATGACTAATATGTTTATCCCCTAAAATAGTAACAAATGTTTATAAATAATATTATTTTCATTTCTGTGAAACTATCCATAAATTATTTTGTTAGTTAATATGTTATCAAAATAGTTTAAACTCATGTTATTGTTCTTGCTTTTCTGTTTTATAGTTCACAATATACTACTTTTCTTAAATGTTTTACTCTACTGCTATATCATTTCAGGGCAAAAAAAGTTGGAAGACTTATCTTTAGATGAACTTGATGAACTCGAGGATGAGGAGGATGAAAGAATATTGTTAGAATATCGCAAAAAGCGAATCGCTGAAATACAAGCATTAGCTGCTAAAGCAAAATATGGAGAAGTAAAGGAAATCAGTGCAGAAGACTATGTGTCAGAAGTTAATAATGCTGGTGAAGGTGTTTGGGTTGTTTTGCATTTGTTTAAGCAAGGGTGAGTAAAATTATAATAAACATCACTTA
Organism: Vandiemenella viatica; assembly: GCA_031002005.1. Taxonomy (NCBI): domain Eukaryota; kingdom Metazoa; phylum Arthropoda; class Insecta; order Orthoptera; family Morabidae; genus Vandiemenella; species Vandiemenella viatica. The sequence goes on along the minus strand of CM061919.1, from coordinate 48,206,675 downwards.
TCAGAATTAAAGGCAAGAGGGTTGCTGCCCAAAAAAGATATGATGGGTGCAAAAAATATATTTTGGATGATATTTAAAGCTACATAAAATGATAAGCATGGCTATTGACACTATTAGTGAAGAAATAACATTGTAACTTTGTGGTCAAAACTGTAAGGCCCTCTTCACACGAAGCAACTGGAGTTACTAAACTATTTGGTAACTGGTTGGTGATGCGGATCCACACATGAGGCAAAGAGACTGAAACACTAGTTTTTTCTGCACAATTATGGAAGCAGAACCATTCTTCCTATCTGTGCCCCTCTCTGCTACCATCAACAGTGATGGTGTCAAGGAAGATTCCGGCGACGAAAATGTTATACTGCTTTATTTGTCATCAGTACAGAACAAAAAAAAACGGTGTTCATCCTGGGTTCATCTGAATCTGTAAAACCATTTCAACCACCGATTATTTCTTGCTGCTAAAGAACTCCAACTTTCAGATGCTAAATTTTTAACATTCTACCCTATGTCTAAAGAAAGTTATTTGGAACTGTTGTAAATAATTTGCCCTACCATACAAAAAAAGCCATTGTTTACAGAATGCTTCTTCTTTAGATGTGATGATGATGGTTCTGGCAATTTTCCTCTGCGATGAGAAATTTCAGCAGTTTAAGAGGAGAATAGTGGTTGCAGCTCTTAGAGTGATGAAGGAATTTGTGGCATTATAAGTCAGAATCGTTATCTCCAAATTGTTCAGTAATTTCATTCATAAATCAATATTTATGAGGTATTCATCAACATTAAATTAAAATTATGGGAAAATATTAGAAGTGTATTGACTTTTGTAAAAAAGAAAATAGGTTTGAAAAATTATTTCAAATCAAATAGAAAATGCTTTTGATATCGTGGTATTTTAAATACATAATTAAAATATGTATTTTCACTTTAAATACATGTATTTCAAATAATGCACATCATATATATTATTTCTATAACGTGGTTTTTTTCTCATAAGCCAATATCTCCCTTGATAACTAACATTAAAGGGAAAAAGTCAATATTTCTAAAATGCGATGTTTTGTACCAGGAACCATTCATTTATCTCTCTGTATTCCTAACCAAAATCAACAAATGAAGTATCATTTTAAAGGTCAACATCTCCGCTTTAGTGACATTAGAAATTAAGAAGGAATTTTTAGGAATTCGACCCATAAGGGGCTAAAGTATCAACATTTCTGCTGTGCACTTTTGTGTTATGAGCCATTTGAAATCTAACCAATATAGATAATTGAGTTATCATTTAAAATATAAGGGTCTCCACTGTTGTCACATCATATTTAGAAATGAGTACGTAATTCGACCCTTAAAGAGGAAAAATATCATTATACTAAACAAATAAACAATTGATACAAATGAGGCAGTTCTTCTTTCATCCTATTACAAACCCCCAAACTTTCTATTCATTGTATACGCAAAATTTTCACATGGGTCATCTAGTGTATATTGTTTCTATAAGGGTTTTTTTTTTTTTTTTTTTTTTTTTTTTTTTTTTTTTTTATTTTTTTTTTTTTTTTTTGTCACAAGCCATTATCTCCCTTCATACTTAACCGAAATCAATGAAAGAGGTGTCATTTTAAAGCATATGGTCTCCACTTTGGTCATTTCATATTTTAAGAAAGGAATTTTTTGAAATTCGATTCTTAAAGGGCAAAAATTTCAATATTTTTAAAATGTGTTTTTTTAGGTTGTCATATATCTCCATGGACACATATCTGAAATCATTTAATGAAGTATCATTTTAAAGATTAAAATCTACACTTTGGTGATATATATTAATACAGAATTCAACCCTTAAAGGGCGAAAGGATCAATATTTCTGCAACGCGTTTTTGTGCCATGAGCTATTTATCTCCCTTTGTATCTAACCGATACAGATTAATGAGGTATCATATTAAAGATTAAGGTCTCCGCCATCGTCACATTATATTTTAGGAAAGGAATTTTTCATAATGCGACTCTTAAATGGCAAAAATGGCAATATTTCTAAAATGCTTTTTTTTTTTTATCTCAAGCCATTTATTGCCTTAGATATCTAACTGAAATCGATAAATGAAGTAGGATTATGAAGAGTAATGTCTCACCTTTGGTGACATCATATATTAAGAAAGAAATTTTTTGGAATTCAACCCTTAAAGGGAAGAAGTATAAATGGTTCTTCAACACATTTTTGTATCACGAGCCATTAATATATAACCGAAATAGATAAATAAGGTATCATCCTAGATTAAGGTCTCCGCTGTGGTTACATCATGTTTTAAGAATTGATTTTTTTTTCTGAATTTAACCCTTATAGAGCAAAAATATCAGTATTTCGAAAATGTGTTTCTTGTGTCTCGAGTCATTTATCTCGCTTGATAATAAAAAAAAAAAATTAAAAAAAAAATAAAAAAAAATGATAAACTAGGTATCCCCCAAACGACTGAGGTCTTTGTAAGGTCTTTGGTTCCATAACACCATATTATAGGAAAGAAATTTTTCAAAATTCGACCCTTGAAGGGCAAAAGAATTAATATTTCTACAACGCTTTTTTCTGTCATGAGCCATTTATCTCCCTTGATACCTAACCAAAATTGATAAATCAGGTATCATTTTAATTAAAGTATCCACTTTGGTCACATCATATTTTACGAAAGAATTTTCTCCAAATGTAACTCTTAAGGGTAAAAAAAATCATCATTCCTAAAACTTATTTTTTACCTTGCTTGATGCCAAACAGAAATCAATAAATGAGGTACCATTTTAGAGACCAAGATGTCCGCTTTGGTCACACCGTATGTTATAAAAGGATTTTTTTTTTTATTCAACTCTTAAAGGGCAACAGTATCAATATTATTCCTACAATGTGTTTTTTTATTATGAGCTAATTATTTCCTTCAATACCTAACCTAAATCAATAAATGACATATCGTTTTAAAGATTAAGGTCTCCAATTAGGTAAAATCATAAATTAAGAAAGAATTTTTGGGAATTTGATGCTGAAAGTGGTCAGCATATAAGACAGTTCAGTTTGGAGCCAAGTCCCTAGATTGCAGTAGCAGATATCACAGAGATGTCAATAATCTGTTTTTATACAATAAGTAGCTTTTTTGATATATTTTTTCGGTTACAGAAACATTTTTGTTTTGCTATACAATTCCAATGTAAATATTTTATTCGCCCATAGATGTTGATACGCTGTGTGCATTTTGTTCAGGTTGGTTGTATTCTGTTAATGTCAGTGACAGTTTGTCATACATACAGTGTTTTGTAATATATTGGAAGTATTTTGATGTGTACCTAATACACTAAACAAATAAATATTTGCTACAAAAGTGTGGTTCTACTTTTCAATATATTACAAGTATTCAACCTCATAATTCGTGGTATTTTATTCGCAAAATTTTTGAACGGGTTGTCGAGTCTCTACATATTTGAATGCTCCGGGAGCAGGAAATCGCATTATATGGTATGTTTTTCAACTTTCCCACGAATAAAATATTCAGTTGTTGTTTGTTCATACCGTAAAATCACTTGGCAACTAGCAACTGAAATCACCTAGCGACTAACATGCATAGTTGCCTGGACCTGATTAACAACTGGTTGGTAACTAGTCGCACCATCCGTGGTGCTCCATTCAGTAACATTGAAAGTGGCTGATTTGTAACTCAAGTTACTAATCAGTTTCTTTTGAGTTGCTTCGTGTGAAGACTGCCTAAGGGTACCAGTTAGTAAGAAAATGGCATGTACAAAAGCAAGTGAGGGACATGTGTGGCAAGTAAAAATTGGTAGAAAGTAATAATAAATGAAATTAAGAAAAGAGAAAACATGAAGCAGCTCTTTCCATCCAACAGATCCCAATGCAAAATTTGCAACAGTTCAATACATACTATCAGCCTTCTCAATGGTGAAATCTTCACATTTTTGTTATAAATTAAATACCTCATATAAACGACTGTTTCATTAATGTTTTCACCAGAAATTTTTTGCACTTGTGGTATGGTCAGTGGAAGTAAATGTAAATATTGTTATTATGATGTATATAATTCACAAAGTATTATATAGATTCATTCTGCTTACAAACATAGTGGTAGTTATCACATATCAGCCTGAAACATTACTGGCTGCACGTATCTGGACTTATATTTAAAGCTGAAATTCAATTATCTGACTCGTACTTTGCTATGCACTTCATTTTACTATTTTTGCTTTTTCAGTCACATAGTTTCTCTTTCATGATTGCACAACAGCTGTTTTCAGTCTTTTCTGTGTTGTTTTTGTTTATCGATACAGCTAATTTCATCAGTTGTGCTATTGGATTTGCTATCACTGTATATTAAAATTGTGTCAACTATTTTCTGTGACTTGTGTGTGATTGTGTTGTGTGATGTTTGTTGGTTGTTTTCAGTATTTTGTTGGTCAAGTTTGTGAATTCATTGAGCACTGTTTCTTCCGCTGCTATAGCTTAATGGATGTGGCAACTTTATTGAACTGTTGTTAATTGTTTTTTGTAGCTATTAATTTTTAGTATTTTCAAGTCTGCCTCTATGGTTGTGGTGTAATAAGTGCTCAGCAAATGTCAAATTGCTTGTTCATGTTACTCTTCTGCTGTGTTTTTGTATATAGTATTGAAATTTCTGGGCATCCGGCCTATGTATATTGATTGGCACATCAGTTTATATATTCCCGACTGCTGGTACTGATTGATATTTAGATGCTAGAGTATTGTATTTATCCGGAATGCAATTCCCCCCTCCCCCACACCCAAATATATTACTTATTCTATGTGTGACTTTTTAGGGAGTGAGGGGATAATATTGCTCATAATAATTTGCTTGGAAAGATGTGATGTAAAATCACTTTTTCATTGCTGTGCAATCTGATTTTAGTGCTTTTATTGAATAACTCAACAATAATATACTAAATAAAGCAACGATACCACCGAACATAGCACATACTACCATCCAGAATCAAACTAAGTAACAAAGGTACACAATGAACTACATTAATAAATACACAGTAAAAATAAGTAATATATGTATAAAAAAACACAACACACACACAAGCAATACAAATCACGTACAGACATTTAAATACTAACACTGAAATTAACCATTAGCATCTACGAATATATTAACTGACTTGTCAACATTGTCGAGCAATATACAGGGTGTCCAGAAAAGGACTCCCTGATTTCAAAATTAAATATCTCGAAAACAAAGATCGATAGAGGAATGCAGTAAACGGTATGTTTATTGTGACAGCTGTAAGAAGTGTATACAGCAGTGTGAAATAATAGTTACAAAAGCTGCTAACAGATGGCGCTGTACGCTGTACAGCTCATATCAGCATACATAAGTGAAATAATCGTATGAAAACAATCTTTGCAAACAATCACATCACAATGTTTTCAAAATGTTCATCATTGGCACTACAGAGGTGGCGCAAACAAATTCGCCATCACATTTCGTAGTGTCTCGACCGAAATGGATTCACATGCCGCAGAGATCGCCGATTCCAGCTCGTCCAGCATGGCGGGATGCTTCGGGTAGATCATATCTTTCACTGTGCCCCACAAAAAAAAGTCACAGGGAGTCACATCCGGCGAATATGGAGGCCAATCCATGCCTGCACCAGTAAATTCGGGATATCCCAAAGCAATGACTCGATTCCCGAAGTATTCCTCAAGAAAGTGAAACACTTGTTCGGTCCGATGTGGTCAGGCCCCATCTTGCATAAACCATTCAGTACCTGGTCGATCCTCTAACGCTTGCTGTGTGGCAACAAATTGTTCCAAAATTGCAACGTAACGTGCACCAGTGACCGTTTCTCGAATAAAAAAAGGGCCAATAATGCCTCTGCTGCATACTGCAGCCCACACAGTAACTTTAGGAGAATACAGGGGTTTCGCTTCACACCAATATGGCTTTTCGGAACCCCAAAATCGCCAGTTCTGCTTATTCACATAGCCATTCAGGTGGAAATGTGCTTCATCTGTAAACCAGATGCAGCCAACATCAAATCCTTCACTATCAATCATTGTGAGCATCTGAGTAGCAAAGGCATCCCTTTAATGCACAGCTCATCCAGGTATGGCCTGGTGCGTTTGAATTTTGAATGGAAACGTGTGTAGGCTCTTTCGCAGTATTTTCTGCATGCTGGAACGCTTCAAACCAGTCTCCGATGCAATTCTACGGACGGATGACATTGGATTTCGCTGAATAATTCCAGACACTGTGGCGATATTTTCAGGCGTAACTGCGGTTGGCTTGCGGCCAACATGCCCCACTAGATCATCAGTTACGCTGCCTGTTCGTTGAAATTTTGCGAAGAACGTACGAATGGTTTTCGCATCGGGTCCTTTTGGAACATTAAATCGTGCTTGAAAACTTCGCCGTTTTGCTGTAGGACTCTCTTCTAACCTGTGGTACTCTAACACCAGAAAAACGCGTTGTTCAATGGTGTACATGGTTTTACTCTTCCTTCGGTACGCTAACCTCCTTTCATGTTTCAATGGTGGAACTGATCGCCCTGAGCTTCGGATCACTATTTAGGCATTACGTATGGCGATTACAGCGCCATCTGTTAGCAGCTTTTGTAACTATTATTTCAAACTGCTGTATACACTTCTTACAGCTGTCACAATAAACATACCGTTTACTGCATTCCTCTTTCGATCTTTGTTTTCGAGATATTTAATTTTGAAATCAGGGAATCCTTTTCTGGACACCCTGTACACAGACCAGACATCCAGGACATAGGATACAAGATCACATTAGAGCATTAATATGCACAAACCACTTGCCATTTTCTAAGCACTTATTGGACTACAGCCATTCACCCATCACTTTACATGCATACATAAAAATACTAAAAAATAATAATATCTACAGATAACAATTACAAACGGGTCAAGTACGTCTTCACAGTCACTAAGCCATATCAAAAGGTAAAAAAACAATTTGCAATGAATTGCAAACTTAACAAACAAAACACTAAAATAATTACAACATGCAAGAACCAACACAATCACATACAAATTGCAAATAATAAATACACAGATACAATAGCACTACTAATGAAATTAAGTTGTACAGATAGCAAAAACGGCACAGAAGACACTGAAACCAGCGGTTATGCAATAACAAAAGAACAACTTCGATTAATGAAAATGTTACAAATAGCAAAGTGGAATCTATAACAAATTAATCAGAATAATAAATTTGCTTGTAACCACCACAGCACCTGAATTTCAGGGTGGAAACTGTCCTAATAACATATCTTCTCTGAACACCTTGCCCATGTCTGGGTGTAGGTAGTTACCATAAGCAATGTTTACCCCTCCATGGGGAAATGGGGTGGTTACCCCCATGCCTTTCCCACTGTTACATCGTGAATAACTGTGATAGAGAGAGAATGTGGGGGGGGGGGTGAAGAGATGGTGCCAGTTCATTCAGGCCTACTCTTCTGAAAAACATCAAGGGGACCTACCAAGCTTAACATCCCCAACTGATGAATTAATCACCATCAACAGTGTCATATTCCCTTGCTCCATATGCACTGTGGAGAAGTTTTAGGTTTAACCAAAGACTCTTGTGCATGGGATTTGCGCCAATCCCGCGGGATTGGTACAAACAGTTTTTCAACGCATATATTTAAAACATAGTTACTTAAAACGTTAATAAATTAAATAATAATTAAATTAATATATAATTTTTAATTTTAAATGATAAAAATTAACAGTTAACAATATTTTGATTGGCAAAATGACATTAAAACTTTTTAGCGTGTCTTAAGTGTATTTCGAGGTTTTACATTTTTGTTTTTTAATCTAAACCAATTTTTAAATAAATACTAATAAAAATGGAAAATATTGAGTCTTAGGTCATATTATGTGCCTTACAATACATCACATAAGTTTAAAAATATGGTTTGCTTAATGGCCAAGTTACCAGAGTTTTTTTTTTTTTTTTTTTTTTTTTTTTTTTTTTTTTTTTTTTTTTTTTTTTTTTAATTCTAAATAAACGTTCCATAACATTGAGAAAAGGATTTCATTTCACAAAGTGAAGTGAATATACTCTGTAAAGTGTAGACTTGGCTCAGAACAAGATCTCATAACTTTTTGTCACTGCACAAGCACGAGACTTAGTCTTTTTTTAGTGATTCATTATTATATCTCCTGATTCCTTGATTGATATTACAGTTGATTCAATGTTATTAAAAGAAATTACTCACCAACACGTAAACTGTCAAGTATTTCAGATTTACTTATGTGGCGTAATGACGTTTTTAGAGTGGAAATTATTATTTTTTAGTAAGAAAGGAGACTTTCTCGGCGAATGATTGCAGTGAAGTCCTCATAGATTGTATCTCCGGATTTCATTGCAAACACACGAAATTACACATGTGAGGAAGACGGCGGAGACAGCCGTCGAAGTATGGAGTTCTTACAACACAATTCGTCGATACACCCGTGAAAATTTCATAATAACTTTTTTTACCTTTAGTCGAATAATAACAAGGAGAAGAGGGATTAATCGAAAGCCTGAGCGGCACATGTAAGAAGGTGGCTTTCGTCAAAAAACACATTGAGGCAGCGGCCAAAACAACAAGTCAAAGGATATAGGCCTATATTTTCCTTTTGATAGCTGTTAAATAAATAGGTACGCAATCGTTAAAATTACGATAACATTAGTGTCATATCAACAAATAATCAGATTTTCAGCCACAAATTAGGAAATTGTCACAATTACTTTATCTGGGAATAATGAAATCATGAATAAAAAGCTGTAACCGTGCGACACTTAAAAAATAATTATATAGTTAGGAAAGCGTACTAAATATGCACCATAACTTAAATTACAGAAATGTGTACTCGAAACAAACGTAATGAATACGTAAAAGTGTATTTATTTACTTACAAATGACGAAGGTTGACAAAAACAAACGCATGTTCACATGAGTCAAATGCCAAACAGGCAAACAGTGCAATACATCAGATAGAGACCGAGTGGGTCAGCGAGCCACGCAGACTGACACGCGTTTCCGCCGGATTTTGCAGATTGCGGATCCGCTTAATTTTGTGCGGGATCCGCCAGACTGTCTAATGATGCGGGATCCCGCTTTGCTGGATTGCAATCCCTAGCCACAACCAACTAAAATAATGGGGCAAGATTCAACATATCCTATGCACCTGATATTTTTGTTGGCCTCAGTGATCAGTAACATACTATCAATTTGCTTCTCCTTCTTTGCTGGCTTTTACTACTCATGCCCTCGTTATACTGTTGTGTACTTACATTATTAAAGAGGAATCATTCAAAATATTATTCTGAGTTGTATTTGGTGCTGCAATTCTCTTGCCTTTAGTATTGGTCAGTTATGGGTTTAGTTTCTCTATTCCTGCTTCAATCAATATTGCATAATGTTATATTGGAGGTTTGCTCAGTGTTGTATATATAGATAGAATTATCTTGGATAACTAGCTAAATGAATCCGCTGGTGAAACACAATGTTTTGGCAGTCATATTCTCTGCTGTCATTGTCAAATGACATAGTGTGAACTCTGTGCAGTATATAAGCAGCCCTATGGATTCATTCAGCTAATTACACTAGAATATTTTTTTTTTCAATACTGCATTGTTATTGAAATGCACAACGCATAAGTTTCTATAGTTAACTTTGGAGTTAAATATTTTTATATATTTGCAGCATTCCTCTCTGCACTTTACTGAATCAACATCTGTCAGTATTGGCAGCAAAATTTCCAGCTACTAAGTTTCTGAAAAGTATATCAACAACCTGCATCCCAAATTTCCCAGACAGCAATCTCCCAACTATTTTTGTGTATTATGAGGGAGAGCTAGTAAAACAGCTAATCGGGGCACACAATTTCCGCGGTATGAGCGTAACAGTTGATGGTAAGTATCATTTGAAATAAAAATTACCAATCAGATAAATTGTGAATGCCCTTTCACTTTATTGTAATATTTTAAACTAGCATTTGTCTGTTGCTTCATGCATGTGGTTCTTGGTGGATAGAAATGCTCTACCATTTTTTTTCTTTCTAATATTAAATATTGCCATAGAGAGGCAAAAAAATAAAATAAAAAAACAACCATAGTTATGTGTAGTTAGAGGCTACAAATAAGATATATTTGAAGATGGCAAATAATTTTTTTCTTATTATAATAAACACACAAAAGAGGGGAAAAAAACAGTCTATTATGCTGATCCATTATTATTATGTAATTTTTGTAGTGAAGTATGGGTAGACATAACAATAAACACCCATGAATAAAGAGCTAATTTTGGTAAAAATGGAAAGGAGACATTATGCAAAAAAAAAAAAAAATTTCTTTATTATTTTGTATAAATCGTTCATAAACTGAAGTAGTAGTAGTAATTTTCCCTATTCATTGGTAATGGTCACTTAGTGCTGATCATTTTGATGTATCAGTTGCTGTTGCTTATTGGTTGTGCTTTTTTTATTTATTAATCACTGACTGGTTAGTAAAATTGGTTATAACAGGGATATGATTTAATGATAAAATAGTAGGAGAATAAGTTTTATTACTTTGGTGAGTCAGTTATACATTGAGTTATATCTAAGGCTATTTTCCTGTATTTCCTCACATTGCAAGAATCACTACTAACACCATGCATACAACATCAGATTTAATGCAACCAGGATCATTATGTATAAAATAAAATTTCATATTAAATGACTCTGTGACTATGACCGTGTGTGATTTTTTGCATTTAGTCCAGGACTGACACCGCTCCCCACACAACGATTTGGTTAATTTTGTAATAACAGTCCCGTGCTCCTACCACTCTTCACTGGATTATAACTTAAATGTAATTTGTTTGCACTTCAGCCAGAGGCACATTAATAATAACAGAAAGGGCATGAAAGTAGAGCATCCTAAATATTATGCCCTATGGTTAAGTTTTAGTGTCCAGGCTGCATTTCAGCTTAGCACACAAACAAATTCAACTCTTATTGGTACCAATACGACTATGCTGTTAATCCAATGTATGGATGGTTTATGCAAAATAAAATTTAAAAAAATCCATGTTTAATATCTGTTTTCAATTGGTGCCAAATCAAAGTGCACCAAGATATTTATATTTAAATTCACAATTTAGTTATGCTTTACGAAGTGCATCTATGAAGTAGTGGTTTGATTAAAGGGTGTTCTACAATATGATGGATTCTTATGTGACTCGACAACAAAAATCAAACGTGAATAATATTTTTTTTTTGACATCTCGCTTAGTTCTTGAGATATCGTGAGTTGCTTAGTTCGAAATGTGGCCTGGACAAAAACAAAAATTCACTAAGGCCACCAGAAACTACATGCTGGACATGCACAATGGGTGTTTATTTTTCTTACTAGTAGATTTTAATCTGAACCATAAGCTCAAAAATTTTAATAAATTCCATCCAAATTGCTGTGATTTTGTAATGCCTTTTCAAACTCTTACACATGCAAGCTTGCTTACATATTTATAATAGTCCAGCCCAGTGTTTCTCAAACTTTTAGGGGCATGTACCCAGGCCCGCCGCTAGCTGTTTGAGCGCCCGCGTGCAATACCAATTATGCCGCCCCCTGTCTAACTAGCCAGTGGTGGATTTAGGAAATTTCCGAACCGGGTCAGAAAACTGTGAGATTGCCGCCCCTTCAAACATTATTTGCCACCCCCATTGTTGCCATTCCGAGTGTCGCCGGCCGACCGAAGCAGCTGTTGAGCTTAAAAAAAAAAAAAAAAAAAGGGGTCGCCCCTTACATAATACACTGCAAATTTCGTTGCGGCGACAATGGAGTGGCAACTATCGCGGGGTGGCGACTGTCGATCGCTCGTTTTGCCGCCCCCCCTCGATGTGCCGCCCGCGTGCGGTGCACACGTTGCACGCCCGCTTACGGCGGGCCTGCATGTACCCCTATAAAATGTCCCAGGCACTGGCGAACCCCTTGAAAAAAAACTGCAACCCTTAAGCTCCACTACTAGCGACAATGAGGACTATTCACATTGTGCATGTTAGAAACATGAAATAGCCTGCCCTCCATTACATAAATCTTGTCGCGAACCCCTGTGATCATCTGGTGAACCCCTAGGGGTTTGCGCACCGCACTTTGAGAAACACTGGTATAGACTATCAAAGTTTTGAAGGCGATGAAACCCATCATTGTGACTATAATATGGTCATTCACTCCAATTGGCAGACATTTCACATTTGCTGTAGGTTTTTCTCAGTTCCTGTAGCAATCTGATATGGTACTCAGTTTAATTCCATTAATAACTATTTCTCTGATATGTTTCATGTATCCTAAACTAGTAAAATTTCATTCTGTTCCCACAATGAACGATATCAACAGAAAATGATAAAAATGGGCAAAACCTTCAAAAGAGAAAATGACTTTCTGGTGTTACTAATATTTGTTTTACTGTTCAGTAGCTTTCACTATTATTTAACTTAGTACATTGCATATAATTAATGTATAATATAACAAATTTCAGAGCTTGAATGGATTTTGGCAGAAGCAGGTGCTGTGAAGACTACTCTTGAAGGTGACCCACGACCAAAAATTAAAGATGTACTTTTCTCAAAGTTAAAAGAGGATGACAACAATGATTGGTAGAAATTGTACAGCATTTCATGTTTTTGTGTGTAAATTTTAACAATGCTCAAGTTTTTATACATGAGTTACATTTTTAAATAAATATTAACTAGCAAATCTTTCACTATTTCACACTAAAAAAATGTGCTGTTTTCGCACATGATGTTATTTATTCATATATTACTAGAAAAAATGAAGGGTTTGGCATTCTCAATCTATAAATCTTATACACAGAAGTGTGTATACTTATATTTCACCATGCTGACCACTGGTGTTTGTGAGTGGAAGCAGCCTCAAGTCTCCCCGTCATGCACTATGGAGGTTACATGTCAGTAGCTGGGGGTTGTAGGAGATGTGATGGTTGAAAGTGGGGTTGACCTAGGATACTTTCATATTTCGACCAAAATATTCTAAAAAGGCTTTGGAATGTTCAAGAATTACATTCTTCAGCTATTAGCAAATGTAAATGATTTAGTGTGTGACTCGATTTTGATGGTGGGTAACTGATTTGGTAGGGAGTAACATAAGATTTCTGGAGTAAAAAGTAGCCTAAGTTACCATTTAAAACAAAAACATTCCAAATCCATGACAAACCATGGGCACCAGCTAGTTTTTATTTAAACTTTGGTAGCCTTAATTGACATGTCAACAACCAGTTTATCTGTTGGTATGAATGAAAGCACAAATACATGCCCACAAAATACAAATTGTCTCTCACAACACCAACAGATTTAGCTGCTATTGTAATGATGGTTCAAAGTACTTCCACACAGCTAACAGTGCATCTCAACTCTGGCAGAGCAAGTAAGTCTCCAATACAGCCTGAATATTAAATTCTTCTGCCTTGTAACACTTATATTAGTGTAAATGCATGATGATTATAATGAAACTGCTGCTAAGCAATGAAAATTAATGTAATGACATTCAAGTAATAAAATGTCAACACAGCTGTGTCAAGAGCTTCACTACCTAAAATTCTAGTCCTATTTTCCCCCCCATTTCTTGTTTATACTGAATTCTTTGAGTTCAATTTCCACACTTTGAAATAATTTAGTAATTTTAATTTTAGTGTTTTGGCAAAATTTTTCAGCACCTTGCTTGGTAATTTATTCCAATCCCAGATTCTATAGTACCTGCCTCCTTCCTCCAACAATCTGGAAGGAAATGCTTATTTTACAATAGCACAAGGCGTGACAGTACTGTAACATCAGAACAAATTGATAAATTAGTTCTCATTGTATTGTTTAAAAGCAAATTTTTCTGTTTTGAGACTTATGATTAAACATAGGTTTCTTACATGGACAGCAGGAAGATAGTTAATCATGGTCCTGTGTAAACACAGATAGTTGGTTGCAGTAAGGCACACATCTTTAAATGGATGACATTTAACTATTGCTATTTGTAACTTTAAAATGTATTTAATGTACTATTTGTATGAAATACAATATTACAAACTATCAGTATATGAATAATAGAAACCAAGAAACTGCTGTTCAGCACTAAAGATAGGATAGGGAAAAAAAATAACCCATCACTTACCGCAGATGAAGGCAGGAGTGTGAGATAAACACATAAAATACACAAACACAAATTGCACAATATTTCAGTAAGAAACCTTGGTCATTTGAGAGGTGAGACATATGGCAGGGGGGAAGAGGTGATCACATCCTGACCCACCACTTGATTCAGGTGGCAGGTTGGGTATAGAAAGGAAAGACAGGAGGAGAGAATCTGTGACATAATAATAATTATTAATAATAATATTTTGGGCCATTCCCTTTTTTATGACTCTAGAAACATGTGAATTAGCTTTCACAGGCAGCCATGGTCAACACAGCCACATGAGTGTGTTTTGGCTATTGCAGCAGAGTTGAGGGGGGGGGGTGAGAAAACAGACAATAACAGTGGAGATGTTAATTTTGGGAAGGAAATAAGAGGTAAAAACAATTTGTATATAAATTAAACTTGCAAGTGATGAGTGTAGAGGCAGAGGAATATGCTATTTTATAAATACTACTCAACTTGTTAGTAATTTCCGTAGTTTGATTGAGAAGTAAAGTTTTAATCAATTATAAAAAGGTTAAGCATATAGTATGAATTTTATTAGACTACTCTATCAACTAAATTTAAGATTATAAGATTTGTTTAGAATGTACAAGTATTTGGAAAAAAAATCATGCCTGGTACATGTGGCGAAGGTTGTGGGCATAGGGAAAAGTAAATGAAGCACTCCCATGGTTTAGTCTGTGTTATTATTTCTTAAATTTTGGAAGTAAATAGCATAGAACAGTAGTGTACTAAAATAAATTGTAAAGAACGCATTATTGCGAACAGCAATTCTTTATTACATGTCCGCAGCGCAACCAATTTCACAGTTTATAACACTTCTGCGCTGTAACTGGGCCCATAACCAATGTTGTTATTACTTAAATTTTGGCAGTAAATAGCGTAGAACAGTAGTGTACTAAAATAAACTGTAAAGAACGCGTTATTGCGAACAGCAATTCTTTATTACACGTTCGCATGCCAATGCGCAATACAAGGGACAACAACATAGACCAGCGAGATTACAGATGATGCAAAGAATAATTTAACATCTGTGCATTTCACTGATAATCTCTACAGTCTGCTTTGTATTAGAGATTAAAATATCATAAGATAGGGTAGGGAAAATAAACAGCTACCCGTCACTTACCAGATGAAGGCAGGAGGGCGAGACACGTGTCTCACCTAGTGTTGCAAATTGAAAAAAAACATTTTGTTTTTTTTTCAAAATTTTGAAAAAAAACATGAAAAAAAACATGGCACCGTTGTTTTTTTTCTAAATTTGGTTTTTTTTCAGAAAAACAATATATTTGATAAATTATAGTTTTATTTACATTTTACATTGTTGTTTTAAATATTACTGAATGATATAAATTATTACATAATGTTTGATAAATGTATCTCTATAGGTTACATAATATTATTCATCATCGGTGTCAGTATTAGTATCACATTCACTGGAATCAGCGCTACCAACACTAGTTTGGTCGGTGTCGGTGTTTTCACTTTCTCCTTCTGTTTCCTCTAGTTCCATCACTTCAGAAACATTTGCATTTCCTTTTCCTGGTTGTTCTTGTATTGTTCTCAGACGATTTTTAGATTTCAATTTTAAATTGTGAGCAATGTACACAATTTTGCTAGCTCTATAATTTGTCAGTCTATTCCTTTTTTTGGAATGAATGTCACTGTAAGTACTAAATGTTCTCTCAACTGCAGCCGATGTAGTTGGAAGGGTTAGAACTCTGATCGCTACTTTAGATAAGGCAGTCGACTTGCAAAGTCCTGCCCACCAAGCAATAGGAGTAAGCTCTTGTGATTTCGGATATCGATTACGCGCAATATTTCATCGTTGGAAGACCGTGGCATTGAGCTTGTCACTGTGGCACCGTTCATAAATACTGCGCCATTAGTTCTGTATTACGGTCTTTTAAGTTTGAATTTAAATCTATTAACATACAAAATATGAGCTTTATTTCTTTTCAATAGTTGGTTTACGCAAACGGTTGCAAGGAAACGATTCATAATTACTGACAATTTTATGACTCGGTATCAGTATCACTATGCGCTGGCACCGTTCGTAAAAGGAAATTTTCAGTCAATGTCGCCAATACTTTCGTAATTATTGTTTTACTGAACCAGAAAAATATAGTACATTTAAAAATTAAGATAAGTACTTAGTATAAACTCTAAAACAGTCATATTAAACGATAACTGCCTTACAAAATTGAGATTTAGTAGTTGTGAAAAAAAACGTGTTCCAGAAAAAAAACATGTTTTTTTTCAAAGTTTTTTTTCATGTTTTTTTTCAGGCTTGAAAAAAAAACCGTTTTTTTACAACACTAGTCTCACCCTCCTGCCTTCATCTGTGGTAAGTGACGGGTAGCTGTTTATTTTCCATATCCCATCTTATTTTCAGTGCCTCGCAGCAGTTTCTTTGTTTCCATTATCCAGATGAAAAGATCAGAAAGATAGGCAAGGCAATCAGGGATTTGCACAAAAAGGTTTAGGGTCCTCGAGATTCAGTCTCTGTGGGGAGGGTGAGAAGAATGGCTGGGAGCTGATAACAGGTCATAGGGAAAATATGGTTAGCACAATGAAGAGGCCAGGGACTTTAAAACTTGTGGGGAGAAACAGGTTTGACTTGTTATCAGAATTAGGATATGTTGTGTAAATGGAGTAGCTAAGGTAGAGTGAGCCTTTAGGAATATGGGGCATGCAATGAAAAAAATGGCTCTGCCATGGGACAGGTGTAAGACCTCTTCTACAGGATCAGTGGGGAAAATCAATAATGTTAAAGAAATAGAGCTTTAGAAACAATGACAGGGACAGAATTGGGAAGGTGAAGGTTAAAGCTGAAAATATATCAAAGTAATAAGAGTTATTGGTGAACTGTAGAAGTGTAATTAATAAAGTGAAAGAATTTTGAAACTTAGAGGTACACAAACCATTTGGTTAAAAAGAGAACCAAACAAATAGGTTCTCCTGGTGGTTACTGAGTGTACTGTAGAGATAGACAACCAATTGATGGAGTGGTATTCATACTTATTATCAAAGATTACTACAGTTCACTGGTGTTCATAAATTATCACAGAGTTAATAGGGGTAGACTTCTGGGTATTAAAAAAATCGGGGTGTTTACTGCTTACCATGGTGGAAGAATGAACGATAAAGATGAGGCTCTTGGGAATATGTTAAAATCATAATCAAAGTTGACAGAAGAGCATACAGTAGTTGTTATTGGTGGGGATTTAAATTTACCTTGTTTAAAGTGGGTAAGAAATAAGATTAATAACACGAGGGAACAGATATTAACACAAGGGTACGAAATATGTTGCATTTCTTCATAATAAACCTTGAAGATAACCTAATAGAGTGTCAAGTGATTAAAGCAGTTCTGATGGAAAAGTGCAATAGTGGTACAGGTCCAAAAAAAAGTATGACACATAGGATCAAAAGTTATAGGCAATCAGTTTGACATGAGTAATAGGTAAACTAATGGAGAAATTCATATGTAATCACAACAGAAATGTCTGAGGAACGTAAGTGGTTTTCAAGTTGACAAAATGGCTCTGGGCAAGGGTATTCATGTGAATCTCAGTAGGTTATAAGCAAGATATTTCGGATGAACTGGACAAGGGAGACCAAATTAATAGTATAAATGTTTCTCGGGAAACAAACCGAGTAATACTATTATTTATAAACAATATTTTGGAAACAAATCTCCGTTGCCATCTTCAGGTGTAGTCGTAAGACTTGAAGTTTGCCTAGAGCACTTTGTTTAAAAACTGGCATGGCAATGACAGACTTTGAAATACTGCTAGGCAATGTAACAGACTTATTAGACGCCCATGGAACACAAAACACAGTGTGTTGCTGA
The DNA here is from genome assembly GCA_031002005.1 of Vandiemenella viatica. Taxonomy (NCBI): domain Eukaryota; kingdom Metazoa; phylum Arthropoda; class Insecta; order Orthoptera; family Morabidae; genus Vandiemenella; species Vandiemenella viatica. Next base: position 48,188,609 of record CM061919.1, on the reverse strand, counting down.
CGAGCAGCCTCGATAACAGGTATCCATGCATCACTTACTTGGAAACCACAATCCCAGTTAACCAGATCAGATACAAGGCGAATTTCAAACACTTCTATAATGACACTGTCCCAGAAGCCTCTTGCATGTGCCAGCATCTTAGTCCTTTTTCCAAACTTTGTCCTTTTGCCCCAGGCGAACATGTTGAGCATGTTGCAAACAACGTTGTTTAACACACCATACTGTCTGACTGATGTACTTCTTTCTGCAGTCACATGGGATGCAGTAAATTCCTGGTGTATGAAAGGCAAGCTCATCCTTTGGAGAGCACAAAATGTTTCTTAGTTTTGGAGGATGTAGGAAATGGTCTTAATATCATTTCTTGGTAGAACCCTTCCAATCATCAATGTTGTGGTGCCAGAGTAAGGCAAGAAGGCTAAGTGATGATGTGGAACATTATCGGGGTTATAAGGCCTGCATTCTATGTCCTGGAATGCCAATTGTATCTGATGTTCACTGTATCCATTCTGTCTGAAGGTATGACACAGATGGTCTCGCCCGAGAAATAACGCCAAGAAAAACTGCATTCATTTATAACTAACCTCTACGGAGAAGATATTTATCATTGTGTTAAGCGGTTGGAGGATCTACGCAAGAAGAGGTCCAGATTTGTTAGTGCTCTTGCCTTCCTCTAACGATGCCAGGACCAGAACCAGAACATGTACCTTTTTTTTTTTTTTTTGCAGAGATTTGTCACCCAACTAAGTATTTTGCAGCAAAGAAAATTCTATGAAAGCCATTTTGTCTCATGTGAGGGAGATGATTCAGTAAAGCAGGCCTGAGTTAGTCTGTTTCTCAATCTTTTCTTGGTTGCCACGTTTTTGTTTAACTACCTGCACCGTGATACCTGGGAGTGTGTAGAAGCTGTACGGTCGCTGAAACCCACAGAGTTCAATGCTTTTGCTACAGCACGACAATGTTGGAAATTCTCCCAACTTGCCAGCACGTTAATGCCTCTTCTGAACCTAATAGGACAGTAATTAATCTGAGCAGTGGTGAATTAGACACTGCCACTATTTCGGTGCTATCTAGGGGGCTAAATTTTGTACCAGTACCCAAGATTATTCCATATGGGGAAATTCTCACTGGTGTCGAGCTGGCCATTTGTGGTTTGCCTGTGAGGGCTGCTGAACAGATAAGGTGAGAAACCAACTGTATCTTATGCAAGGCCAAACCACCTCGGTCCAACACCACAGCTGCTGAGTGTAAAGCACTTTGGTCCTTGTGTCACAGCAAAGATGTATCTTACCAGCAAGCAAATAAGGAGAATGTTTCGGTGGCTCTTTACTGTGGCAGATTATCAGCGGAAAGTGGAAGAACTTTCGGTGCGTTCCTCTCACCAAAAGGTGTCGAAGGATCTAGCAAATGCAGTAGCGAAGAAACCGTAAGCTCTTATGAAATTTTCGGATTTACTGGAATACACTATTAAACAGTTAAAACCTCGTGCAGCTATTCCACCCAGACTTTACTGATCGTCTAATATCTGTAAACAAGGAATACCATTACGGCCAATAGTGTGTACTATTGGATTGCCCCATGTGAAAAATTCAGCGGAATTTTATTAATATCATTAAAGAACTTTGCCTGCGTCAACAGGATTTAATGGTTAGCTATGATGTGGTTTCCCTCTTTGTAGGTTTCCTCTGTCTGATAAACTATCTTTACTACAACAGCACTTTGAGCCCAGGTTAATTGAGTTATTTCACCACACATTGCAATCGTCGAACTTCTTGTATGAAGGGCACTACTATGAATAGATTGATGGAGTAGCAATGGGTAGTCCTTTATCTCCTGTTATAGCTAATTCCTTCATTTTAAGGAGAAAGCATTTAAAAGTGTTCCCATGAAGCCTAGTGCCTTTTATCAGTACATGGATGATAAATTTGTCATTTTACCCCATGGTAAAGACAACCTTGGTAGGTTTCTCTTTCACACAAACAGTATCAATACAGACATCCAGTTCACGAAGAAAAGGGGGGGGGAAAGGCCTCCTGTCCTTTTTGGACATTCTTATTGAAAAGAAATCTGATGGAACTTTAGGAAACACTGTATACAGAAAGCTAACAAACACAGACCTGTACCTAAATGTGCGCAGTTATCACCATCAAGCACAGCGCAATACAGTGCCCACTACTCTTGTCCACAGCGAGAGGGCAATATGTGATGAGGACAGCCTACCTGGCGAGTTAAAACATCTACATCATACCTTCAGACAGGATGGGTACAGTGAACATCAGATACAATTGGCATTCTGGGAAGTGAAATGCAGGCCTAGTAACAGCGATAGTGTTCCATACAATCACTTAGCCTTCTTGCCATATCCTGGTGCCATAACATCAAGGATTGGAAGGGTTCAAGCAAGAAATGGCATAAAAACAAACTAAGGAACATTTTGCACTCTCCAAAGGATGACCTTGTCCTTCATACACCGGGAATTTATTGCATCCCATGTGACTGTGGAAAGAAGTACATCAGCCAGACAGTATGGTATGTTAAACAACGTTGTTTGGAACGTGCCCGACATATTCGCATGGGGCAAAAGGACAAATCTGCGGTGGCGGAACATAGTCTGGAACAATGAATTAAATTTTGAATCACCTAAGGTGCCAGCACATGCAAGAAGCTTCTGGGACAGCATCATTAAAGAAGTGTTTGAAATTCGCCTCGCGTCTGATCTGGTTAACTGGGATTGTTGTTTACAACTAAGTTATTGAGGCTGCTCGTCAGCAGCGCTCTGTTTTTTGTGTTCTGTGGGCGCCTAATAAAGTCTGAGATGCTGCTAGGCAATGTAACAATGTCTGTCATTGCCATGCCAGTTTTTAAGCATGCTCTAGGCAAACTTCAAGTCTTATGACTACACCTGAAGATGGCGACGGAGATTTATGTCGCAGAAATATTGTGTATAAATAATAGTACTACTTGGTTTTTTTCTCGAGAAACATTCATAAATAAACCGTGTTCATTTACATATTAATAGTGTAGCACTAGATGTTTCAAAAACCTAAGGTGCTAAATAAGGTAAAAACACTTGGATTGGATGAAAAATTGTGTGCTGGTTAGAGGAATTCTTAAATGGTAGAAAGCATAAGTTATGGTAGGAAATCTATATATTTATATAAAGGCAATGTCCATGTGTGTATCCTCTATAGACTAAAAAACCTGACTGATTTATGGATTTTTTTTTTGTAAAATGGTCCATGTTGTCAGGGGAAGGATTAAAGCTATTCAAATTCTCGATCTGAAAAGCGGAAAGAAACTATCACTCACTCACAAGAAGAATTGGCTCAATGCAAATGCCAGGTGGCACAGCAAATCATTTCTTACTTCAGTAGTACCGCTCATATATATAATTCCTTTTCACTATTTAGCGCCTTTAATTTAATTGATGGCTGCATGTTGGAGGCTGGCAGCCAACTGATTAAGCCTGCCACGCCAGTGGCTCATGGTCACTACTACTGGAGAAGAGCCATAAGCTTGAAAATTTATTCTATGTGTGTACGTGTTTTGTTTCTCTCTTTTTTTCATTCATGTATTGACGCCGCAGGAATCCTATTCTGTGGTAAGCGGTGGTTTTGTTCTATCCAAATGTTTAATATATTCACTTTCAACACCTTTGTTTCCTAATAACATAGACTAAACACTAAAAGACTATAGGACTGATTTACGTTCAGTTTTTTTGCAAAAGACCCGTGTTGTCTGGAGAAAGTTTAAAGCATCTGAAATCCTCGAACAGACCTGCAGCAATGAAGTAAAACCAAATTACATATATAAAAGCACGTGCGTGTCTGCTATAGACTAAAAAAACTACTCGGCCAATTTATGTGCAGTTTTTTGCAAAATGGTTGGCGATGTCAGGAGAAGGTTTAAAGCTACTGAAGTTCTTGATCTGACCTGAAGAAAGAATCAGTCATTCACTCATAAGAAGAATTGTGTTATATGTGTAACCCTGGTGGCACAGGAAAAGCCTTTCTTGTTTCAGTGGCAACCATACAAGCACAATATAATGTTGCATTGGCAATTGTATCATCTGCTATTGCACCGACTCTTTTGGATGATTGCGGAAATTCAGCACTTTAATTGCTATTGAATTACAAAACTGTCCAGAAACATCGTGAACAAGTATTCCGGTGATGCAATATAATAATATTGGATGACTGCAGAACGGCACATAAAATATCTTTAGAAGCATTGCATCAAACATTGCAAGATTTACTTGGAAGTGAACATCTATTCAGAAGAGATCTAACATTATGAGCAGGTGATTTTTGACAATCACCTGTTATTTCACATTCAACCTCAGCTGATTAACTAAATGAGTGGAGATACTTTTTAATAAATTTTCATTGATGACAAATGTGTTTTAAATTGCAAAATAAACTTTTTCCAGAACATTTTACAGTTGTTTATCCAAGAGCATTGCAATGAACTATGAATGAAACAGTAATTCGAAGCATAGAAATAATAATGCATATGAAAATATGTAATTTTAACTAAATACAAACTTTGAAATGTGTTCATTTAATCTATAATTGTACAAAAGTCCATCAATAGTGAAGCATTTCTGGTCAGCTAGTGCTGTATAAAAATAAGTGGAAGAAAAATTGGGAGTGCCACAGGGAAGCACAATGAGATCCATTGCTATCTATCCATTATTCTAATGAATGATTGCGATGACAGTTTAACATCAGGCGTTAGATTGTTTACACATGACAAAAATAGGATCAAAACGGGAAAAGCCTGGACAACTGTAGGTTGATCCAGATAGGATATCTAGCTGGATAAGTCAGCATGAAATGAAGATAAATGCAAACGAGCATCAGCTTATTAGGTACACAAATGAAAATCTAAAGGATGATTATGAGTTGGGGAAACAATTGCTTGCTGTAGACTTGAAAGTACTGCAGTACCTTGGCATAACATTTGATAAACTCAACTGGGCAGGTAGCAGGAAAAGGTTTCAAAATCCTGCACTTGGAGAGAGGGATGAGGGCTAGTAGCAGAAAAGTAAGTGAATTGGGTTACAAAACTCTGGTCAGACCGTTGCTTGGATATGGTGATGTAGTATGGGACCCATATTTTTGCAATATAAAAAATGGAGGCAGTGCTAAGAAGGGCTGCTAGATTTGTCTCTGGAAATTACAGCATAACACAATCAGTAACTAATATGATAAAGGAGTTGGAATATGATTCATTGGAAGACCGGAGTACAGTGAAGAGTGTCATGAGAGAGTGCAATGCGTATATTGGTGAAGAGGTGTGGAAAGATATTGCTCAAAGAATTAAGTGAAGTACTTGGAAGGGAAAGGATAACCATGACCACAAGCTGGCACTCAATTTTTAGCATAATGATGTGAGAAAATGTTCTTTTGTAGGTACAGGGATCATGGATTGGAATAAATAACTAAGAGAAATGATCTATAATTTATGAAATCTCTGAACGAATTTAAAGCTGAAGTTTGTAGGAGGGTACAGAGAAGAGGAAAAATGCCACCAGAGTGAGCACTCCATTACAATTATTGAGATGGTCTGATGTCCAGATTGAGTTGGTAGACCAATTCCAACCTCCAGAATGTGGTTTTCAGGGAGTGCTCCAATGACTGCCTACAAAAGAGTTCTTGAAGCAACAATAGCTGTGAAGAAATAGGGTGGTTTAGATTTTGGGAGTAATCTGTTTTATCAGTAACTTCATTTCTGTGTGTTATATTCAGCTTCTGTCTCTCGTTATAAAAAGAGCAGTATTTAACTCTGATATAGAGCGCTCTGGTGACTCAGTGGTCAAGGTGTGACTGGGGAGCGAAAGGGGTCACTGTCTCGGTGGGGATTTTGATATGCTCTTAACATGACCTTCACCTCTGGCACAGCTTGCTGCGTAATGTGAAGTACGTTAGAACGCTTCCGTGGTTCGGATTCCACGTTAAACTGTAGGTCCCCTGTACCCGGTAGGGTTGCCAGATTAGGTTAATGCAGCTACAACAGGGGCAGAATGTGCAGCCAATAGAAACCTTGTCAGCAGGTTTCTGTCATTTCATCCACATGGAATTATTACTATTATACTCCAATGTAATAATGCTTCTGTCTTTCATCATAAAAGAGCAGTGTTTCACTCCAATATAATTATGCTACGATTGACATTATTTTGTAGCGAATTTCTTTTCGGCGAGTATTCCCTATTGTCCTTTTACTCCTTCCACACTTCCTTGAAAAACTAACTTTTATTCAATGTGTCTGCTGTGTAGATGTTGCAGGCAGAAACCATCCAAATATATTTTTGATCAATATATATTTCACTTTGAATGCCTTAACTTTGGTTTTACTTTTACAGATTTAACAGATATTTGTTTTTAATAGAGAATTGAGCAAATGTAAAGCCTTTTGTAAAAGGGAAGGGCCATAAAAAAAAAAAACCTTGGGAAACATCTTGGTTTTCTCTTGGCAGTTCTGTCAGCAAATCCTATTCCCACATCCATAAGGCAAAATCCCTGCAGTTTCTGGACAATGCATTCCATAAGTTATGTAATACAGATGAAAGGTCTCTGGTGCCAGGGTAAGGGAAGGGACACACTACAGAGAAGCCACATCCTCCATGTTGCGGGGTGTAGCCCGTCTACATGAATCAGCTCCACTCGTAAGTCTGTACATGCTTTAAATGCCAAAATAACACTTAATTTGATGAAAGTTCTTTATTTAAAATTGAGTTATGACGGATATTTTTTTAACTTACTTCACAGCACATATATAACAAATAAATTTCTTCAACTGACATGTAGGGATTTTAAAATACAAGACTGCAATGCAGACAAGCTCTCCTTTCCTTTTAATTGCGAGATCATTAGTTTCATTAAAGTTCATTTACTACTGACATAGAATCAATAATAATCAGATAAAATGAACAAGTACTTACAACAAAATTCTTCACTAATAGATTCTCTGATACCAGCAGCTGATGTATACAATCATCAGCAATAAATGCTCAAGTTTACTCTCTCATACATTCTTAAAATTCTGTCACAACCTTATATTACGAATAATATAGTCATAAGATTTTCATTTTTATCACATATCCTGATCTTTAACAGTCTTCCTCAATTAACTCATAGCACTTATCACTGAAGACTTTCAATATTTAATACATGAAGTATAACATATTTAAAACTAAGTTTTTATATGAACAATGTAACAAAACAAACCAACAACATCTGAAGTGAAAATAGTTTTACACACTGCTAAACATTTAAAAAATAAATATGCATAATGTAAAAATTTTCATTGCGAATAAATGTGAATTCGTACTTCAAACTGTATACAAAAATATCATTAATGGAAAAATATAAATATTTTAGCAGTGATATCCGACTAGTTGACATGGTTGCTCAACACATTCGTCTGGATATTTTGTCTTCTTTAACTGTAAGCCATGTGTATTGTCAACTTGGCCTTTTTCTGACTTTCTATTTTCTGCAAAGACTCAAAATCCATTTCTTTAGCATTATTTAAAATACTCAGGTACATTAATTCAGGGAGATTTGATGACAAGTTTAAGATACTCGTGTAACTTACAGAGCAGTTATTTAACTTGAGAACAGCCAATTGCTTGCAGTTCAGAACATGAGTAATACCTTCATCTGTTATATTATTCTTGGAAAGATTAAGGTGTTTCAATCTCGACAGATTTGGTAGGTATATCATTCCTTTATCAGTTATGTTACAATCTTTAACATTTAGCTGTTGCATCTTATGACAGTTACATATATATTTCAGTCCCTCATCTGTCAAAGATTTGCACATGGCAACAGTCAGTCCCTCCAGGTTGGGGCAGTTCTCAGAAAGACTCTTGGCACTGCTGTCATCTAGTTTGCTATTTGTGAGGTCCAATTCGACAAGTTTAGAGATTTTTACATCCTGAAAACTCCAGCTAATTCTAGAAGGACTTATGTGTGATGCATTTGGTATCTGCAAAATTTGCAGTTCTGGTAGCTTAACGATGTTATGGAAACATTCTTCAGTTAACTGAGAACAGTCATGAAACCTTAGTTTTACAAGTTTCTGGCAAACTTTGACTGGAGTGAGGGAGGCAGCAGTAAATCCAAAGCCATAACCATCCAGAACAAGGCCTTTAAGCTGGTTTCCTTTTTTCTCAATGAAATATAATATACTGTCATCCCTCACTTCAATTCCATCTAGTCGTAGATACTCTAGTGATTTGCAGCCATCAGCTATGTGCCTGACTAGTACTGAACCAGTGTAGAATGAGTGCAAGAGCGACAAGTATCTTACGCTATCAAACTTGCTTAGTATGTAGCCAAAATCTTCTGAATCAATGTCCATACTCCTTAGTGTAAGACACTGGATTTGGGGCAAGTACTGAAGTAACATTTTCAACATAGTTACTGTCACTGGCTTTGTATCATAAAACTGGAGACTTTTAATCCGTGGACAAAATTCACATAATGCATTTATAACAGAATCTTCTACATTACTAACCAAAATAACAGAATTCAAGTTTGGAGCATCCCTAAGAATCTCAATTATCTTTTCAATTTGCATATACCTATCCGGAAAAAAGGCAAGAGTCTTCCACACATTAGGATGCTGTATCAAAGCACCAAAATGATTATTTACATGCTGCACATTCAAAATTAGATCTTCAACAGAACAACGTGAAAATATTTCGAGGAGAACTTCATCTGGCAAATCCGTCAGTCCTACTGACATTATGTACTCCGAGTGCACTGAAACAAAGATTTATTCAGCTAATTAATAATCTGAAACACAATAATAAAAGACATACTGAAACTATTAATTACATAAAAACAATCTGCATTAGTTGCCAGTATATAAGGTGTGCCCAAATGGGGGGAAAAAACACTTGCTGTAGCGATATTATAACTAACAACAATGGATTAATGTAAAAGATTTTGTTGTTTTTTGACAGTAAAAATACGTAAACAACCAGCAACACCAGTCTCCAGCAGATCACAATCTGTAGCAGATTCGATAGACAGCCCCTGATGAAGACCTAAGCCCTGGTCAAAAACGTCGGAAAGCAGGAGTGTCAACGCAGCATTAATCCCATAAGCAAATTATATTATATTAATGGATTAATGTGTTTGCCCATAGATGGCCATTTGGAAAGTTGTTTTGTGTAGTCACAAGACAACAGATTTCTCCAGAACATGCAAAAAGCTGTCAAACTAATTTTTTATGCAAAGAGCCATTAGTCAACTTTTACGCATAGAAGATAAGGATGCTTCGTAAGTTTATCAAGGAAGGAAAGTAGTGTACAGTGAGCAATGTCTTGCGAGCTGCACTGTATTCTGGTGGTGCAAAAGGACTTACTACAGTTTGGATAGTTGCATGTTGTCATCAACCCTGCTATGATTTTGGTTATGGAAGATCTCATCAGAATTGTAAGATCATCATGCATAACACTGTTGATACTATCAATAAACAAGGAAAATGAGCATCACCTGTGACAAGAATATTATTTGTATAAAACCACAGTCTCCTTTCCATTTGGGCTTATTTCATATTTTGAATTTATACCGATTAAGTTTTTAGTTTCATTAGAACTATTATGTCATTAAAATGTTTGTATATTAAGGTGTTTGATTTTACCTGCTATTATAACTACAATCTCACCAAAACCATTTAGAAGGGGCCTATCCAATATCATTTATACAGTAAATAACTTTTACAAGCATTTTCTTAATAATAAAGAATTTTTCAACTCTAAATCTAACTATTTTTGTAAAAAAAAAATGTAAAAGAAAACAAATCGCCGAATTACAAGAGCAGGCAGGGAAGTTAGGACTTAAGATTTCTTTCGAAAAAAAAAAGATTATGACAAATATACCAGACACTCCTACGAGAGTCCGAGTAGGAGCTCATAAAATAGAGGTGGTTAGGAGTTTCAAGTACCTAGGGGAATGGATTGAATGGAACAACCTTGAAGGTAAAACAATGGAAGCGAGAAGGACCAAAATGGAATTAGCCTTCCAGAAGACCAAAAACACTTACAATAAGAAAAGCCTCTCTTGGAACACAAAGATAAGACATTACAACACAGTAATTAAGCCGGAAGCACTCTATGCAGCAGAGACACTAGTCATGGGGAGGAAAGGACAAATGGAGAAATTGGAAATCAAAGAGAGGAAAATTTTGAGGAAGATCATGGGTCCCAAATTCCAGAATAACAAACAAGTTTTCTACAGAAACGAAGCCCTCTACGCAAAGTCCGAGAGACTCTCCGAAACCATGAGAAAAAAAAGGATTGATTTCTATGGACATATTCCGAATGAATCCTAACAGATTAACAAAAAAAATCTTTGACTTCTTTTATAAAAAAAAGACTAAGCCCAACTGGTTTAAGGAAGTGGAAAAGGATTTGAGAGAACTCCAGATTACCGAAGTGATGTTAAAGAATGGTACAGCCAAGACCGTGACCAAAGACAAAAGTAAGAGGTTCCAAGTTGCGATAAACACCAGAAAACCGATTCAAATATCAGAAAAGGAAAGAAGTAAGAGATCAGATAGAATGAAGAAATACTGGGAGAAGAAGAAAACGCAAGCATCCAAGAAGTGATTGATCTGACGTACCCCAAAGATGGGTGATTCGGAAAAAAAAAAAATGTATATCAATGCAGTTTGTTCCCCCCATGTTCACTGAAAGAGCTTAAAATTATTATCGTTTTGAACTACGGTCCTCTTGGCCTAAAATTTTTCTCAAAACCGATATATCAATTTCAAGATGTATTTTGCCATGTGCTCTGGCAGTCATGAACAGGAATGACGATGTGGCTGAAGCTCTTCGTCAGCTATCAGACACCAAAACCTACTGCTGCCTATCGGAAGATCCAACTCCTGCTGTCAACAAAAAAATACAAGAATATGTACAGTTTAGTGGACCTCTCCATGGTCTCACCCCACAATCCATTTTGCTTCTCACTCTTCAAAATCCACGTACACCCATCCTTTATCTATTGCCCAAAATCCATAAACCTAGCAATCAAGGCGCCCTATCGTTGCAGCCTACGGATCGCCAACTGAGCGCATCTCTGCCTTGGTTGACCAGTACCTACAGCCCATTGTTAATCAGCTCCCTTCTCATATAAAGGACACCCAGCACTTTCTCCTCCAGCTTTCTACCTTACCCACACCTCTTCCTTCCGACTCAATACTGGTTACCATTGACATCACGTCCTTGTATACAAACATTCCACACTGGCATGGCCTCAGGGCCATGGAACACTTTCTGGACCAGCGCCCTCCCAACAGCCTTCCTATGACATCCTTCCTCATCAAATTAGCCCACCTTATCCTTAATAACAACTACTTCTCCTTCGAAGGCAACATCTATCACCAAACCTGCGGAACTGCCATGGGTACCTGCATGGCCCCCTCTTATGCTAATCTGTTCATGGGCCGGCTGGAACAGACATTTCTGGAGGAAGTCCCTCTCAAACCCCTCATTTGGCTTCGTTTCATTGATGACATATTTATGATTTGGACGCATGGAAAAAATGAACTGCTAAATTTCCTGAACCATCTCAATAACTTCAGCATGCTGAAATTCACTTGGTCCTACTCTCACACCCAGGCCACATTCTTGGATGTGGATTTGTCCCTATCCAATGGCTATCTCAACTCTTCAGTTCACATCAAACCAACCAATCTTCAACAGTATCTCCATTTCGACAGTTGCCACCCATACCATACCAAACGCTCACTCCCCTACAGTCTTGGCATTCGAGGTAGTCGCATATGCTCTAACCAATAGTCTCTCATAGATTATTCAGACAGTATTTCAGAAGCATTAATATCTCGCAACTACCCTCCATCTTTGGTTAACAAACAGCTTTCACATGCTACATCACAACTGAATCAGCCAATCAATCATCCCAGACCCGCAAAAACCAACCACAATCCAGTCTTGGTCACACAGTACTACCCAGGCCTCGAATCCATCAACAGAATCCTCCGGCATGGCTATGATTTCTTACAAACATGCCCTGAAATGAGATCCATTCTTCCTAAAATCCTCCCTGCCCCTCCTAGAACTTGTTTCAGCAGACCTCCTAACCTCAGCGAATTTCTAGTCCACAAACACAGTCTTCCTCTTCCTAACAGTCAACACCAATGCTCTTTCCCATGTAATAGACCACGCTGCAAGATGTGTGACATACACCATGCTTCCACCACTTTCATCAACCCGGTCACAGGGGAAAGCTTCCCTATCATAGGACACGCCACCTGTGAAACCACGCATGTAATATACCAGTTAACATGCAACCACTGCCTGGCTTCATATATAGGTTTGACCACAAATGCACTCTCCGTAAGAATGAATGGTCACCGTCAGACAGTGTTCACACAGAACCCAAAGCACCTAGTTGCTGCCCATGCCATAACCCACGACTTGAATAATTTCAACTCTTGTTACACAGTCCGTGCTATCACAGTTCTCCCTAATAGCAGCAGTTTCTCTGAACTCAGAAGGTGGGAACTTGCCTACCAGTACAAACTTGGCACAAGGCAACCACCTGGTATCAACTTAAGATAATACCCGGTCACTATTATTAGTAGTACATATGTTTAACCTTTTTTTATTCCTCTCCTTTCCATTACCTATATTGAACCACCACTAACCTGAGGTGATGTTTACTTCATAAATATTATTATTATTATTATGATTATTTGTATTTGTATAATATTTTTCAATATATATTTAGTTCTAATTATATTTTGATCTTCCCACCAACCAGAAATTAGTTTGGATATTTATTTTGCTCGGGTATTAGCTCTGATTCACTGCCCCTCTACTTTTCCGGCGTTTGAATTTACCCCCACCATTTTCTCGACCGGCGGTCTTTCTGTGAGGCAATCTCCAGCTGCACCCACCTCTCATAATGTTCTCTTGTTGACGAAGGGTTTTTTTTCCCGAAAATTTCTTTATTATTTGTGTTTGTGTCTTTTCTGTGTGTTCGCGCCCCACATCCATCATCTAAAGGTAAGTGGTGGCTCATTTCCCTATCCTAATTTGATTCCTTTCCGCTACTTAGCGTCTTTTTTTCATTATTATATATATAAAGAATTTCATTGACCACTAGTCTGTGTCAAAAAACAAAAATGAGGTCATTAACAAACTTTTCCTTCAAATCCAAACTATGCAGCAATATCAGGGAAACTAATATAACTGTCTCATAGGCCAACCTAGCAATATCAGGGGAACTAATATGGCCAATCTATTCCTACACAGGCTAGAAATGGAATGGTTACACGCCCTCTCAAACCAATTGTGTTTAGAAATGTATACATTTAAAATCTATGCACAGAGCATATGTCAACTTCATTTTCTTACAACAACCACTCCCTAAACTTTACTGGGACCAATTTCTACATCTATATGAAACACTTTGATGCAGATATTTCCCTACTAGTAAACCACCAACATATCTGTGTCCATATCAAATGGTTAACGATAACTCCATTTTAACAACGGCTATCCAACAATATCTTCCATACAGGCAGGTTATTTGAGTTAGATACTCATAGTCTAACCAATGACAAAATCACTCACAAACCCTCATATCCCACAATAATCCCCCACTGCACCCCCACCCTCAGTGTGGTAAGCAAACATTTCCTGCGGTATAATCTTCTGTAGAAGTTTCTGCCTTGACCTCGCAAACAATCCACCAACTCTGAAGAACCCTGCAAACATCAGCTTCTACAGTCTTCCTGACTGCCATTCTGGTAAACTTATATTTCCAAATATTCTTCTGCCTCACTGTCCTGCCCTGCTCACTTTCTCTTTTATTTCTCATATAATCTTGTCTCCCTAAATAATGTCTTGTTTCAGCTTTCACAAACAACAATTTTAATTTATTCATGTAGCAGTATCCACAAAATGCTAGTAATATATCTCATTTACCCTCATTTAATTGATGTCACCAAAAATACTGCATATTTGGGTTTGTCTAGGTCCAGGTTGTTGCAGCTTGTGTTCAGCTTTGGCAGATTTTTTTCCTCTATTCTATGAATATATTGTGACATCATAGCAGACAAAAAGAGCATGATCCCAGAAATAGACAAAAGATTGTGAATTATTGTATGCTGCTTATAATACTCATCTTTATGGCTGATCAAAACTATAACACAAATGTACTTCTTTGTGCTGAAACTGTTATAAGTGCAATCTTGAAACTAGTAGTGTAATATACAAGCTATTGCAATCATTGGTAATGTTATCACATCTAATTAGTGGCTTTGTTTTACAGTAGTCTTGAATGATAACTTCTTTAACTATCCATCTAGTGAATGGCATATGTGATTTGTGGACATACAATGAGAATTAATACTGATTAAGAATTCTGCTGAATGTCCATGCAAACATAAATAACTATTTCAAGATTAGAATGTAGCAAACCTGTTACAAAATATTCCATAGCCTGAGCTGTTTTCATAAGAATTTACTGAAACTTCCTTGGAGCCCCCAGTGTTTTGTATCAGCAATTAACTTTTTATACACTTACAGATTAAAATCTGGACATTTACCAAAAAAAATAGTATTATTAGTTATGAATATCTAAAATAACGCAAAGCAACACGTTTTCTTCAGAATAGCTAATTTCAGAGACCATCTACATGTAATTAAAATTAAGTAGCAGCTTACCAGAAAAGCTAGTTTAGCTCTTCATTGTACATGTTTAATATCTGGAACATTACAATATAACAGCGTACAAAAACCAATGGTGTAGTTTTCACACATTACAACTGGCTCCTTCCATTATATTTAGATCTCCTTTTCAAATTGTCTTCATTCGCTATTCAGCAGCATTCCTATAATATATATATATATCAGAATATATATATAGATACTGATGTGAAAGTATAGGCACAGCACTAACATCAGCACACAAAACGCAATAAAGACTGAATGTAAGAGAGGAAGCTGTTGTGTCTTGTACTCCTAGCTAACATGTCTTCTTTAATTTACTGTGGGTAACAATTGGATACAGAGTTATAGCATGAAACAAAAAGGGGATGGAGAAAAAAATAAAAAATGTCAAAGACAATAAATCTACAAAATAAAATGAAAGAAAATTCTATTAAGAAGGGGATATTTAGGCGCATGCAAAAACTTTTACGCCTCTTTGACTTTGAGGTCATTAGAGGTGGGATGGGATTGGGGACAAGGAATGGGAAGAAATTCAACCATGCCCTTTTTAATGAAGCATCCCGGCATTCGCCTGGAGTGATTTGGGGAAACCATGGAAAACCCAAATCTAGATGCCCAGACGGGGATTCGAACCAGAGTCCTCCCGAATTCGAGGCCAGAGCATTAACTGTTCACCCACCATGGTTGGTATGCAAAAACTAAGAATGATTAAGATGACTTTCAAAATATATGACAGCTTCAGAAAAGCAAATTTCACTGTAGTAGTTAAAGGAAGAAAATCTTTTCTAAGCACCTTTTTGAGACTTCTATGTAAGACATTCATCACAAGAAGTATGGTTTACACCATAAAATGTATGGTCTGAAATATACAATACAAAAACTTAAATTTTATATTTAAGATATGAAACAAAATTCATAGTGTCAAAATAAATTATAGTTAACTGTTGTTTCTGGTCATACCAACAGTTAGGGTAAATCTTTACAATTAAAACTGCTAAAATTTAACAAAAATTAAATGGAGTGGTTTAGATGACTGCAAAATGATCACCTGACAACAAAGTAGGTGTCTTGTTGAATGTATAAAAGATCTAGTGAGTAAATGTCTCACAAAAGAAAATCCAGATATTGTACAGAGTTTAGTAAACAATAAAAAGTGAAAGATATATATATCTAGCTTTGAGAAACAGGTCAGCCATAACACAAAAATAGAGCACATTGGTTGCATTGCCCATGATCATCATTTGAAATAAGAACTGGATCGTTGGATAAACCAAGAAAATATTTATTTATTTAAATAAATGACTCAAGACCTGCTGTTAAAACAGAACAGATAACAACTAGTTAAAATATAATTAAGGTACACTCTTAAGTATCACATCCTGGTGAAGAAATATCCACGTGTGATTCAACAGTGCCCTATATGAAAGTACATTGGTCTTCAGCAGCAAGAATGAGATGCTCTATTGCCACATGTTTGGTTTGGACAGTAGGAGCTCAACTTGCTAACACCTATGCGTTTCTAATCTTGGTTCCTGCAAAAATCCTTTCTACATCAGAAACAAGCTTGGCAGCTTCATCTACCATTCACTATCCTGAAGCCACACATGAGCAAAGAAACCATCAATGCACAAGTTCTTTTAAAGAGGAGTTGAGAGAGACAGACATTCTGGATGAAACCACCTGCTGGAGCACAATTGGCAGAGGAAATTAAGGACAGTCACTACCTGTGTGTGACCTCCCATACTACCATCAGAGATTGTGTGGTAAGTTGGGGTAAAATGGAGGTTCGGAGGATGGCTGTATTCATTTGTATTCCGATTTCTGCAAGCTTGCCACAGTTAAAATAGACCTGCACAGCTTGTCACCCCAAGTTCTAATTGAGTGCATTTCAGCAGGAAATTTAAATAAAATATAGCATTATTTAGGTTCATTTATATTTTTGCTATTGTTTGAGTAGTAATTGTACTTCACTACCTCTGTTTTATCTGATGCATCAATTCCGCTCTAGCAGTATTTAGAGATAATTATTATCACCAACAATGAACCCAGTCATTTTTTGGTCATTCATGGACAATGCTCTGAAGGATGTAGCGAACTATATCTATGTGTCCCAGCCACATCTGTATCTTCAAAATGTGTATTTTCTGAAGTAGGTAATATAATTAATGAATCAAGAAATCCACTCTCAACCTCAGAGCCCACAAACGAATTTTCTTAAGTGGAAATAGAATATTTATTTAAACTAGTGGTCCCCAAAGTTACTATGAGCATGGATTCCCTTTTAAAGCAAAAACCTGACCACAAGTCCTTGGGTGAAATAACAAATTTAAGTTTCAATGGTAAATGGTGACAGAAAAATAAGATATAAATAAACCATTTTGATAGTCCTACTTATTGAAAATATATCTTTAAAAATACATAAACATTCATTTTTTTCAATGTGGTTGATAACCTTGGTGGGATGATTTGAGATTATGTGAGTAACATTCATTAGTCTCCATGAGCATTTTCTGTTTTTTTTTGTAGAAATACTTAAAATTGCACATTCTACCAAATAGGAATATGGTAAAACAACAGCTTCTGTAGTTACCTGTAATGCAGATTATAAAAAGGGGATTGGTTTTTGCAACCATAATTTGTGGCATTATTGTTCAAACACTACTCCACATTTGTGGATAATTCAGTTAATTGCTAATGTATTAATATGGTTTCATCTGAGTTCATAGGCATACTTGCGAAATGCAATTGGAGATAATCAGGTAAAGAATGTCTTACAATCAATTAGAATAAAATTTCACTATACAAGTACATTTGGGTACCACAAAATACTTCTGTATAATAAGGAAGATATTTCCTTCAAAAAAAAAAGTTTAATCGAGTTCACGTAAGAAACTATTATACTGAATTGATGTTTGGATGAGTATTCATAGACAATTAGAGCTCATCAATTGATTTTTCTTTACTCATGACTTTACACCTCATCAACGTTGAGGTCATTAGAGGTAGGATGGGAAGGGGACAAGGAACTGGAAGAAATTCAGCCAGCATTTGCCTGGAGTGATTTGGGAAAACCAAGGAAAACCCAAATCTGGATGCCCGGACAGTGATTCGAAGCGCCATCCTCCCGAATGCGAGGACAGAGCGTTAACCACTCACCCACCACGGTCGGTGAACAATTGAAATAGTGCGAAGAATTTGTCAAGAGAAAAGAGCTCTATTTGCAGTGCTACTGCTGGATGCATGCTGTGAGGAAGCCAAGTTGTTACACACATTCAAATTATAAATTAGTGTTGGTTCTATAGGAAGAGATGCAATTTCATAAAACCGTGCAACACAAAATCGCCCATATATCAGAATGCCATGTTTTTCTGGCCAAGACAGCTGCTAATGGTCCCATTTGAACCAGAAATAGCATCATACAAAGGTAAGGCCTGAGAATTTTGGTATGAAGAGTGGCAGGGTCCGATAACACTACACATTGGTGATGGAAGGCAGAAACAGTAAGTGATAGTACGGCCGTACTTAGGAGTGCATGCTAGATCACAAGCCATGACAGTAGAGTTTACAGAAACAGCATCAAGCAGCTGCATCCATAAATGAAGCCATTACAGAATGAAGTAGTCAGTTATAAGTTGTGAATCCAACAGTAAACTGGGGAGTTGGATAAATTCTTCTGCTTCCAGAGAATCTGATATTTCTGCGCAATCAACTAACATATCTGTAAAATTTTAAAGCTATTATATTTTATCCAAAGGTTAAGGATGTTTTAAGAGAAATACTGCAACTAAATAACATTCGGTTACACATACCACCCAGTAAAGAGAATATTTTCACAATGTTTCCAATTTCTGGATTGAGATGAGAGAATCACATTAAATTATGAATTTGAAAACACTATAATTTTCAATTGCTCGAACAACTGAAATCGATTTAATACTTTGTAATGTAAACACAGCATTTACTGTTGCACTTTTAACTACACATCACTCAAGAAAACACTTCAGAGTATCCGATAGTATCAGCCTGTTTGCTTCCCACCTGTAAACACCAGAAATACAAGTGACGTTTATTTAAACTTCCAATACTAATCAAACATAAGCTTGGTCATTGTGTCATGTCTGTAAAACTGTGACATGACGTTCTGCCTTTGTTGGGGGGCTAACAATGGTCAGAGATCTCTACACTCTCTGTCCACAGATGTCACTAATATAGCAAGTTAATACGTTACGTTATCTAAAATGTAAACCAAGCATAAAGTATATATTAAATTTAAATTAACATATTAGTTTTTTGTTTATTTTGTTATATTTTCTGTTCTTAGATGTCAGTGTTACAGTAAGCTAAGAAATATGGAGTCAATTTTACATCACTATTAAGCAAATGTATTGATATGGCTGCAATTGGAGGTTTCAATTTTTAGTCACAAATTAATGGAGGTTTTCATTAGACTGAAATACAGTCTGGGCCAGAATGATAACTCACACTTGTCAGTATAGCAGAGGACATTAGTATTCCTCATATTTTTTTTAAGAAAAGAGAAGAAAAAATTGCTTTCACATATGCCATATTACTGAAGTTATTATTTTGTGCGGATAAAAGTAAATCATTGCACAGACATCTGTGGTCATAATACGTATTATCGTGGTTTTCTGGTTGGGCCTGTGTCAATTTATTAAAACCTAATGTATCAACCATCGTGATGTGGTTTTCATGAGAGGGTCCTCTGATCAAAGCCGAAGCACGATGGCTAAAATTAATAAATCGAAAATAAATGAAAAGAAATTAATAAACCAAAATATGTAACATTACAAAATCAAGTTTATGGGCATTGTTGAATAACAGTTCTGTTTTGTTACATAACTGCGAAGAAATGAATTGCCAGAAAACTGCATTCAACCATTAAATTTTTACAGACTTAGCAGCTAGTCAGAAAGTAATTTGATAAAAACATTAGCAACATAGGTTTTGTAGCACAATCAGCCTACAAATTTTCTGGGTCCTGCCAACATCCATTTTCTAAAATTATGACCATTTTATGGAAGATAAAAGAATTTGGTGCCTCTATACTGTTTTACAGCAGAACCATACAAAAGGTGGTTTTATAACTGCATTATTAACCAGGCTAACAGATGTTGATACAATATGATCCCATTAATGCATTGCAAGTGGACTAAGCTCGATGACAAGACGCTATTCATCACATAATCTGGATACAAGACTGGTGGTATAGATAGCATGCCTTCCCTGATGGATGCCTTTGAGCAGCCCCAACATAACTTTCATGCACACAACTGTATACAACAAAACCTTGAATATGTCATGACTGTACATGAGCTCTATGAAATTGAATTAGGCAAGAATGACATGCACTTTATAATACAGCAAATAGACATTTTAAAACATTTAAACTTCAGTGCTTTGGCTCTGCAATCTGAGACAGCAGTCAAACGAGTAACTGGTCAAGTAAGTATACGGTATCATTAAAATTTAAAACATTATTCAAGGTTATATATATCTCTGCTAGTACATCACATGATTTTTTGACAGTAATCAGTGATTACTGATTATATGGGAAGCTGGGAGATGAAACAAATCCCGGCTATGCAAGGAGGAAAAAGCTGCAAAGTCATCAAGAAATAAAGGTGAACTGAACAGGATTACCAATTTTGGATGTAACTCCATTAATAGCCACAGGAAAAATGATAACATTTAATACAAATATGGGAGGAATGCCATTTTACTGGATACAAAGTTATCCAAATGATAGGACTAATTACTGTGGGTAACAGTCTGGAGGGTATAAAAGATGAAGAAGAGACTTAATTGTTTACTGAAGTGGAAGAATCACTGCATATTTGATGTTCAGGCGAGTTTAAGATGGTCATATGTGTGGACTTAAACATATCAAAGGCAGAATGAAAAAAATATAATAATACAAGGGAGCAGAGGTATGAAAAAAAAAGGGTTTTACACTAATGACAGAGCAAAGCAAGAGGAGGGAATGTTGAATTTATTCCTAAGTCTAATAGTCGAGTAACTGGGTAGTTTTACCTTGCAATATATCACGTAGAAGATTTTTTTCTTCTCGTACTGTGTATATATATGCGAGAGTTTGCAGAAACTAAGTTTTAGACCTCCGACACCCTCAGCATAATTTTCTGCAGCCTAAAAAAACGGTAAAATTTTGGTACTTTTTTCAGTTTTTTGTCTATAACTTCCTTCCTGATGAGTCCCAGCAAGAAATACTTTATATGCAATTTGAAAGAGGACAAAATTTCCTACAACTTTTGTAGCACGAAGTTTTTTTCTAAACTCAAAACTAAGAGAGCTGCTGTTCTTCAAAAGCAAAATTTCACACTTTTTGTAAAAGTTTGGTTTCCACCTACTCCATCACTCTAAATAACCTGGAACCCCTGTATATATAATTTATATATATAAATTTCTGTATGACATAGTATATCCATGTACTGTACTTTGATTACTGATGGTCAATTCAATAATCATATCGCATTGTTGGCTGGAAGATACCGAAGAATTGTTCGGCCGCCAGGTGACACTGTTTTCGATTCGCCACACAATGCGCCCCTTTGTGGCTATTTTACCTAACCAGATAATCGTACCGGGTATAGGGAATTACAGCTTAATGTGGCTTCTGAACCACAGAAGTGTTCTGGCTTACTTCATATTACACAGCAAGCTGTGGCAGAGCTGAGAGGGGGGGGGGGGGTTTATGGCCTTTGAAATTCACAGCTGAGACAGGGATTTCAATCTCCATTCAGACGCCTTAACCACTGAGCTACCACACGGTTCTATTACCGATGGTAATAGAGCCGAAATGAATGCATTATGTTATGGCACAAAGTTATTAAGTCATAAAAATTGGTAACAAGTTAAAAAGTGGTAATAAAATCAATTTCTTTTCCGTTTGGATTGTCCCAGCTTATCAATGTCCTCCTCTAGAATTGTGATTCATTCATCCATTGCATCAGGAGCAGCTTCCTCTAGATCGAAGAAATCTCTCTCTCCACCTACTTCCATCTTTGGAATGTTTCCAAGAGACAAGACAGAGCAATTTTTTGCAAGCAGCTGAACAGTGCAATCCTGATTTGTAACAGCTCCATGGTGGAGTACAAGGTTTTTTTGTAGGAATAAACGCTTCAGAATAAACTCATGTGCATAGTCTTTTATAATTGTAACTGGAATAAGACTAGAAAAGCCTTTCCTTCATCACCATGGCAATGAGTAAGTTTTTCGACCCATCCTTGCTTGCATTTTGTAGTAAACGTGTATTGAGTGAAATGTAGCAGCATCTGATTTTGGTGGCAACCGTGCTAGGTTTAATGCATTTTTTGGGCAGATTTTGTAAACATTTGGTGTCTGAGCCTTCCAGTGTTCCATAAGCAATATGTCCATACTGATCTAAGATGAGCTGTTCCACTGTATGTTTTCCAGGTGCCAGTCTCTGGAGGCTAGGAGTTCTGAGAATTTAGCATACATGTTGCTTTCAGATGAGGCAACAGGAGTTTTCTTTTCTATAGCTGAAAAATGCTGATATTGTATCACATACTGTAAATGCTTGGATGAAGAGGATATGTGTGGGTTCAAACTTGAAGAAAGTGGTGCCTTTCCCTGGTTTATCAAAGTACAACTTCTCATAAGCAGAACGAGACAACCAATATACTCACTTAGAATTATCATACTGTCAGATTTTGCTGCTTGGGAAATAGCTGTGTCAATGATAAATCCAACTGCATCTTCTTTTGTCTGCTGATCCAGGATGCCTCCTTTCAGTTTTTGCATTAGGATCAACATTACATGGTTCTTGCTGCTCTCATTTGCTGTGTCACTGCAGCACTTGTTTCCTCACTGAAAATTGTCTGCTGAAGTATCTGAAAAATTTTAGGCGACTTTATTTCTCTCTGTACAGCATAATTTCAGTACCCATCAAATACGACTGTGATGTTGGATCCATAGTGCATACTCAATTAGGCTTCCTATTTTCCACAGATGGAACCAAAGTTTTCTCTATGAAGCCACAGCTCAGTGGTTAAGGTGTCTGACTGGAGATCAAAACCCCAGTCTCAGATGGGATTTTCAAAGGCCATTAACCAGACCTTCAGCTCTGCCACAACTTCCTATGTAATATGAAGTAAGCCAGAACACTTCTGTGGTTCAGATGCCACGTTAAGCTGTAGTTCCCTATATCCAGTATGATTATCTGGTTAGGTTAGATAGCCACAAAGGGGTGCATTGCGTGGCGAATCAAAAACAGTCACCTGGCAGCCGAACAATCCTTTGGGATCTTCCGGCCAATAATGCCATATGATTACTGAACTGACCATCAGTAATCAAAGTACAGTACATGTATATACTGTCATACAGAAATTTATATATGTCAATTACACATACATGGGAACCAGGTCATTTAGTGTGAAAGTAATTGGAAACTTTTAGAAAATGTGAAATTTTGCTGATTTTTGAAGAACAGCAACTTTCTTAGTTTTGAGTTTAGAAAAAGCTTTGTTGTAGGTCACTTTGTCATCTTTCACATTGAAAATAAAGTATTTCTTGCTAGGACTCATCAGGAAGGAGTTATAAACAAAAAACTGAAAAAGAACCAAAATGTTGACTTTTTAGGTCACAGAAAATTGTGATGAGGGTGTTGGAGGTTGAAAACTTTGTTTCTGCATACTCTCACACATATATATAAAAGATTAGAAAACAATTTTCTACATGATGTGATGTTTGTGATCTCCTCTTTTTATGACCCCTTTACCGGACTATAATGGCAATGTTTAATATGTATGCTAAACTATTGAGCATTGTAAGAAACTCTAAACAACGATTTCCCAGCCTTTATCATCCTGAGGATCAGAAAAAAAGTAAAAAATAATTCTACAAATTTATAGGCATATAGAACTAATTTTTTTACTTACATGTGTATTATTAACATTTGGGACATATTTAATTGTGCCATTATAACATCATAAATCTATAGGGATTACTGGAGATTGCGATTCCACCAAGAATTGGCATCATAATACTGTGCTGGTCAATCGCAAGACTCCGCTAGAAATTATTTCAGAAGTACATTTAACAGTTTCATGCTGGTCCATGCTGTATTACAACATAATTTCTGGTTGAAAATAATGGTCCAGGCAGTATTACAAAGGAATTACTGCTTGGTAAATAATATGTCTTGCGACTGACTACAACAGTATTACAATGATATTATTTAATGTTGTAGCAGCATTGCGATCTCCAAGGGACCCAATCTATAAGCATGTTTTGAATTAGAAGTAAGTTATTCAAAATAAATAGGTACTGTATAAACTCTTTGATATTTATTAACAAAAAGAATAATAATGTCATCAACAGAGAGAGAGCAAATTACAGGAAAGAAAGATTAGCAACAATATTTTATTATTCACGGTTAATTTTTTATATTCTGCTTGTGGACAACCTGTCCCATCTTCACAGGCCATAAAAAAAATTAGTGATATAAGCCATAAATGAACCCATCACCATGCAGAATCTCATATTAGCATCAAATTATTCCACACTTTTAATGGCACAGCAACAGGCAGAGTTGCTTCTGCAATTTGTAGCACTTTTTAATTTGAATCTATACTGGTAAAACAACAGCTTAACTATGAAATTAATTGTGCATGACGAGTAACTAACAAAATTGGATATTAACGGAAATGGTGTCATACCGACTAGTCAAATGCAAGACACCTCTAGAAATACTTTCCAAAGTAGTTTTAGCAGTGTCATGTTGGTCCAAGTTGTATTAGAACCAATTTTATTGCTTGAAAATAATGGCCCAAGGTGTATTACAAACTAATTACTACTTGAAAATAATATGGCTTGTGACCGACTATTGCAGTATAAGAACCTCAGTAGTCACCAGTGAGCAATGTTGTAGTGGAATCACAATAATAATCTTATTTAATAAAATTGCAATGGAGCACAATCTCTGGTAGATTCCAAAATCGAATGAAAATTTAGTTTAAAAATACTATTAATATCTTCTTAATTTACAGTAAACTCACAATTTGATATGCTACAAGGCAGGTTGATACAAACAAGAGTAAGAAAAGCAAACTGGCAGTAGTAAAATCAGAACGAGGTAAGAAGGAATTGTACTATTCGTTTGAAATTTGTCACACACATTCCTCAGGTCATACCTTTTGAGGAAAAGTGTACACAAAAGCGAAATGAAATGTACTATAGACCTGGTGTCACATGGAAGTTGCGAAACGATGCAACTTAAACAGCAGAGACCGCCATTTCCATTCAAGTTGTTCACACCAAAGATAATATATACATCCTTTTGTAATGAATGTAAATCGGTCACATTTACGTGATAACAGGCCAGCTGAAGCAGACTGAAGAAACGTAAATAGATACAGCAAAGGATTTAGTTTTCATTAATAAATTAAGGTTGCCTGATTGTTTTGGTGGCAACATACTGGCATAGTGGTTAGGTTGTAATGCAGCCTGGACCACAGTGAAAAAAACATGTACTCTGTTACAACCATTTTAGATGTGAGGAATTAGTTTTAGATTCGTTGCTGTAGATTGCAGATACTATGTTTGGCAAGAACAATTTGAATGCAAATGGCAGTTTTTTTACTATTGAAATGCATCATTTCGTAACTTTCGTGAGGCAGGCACCACGTCTAAGGTACCTTTCATTTTGCTTTTATGTACACTTTTTCTCAAAAAGTATAACCACAGGAACATGTGTGTCAAATTTCAAGTGATCAGCATAACTCCTTCTTACCTCGTTCTTATTCTACAGTCACCAGCAAACTTATCAATGGGGATTACTGGAGAACGCGATACCGGTAGAACTACTTTCCGCCGCGCAAAACAATGACGTCACAACATGGCGCCTATGACGTAAACACCATCCAACGCAGCAACAAATGTAACTAACGGGACAGCACGGGAACTAGGGGGTTATCTGGGCGGGGAACAAAAACAGTCAATATATTAACCCATATAAAGGGTAAAAACCAAAAAATGGTATCGTCATCTCCAATAAACCCCCACCCCGCCCAACTGTATAACACGATACCACAATCTTGAAATCAAACATCACTTGAAACCTAAATTAGAACACATGCAATCTAATAAAATTTTACACCAAAATCATGATATCCTAAGCACTTTCAAACCATTCGTTCCATTGGAAACGCGATTCCGCTACATCAACATTAAATAACATACTTGTAATACTTCTGCACACGAATTATCATCAAAGAATAATTACTTTATAATAAACCCTAAACCATTTTTTCCGACTGCAAAATTACGCACGAATAAAACGTACACCAATACAAAACAGATAAATCTACTTCGTAAATAATTACTAAATAAATCTTCCGTTAGACCATTATAAAATAATAATGCCAAATCCTAGAACAATTAAGATGTCCAATAATACCAAACTTTCTTCCGCCAGAAAAATTAAAAATTCGCGAAAACGTTGTCGCAAGAAACGAACGAGAAAAAAATTACCAATTCACTAAACAAAAAACGTATTAACTTTTACAAACACATGAACACTTACCGTATCAGTAGCCAACTAACCTTACTAATTAAAAAACAAAAAAGCGGCTACAACACATAACCCACAATGTCTCATTAACCACTGACACTTATATCAAAACACTCGCCAACATAAAATACCCCACAATCCACCACTAAAACTTCCCACAAACACAAGACCGAAAACACACCAATAACTATAAAGAACCAACTACAAACATACACTTTCACTACATTCATCCTAAATACACAAACAATGTCTCTTCAATCACATAACGGAAACCCATTTGCAAAATCTTCAACACCAATACCATCGATTCACAATTCTACCACCCAACACAAGTCACGACAACACTCCATCATAATATAAACACATCCGCAATCCGACCAAACACTGACCGCCTGTAAATACCCACAATATGTATCGACATCCAATATATATCGAAAATCTCAGATCGAATTCCTCCGCGCAGACACAATGTTATTGTACCGGAATCGCGATCTCCAGTACACCCTATCAATGTTGGAGACAGGATGACTATGGTGACAAATAGCAATATAAATACAGACTATACTTACAGTGACCTGATATTAACTAAAGAGAAAAATAAATCATGTGGCAAGAATGATGGATGTGCAAACATTAAAACCTATGATGTAGCCAATTTGGTTTCATTTCACTATTGTAGATTTTGGAATAAATTTAATGGTTGGAGAATAAATGTTATACAGCTTGGCCAGAATGTCAACAGGATCAAAAGAACAGGTGTTTAAATTGGTATATAAATTACACCACTGCTGAGTAATGAATATCTCGATCAACAGTGTAGACATTTCAAGTTTGTACCACCAAATAGAATTGTAAAAACACAATAATTCAATGGATAGCTTCACAGCCTTCCTCAGGTGTAAAATCATCTGTACTGGTCTACTGACCATCAGATGGTTTCAAACCTGACCATAAAACTTAAAAAAAACAATTTTGTGAAGATTTCACTGTAATAATACATGTGGAAAGACTTCGTTCTTTCATCATATAACATTACTGTTGTTACTAGCCATATATAAATACCTGCAATTACTCTGTAAAAATGTTTTAGCGTTTAGAGATCGTTCTGTTAACTTCACTACGCACAATAGCACATGACGTTCCCCCCCCCCCCTTTTTCACAGAATGAATTAATTCTTCAACTTGATTGTATATTTTATCTGTTCAGTCATCTTACTCTTAAGACACTGGTATATATACTGATACTAACAAGGTTGGCATAGGCTTAATTTCATCAAAATATTCTCACTAAACTTAACAATAATTGGCACCTTTTTTTAACCTCTTACTCATTATGAAACTTTACTGACAGCAAGTGTGCTAATTATTCTAAATTACTCATAAATCTTTTACACACATAAATTCACTAATCACAAAGACTTTGTACCAGCTCTGTTTTGAAATTCTCTATTCTGCCTGCCCTAACATTCCACATTCCAATTCATACTGTGTTTCTATTCATTCTGATGAATCCTCCCAGTGCAGTTCCAATCTGGAGATTCAAGGGGAACTATTTTACCAATAGAATATTTTATTCTGAAAGAAGCTATTTAACATAGAATTTGAGAGGATTTCAAAGCCTCATGATCTCCTTTGGGTCTTTAATGCAGTCTCTTCCAATTCATTATCCTTTATGGGCAGTTTTCAACTCCAAGAACAAGAGGGTGCCCTGAATACTCCCTGCTTCTCCGCCCTCTTTTTTGTATATCTTCCTTCATATGTAACAAATATTTAAAATTATTTTAAGGTGCTTACTAAGCAAACAGTCATAACAGAATCCATACAAATGTATATAGGTGAGCACAGATCTTAGCCGTGAAGATTTTGTAATTAATTTAAGATCCCAATTACTCTCGAACCAAACCATCTGTTACTTGTTGTAAGGTTCTTCACAATAATTGCTAAAAAAAAAATTACCAGAACATTACAAAACCAACTAAGCACCAAAAAGCTGGCTGACCTACAACTTTATAAACAGTACAAAATGAAACTATTTTGGTTCCTTAATGTAATTTCATTCTTGAAAAATAATAAAATTCCAACAAGCAGCATGACTTAAAACTAACAAAAAATAATTACAAGAAATTTGACATGCTAAAGACTGAATGGTAACATTACAGACTGCAACCACTAGGAATGAACGTTGTGTCCATAGGAGTAATACAGGAAGGGGAAAAAAAATTCGCCCTATTGTTATTAAACTAATTAGCACGAGTTCCGGAGGATATGAGATTAAATTCCGTTGAGCCAACACGTATCAATTTCCAAGGTTTTCATAAATCAGTTCACAAATTTCAATCCGATAATCACCCATAATTACTTTAAATCAATCCTCACTACAAATATTTCTACAAGTGAAACAGAAATTGCAAAAGGAGAAACCACAGATCCAACAGTAACATATCAATATTTAAATATATTTGGCACATACGTGACACTAGTAGCGTTGAACAGGTTCAATGTAACAACCTACATTATCTTCTCCAGCAAACACAAACATCTTATCTCATTAATAATCAAACATACTATAAGCACTAACACCTTCAACGCGGACAAAATTCTCATAAATGTCACCAACAACAGCTGTCGGAGACAATCAAGTCACCTGTGAATGATTTAATATCAAACACTACATTAATGCCATCTAGCGGCTGACATAATTTTCAGGTCTCTGATTTTCAGTGTATCAGACATATTCAGAACTTTAACATACAATTATTGTAGGAAATCTGTATAAGTATATGACGAAAATTTGTTTAAGAATATTTGTGGCTGTACACTACATCGTTCTGTTATTCATATCAATATATGCATGTTCGTTTGGGCCAACAAGGATAACGTTAAGGATTCACCTGCCTGAATTTGTTTTGGATGTATACACATTTGTGTTACAGCTAGGTTTGTTAGCAATAGAAGTTGCCTTAGCCTAACACGGTAATCCGACCACGCATACGAGACCTACAGTTTAAGGCGGAATCCGAATCACGGAACCGTTTTCGCTTAACTTACTTCACATTAGGCCTATACAACAAGGTGTATAGATGGACGTTGGCATAAAGGCATCTGAAAATCACTGAGCCACCAGACCGCTCACGTTTAAGCTGATTTTGCACCCAGGGCCGGCGCTAGGAATTTCGGACCCGGGATAAAATGGGCGACCTTTTTTTTTAGGCCTGGGGCCCCTATAACCGGTGATCGAGGCCCCCAACAGCCGGCGGGCACGGGTACATTTGACCCGCTTACCCCCTTCCCCCCCTAACGCCGGCCCTGTTTGCACCCTACAGGATTCATACTGACTGCACGACACTTATCTTCACCATAAAAAATATTAAGCTTCAATTTTTCAGCAAAAAGAAATACTGAAAGAATTTTAAAAATATTGCTGAAAAAAATGCGCAAATACGTCATTAGGGAAGTAAAAATGGGAGTGCCTCAGGCATGGGCGCCGGCAGGATTGCTTCTAGGGGGGTGCACCAGGGCTGCATTGGTGCACCCCCCCCCCCCTCATCGGCCCAAAAATTTCCTGGCTGGGCGACCTTTTTTTCTTTTTAGCTCCTCTACTGCCCAGACGGCGACACGGGATGTCAGGGGGGTGCAAGTGCACCCCCCCTTGCACCCCCTTCCCGGCGCCCATGGCCTCAGGGTAGCGTATTGCGACCATTGTTATTCATTATTCTAATGAATAATTGTGTTGATTGTTTACTATCTGAAATTAGATTGTATGCAGATGACATAAAATAATCAAAACGATAGAGGATTGTAAACAGTTGCAGGGTGATCTGGACAGGATATCTAGTTGGGTTGGTAAAAAATTAAAAATGGGATGAAGATAAATCCAAAGAAGAGTCAGCTTATTAGATACACAAATAAAAAACAAAAGGTTAATTATGAATATAAGGAGGGGAAAGAATTGCATGCTGAAGACTTGAACTGTAAATATCTTGGCATTTGATAACAAGCTTAACTGGGGCAGGACACATTGGACAGGTGGTAGGAAAAGGTTTCAAAATTCTGCACTTGTTGAAGAGAGTGATGAGGGGATATACGAGAGAAGTAAAGGAATTGGATTATAAAACTTTGGTCAGACCATTGCTCGAATATGGTAGTGTATAAGGATTGCAATCCCGCAGTGTTTTCAATCCCTGGCGGTCGGCATAGAAGTTGTTGTTAGTTGCTCTCCGAAAATAAACTTTATATCATCTATAAAGTGTGTTTTATGCAAAGAACTGGTGACAACTGGCATTAGACTATGTTCTGTTATTAAAAAATGGGTTCACAGTCAGTGGCGTAGCTAGCGTGAGTGACACCCGGGGCGGATATCGATGGTGTCACCCCTTGAAAACTTAAATCCAAAATTGAGTATATTATATCATCTTTTAGGTGTAAAATATGATATTAATAAAACATAATTAAATAAAATTTATTGTTATTTAAAAACAATAGTTAATAAAATTCTAAGATTAACAACATTTAGAAGATACACAAATAAAATAAAAACAATTGCTTTCACAATCCTCTATTTCTAGCTTTAACAACTGCAAGCCAGTAAATCACATTTTCGAAGTTAAAAATTTGATTTACTTCATGTTCAATAATCAATATGGCAAGATTTTAGCCACGTGTTGATCACTGGTGATCGAAAGTGGTTTTAGATTAATTTTAACTCCTCTGAAGATCGGGCCTCACTTGCCTGATACTGTTCCGCACCGTCACCGCTCCGACAAGTTTCTTACTATTGGCGCTCACTCGGTCGAAGTTTGTCCAAAGGACATGGCATGTCGGCCGACACGCGGCCATCATTGGATTGGTTTATGTTTTGACGGTGTGGACCAGTGTCGGTCTGCTGGATGTGGAGAACGCATTGAGAGAGTTCGGAAATTTCCCTTCCCTTACGACCAAATGTTGTTTTCATGTTATTGTTGGTCTTAAAACAAGTGTCTTTTTTTTTCATCCATGTTCATAAGATGTTCTTAACATGTGGGAATTGTTCTAGCATCTTCGCATTAATAAATCAAAACATTGCCAGAGTTGAAGATCAATTTAAGACCCACAAAAATTGCAGCCGAGATCTGCATTTGTAACGGGGACCTTCCACACTAAGTGCGTAGCCAGGATTTTGTTTAGGGGGGGGGGGGGCAGGCAAGAGAAAGCTGATAATATGTATGCTAAAAAAAACTTTTATTAATGTAATACATATATATTGTATTAATTGAATAATTAATTAATATTATTATATTTTAATTAATTATAATTTAATTAATTAGTATATATAATTATACCAATAATAATTTTCGAGTACTTCATCTGCAATTTTATCACAATTTTCTTGTAAAAATTTTCTGTGTACACCAAGCAGGTCAGTTGGATCTCTAGAATATTTCCATCTTATTTAACTCTTTCATAATGTCTAGTTCTTTAAGATTTTCCATAGTCATACCCTTGTCTCCATAGTTTATACCATAGTGCGACTTCATAATCAAACAATTTTAACTTGTAGCATTGGCTGAAAAATCGTGTTTTTTTTTTTTTTTTTTTTGATCAACCAATGACTTACTTAAACTTTAGCTGGGATGTAGCTAGGGACTACAATCCAGCAATGCGGGATCCGGCATCATTTGGCAGTCTGGCGGATCCAGCGCCTAACTAAGCGGATCCGCAATCCGTAAAATGGGGTGAAAACATGTTTCAGTCTTCGTCACCTTGTCTCCCTGTCGTCACTTTCCGGTCCCGACTCGTTCTTTACCGGTTGTATCGCCCCGTTTAACTGTATCCTTCAAGTTGACATTTGACTCACGGCAACAAATGTGTGTTGTGTGTTTGTGTTGTGTGCAGTACTGTAATTTGAGTTATGTCGTCCTATGGCAAAACTAGCTCCCAGATCGTACACACAGAAAAGACACAACTAGAGATGTTTCTGAGGAGTAAGTAAAAACATTACAAAAAGAAGGTTACAGCTATTGACAGATATTTCTTAATCTAGTGCATAAATGATGTGTTAAAATGTTTTTCTCATAAACTGAACTTCATTGTATTTCAGTTATTTCTTTTCAAAAAGTGGATTTCTATTTCCTAATTCTGCTAATTCTATAAGATCTATGATGACAAAGTTTTCAAATGACATAATTGCTCAGTTTGAATATTTCAAGAAACAATTGCGAATATTTTCGTCGAATGTTTGATGAGTAGACGTCCAAAAAAGAAAAAAAAATCACCTATATTTAAGGCGGGACCACACGCTTGCTAAACCTCGTCAAGCCGTGACAAATTGAAACGTGCTGATAGAGCGTTTAACTTGACTTGTGTAGGCTGGCACTTGTGGCTGATCCAATGAGTGTCTGTTTTTTGGCACAAATCTAAGAAAGTTTGCGGCAAGTGCTTGTAAAGTGCCTACTCGTTTCTGCGGACTTGATACACTTTGTGCACTGACGGCGGACAGACATGCATTCCTGTTTGTTGTGAAAGAATTGCCGCAGGAAAAATGAGTAATTGGTTCAACAACGATATTTCACATTCCTTGAATGCTAATATTCAAAATCAGCATATCTCTTTCCGGCAGAAGTTATCAAGATGGCTCATAAAGAAGCGTGGACACCGAGCGTAGTGGGTGAGCAATTAACGCTCTGGCCTCGCATTCGGCAGGACGCCGGATCGAATCCTCATCCGCGCATTGAGATTTGCAGTTTCCATTGTTTTTCTCCAAATTACTCTAGACGAATGCCGGGATGCTTCCATCAGAAAAAGGCCAAATCCGAATGTCTTTCCCATTCCTTGCCCCATGTCCTTTCCCGCCTCTAGTGACCTCGTTGGCTGACAAGGTGTAAAGCCATAGCAAAATAAAAAGTCATAAAGTAGCTCATTAAAGTTATTTTACATAAATTTTCTGCAGTCAAAAAATAATTGATATACAATAATTATTATACTATTTCAATTATAAAACAATAATTTCATATAGGCCCCTAATTATATTAAATGAAATACATACATGAAACTACATACTAAACATAGTTAAATGAATGAAATTATACCTGGAAACGGTTTCTATGGATTTTGTAACATCCACCATCTTCGTCGCCTTTCTCGTTATATTTTCATTTCGTTTAAATTTTACGATAAATATAGGTTAAACAAAAATTTATATCCAACACAATATCTACGTCCCTCACGCTTTCTTCTCCAAAACATACCAGCGCATTCGCAAGCGTGTGGCTGTCAATGTTCGGCTCCCCAAAATTAACCAAGCCTTTGTAAGGTTTGGAGTTTTCGGCAAGTGCCAAGCGTGGGACATGGGGTTATGTTCACCGCAAAGAAAACACATTTTAATATCGGCTTGCTTAGAATACAGGGTTCGTGCACCACGGAGCCTTGCATCAGTTGGTCAAGGAACGATTGACAGGCTTTGGTGTTCTGCTGTTGAAATTTGCTGTTATCGGCAAAAGATCTAATGGAACAAGGGTCATGGAAAACGTTCTGCCTTCGTACCTGCAATTGTACTTTCACACAGCACACAATTGGCAGTTGTCGATATTTATACCCTTCCCCCCAAAAAAAAACCACTGAAAGAAATTGAGAGCATAGAAAAAACTTTCACTCGGACGTAGACCACAAAGACCTGGACGCCACAATTGAAGCAAAAAGCGTGATCGTAGCACTGGATATTCCACATAGGTGTTCCCAGATATGATGATCTCAAAAAAGTGCAGAAAGTTGCTAAGTTTTTCAATTTTTTTTATTTATGACCATTTCAATCAAACCAACGAATGAGGAGGCGGAAAGGGCTTTCTCGGCTGCTGGCTATATATGAAATTCTTTGCAAATAAAGTGATAATTGGATATTTTTAAAGTGACAGAAAGTTCGAGTAACAAATTAATTAGACTATACTAGCAGAGGCAAGTAAGTCTGCAAGCAACAATGATTAAATTTTAATTTCAAATTAGTGGCTTTGGCATCTACAGAAAATTTATTTTCAGGAAGGTACCCAGCAACTGGGCTGTAACACAGTATGTAGCAGTATAGGTACGACCACAGAATGAGAAACAACTTGACCGTTGTACCGACCCAACTCATATCCGAGCACCTAGGACAAATATACTGTAAAGTCAAGAGTAATAAATATTTTGTCACAAATTAGCTCTTACATATCGACTTTTTCACAATCGCTTGATAGTAATAAACATAAATAA
Source organism: Vandiemenella viatica (assembly GCA_031002005.1). Classification (NCBI taxonomy): domain Eukaryota; kingdom Metazoa; phylum Arthropoda; class Insecta; order Orthoptera; family Morabidae; genus Vandiemenella; species Vandiemenella viatica. Next base: position 48,154,104 of record CM061919.1, on the reverse strand, counting down.
AATACATACGAATGCAGATAATTATAGTTATTAAATAAAAGTCGTACTTTTTGTATGTACTGTATGTAATACTATATTAAAAGCCATCGTTAGCCTTACGGAAAATACAAATTAATTACTTTAAAGAACAGATTATTAGCGCGCTCTCTGGTTATATCACAGTATAAACGATCGGATGCGTTGTGTGCGGGTCGAGTCAGCCTGAAATCTATCGATATTTAATCGCAGTTAAGACGGGATGTCTTTGTTCGAGTTGGCTCGCGCGGCACAGCGACAGTTTGTTGCCATGGATAACAAAAACGGCCGCCTTTTACAATTGTACGGTGACAAATTTTTTTGTGTAATAGCAAATGTGCAGCCTAATCAGACTCAGATGGTATCACCTCCATCACTACCACAACCGTCACTTGAAACTCCAATCAACGAATCTATAGAATCGCCAAATGACAGAATCAACATAATACCTTTTACCTAAGTAAGGAGTAAGTTCTCGTTAAGAATGGCAACAGAAAATTGAATAGCAATAAAAAAAATTAGTATTAAACGGTTGCTATTACCTTATCTTTGACCATTCTTTCAGAGCTTCGCATAGTGCGCCAGAAACATCTGTTCAAATAAATGATTGTTTTGACTCTCGAAAAAGGTAATGCAGGTTAGTACACGAGTCTCCAATTACTAGAAATCTTGAAGTCACAGCGTTTATCAGTAACTGAAATGCCTCCCGAAATTGAGTGCACTGGCTCAATTATTTATTTTAGAAACTCTATGATTGTCAATCTCGTAAAATTTGTTAATTATATCCTCGATGGTTTCATATCTAATGTCTTCCATGAGTTTCTCGCCACACTGTATTCAATTAAAATACAATTTCTATATCCACCAAATCATTTTTCGTTTAGGTTTCTAGTATACAGTGTGTCGGATCACAGTGAAAGTTGCGGCTATTCGCGCACGTGAAATGTCCACTGTGGCTTCACAAAAGACAGTGCCTGGATAATCGGTTTGGCGCGCTCGAACATGGGTCGCGCAGCAGCCGCTCATACTCAATACGCAGCTTAGGGACCGTCCATAACACCACGTAGCTCCATTTTGGCCTCCTGTGAACCCCCCCTCCTCCCATGTAGCCCAACGTGGCTTTTGCCTCTCCCCCCTCCCCCCAAGCAGCTTTTTCTCATAATGATTCCTGAAGTCATTTTTGTACTGTTTTCCTCTTGTCAGGCTATCATAAATTACAAGCGGGGATAATAAAATGACGGAAATAATTATTCACATGCTTCTGTATGTTCTCTATCTTGATATGAATGAAAAGCTATGTGGCCTGGCTCGGAAATCCCCCCCCCCTTTTTAAGTAGCCCAGCGTAGCTTTCCAGCCAACCCCTCCCCCTCTAGACCGAGCCACGTAGTTTATGCACAAACTCCTTTAAGGCCGGTTCACACTGTGCGGATTTCACCCGCAGTAGAATCTTAACCGTCGCCGCCTACAGATTTGAGGTGTTTACATATTCGGCGGTAGAACTGTTGCTGCTATTACAGCGGTAAAATTTTTCGCTGCTATGAAGCTGGCAAAAGATGACGTGGTCCGACATCAGTACCTTTCTTTTGATGAACTGAGTTTCATTTTGTTAATTTAATTAATTTGGTTGTTTATTACTTCGTACTTAAGTTTTAAAATTGTTATTTTGAAGGTTCCATAGCCATAGAATAGGAAAAGAAAAAGCCAAAGGAAACAGAATATTTGAGGAACGACGACACCAAGTTTTTCAATTACAGGGCGTTCGCCGGAAAACGCTACCCTCCCAGTCTGTTGCCGTCGGGCAACTTGCTCGGTCAGTCCAGCCAGCAGCTTCCGCCACACGGCACCGTGAATCACCGCACTGTTTAACACCGTCGCTGCCCCCAAAAGTACAGTGACGCAGTAAATGGGACCCTTACATTGTTAAGAACGGTTTCTTTGCATTGTAGCTAGTTTGTGACTTCAGTCTCTTATTAAATCAGTGTTGTGAATAAACGTTTCTTTGCGGTTTGGCTGGTTTGGGGCTTCATACTCTTACTAATCTGTACCGTGTTTGAGTGTGAGTAAAATTATGGTACGTTACAGTTTGCAACAAAGAATATTTCTCTACGATACATATGTGAAGAAGAAGTCGTTTAAAAAGTGTCGCAGTAAATTTCGTCGCGAATTTCCTGGCGCTATACTGCCAGCTAAATCAACAATTCTGCGTCTGGTTAAAAAAAGTAAGAGAAACGGGTTCATTTTTTTTTAACAAAAAGAGACTGTCGGTCAACCGTATTCTCACATAGGAGAAAATTAACGATATCGCTTTTGGACTAGAACAGACACCCAAAAAATCATTAAGGTCAGTTAGGGCAGCGTGTGTCTCGAAATATGTTCAGATGATGTGAAATGTGCATTACACAAGAGTGTCAACACTTCCAGCATCTTTTATAAGGTAAGCTAATGAATTACGTCACATTTAAATGCTTAGCACATACAAGTTTATGAAGTTTATGAAGCGTAATTATTATGAAATAGTCCGCGGCCGACGGTCGAACAATGCCGGGAGCTGACCGCTCGCTCGCCGCGAGCAGTTTCTTCCTTGTAGCGCTAACAGTGGGTTGCGTTTCCCGGCGAACGCCCTGTATTTTGGGATGTTTATTTCAACAGTTGCTTGCGAAACTTAAGTACGGCATTCAAAGGAGGAATACCCAGTTGATGAATTGTATTTAACGTGTGGAAATGATGGCAATCTCCTTGAAGTAAGCAGATTTCTCATGGGCCTACTATAAATAAACATTTAATTTCATATAATTCCAATCCGCTATATTTATTTTATGTTAATTACGGTGAAAACTTCTTGAGGTGAATATGTATAGATGTACAAGAAAAGTTCGAAAAATACACTATGCCATATAATGGCTAAGACTTACATTTATTTGTAACTAATACATATACTTCACTGTGTAATCAAATCTCAGTGTTGAGTTTATATTGCTTTTATACTTACAAGCACAATCGACTAGTTAAACTTTTGTGATTAAATTGTAATCTGTTAAGTGTTTTAATAACTATTACTTTACAAAGAAAAATCGAAATTAAATGGCGAAGATGATGCCGAAGTTACTGAACACCTTGTCTCACTGTATTCGTCACTGCTGTGTTAGAAGAAAAGAAGAAGAAGAAAAAAAAAAGAGGAAAAAATGTCGATCCACAGAATTTCGAATGTTGAAAGTTTTCCTTGGCAAATGTCTAAGATATGAGGACATAGTTATATAGTATTAAACATCAAAATCTTTCTATAAAATGTGATTCAACATTTTTCAACTTCTAGTTGAAGCTCTAAAAATTTATTTAAATACGTGATCAAAAGTTTACTATCCAAAGGCATTTTTCCTCATTTTTCATTTAGTCAAAATCATTCCTAATTTCAAGGCACACTTCTTTCCAAGCGTTCCTGGAAGCGTTCCGATCTTTAAAAGAATCTATAGTTTTATCTCTTAAAACTGCTAACGAAATGATAAGATCAGTATCCATCATCACTTAACATACATAATGATTTTTAAATTCAAAAAATGTTAACTTTAACAGACTGAAAGCGCACAAGCGGTTAAAAAATCGCCGAGTGTGCAAGCGCCTATTTGACCACATGGGCCACTGTCTGGATGGGGCGGTGAAATTACCGTCGAATGTAGTGGCAGCGTTCGGCTGCATACCTGCCCTCGACGGCAGCTCTGCCGTGGGTGTAAGCCCAGTGTGTAAGCTCCCATTTGATCCCTCGCGCCACTACTGGAACGACGGCGACGGAAAACTTGCCGCCGCGGCCGAAACCGCCCAGTGTGTAACCGATCTAAAGAGTCGTCAGCAGCGCCGTACGTGGCCCGTTGTGCTGCCCCGCCCTCGCTAACGTCTGTTTTCCCGCAAATAGCAGTAGAAAGCAGGTTTAAATCGAACGAACCGAATTAATTTTTGAAAGTTACTTAACATTGTTTACTCTTCGGTTCGGCAGAACCCTGATCGAGCGCAAACCCGCGTCCAGCTAGGGGGGGGGGGGGCAGCTGCCCCCCTCTGCCCGTACCTGGCTACGCCCTTGTTCCACACCCAAATCGCACGCCGTAACCATACGCCAGACTAATCTAGAAGTACTGAAAAATATGTATTCAAACACATAAAAGTTGATTCGTGTTTTTTGATAGCAAAAATAGATGGTATAGAAAAAAAGTGTATTCATTGTATCATGTTTGCAAACTTATTTTTCATTACACCTACATTCGGACTGGTGACTGAAATGACTGCGTGCGGTTTGGATACTGAAGGTCCCGGTTCAAATCCCGGACTCGACTGTAATTTTTGCGGGCCTAAAAATTGACATTTACCTCTGGCAATGCTTTTATCTGTTAATACGAAGATTCTAGGACGCTCCGTGTTCGAATTTCACGTTAATCTGTAGGTCTCCTTTCGAAGTTAGGTGACTACGATATAGGTGCACTGCGAGTTTCCTAATAAGAAACTCTGACTAGAACTACGAGATAACATGAAATTATTATATTTATTATACAAAATCTTTACGACCTAAATTTAAATTAAAATATGTTATAACCTCATTCTTTGCTAAAAAAAAAAAAAAAAAAAAAAAAAAAAAAAAAAAAAAAAAAAAAAAAAAAAAACTGAATGAATTGAAAAGAACCTCAAGCAAAACAAACACGTCAAGTGCGAAGTGATTGACATTTCATTGCGATTGCGTTGAAATATGCGAGAATCTTTCATTCCGGTACAGTGTGGTAATGATTTGTTAATACTGCGCTGCAGGGCCGGATTAAGACAGCGCGGGGCCCGTAGCAAATGTGAAGAAGAGGCCCTTGATTTTTGCCGTCCTGAGGAAAATTGTGGAGCTAAAAACAAAAAAGGTCGCCCATCTAGCCTAAGTGCGGGGCCCCCTAGAAGGCGCGAGGCCCGTGGCATTTGCTACCTCCTGCTACGTGGTTAATCCGGTACTGCTGCACTGGGATACTATTTTTGTACATAAAAGATCAACCAGATAGGTGATTACATGAGTCAGATAAAAAAGTATTTTAATGTACTTTCGTACCAAAACTGTGCAAAATAAAGTAAAGGTATCAAACCTACCTGTCATCCCCAACACTGATTCCCTGTAACAATCACTTGAAAACATTAAAGGAGACTAAAGACCGGGTAGGAACATGGGCGAGCTATGGAAAATTGTGGACGCGAGGGGGCGAGCTGCCACTCGGCCGACTGTCGTTGCGGTGACGGTACAGACCAGTATTGGCAAAATAGAGCTCGACCTTTACACGTAGCAACTGATACACACACTGGCGCAAATTAAAATCCCGACACCCATACGATGTTGTGATAAATGAATGAAATTTGGCCCCACGTATGCCCACATGAAGAGTATTAAATGATTTAAAATTGAAAGTTTTACTTGTAATAATATGAGAATTACGGTGCTATCTATTATGTAAATTGCTATTTTTTTATATTCTTTTAACGTACTAGTGGCGTACAGTGTGGTGTAACAAGACACGAGTTCTTGTTGGCTAAGTATGCCCAGGCGAAGAGTGACAACTCTATACACTCAAATGTCTAACTGTGAGAGAGGTCGGAGAATTGACGTGTTTTAAAAAGGTGCATCATTTCGTGAACTCTCCCAAAGGATTGGACGTAGTGCATTGTCAGTATACAGACTTGTTACACAGTGATGAAAGAAAGCTCTAATACTCCAGGTCTATACTGATGGATAACAGCACGTGAAGACTGCCAAATTGTGTGGGTGGCTGCTGCTAGCAAATGGTTGACTGCAGGCCAGATCCAAACAGTGGTTACAGAGAGAGTAACCCCCCTCCCGGGACGATTGAAAACCAATTGCTTGAAGCTGGAGTACGCTCTCTGAACCCTATGCAATATGTCCCATTAATCCGATTTCATTGCCAGCATCATCTAACCTGGCGTAATGCAAAACATAAAAGGACATGTGAATGGCGTACATTTGTGTTTACAGACGAGTCTCGATTCTGTCTGTGGCAAAGTGATAATTCACGACATGTTCGGAGGCGTATTGGAAAACGGCTTACCTGCTGTGATTTCAGAACATCACACAAATGCAGTCACCGGTGTCATTTTTTGGCGGCAATCAGTTTCGACAGCATGACTGAGTCGGCTGTTGTTGATGGCACAATGACAGCCCACCACTATGTGGACAGGGTACTGCATCTTATTGTGATACTCTTCATGTTCACCATTCAAATCGCATCTTACAACAAGATAATGCCCGTCCTCATATTGCGGCCATCGTTACACAAGCCTTGCAAGGAGTTTCGATCGCAATTTGAACAGCACAGTCCCCAGATTTGTCCCCAATAGAGCCAGGGCCGGCGTAAGGGAGGGGTAAGCGGGGCAAAAGTACCCGGGGCCCGAGCCCCCGAAGGGGGCCCTCCGGCCATGGTGTCTAGCTAAACAGAAATAAACAAAAAAAAACTTTCTAAAAAAGGTGTTATTTGATTTTTTGGATTAAAATTTTCTAACTTTATCCAAAAAATCAAAGTGTACAGTGAAAAAAAAATCGAGGTGGGGGGGGCGAGAACACTTACCTGGGGCCCGAGAATCCTAGCGCCGGCCCTGAATAGAGCATGTCTGGGATACCAGGAGTAGCACAAACTGCGCAATAACTTACTGCAAAAGATATGCAGGCATAAAGAGAAATACCCCAAGAAGACATTCGAAACATCTGTTGATTCAATGTCGGCAAGAACCCATGAATGCATTGGTGCTCATGTTGGACGCATTTCTTACTGAAAACTGTATCTAAAGGTAATAATTTATCCTGATCCATTTCCATTTGCTATCATTTCTTCTGGGTATGGCCCTGCATATATCTTCAAAGTTTCCTAAAATTCTACCATTCCTGTATGCATGGTGAGATTCAAATTTTTGCCAGTGTAACTATAGGGCGACCATAATATTTCGCTATAAATTTAAAAAAAATCGCAAGGGATATCGAGAGGAAAGGTAACAGAAGTGGCTTGATCCAAGTAGAAGCAATTCCAGACCCAGATGGGGTTCCATCGGTGCAAACCCAGAATCCGGGTCCCACAGGTTGTGAGACCCTGGGAGAGACTGTATAGTTAGAGAAGCAACTCTACATTAAGTTCCTTCATAAAAATAGAACAATAAATGCAATATAAAAACAACGATTTAAAAAAAAAAAAAAAAAAAAAAAAAATAATTGCTTAGGTAATATAAGAACATGCCTTTGCGGTATCTGCCGTCTTTACATGAAGTACTTCACAAGTGAAGTATTTTACTATCCGCCTAAGATACACGTAGCTACAGACTTCTAAATATGACATTGTATGTACTGAAGACCGTCTTCACGTGTTAATTTTACATTTCTAGCGCCGCTGTGTAGCATATAAATAAAAATGTTGTAAACAGCTTGAATGTTCGCTCAGTTTGATCAGGAACAAAATTTCGACATCCCTGTCGATTTAAGGAAAACACCTGTATTCGACAGAGGGGTTACCCATTATACAAATTTTCTTCTTCTCTAAATTTATTATGGAAAATTAATAGAGAATCATACGCTTATTTATTTCATCGCGATCATATTTGCATATTCTCGATCAGAAGAAAGCATAGCAAACTTATGTGAACTTATAATTTAAGTGCTTACTAATGTTAAGATTTCGCTAGCAAGATACGCGGTTCCGACTTTTTTTTATTTATTTATTTAAATGGATTTCGGCCTTATCAGCCACGTTCTTTGGGTTTTATGACAATTCACATTTCATTACTTTACAGTTCTATTTACATTTCATTTCCTTTACAATTTTAAATATATATAATTTACATTACAGTTCTATACACAACAGTTACGGTTCCGACTGTTTTAAACACAAGCTTTACAAAAACTGATTACCAACGACGGACGATACCATCAACGAACACTTGGACCCGTTCAGATTGATTTGAAACCTGACAGTGTTGCTAGTTTAATGCACAGAGTTTACTAGCATAAATTCGAACATGATACGATTTCATGTCGAATATAGGTGCACTGTCGATAATAGGCAGGTACGCAGAGTGTAAATCAGATAACGCGAAATGTACTCAGTTTGTACATCACGAATCTGTCAGATAATAAATTCAAAAATTACTAGAAAAACTTCAAAGCACTTGTAAATCTTAGCTTGAAAGCTAATGGAATTCTAAATAATCAAAACAATTTTAAAACCTAGACTACGCGTATTCCGACATACGCTTGGTTTTCATTTCCAAATTTTCTCTAAATATTTTCGAGGATTTACAATTTAACTGTCTAATTACTATGATTTTAGCAATTATACATAAACTTTAATTTTAAAACTTCCTCTTTTTATACAAGAAAACTTACATTATATCCACCGCCGCTTCTAAGAAACCAAACAACAGTGACGGAAGGCAAGCACAACAATGAACGACTTCTTGTGATTGTTGGAGCTACACAGCGGTGCTCTCTTTGTTTAAGCGCACGGTATTGTCAACAATTATATTCTACTATAATGAATGAGCACAGCCGCCTGGATCGCATTTGAAAAAGCGCTAGATCAGCCTAAAAACAAAAATTCATAACAATAAAAGTAGACGTGTTTTCGACACCAAAGGATAAAAGAAGTTTTTTTTGTGTCACACTAATTTTTGATTACTATTTTCGAAATGTGGGTGTCACCCCCAAACGGGTGACACCCAGGGCGGACCGCCCCCACCGCCCCCCCCCCTTAGCTACGCCAATGTTCACAGTGGTTGCATAAATAATTTGGAAACAGTGAGTGCGGGATGTGAGTGCGATCGCAAATGTTGCTATGGAAGAATGGAAGCCGTAGAAAATTTTTTTTGTGGGAAAAGAAGAGTCAGTTATTGAAGCAATTAAGAAGGACATTTATGCAGCTAGCATGCTTATCCATCAAATGGAGAATCTAAAAAAGACAATCGAAAATGCGAGTTCAGCTGAAGAAAATAATTTTATTAGGCCTAAAAAGTTTTACGCGTGTCAAGAATCTTCAGAAGTGCTTTAAAGTAGAGACAAGAAACAGATTTAATTTGCTTTCATCCGCAACTTTTGAGAATGAAGATGACACTGAAGTTGTTATAGAAAATCCTTGGGAGGAAAAGAAATCACCCAAGATTCAAAAATGCATCGATGATCATTGCGGGAATAAAACTGCTATTTGCATGGGCGCCGGGAGGGGGGGTGCAAGGGGGTGCACTCGCACCCCCCTGCTATAAAAGAAAGTACACAGAAAAAGTTTAAGATACACAAATGTTATTATTAAATTCACTGTTTGAATAATAACTTGAGACGCCTAGGTTGTTATCCAAAATTGTTCAACACCTTGTCAATAAATTCAGTATACTTAGTTGAAAAGTAATAAGTATTATATGTAACATACCGTACAAACATATATAAACCGGTTACACCTCCCTTAAAGTAATCCTGCCGGCGCCCATGGGTATTTGTATACTTACTTCCAGCCATGGAAAAGGCCTAGCTGGAATCATCGCTGAAAAGGATCACAATTTCAATGTTAGTGGCATAGTTAAACCTGGTGCTCCGTTGAGTGAAATAGTGAAAGATTTTGATAAAATGTGGGACTTAACACTGGAGACAGCTGAGTGATTATAGGTGGCGATAATGACTACAAAAATGAAGCGAAAGCAGCAACAAGAACCTTAGCAGAAACGTTAAGAAAAATGAACAATTAAAATGTGTATGTAGTCAGCATTCCCCACAGACATGACCTGATACCAGCCTCATGTGTAAACAAAGAAATTGAGGCTACAAATCGGAAGTACGAAAAAATCTGCAAAGCATTTACAAATGTCAAATATTTGAAAGTGTAATGTCCCAGAGACGAATTTACAAGACATTGCATGCACCGAAACTACAAAGGGAAAGTAGCATTAGCTAAATAGATTTTGCATTATATTACAACAAAAAACGAAAATGCAAGTCACACTCAATTTGAAGTGAAAGATCTACCAATAGTATCTCAAATACCAATTGTGTATGTAGAACACAAGAATTCTGTCCTGGACACTACAGAGTTATCTGTTACAACAACAGTGGTTGAAGCAACAGCAACATCCAAACAGGTATGTACTAGTCAAAATACTAACCCTAAAGAACTGTCTACCAAAAATCCTGTAAGTGCTACTGAAAGTGAAATGAATGTTTTTAGAAGAAAACAACCAGCCCGAAAGAGACATCCATCACCAAGAGGTGAGTATTTTTGGTGGCCACAGTCCAAAACAATACACCCATAGTATCAACGTGCAGTATTCAACATAGTAACAGGAGCATGTATAAAATAGGGTCAAATGAACTAGTTACAGTTCTGTATCAAAATGTGCAAGGTCTAAGTAATAAACTAAGTGAATATGAAGTGTTGTTAAATAAGTTTGAATGATGTATCAGTTTTGTGTCTAAGTGAGCACTGGTTGCAAGAATTTCATACAAGTTCAGCTCACATTCCAAATTTTGAATTGGTAAGTAGTTTCTGCAGAGAAACCTACAAGTGTGGTGGGACAGGTATATATGTTAAAACTATTTTGAAGTCAAATGAAATAAGACTGAAAAGTGAAAAATGTCTTGAAAAAGATTTTGAATACTCTGCATGTGTACTTATAGAATGTAAAATTACTATTGTGTGTATATATTAGGGTTACCAGACGTCCCCGTTTCCCGGGGACAGTCCCCGTATTTAGCTCTTTGTCCCCGGACAGATTTCGTCCCCGCAATGTCCCCGGATTTTTACTGTTGACCCCAGAATTTTTTTAAAATCTAGATATACTTTTTTAAAAGCCCTGATTTGCTAATGCATTCGTTTAAAGAAAGAAATCAATGAAATTTCTTCTCTAAAGGAATTTGTGTCAAAAGATAAAGTAGACGGATGGAATGAATCCAGTGTTAGTGTAAGATGGAATTAACTTTATTTACATTTTTCTAATAAAATGGACCCATATGTTCAGCTTCGAAACTTATTAAAACTGTATTTGTGTCTTTCTGGGGGTAACACATCTGTAGAGAGAGTCTTCTCCTCAATGAACATGATGGGGACATCACAGAGCGTCAGAATGAGTACAGAATAAGTTCAAGCTACACTAACTATATTAACAAACTTTTCCATGACTTGCCGACAATTTTCGGACAGACAAGATCTTCTCAAGAAGATTCATTCTTCTGAGAAATACCAATGACAATTGACAACAAGTTGGAGGTAAAATCAGGTACCATATCTTTTAAAATACTAAATATACAGTATAACAATGACAAATATGTTTCTTTTAAGTTAACCCAACCTTTAATCATCATATAACTTATAAACGTGCATCACATCATTAGGACAAAAAATGTCGAAAGCGTCCCCGGATTTTGGTTAAAAAGTGCTGAAGCGTCCCCGGATTCGGAGAAAAAATTCTGGTAACCCTAGTATATATCGATCACCATCAGGCAACTTTACAGTGTTCTTAGAAAACATGGAAGATCTTCTAAGTGAACTAAAAAATCAAACAAACTATATAGTATTAGTTGGGGACTTTAATGTTGATTTTAATGGTAATTGTGTTAGAAAGCAACTGCTAATAAATTTGCTTATGTCTTATAATATGTATACAACTGTGTATGATGCCACTAGGTATGGTAACGGAAGTGAGTCTGCAATTGACCAAATATTTATCAACAAGGAAATATGTAACTATAACATCACAACAATAGATATGGGTTTCTCTGATCATCTGGCTATTAAATTATCTGTAAAGAACATATTCACCAAATCTTGCAGGACTGGTGAAAAGTATTTGCAGAGGAGGTCCTTTAATGATGATAATATCGTGAGTTTCAACTACATGCTTCAAAATATGAAGTGTGGGGAAGGAATGCATAATAGTATAGGTCAGTGTTTCCCAACGTGGGGCCCACGCCCCACAGGGGGGCAATTTGGTTTTTTTAGGGGGGCAATTTAAAAATTGACTTGATACGACTTTACTGCTTTCTCTTCGGGTTATTTAAATGCAATGCTAGATATAGGTACAAAATATACCAAAAAAACAAATTCTTAAAACAGTGCTGTAAATAATTATTAGATTTAGTTTCGTTTGATGTTAGCAAAATATATCATCTGGATGATTTGAGTCATCAACTTGACCTTTTTGAGAATCACCGCATAATGTTCCGTCTGTCTCGGGAACCCGGACCTTTTGAAACACGCCAATAACGCCGTTGTTCGTGATTTTCCCCATGGAGGAAGGAAATATATGGAGGAGAAGTGACGTTAAATTGGTGAAGCAGGCTCGCGCATGCGCAGTGGCGGCAGCGGCGATATTGCGCTTCCAAACAATTGCGATGTTCCCAGTATATCCCGAAAATTAAGCAAGATATCGAAAAAATTTATTCTTTATTTTCGATTTGTCTCGTCGTGTTACATAACCCCATAATTTAGGCAATACCATATTTTTTATCAGATTTAGATAGAAATTTGTACACTTATATTTTAAAACAAACAGAAAAATACTGCCTACATACGGTTTCCAAATATTCATCCCCTCGTCCCCTTTCCACCCCTATAATACTTTCACCCCATAATTTAGGCAATACCACATTTTTTATCAGATTTAGATAGGAATTTGTACACTTATACTTTAAAACAAACATAAAAATACTGCCCACATACGGTTTCCGAATATTAATCTCCTCGCCCCCTTTCCACCCCCATAATTTTTTCACCCCATAATTTAGGCAATACCACATTTTTTATCCGATTTAGATAGGAATTTGTACACTTATACTTTAAAACAAACAGAAAAATACTGCCTATGTATGGTTTCCGAATATTCATCCCCTCTCCCCCTTTCCAACCCCATTACGTTTTTACCCTATAATTTAGGCAAACCACATTTTTTATCAGATTTAGATAAGAATTTGTACACTTATACTTTGAAACAAACAGAAAAATACTGCCTCCATATGTTTTTCCAAAGCGCATCCCTTCTCACCCTTTCCAACTGAAAATGAATGAAACAGCAGTTTAAAATTTATATGTAAATATTTCTTCATTTAATCTATGTGCCTACTCATGTCCAGCAATAGTGAAGCATTGCCGGGTCAGCTAGTATGTTATAAAAAGTGAAGGAAAAATTATTCAGGACTCAAAAAAGATTGCAGATATTTTCAGTAAACACTACACAAACATAGCAAAAAATTTCACCAACGAGATGTGCAGTAGAAATGGTAATATAAATGTCCCCATGATTGAAAAAACTATGTTTCTATATCCAGTTACTATAACAGAAGTAGGAAATGCTATTTCTAAATTAAAAAATAAAATGTCCTGCAGTATTGATGGGATCCCAGACAAAATCATTAAACACAGCTCAGGATACATTGTTTCCCACCTTACAGATATTATTAATGATTCCTTTAGTACAGGAATATTCCCAACAGAACTAAAGTATTCAACAGTAACACAACTTTACAAAAAGGATGACAAATATAACAGAAAGAACTACAGACCTGTCTCTACTACCTGGCTTTTCAAAAATAATTGAAAGAGTAATATATGAAAGGCTCACTGATTTTCTCACTAGAAACAAAATACTAAGCAATTCACAACATGGGTTTATTAGGTCCACAGAAACAGCCATTTACAATTTTCTGAATACTGTTCTCAATGCAGTGGATAAGGGTGAAATAAACAGTGGGTTATTCTTAGACCTGTCCAAGGCCTTTGATCTTATTAGACATGACCTCTTATTAATAAAATTGTACAGATACGGTATTCTTGGCAAAGCATATGATTGGCTTAAATCATATCTCTCCAACAGGTACCAGAGAGTAAAAGTATGTCATGATGGTAAAGAATATTTTTCAGAGTATCAGAAAGTTGACCACGAAGTACCACAAGGCCCAGTCTTAGGACCTTTACTATTTCTTATATATATAAATGATTTACCAAATCATTCATTAACAGCTGATGAGGTATTGTTTGCAGATGACACTAAAATTTTTATAAAAGGGCAGGATGAAGCTGACCTACAACAGAACATTACTGCAACAACAAAATAAGTGGAAAAGTGGTTCCATGATAATTGCTTGATTGTAAATCATGAAAAGACAGTATGGATTAGTTTCACTCATATAATGAACAAAAATAACAGTAATAATTTAGTGAAGATAAGAGATACCTATATAAAACAAATACATGACACAAAATTTTTAGGAATATGGTTGAATGAACATTTAAAGTGGGATAAACATGTTGAATCACTGAATAAGAAGTTAAGCAAATGTTGTTATATTTTAAGAATGCTTAAAGATTGCTGCTCTTTGAAAACAATGTTGTGTGCCTACTATTCATATATGCATAGCTTATTAAGATATGGTATATAGTTTTTTGGGGGAAATTCAACACATGCAAAAAGGTATTCATACTTCAAAAGAGAGCTATAAGAATCATGAAATGTATGAAACGTAGAGAATCCTGCAGGGATATTTTTAAAGAACTAAAATTATTGACTCTACCATGTATATACTTGTTTGAGTGTATCTGTTTCCTGAAATCACATCAGGAATATGCAGCGCTAAATAAGGAAATACATACACACGAAACAAGGAATAGGAATAATTTTCATATAGAGTGGCACAAGAAAGCTCTATACCAAAATAGTGTACTCCACCAGCCTAAAATTCTGTACAACTCTCTTCCTGAAAACATAAAACAAATATCAAATTTACATAATTTTAAATATAAGCTAAAAATTATTTTACTAGTCAATAGCTTCTATAGTGTCCATGAATATATGAACCATCGAGAAATGAACAAACTTGATTAAATTATTGTGTATTATAATTTGTAAAACATTGAAATATTAATTTAACTTCAGTTGAACATACGTATTTCATATGCTGCTTGTACTAACTGTGCAATTTAAAGTATGATAATCATAATAATGATATGTAATCCTGTATTGTGTGAAAAACTTATATTGTAATGCTTATTGTAATTACTGATGACTTTTCCTATGTCATAAATTATGACTTCATGGATCAAATAAAAATTCAGTTCAATTCTCGCGGGATTTGCGCCAATCCCGTGGGGTCCGTGCGGGATTGGTACAAACAGTTTTTTAACGCATATATTTAAAACACAGTTACTTAAAACGTTAATAAATTAAATAATAATTAAATTAATATATAATTTTTAATGTTAAATGATAAAAATTAACAGTTAACAATATTTTGATTGGCAAAATGACATTAAAACTTTTTAGCGTGTCTTAAGTGTATTTCGAGGGTTTACATTTTTGTTTTTTAATCTAAACCAATTTTTAAATAAATAATAAAAATTGAAAGTATTGAGTCTTAGGTCATATTACGTGCCTTACAATACATCACATAAGTTTAAAGATATGGTTTGCTTAATGGCCAAGTTACCAGAGTTTTTTTTTTTTTTTTTTTTAGTTCTAAATAAACGTTCCAAAACACCGAGATAAGCATTCCATTTCACAAAGTGATGTGAATATACTCTGTAAAGTGTAGACTTGGCTCAGAACAAGATCTCATAACTTTTTGTCTCTGCACAAGCACGAGACTTGGCCTTTTTTTGCGTGATTCATTATTATATCTCCTGATTCCATGATTGATATTACAGTTGATTCAATGTTATTAAAAGAAACTACTCACCAACACGTAAACTGTCAAGTATTTCAGATTTAATTATGTGGCGTAAAGACGTTTTTAGAGTGGAAATTATTATATTTTAGTAAGAAAGGAGACTTTCTCGGCGAATGATTGCAATGAAGTCCTCATAGGTTGTACCTCCGGATTTCATTGCAAACACACGAAATTACACACGTGAGGAAGACGGCGGAGGCAGCCGTCGAAGTATAGTGATCCTACAACACAATTCGTCGATACAGCCGTGAAAATTTCATTATAACTATTTTTACATTTAGTCGGAATAATAATAAGGAGAATAGGGATTAATCGAAAGCCTGAGCGACACATGGAAGCAGATGGCTTTCGTCAAAGAAACGCATTAAGGCAGCGGCCAAAACAACAATAAGTCAAAGGATATACAATTTCCTTTTGATAGCTGTTAAATAAATAGGTACGTGATCGTTAAAATTACGATAACATTAGTTTCATATCAACGAATAATCAAATTTTCAGCCGCAAATTAGGAAATTGTTACAATTACTTTATCTGCAAATACAGAAAATGGGAATAATGAAACCGTGAGTAAAAGGTTGTAACCGTGTAGATCAGATAACGTGTGCGACTCTTAAAAAATAATTATATAGTTAGAAAATCGTACTAAATACGCAACATAACTCAAATTACAGAATGTGTATTCGAAACAAACGTAAGTTTTGATGAACACGCAAAAGTGTATTTATTTACTTAGGAATGACGAAGGTTGACAAAAACAAACGCTTGTTCACACGAGTCAAATGTCAACTGGAAGGGTACAAGCAAACATTGCAAAATATCCGACAGAGACCGAGTGGGACACTCGTTTCCGCCGGATTTTGCGGATTGCGGATCCGCTTAATTTTGTGCGGGATCCGCCAGACTGTCTCATGATGCGGGATCCCGCTTTGCTGGATTGCAATCCCTAGTAGTGTAGTATGGGACCCTCATTTTACGTATCAAATACAGGAGTTAGAGAGGGTGCAAAAATGGGCTGCTAGATTTGTTTCTGGAAATTATCGCAGAATACAACAGTGACGGATATGATAAAGGAGCTGGGATGGGATTCATTGCAAGACAGGAGGAGGGTCATAGGAGTGCACAGGGTGTATACTGGCGATGAAGCATGGAAAGATATTGGAGTAGGTATGAAAAGTAGTGCATGGAAGGGGAAAGATGACCATGACCACAAGCAGGGCCAGTTTAAGGCTACCGCAGTAGCGGGGGGCCCCAGGCTTGAGGGGGCCCCAAGCTTGAGGGGCCCCACCACGATCCCCTCCAAAAGTTGTTCTTACTTAACAAACAAGTTTCCTCCTAAAATAAATAATCTACAAATTTATAATGTTAACAAGCTGCGTTCACAATAGAAGTTTCCGAAGCATATAGTTCCAGGAAAAGACCTTCATCAGATTCAGTTTTGAGAAAGTCGTATCTGATGTAATTACAATAGGCCTATATATTTAAAGGCGTATATTGCTTTGAACCTGTTTCAGCAATTTATGTAATTTCGTTCGAATAAACTCATTCATCTTTTGACGTTTCATATAAAAAGTTATTGAACTAAAACGTGTATACCTGCTCACGTTTCTCCGGCCCCAAAAACCTATATGTACTAGCAAAGAAAGGCAAGAAAAGAAATGTCGTATACAAAAAGTGTATTATAAATATAATAGCTATAAAATTGAATACAAAAACAATTTAATTTGACACAATGGGCAGCAGGGCTTAACCAGAAATGAAAGTGACAGTAGTTGGGAAATCCATATGAGATGCATTGATAAAACACCAAAGACTCAGCGAATTTGGTCCCGTTCAGCTAACACTGAATAAACTGCTGGCCCGTTTGTAAACAGATTTAGAGAAACCTCAGTCCCTTTCTCGTCAGTTCCACCAGCTCTCCTTTACATGCCTTTACATACCATAACGCACCATATCCAAAGCTTTTGTATCCCAATTATATAACTTTCCTGGTGCATCATCATATATATTTTTTCTTTAAGGTGTTTTTTTTGTCACAAGCCATTATCTCCCTTCATACTTAACCGAAATCAATGAACGAGGAGTCATTAAAGCTTATGGTCGCCACTTTGGTCACATCATATTTTAAGAAAGGAATTTTTCGGAATTCCACCCTAAAGGTAAAAAATGTTAATATTTCTAAAATGCTGTTTCTTGTGTTTTGAGTCATTTATCTCCCTGGGCACCCATCTGAATTCGTATAATGCAGTATCATTAATATTTCTGCAAAGCGTTTTGTGTCACGAGCCATTTATCTCTCTTCCAATCTTACCGATGTAGATAAATGAGGTATCATATTAAAGATTAATGTCTCCACCGTGGTAACATAATATTTTAAGATAGGAATTTCTCGGAATTCCACACTTATAGGGCAAAAATGTTAATATTTCTAAAATGCTGTTGTTTGTGTTACAAGTCATTCATTTCCCTGGATACATATCTAAAATCATTTAATGAAGTGTTATTTTAAATATTATATCTCCACTTTGGTGGCATCATATATTAAGACAGGAATTTTTCTGAATTCGACCCTTAAGAATTATTAAAATTTCTGCAACGCGTTTTTGTGTCACGAGCCATTTATCTCCCTTCTTATCAAACCGATATAGATAAATGAGGTATCATATTTAAGACTAAGGTCTCCGCCATGGTAACATTGTATTTTAAGAAAGGAATTTTTCGTAATTCGACCCTTAAAGGGCAAAAATGTTTAAAATCTCTAAAATTCATTTTTTTGTGTTTCGAGCCATTTATCTCCCTGGATATCTAACCGAAATCGATAAATCAAGAAGGATTATGAAGAGTAATGTCTCAGATTTGGTGACATCATATATTAAGAAAGAATGTTTTTGCAATTCAACCCTTAAAGGGAGAAAATATGAATGGTTCTATAAAGCATTTTTGTGTCACGAGCTATTTATCTTCCTTCATATCTAACCGATATAGATACATGAAGAATCATTTTAAAGATTAAGGTCTCCTCCGTGGTAACATTATATTTTAAGGAAGGAATTTCTCATAATCGACCCGGAAAGGGAAAAAATGTTAATATTTCTAAAATGCGTTTTTTTGTGTCTCGAGCCATTTGACACCATTGATATCTAACTGAAATCGATTAATGAAATTTGATTAATAAGAGTAACGTCTCAGTATTGGTGACGTCATATATAAGGGTTCGGGAGAGACTATAATAGCCTTTTCCAACCAAATGTCAACCTCTCCTTCACGTGGTGCACTCTGTTTGCATGGACGAGGATTTGGCGACTGAATGATTCCCGGTATAAGGAGTCACCCAATGCTAGCCAACGGCCTCCGAAAGGAGGGCGGAGGAGCGGGGAGTGGTCCAGGGCACCCTCTTGCCCTTGGGGTTGGAAACGGCCCCTAAAGGCGGATGAATCAGAAATGATTAGCGGCATTGGGATGCAGAAGGCAACGGAAAACCACTCCATTAGAGACTCAAAAGGTACCCTGAGGAAAAGAAATCCTCTCAAATTACATATATCATGATGGCTTCTTCCTGGGTAAAATATTCCGGAGGTAAAATAGTCCCCCAATCGGATGGGGACTGCTCAGGGAGGAGTGATCAGAATGGATAGAAACATTCTACGCGTCGGAGCGTGGAATGTTAGAAGTCTGAATAGGGCAGGTAGGTTAGAAAATCTAAAAAGGGAAATGGAATACCTTAAGTTAGATGTTGTTGGGATTAGCGAGATTAAATGGAAGGAGGCACAGGATTTCTGGTCTGGGGAACACTGGATAATTAGCACACACGCTGTCAATGGAGTCACTGGTGTAGGATTTGTAATGAATAAGAGAGTAGGTAAACGGGTGTGTTATTATGAACAGTTTAGTGACAGGATTATTTTGATGAGGTTAGATACTAAGCCCGCTCCAACCACGTAAGTACAAGTGTACATGCCCACGTCACAGGAAGATGACGAAGAAATAGAGAAAATATACACCGAAATTGAAGAATTAATCTAATAATCATGGGTGATTGGAATGCGATAGGGGGAGAAGGAAAACAGGAGAATACCGTAGGAAGTTTTGGTTTAGGAGAAAGAAAGGAGCGAGGAAGCAGGTTGTTAGAATTTGTGAAAGATATAAGCTGGTAGTGGCAAACACACTGCTTAAGAACCATGCAAGAAGGATATACACCTGGAAACGTCCTGGGAATACAGGCAGATATCAGCTAGATTATATCATGGTCAAACAGAGATTCAGGTATCAAGTTCTAGACTGTAAAGCGTACCCAGGAGCAGACATAGACTCTGACCATAATTTAATAGTAATGGAGTGCAGGCTGAAATTCAAGCGAATAAGGAAGCAGCATAAGCAGAACAGACTTGAAGTGAATAAACTGAAACAATCTAGTACGTGAGAAAATTTTTCAGAAATGGTAGACTTAGGTCTATGAAATAACTCTGAAAGGAGCTCAACTGAGGACGAATGGAATGCATTAAAGACCGAATTAATGAAAGCTGGTAAAGAAACACTAGGCCTTAGGGAACAAGCTGCCAGAAAACCTTCGATCACAGAAGATATGTTAGCACTGATGGATCATAGGAGAACGTACAAAAATGCTCAGGATGAAGCAGGAAGAGAGCAATGCAGGCAATTTTGAAATCGAATAAACAGGAATTGCAAAAAAGCAAAAGAAAAATGGCTAGACGAAAAGTGTGAAGACATAGAAAAGGAAGTGGTCGTAGGTAAGTTAGATGTTGCATATAGGAAGATCAAACAGAATTTAGGAGAAATGAAGAAAATTAATGTTCACGAAAGTTTTCCGGAATTTAAGAGTATCGAAAACGTGTTCAGGAGATTGTTAGCAACCACAGACTTCAACATTTCTTCTCTGCGCAAATCATCAAACAAACTAAAGAGTTTGTCGTCAGAAGCCGTTGCCCTCTTAGTTCCTGTGTCGGAATATTATGAAGATTCCAATGTAGATGATGAGGAAACAGTCTTTGAAGATGATGGCGATTCAGCTGAAGATGCAGAAGAAGAAGATAACGAAGATAAAAAAGAAGAAGATAATGAAGATAAAAAGATGAAGAAAACAATAACTTTTAATTATAGTCACAAATAATTTACTAAATGATTAACTGTAATTGAAATAAAATTCTTTTTTTGTAATATTTTATACTATCTTCTATCCTCTATTTGGAACTTTTCTCGAAATTTCCATTTTTTGAGCTTATATTTATAACCGTTAACTAAAACAGCCTCTAAATATTGGCTTTTACATAAATAAAAATAATTTTACCAATTTCCGCCCACCATCTTGGATCCACCATTTTGTTTTGTTTTTTAATATTTGAAGTCACAATCTACATCATCAATCTCGATAAATCCCAAAAAATTAATTTTATATGAATCAAAGGACTTTTATCAATATTTGTCCGCCATATTGGATCCACCATTTTCTTTTTTCACTTTTTGATACCATATTCTTAATCACCAACTTCGATAACCTTTACCTACTAACTTTGGTACAAATTGAACAACTCTAGCAACCTCGATAACTACACAAAAATTACTTTTATATGAATAAAATGACTTTTAGCAATATTTGTCCGCCATATTGGATCCGACATTTTCTATTTTCACTTTTTGATATTATATTCTGAATCAGCAACTTCAATAACCTATACATACTAACTGTGGTACAAATTGAACAACTTTTTATATTTTGGCCAGCTTTTTGCAATTCTGGCCCACTGTGCGCCGATGGGAAACTTCTTTTTGGCTCTGACGATTGAACTAACCGATGGAAGGAATACATTGAGAAACTGTATGATGGGGATGACTTGAATAATAGCGTAATTGAAAATGAAGGCGATATCAAAATTAATGACTTAGGAGTTCCTGTTTTTAGGACAGAGTTTAATAAAGCTCTGAATGACTTGAAAGCAAACAAGGCAGTTGGAATTGATGAGATGACTGCAGAACTTCTTAAATCCCTAGGGGAAGAAGGAATTGAAAGATTAATCAAGCTGATATCAAAAATTTATGAAACAAGAGAAATTCCATCTGATTTTAATAAAAATATCATCTTCACACTTCCAAAGAAAGCACAAGCCGACAAATGTGAGAATTATCGCACCATTAGTCTAACATCACATGCTTCAAAATTACTGATCAGAATATTATACAGAAGAATGGAAATGATAGTAGAAGACATAGTAGGTGAAGATCAGTATGGGTTTAGAAAAATCGCAATTCAAGGGAAGCAATTCTGGTTTTAAGATTAAAACTTGAAGAGCGGATCAAGAAACCCAAAGATACTTTTATGGCATTTGTTGATTTATAAAAAGCTTTTGATAATGTTAAAAATTTTAAAGAAGTCACGCCTAAAGTATGGAGATAGAAAAATACTTTATAAACTATATAAGAATCAAGTGGCTGTAATAAAAGTAGAGAGTCATGAGAGACAAACATCAGTTAAAAAGGAGCTGAGACAAGGTTGTAATCTATCCACGTTAATATTCAACTCGTATGTAGGGGAAGCAATAAAGAAAGTCAAAGAAAAATTTCCATGTGGCATAAGTGTTCTGGGAGAAAAAATCAGTATGCTATGATTTGATGATGACATTGTCTTGTTAGCAGAAAGGGCTGAGGATATTGAGAAATTACTGAATGGCATGAGCAATATAGTGAAGGAAGATTTTGGTCTGAATATAAATCAAAGCAAGACTAAAGTGATGAAATGTAGCAGAAATGATACAAATACTAGCAAATTAAATATAAAAATAGGATCGAGAAGTAAGTGAATTATGTTATTTGGGAAGCAAAATTACAACCGATGGCCAAAGCAGGAATGATGTTAAAAGCAGAATGGCACTAGCAAAAAGAGCCTTCATGAAAAATATAAATTTTTTAGTTTCAAATATTGATCTAGGAATTAAAAAAAAAAATTTTAAAACTCTATTGAAGCATTTGAAATGTGGTGCTACAGAGAATTAAGTGGACAGACAAAGTAAGAAATGAACGAGTCTTGGAAACGATGGGTGAGGAAAGAAGTTTGTGGAAGAATCTTACAGAAAGAAGAGACAGGCTGGTAGGTCATATTTTGAGACATGCTGGATTGGTTAATTTGCTGGTGGAGGGAACGGTTGAAGGTAAGAACTGTAGAGTAAGACAGAGATTAGAATACAGTATATGAAGCAGATAATTGAGGACGTTTGTTGTAAGGGATATGTAGGGATGAAGAGGTTAGCACAGGATAGGAAAGGATGGAGGACTGTATCAAGCCAGTCGAAAGACTGATGACTTCTGATTATTTATCAATCCGTTATTTATCGAATTGTAAATACTTAATCGCATTTTGATCATTTATTCAATACTTGCAGTAAAGCACGTAACTGATTCATTGAAACTATTTGAGAGAGACAGATGATTCATTACAACTGACACCCAGCTTTAAGGGCCCAAGTAATCCATACATTACAACAGACAGACAAAAATTCCAAATTTTACGGTTTTGGCATCTTTATTTTTAGTATTGCACATTGCAATTAGCCTTTTTACAATAAATTTCAAGTACCGACAAACTTTTTTCCACAATTTTATAATATACCCTGAAGAGCCGAAGAAACTGGTATAGACATGCGGATGCAAACCCAGAGATATGTAAACACTCGGAGTACTGCGCTGCTGTCGGCAACGTCTTTATAAGACAACAGGTATCTGGCGCAGGCGTTAGATCGGTTAGTACTGCTACAATGGCAGGTTATCACGATTTAAGTGAGTTTTAAGGTGGTGTTATAGTCGGCGCACGAGAGATGGGACACAGCATCCCCGAGGTAGCGATGAGGTGGGGATTTTCACGTTCGACTATTCACGAGTGCACCGTGAATATCGGGAATCCAGTAAAACATCAAATCTCCGACATCGCTGCGGTCGGAAAAAGATCCTGCAAGAACGGGGCCATCGATGACTGAAGAGAATCGTTCAACGTGACAGAAGTGTAACCCTTCCGCAAAATGCTGGGCCATTAATAAGTGTCAGATTACGAACCATTCAACGAAACATCATCGATATCGGCTTTCGCAGCTTAAGGCCCACTAGTGTACCCTTCCTGAGTGCACGACACAAAACTTTACGCCTCGCCTGGGCTCGTCAAAACCGACATTGGAATGTTGATGATTGGAAACATGTTGCTGGGTCTGACGAGTCTCGTTTCCAATTGAATCGAACGGATGGACGTGTATGGGTATGGAGACAACCTCATGAATTCATGGACCCTGCATGTCAGCAGGGGACTGTTCAAGCTGGTGGAGGCTCTCTGTAATGGTGTGGGAGTTGGAGTGACATGGGACTTCTGAAACGTCTAGATACGACTCTGACAGGTGACACGTATGTAAGCATGCTGGCTGATACCCTGTATCCATTCATGTTCATTGTGCATTCCGACGGACTAGGGCAATTCCAGCAGGACAATACGACACCCCACACGTCCAGAATTGCTACAGAGTGGCTCCAGGAACATTCTGAGATTAAACCCTCCGCTGACCACCAAACTCCTCAGACATGAACATTATTGAGCATATCTGAGACGTCTTGCAACGTGCCATTCAGAAGAGATCTCCACCCCCTCGTACTCTTACGGATTTATGGACAGCCCTGCAGGATGCATAATGTCAATTCCCTCCAGCACTACTTCAGACATTAGTCGAATCCATGACACGTCGTGTTGCGGCACTTCTGCGTGCTCGCGGGGGCCCTACACAATATTAGGTAGGTGTACCAGTTTCTTTGGATCTTCAGTGTAGTTTAAACTAAATTCCATTAATTTAGGGTTACCAGACGTCCCCGTTTCCCGGGGACAGTCCCCGTATTTAGCTCTTTGTCCCCGGACAGATTTCGTCCCCGCAATGTCCCCGGATTTTTACTGTTGACCCCAGAATTTTTTTAAAATCTAGATATACTTTTTTAAAAGCCCTGATTTGCTAATGCATTCGTTTAAAGAAAGAAATCAATGAAATTTCTTCTCTAAAGGAATTTGTGTCAAAAGATAAAGTAGACGGATGGAATGAATCCAGTGTTAGTGTAAGATGGAATTAACTTTATTTACATTTTTCTAATAAAATGGACCCATATGTTCAGCTTCGAAACTTATTAAAACTGTATTTGTGTCTTTCTGGGGGTAACACATCTGTAGAGAGAGTCTTCTCCTCAATGAACATGATGGGGACATCACAGAGCGTCAGAATGAGTACAGAATAAGTTCAAGCTACACTAACTATATTAACAAACTTTTCCATGACTTGCCGACAATTTTCGGACAGACAAGATCTTCTCAAGAAGATTCATTCTTCTGAGAAATACCAATGACAATTGACAACAAGTTGGAGGTAAAATCAGGTACCATATCTTTTAAAATACTAAATATATAACAATGACAAATATGTTTCTTTTAAGTTAACCCAACCTTTAATCATCATATAACTTATAAACGTGCATCACATCATTAGGACAAAAAATGTCGAAAGCGTCCCCGGATTTTGGTTAAATGTGCTGAAGCGTCCCCGGATTCGGAGAAAAAATTCTGGTAACCCTACATTAATTAGGATCGCTGAAAACTGGGAATCAACTCCCCAGCCCTCTGGTAGGCTAAAATGATAAGGAAAAAGGTAAGTGCTTCTATCGGCATGTTGGTAGTACTGCCGCAGTTACGAACAAATGTTTTCTCTGGCGGAAATGAAACTCGATGAGCAAGGCGCGTGCTTTGTGCGGAATGACTGTCAATGCCCGCCTCGTGGCACGGTTTACATTCGCACCGTGCCGTCCATTGTGCTTTCAGATGCCGAAAGTAAACTTCGACTTTCAAATCAGAATTATATCACGCACGAGGCGTAATATCTTGCAAACAATTGGAAAGATGAATTAATCTATATCAAATGATAAAATTGTATAAAAGTGCCTGAAGATGAAATTTATTTTAAAAAGCGTAATGGAAATCTACACTATTGACAATAACGATGTAAAAACCATGAAATTTGTAACATTTGTCTGTCTGAATGTCTTGTCTGTTCGCGCATTGTACAAAAAAACTAATGGACGAATTTTGAAGAAACTATCACCGGGTAATATTCATCCAGATTAGTAACATCGTTGTAGATGGGGAGCGTCCATAAACCACGTAGCCCTATTTTGGGCTCCTGCTAATCCCCTCCTCCTCCCAACGTAGCCCAACGTGGCTTTTGCCTCTAACTCTCCACTCCCCCCTCCCCCTCTTCGTAGCACGTAGCTTTTTCCCCCTTTTGATTCCAAAAGACATTTTTTATCACACTAATGTAAATTACATACGAAGATAATTAAATGAAGGAAATAAATATTTACATGATGTTATGTTTTCCGAACTTCATTTTAACTGCGAAAAATAATATGAATGGAAAGCTACGTGGCCTGACTCAGAGACCACATTTCCCCCTCCCCTTACCACGTAGTGCAGCGCAGCGTAGCCATCCGGCCAACCCCTCCTCCCTCCCTAGCCCGAGCCACGTAGTTTATGGACGCTCCCATGATATAGATGTCAAAACCGTAAATGGGATCTCTGTGCGCGCCTCGTACAAATAATAATGATTGGATTTTCGTAAAACTATACCCAATCGTAGTCTATACCCATTAATATTCAACTTGTATGTAGAAGAAGCAATAAAGAAAGTGAAAGAAAAATTTCCATGTGGTATGTGTTCAGGGGAAAAAGATCAGTATGCTACGATTTGCTGATGACATTGTCTTGTTAGCAGAAAGGGCTGAGGATATTGAGAAGTTACTGAATGGCATGAACAAAATACTGAAAGAAGATTTTGGCCTGAATATAAATCCAAGCAAGACAAAAGTGATGAAATGTAACCAGAGGCGGCCCTAGCAATTTTTTTAGGTGGTGCGAGATCATATTGTGGCGCCCCAAATGTGCAATCGCTTATTCGTGATTAGGGTGTCCCTATAGACTGATTGAAGATGGCAATTTTTTTACATTTTACTCATATTATAAATGCAAAAGTTTGTTTGCTTGAAAGTTTTTACTGTTTCACGTCTAAACGGCTTAAAATAAAATTTGGAATAATGTATTGGTTATCTACTTTTATCCCGATCGAAAAAGTAGTTCCTGTGGGATTCAGATACGAATACGTGTACGAATGCGTTATGAATTCCACTCGAGCAAAGCCGTGGGCAGAAGATAGTCTTTATTTATTAATAACTAGCTTCGAGCCCGTCAAAAATGACGGTTTGAACGCAATATTCTGGCAGCTCATTTTTTTTGCAGTTGGTTAATTAAACGGAACTGATATTACATAATACTAATGACCTTGATTTTGCAAAGTTCTACATATTTCATTTGCCGTTCACATAGCCATACAGTAGTAACTTCTACTGAATTAATGACGCCGGAAGTAAAGAACCAATTAAATTATGCTGTAACAAAATATGTCAGCTGCGATTCTGGTAAACTTAACCACAACCTCCAGTAATATTGCGTTCGAAAATCATAGCCTCTATTACTCTCAAATGAATAATGATGGGTATCACCTATGGTGGTAGTAGGAATTCATTCTGAAAAACCTTGTAAGAAAAATAATATTTTTTAATTATATCTTTCGTTATATGAATACGTTACTCTGGTTAGATTATCAGAGCACTTGGTTAGGATCTCACATAAATAAATGCATTTTACGTCAGATGACGGAGATTACAATTTCGGAAACAAATAACTGTTATTTATTTGACTAATACATGTCGCGATTACGTATGTACGATTCTCTGAGTTTTTAATAAACCTCATTGTTTCTTATCGTGTGCCAAAAAATTCTTAGTTTACGGTTTAAACTGGTGCTTACAACTGAGGCAGGTAAAATAGCGTAAATAATGAAAACCCTTCTCCTTACATTAATTTCTGCATCTGGTTGTCGTAGATAAATAAAAAGCGGTAATGTTGCGCTTTGGCGTTCGCTAACTTTCATATAGCAATGACTGTACACTCAACGTAAACAACCAGAGACTGATGCAAAGAACCAGAGACGTTTGGATCTTGACGTTTATAAGAGTAATTTATATTTACGCCATACGCCACATTAAAAAATATGTGTCTTTGCGTAAATGCTCAGATGCCGGTCATCTAATATCGCTTACAATTATTTTTTTCCGATTTACGGCGAAATGAAGCCTGGACCATAATAACGGCGAGATATTAGCCTGTTGAAAGCAGTTTCGGGAAGACGTACGTGTACAGTGAGATGGTCCAGGCCTCATTATATCAAATATGACTGTAGAATAATGGATTACGTTACGTAAAAAATCACGGCCTACTTGATAATTGAATAAATCACGGCCTGCTTGATACTTAACCATAAATCACGGCCTACTTGATAATTGAATAAATCATGGCCTGCTTGATACTAAACCATGTATACAATGTCTCTGGTTGTTTACGTTGAGTGTACAGTCATTGCTATATGAAAGTTAGCGAACGCCAAAGCGCAACATTACCATAAAAAGCAATATGTAAATTTAATCGAACGTAATAATTGTAACTTTGTGACATATAATTGCCTGGTATTAATTTTTTTTCCCTACTCTCAGTATTTATTATATCACTGCTCACTGCTATTTTGCGGCAATAATATCGTTGTTGAATTGCGAGTGTCATATCCTTGATGATTTAAATCTGATAAAAAAAAGTTATCTTAAATCTCATTTAATAGCTAACACATGTATCAAAAACTAAGGGTATCATATATAATGGTAGTAGGAATTTATTATGGAAAAGCTTATAAGGAGAAACGAATAAGTCATCCTTAATGATATCTTTAGTTATACGAATACGTTATTCTCGTTAGATTATCAGAGTATTTTGTTAGGATTTTAAATAAAAAAATGCATTTCACTTTAGATTACGGAGACTATAATTTCGTAAACGGGTAACTGTTATTTATGTGACAAATACATTTCGCATTATGTATATTTCTCCTAGTTAAAAAGTTATCTTAAATCTCATTTAATAGCTAACACATGTATCAAAAACTAAGGGTATCATATATAATGGTAGTAGGAATTTATTATGGAAAAGCTTATAAGGAGAAACGAATAAGTCATCCTTAATGATATCTTTAGTTATACGAATACGTTATTCTCGTTAGATTATCAGAGTATTTTGTTAGGATTTTAAAATAAAAAAATGCATTTCACTTTAGATGACGGAGACTATAATTTCGTAAACGGGTAACTGTTATTTATGTGACAAATACATTTCGCATTATGTATATTTCTCCTAGTTAAAAAGTTATCTTAAATCTCATTTAATAGCTAACACATGTATCAAAAACTAAGGGTATCATATATAATGGTAGTAGGAATTTATTATGGAAAAGCTTATAAGGAGAAACGAATAAGTCATCCTTAATGATATCTTTAGTTATACGAATACGTTATTCTCGTTAGATTATCAGAGTATTTTGTTAGGATTTTAAAATAAAAAAATGCATTTCACTTTAGATTACGGAGACTATAATTTCGTAAACGGGTAACTGTTATTTATGTGACAAATACATTTCGCATTATGTACATTTCTCCTAGTTTTTAATAAACTTCATTGCTTCTCACCTTCTGCCAAAAAAATTCTTAGGTTATGCTCATAACTGATGCAGATAAAGTAGCGTAAATATTGAATCCCCTTCTCAATTTCTGTGTCTAACTGATACGGATAAAATAGCGCAAATATTGAATCTCCTTCTCCTTATATGAATTTCAGTGTCTAGCTGTAAATAAACGAAAAGCAAGATGGTGGTGCGAACGTAATATGGTGGTTGATGATTGGCCGTACGTTAGCCAATAGGAGAAGCAGCTATAGACGACGCACGCAGACGCCACGTTAGCTTTTTATATAATAGGATAACTCAAACCTCAGAAAAATGAGTATAGGACAGCAGCGGTATGAATAAGAAACAAGAGAAGTAACAAGGAATGCTGTATGTCTGAAAAGGTTTATTTAAGCCACTGTGGCGAACTAAATGCTCACATCACGTAAAGGTCAAATTCACTTAGTTTTTAATAATTGGAATTCTACTGTCATCCATACGGCTAAGCACTCCCCACTCTTCACGCTCTATCTCAAGAAGGGTTAAAGCTATGAAATATTGTCTCTGACGAAATTTGTAGAGAATTTTATGCTCTACAACTTTTAAAATAACTCAAAATAACATTTAGAGTAAAGGAAGCGAGATATTTATAAAAACCGTTTTTTTGTGACATTTGACCTTGATTATCTTGACTGGAGTTTGAGCCAACTTATAAAATATCAAAACAAAGGTTTGAGCAAGAGCAAATTTTCAGCTTGTTATCTTTCATTCCGAGGTTTGCCCCTTTTTTCACCTCATTTGACTGGATTACAACCAAGAGATATATGTGATGCTTTAAGAGATTTAGCAGAAAATACAACAGATTGTCGTTGGGTTAGTGAATGCCAGTCTATAGAAAAGGAAATAACTACCTACGAATTTGTAGTTGCTCTCGTCGTATGGTATGACATTCTTACAAAGATAATGTAATAAGAAAAATGTTTCAAAACGAAAAATGCATCTACATGCGGCTAAACAACACATGATGCATTTACACATTGGCTTGAAAATTATCTGGATATGGTTTCGAGTCATTATCCTTGGTAACGGCGAGAGAAACAGCTGGCTAAAACGATATTGACAAAGTTCATTATCGTGAGAAGGAAACGTAAGAGAACGAACTTTCATTATGAAGGAGAAAAAATGAAGCTCTTGAATTGCATGCGGAGGAGATTTTCAAAATATGTGCGCGCAAGTTGCCAACATAGATTTGAGGAACTTAAACATGATGAAAAGCACAACATAAAAAGATTAAAGGAAACTAGTGATTGTAAAACTTCTGAAGCATTGCAATGACTTGCAAATATCTCTAACAATAGGAGAAACATCTGATATAGGCCTACGTAGATGAACAAGAATTGTATGAACAACTCAATGCGTTTATCCGTGTATAAGAAGTGATCCACGGCGTTAATAACTTATCTCGCTGATGAGATAACTAATAGAAAAAAAAGAAAAAAAAACACTAACTGAAGTGTACCCCACTATCGAAGTAATTAGTCCTGAGAATTTTTGCCATCATACCTGAGACAGTTGCGTACGCAGAAACAAGTTTTTCGTGGTTAAAAATTATTCGATGTGTTAAGTTCGACTTTCTATTCTTTGAATTGAAAATGAAGTAGCTCCTTCGTTAGATTTTTGTGCTTTGGTTAAATTTTTTAGTCTTAGAAAAAACCGCAAACATCATTTTTAAATCCTTCTGTGTATCTTTTAATGTACCTTAGTTTATCATCAATAATTTGTCGTCTTTATGTTTGATAACTTTTAATAACTCTTCTAATACAATATTTTAAAACACAAAATGTATTTATTTATGACTTTTGCATTTCTCGTCGATCATCAGAAATGCGTTCTTTTGATTCTCATACTTTGCACAAAGGACAAGGGCCTCGCAAAGATCTGCCGCCGCGAACCTTGTAATGGCTAACTTCGCCGCTGGTGATAACGAACTGCGACGAGGTTAAAAACTCTATTGTCCAAAATAGTTTCGCAATTTTTTTGGTGATAGTCCGTCTAAGTGCTTGAATACCACTTCCCATAGCTTTGTTGATCGGAAAAATATAACAAAATTTTTTTTTTTAAAGAAATCCGGACTGATTTAACTGATGTTTTGGCAGAACTTGCTATTACCAAATTTAATGACAGCTACAGGGATTAAAAAATGCTCGAAGATATAGGTTCAGAATTCTGCTTTGGTCACCTTTGTTTCTTCCTATTATTTTCTATCCATTGTCATATCTTTGGCCTTACAATCGTTGATATCCAAATAGAACTTGTGAAAAGTATCATCGATAAACAGTCCGGTTTCCAGGTCCCTAAGAGTCACTGCCGGCTTGTTAGCAACGAAACATCCACGCACTTTGACTTTGTCTTCATTAGTGTCAACGAAAACAATGACATGAGGAGTTCAATTCATTGTGATGGAAAAGTATTTTATTACACATTTCATTCGTTTTAAATACATATCCGACATTTTTCTCCCTATTAGCAACACGCCGGAGATGCTCCGTCATTACAGGGTCATATTTTCCTAGTAGTTGCAATATTCCCAGGAAGTTACCATTATTAGAAAGTATTTAGTGTTTTAGATCCAAAGCTTCCTCTGAACAAGAATTTACTGCATGTTAAAAAGAATACTTTGGACATCATCCTTTCCTTGATGTTTCGTCTTCAATCTGTATTTACAAATGCTTGTCTATGACACTGAAAGTGTTTAATTTAATCAACACTTCTATCCAATTGATTATGGTGTGTTGGTGATTTGAGGAAGTTTCGTGAGTTTTGAGATTCTCTGATAAGTAGCTCCAGTCATCAAATCCTTCTTTTCCCTACTAAGAATGAGACCTTCTGTTGAAT
This sequence comes from Vandiemenella viatica, assembly GCA_031002005.1. NCBI lineage: Eukaryota > Metazoa > Arthropoda > Insecta > Orthoptera > Morabidae > Vandiemenella > Vandiemenella viatica. Next base: position 48,121,868 of record CM061919.1, on the reverse strand, counting down.
AAACTTCAGTAAAAACAATATACTTTATCTGCATATTGAGAGTAAGCCAGCTATCTTTTTTATTTTTCTCCATTTGGCATTACTCTTTGAAAACGCATGTTTGAAAAATGACATACATAATATTTTTTTATTTTTTTGCTTCTAGAATAATTATTTCATCTCTGGCTGCAGAGTCAATGAGTGACCATTTTAAAATATTATCATAATTTATACTTTGAAAATGCGACGATGATGGTATGTCTGGTATACCTCATTCAGTAATACTTTGAACTGCAGTCAACATTCCAGCCATAGCTAAATCTTCTCGTACATGCTGCTTTTTATCATCGTAAGCCTCGTCTGAAGAACTTCTATTAAACGAATATAATCGTAGGCTTCCGCGGCCAGAGTCGGTTGATTCTTGGCTGTCCGCGTGGTGCCGCGTCATGTTCCTTGTAGTCGACGTTTCGACCCTCATTCTGGGTTCTTCTTCCAGGGCAGAACTATTAAACAAGTTTTTTTCCGCCGCGTTTTGAACTAGTTCTGGTGACGACGATTTAGATGACTTCTCAAATGCAAAAAATTTTACAAGCAATTTTTAAACCATCTTAGTTTAGCCTTGGTTTTGTGCGCCAGATAGTTTTTTTTTTATTTTTTTGTTTTTGTATGTAGTACATGTTTTGTCTGTAAAAGCATTATGCTTTATAAATATTTACGATACCAACGTTAATTGCAATCACCTAAAGTCTAGAAGTGGTACAAATAGATAACTAGATGGAATCTCGCTCCATGAACTCAAGACAACAGCCCAAAAGACAGGAAACAGGTGCGGGAGCCGCGGACCCGGGGAGTGCCAATTATGGGACGAATTGTGATTTTCTTGATTCGAATACGTCGAGCTTACTCGAGTCGCAACTCCAGTTGACTCTATTCTATGATGACATACGACTGAGCACTAAGCTGAAGCTCTTGCGTTTATAAACTCTTCTGGATGATTAGTGCATTAAAATAATATGCAAATTGGGTTATTATAGAATTTATTTTTTGAGTAGACGATCTGTCACTGCAGTTTCGGCGCCCCCCATACGACGGCGCCCGGTGCGGTCGCACCGCTCGCACCGCCCTAGGCCGCCCCTGAATGTAACGCAAATGATACCAATACTAGTAGATTAAATACAAAAATAGGATCGGATGCAATAGAAGATGTAGGTGAATTCTGTTACTTGGGAAGCAAAATTACAACCGATGCAACCATCGCGATGGCCGAAGCAGGAATGATGTTAAGAACCTTCATGAAAAAGAAAAGCCTTTTAGATTCAAATATTGATCTAGGAATTAGAAAGAACTTTTTAAAACTCTGGAGCACAGCACAGCACGGTAGCGAAACGTGGAATACCGGAAAGAAAGAAACTTGAAGCATTTGAAATATGGTGCTACAGAAGAATGCTGAAAATTAAATGGACTGACAAAGTAAGAAATGAAAGAGTTTTTGAAATGATGGGTTAGGAAAGAAATTGTGGAAGCATCTTACAGAAAGAAGAAACTGGCTGGTAGGTCATATTTTGAGACATGCTGGATTGGTTAATTTGCTGGTGGAGGGAACAGTCGAAGAAAGAACTGTAGAGAAAGACGGAGATTAGAATATATGAAGTAGATAATTGAGGACGTGGGTTGTAAGGGGTATGTAGAGATGAAGAGGTTAGCACAGGAAAGGAAGGGATGGAGGATTGCATCAAACCAGTTGAAAGACTGACGACAGCAAAAAAAAATAAAAAAATACCTAATCGTAGCTAATGTGATCAGTTAACGTATGGTATACTCTTTATCCTGATTACTACCAAATATCTTCCCAGATACATACATCAAAACATAAATTTTGGAATTGTTGTATGTGTGAGCTCGAATCAAGCAGAAACCACCATTTCAACGAATCTATCCACATGCAGCTTATGTCACTAAGAAATAGCTCACGTTATGTTTCGATGGTTAAAATAAAGAAAATGTTTGTACAAACGCCAGACAGCACCACTTCAAATATTGCTTGCAGAGAAGCTATGTGAACAATACTGAAGTATGCCTATGGGTCCTTAACAAATATAAGATCTTCCGAATTAGTGGCAGTTTCAACGGGTGGTAGAGACAAATGACGCGCATAAGCGTGCATAAAACATTTGCACACAACTTAAATTTAGAAGGAGACTACTAGTTCCAAGAAATATTATACAGTAAAATGGTACTGTGCCTTTGCTTTTTCATACCCAGCCAACATTTCCATGATAATTTACCTTTGAATTACAAGCCTCAATTTCCTTGTACACAATTTACAGGGCAAAGCTAGTATCTATGTTATTATAAATCTGTAAACAAGCTGCGTGTGTCTGAAATTTTGAAATGGCATTACCTAAAAACTACCATAGCAATTTGGATAGTGTTTCTAATTTTTAGATCTAATAGACCAGATTAAACTCTGGAAAAAGAGCTTATAACCAAGAAACGAAATAATAAACTAAGGGAATTTCGAGATGGAACAAATATGTCCTCTTATCACTGTATTTAAGAAACCGCCTACAAAAGATCACACTACTACTTTTTGCAGTTTGTTTAATATTTTGACTTTGGTTATTTAGTTGTTCAGTTTTCTGGAATGCAGTAAATAAACGGAATACCTGATTCCAACGTAAGAAGCATAATTACGAGACAAATAGAAAGTAAAGAATAATTTTATTGATTTATCACTTCATTCTTGAGATATCAGAAGTCAAAAATCAGTTATAGGTATATTTTCTATGCCTTTGGCGACGTTTTTGACATAGTACTTTCAATCTAACCATAAACCATATGAATAAAACAAAACATCTATTGTGCATGTCTAGCCTCGATTTTCTTGTATCTTTGGCGAATTTTTTTTCTGTTCCAGGCCGCTTTTCAACCTAACAGTTTCAATTTTCAGATACGATATCTCGAGAAGTAAGCGAGATACCAAAAAATTGTATTCTTTACTTCCGACTTTTCTCGTTAAGATACATAATAATCCAGAATCAAATCTGTCATTGACGAAATTTTTCTTGTGGTACGGGATACAATTCAACCCAACCATCTCAATTTTGAGATCCAATAACTCGAGAACTAATAGTACATGAAATACCAAAAATAATAATAATAAAAAACTTATTCTTCACTTTTGATTTGTCTCGTCGAATTACATAAGAATCCATCATCAAATTGCGGCGCCTCGGTTATTGTACAATTCTCCACTTAACTGTAATGGAAATAATATTTTTCTTTGTGAATATAGTTGTAATACTAACCAAAATTTATATATAATGATATAATTTGATACTTTTTCGTGGGTTAGGTTAATATTAATATACAATGATCATCTCTACGCATTAATATGGAGGATTAGGCAGTGTCCCAAGAAGGGCGTCGGAAAATTGTCAGTTTCGTATGAAATTTGGTACAGACGTTCCTTAGGCAGTAAGATTTTAGAAAATATGTACATATTAAAGCGACGAAATACATACTAATAAAGTAAAATAGTTCGAAATTTAGGTAATTGCACAGACGTTATTAAGAACAAAATACATGTTATTATACAAGGCAAAAGAATGAATTCTTATGGTATTACAAAACTTGCCAGCGATTTTACATTCGTAGCGGCAGAGCCTATTGATGCCGGTAAAGATGTGTTTAGAAATGGCGCCAACTGTATTGCCAGCACTATCGCATAAGGTGACTTTATGTTGCCTTATGTCTATTGCTTTAATGTGCACTTTTTATCTAAAGGTATGTCCTCAGGAAAGTGTGCTCCAAATTTCTGACCAAAAGGACAATCGATTCTCGGTACGCCCTTATATTTCCCGTAGCATTAATTTCTTATGTTTCATATATTTATATCGTTAAAACATAAATATATTTTTTAAAAAAAACCTTTTGTACATGAGTATGAAAACCGAATATGAGGTAATAATTAAAAATGGGAAAATTTTTAAATTAATTTTATATTTTTTCTTTCTCCACGCTAATATTTTGTAGACCCCCTACTAGAATAAAAAAAGTTTATCTATACAGGCCACGGTTCGCACGCACGAAGCAGTGGGCAAATGCTAGTGTATTCGAGAAAATTGTTTAGCACAGGGATTTTTCCTGCCACCCTTATTGTTTAATATATATATCTATGTCATTATTCATACAACAAACAGAAAATTTTCGTAATTGTAATGGAGCGCACGCTCCGATGGTAATTTCCATACACACCCATTTCCCCCCCTTTCCAGCACCCACCTACTTTTGCCCTCTACAAATTTCAACTTTCAATTCTTTCGACGTTTCTCTTGGTATCTTATTCCAGTCCCTGGCTCCCCTACCTACGAAAGAAAATCTTCCCACATCCTTGTGCCTGAAATCGAGTGCTAGCTTGTGGTTATGATAATCTTTTCCCTTCCATGCATGATATTGCTATTGCTACACAAAACACTAGTTTGAACAATTTAGAAGACACTTTGTTGGAAGATCTAACTATTATATGCACCTACTTTAAGAAATGACTGCTTACACCAAGGATAGCTAAAATAGAATCGTTCTGTTTAGTTATAAACAGATTAATTTAACGTTCAATGTCCTTATGAATGTATCCATCTTATCTCATAATCCCAAAGTGAAACTACTTGGGTATAATCCTCGACAGAACAATCTCTGGTCAACATTACCATTGCGCTCCACAGAACATGCCGGCTCACCACAAATTGCCTCAGACCATCGCCTGTGGGGAAAGTGGAAATATTAGCTGGCATCGCCCCTGGAGACATACGCCGGGAAGTTACCAATAGCACGGCAATGCTTAGAGTGAACGAAGAAGGCCGACACCCTCTACATTGCTATTCACCAGCCCCATCGAGACTAAGCTCCCGATGAAGTTTCCTGCGGACTTCAAAGCCACTAAATGGAGTACCAAGCAATGAAAGAATATTGGCTTGGAAGAAGAGAGTGGAATATGACATCGAGTGGATCAAGCCAAAAGAGGGTCTTCCAACTGAGTTTGAACAACCATGGGCCATATGGGAGTCGCTAAATAGACTTCGAGTTGGAGTTGGCCGTTCCAAAGATACTCTTGCTTCATGGGGATACCTGGGAGATCAGCCAGATACCGCATTTTCGTGCGGGTACAGGCAGAGCTTACGAGGAGAAGAGAATATGCATAATATTGAAGAAAATATGCATAATTATTGACTTTGTTACAAAAAAAGCTCATCTGATTCTACATCCAGTGAGAGTATTGTGATTTTAAAAACTTTTTGTAGTTCATATCTTTTTTTCGGAAGGCTACACATTTTACTATGGGAATGCTGAAACTGCTCCGAAGTTACGCCTCAATAATTACACGATACACAAACAAGGTCACAAAGAACTTTTACAGAACATTCATAACAGATGGTGACTTACAGGTTCTACCATCAGTTGAAAGGTAACAGGCGGACTGCAAGGGGTGAACCATCCTCATGTTCATTTACCAATACAGTATACGTACTACTCTGCTAAATACTTTGCAAGTGCTCACCAACATCAGATTACTCCGATGTGGCAATAAACGTATTACTGTCCTATATCTGTGTAGTTACGAATTGTCTAAGCTATGAAAGGGCAGTGAATGCTTCATTTTGCCTGCGAATTGTGTAACTTTAATGTGTTCTGTATTATTATCCTGTTTGTGTGACGGGCTGTTTTGAGGCGACATGTAAGCATCATACCAGAATTCACCTAGAACAATAAAAAAAAAAAAAAAAATCCGCAGAATGGTACGTAAGGTCGTGCCAAGATTCGAAGTGGTGCGCCACTTGTATCTCAACTTGCCCATTATTGCAGAGATTTATACAATAGAGCAGTGGATCCCAATTTCCTTTTGGCCACGGAACCCTAACTGATCATACATTTTTTGGCGGATCCCCATTTTTATAAGCATAAGCTAAAAACCAGTCTCGCATCGGTATGTCGTCACAAACGGAAGCAGAACCATGACAGCCTTCTCACGGCGCGGTTATGACTGTTTTCAACGAACATTTTATTTAATTCTCGGGCGGAACACGGAACCCTTGTGAAATCCCCATCGCCAGCTCTTGTCATAGATTTACTCTAATTTATAATTCAATTTCCAAACTTATCTATTTTAGAGTTCTAGCAAATAGCTTACTCTGCTTCGTGCTGCATGGGCTCCCGTGCCTGGTCTGTAATCAGATCTGTCTCTCTCCGCTTTTCACGTTAACTCATTTATCCGCCGCCGGAGCAACGGGCGCTACCGGCGCAATTTTTCGATACGTTCCAAGCTCCTGCAGCCGCCAACGCAAAAAAAAATAAAAAAAAATATAATAATAATTTTCTCACAGCCGCTGGCACATATACCGCCAGCTACACGGCACACGACAAGAAAGAATGCTTTACATTTATGAAATACCATCGGTTGGAACGCCGAGAACAGTGAATCACACCCGATTACAAACATTTTTATATAAAGAAGCCAAGCACATCCATGTCACACATTTCAATACGCTCCCTTGTATAAGCCGAAGTTCGACAAGAATGTAGCTCACGCTAAACACATCACTAATCGCACCACAGCAATACTTATTCTTCCATTGGTCTTTACGCCACGTCGACGTCGAAGTTATTAGAGCCGACAGATGATGGGCCATGACCTTTTGAGGGAACCGTTTCGACATTTGCTTTTGAGTAATTTCAGGAAACCACTGAAAAAATAAATCTGCATTAGAGGATGGATATTGTTAAACCGCGTCTTTGCGAATGACAGGCTCAAGCGTTACCGATCTAAATCACCAGGTCCAGTCTGACATATCTGGGACATGATGGAAAGGTCAGTTAACAACCCCCTGCACCAACAAAACTTTCCAAATAACGGACGGCTGTAGAGGAAGCATGACGAATATTTCTTCAGGAATCTTCCGACGACTTAGAGTTTGCTGCACTTCACAGAGCAAAACGTGATCCCACACGATATTAGGAGATTTTTGGCGCTTCATGTATTGTTTCAAGCGAGTGTTGGGCTTGTATATTGTGGGGTTACATTGCTTCTATACAGGGCTAGTCAAAATGATTGCAGTGATTTCAGAACATTACAACCCATTTATTACTTAACATATACTTACAAGATTACGCAGAAATAAAAACAAACTGTGAAAGTTTTTTTTTTTTTTTTTTTTTTTTTTTTTGAGTGTCTACAGATGCTTAATATGTGAACTTTTAGTGAACCTTTACACATCAAGTCTATAATCGAGTTCTTCCCATACCTGATGCAGCATGTCTCTGTCAACGATGCATTGATGACGCCAACCTGCGGGTCTGGCAGATCAACTGGTACTGGTGGCACGAACACTGTGTCTTTTATGAAACCCAAAAAAAAAGAAGTCGCAGGGGGTTAGGTCAGGAGAACGAGGAGGCCATGACACGAGCAATCCATCTGTTTGAAATCCTGGTGTTTAGGAAATTACGGACAACTAGAGAAAAATGGGGTGGAGCACTGTCCTACTCGAAAATGAAATCTTCACTGTCAGCTCCCATAAGTGGCATGAGCCAATTCTGCAAGGATTCCAAACAGATGTATTGGTCGTGCTGGGGATGCTGATCGTCAGCTAATGTCATGGCCTCCTAATTTCCCTGACCTAATTTTTTAATAAACTTGTGGAAGATTATTGAAAAAAGGAGTAACTAAATAAGCGTACAGAAACTTAGATTAACAGGTTCATATCTAGCGAAATAACACAACTAAACATATTGAGTGCATTTTTAAATAAGTGTTCAATATTATTTCATGGGGTGAGCTAAACAAAATCCCTCTTTTTTGGGAATGAAAAATGTGTTTAGTATTTGTCTACAGATATCAGTCGCGTCGTCAGTGAAATTATTTCGTTCGTGAAGAGACAGAATTTCGAGGCTGTGCCAGATGAAAAGACATGACGAAATTAAATATATATGTATATATTTTTATTTTGGTATTGAATTTTATTAAATTACGGAGATCAATAAATCCCAACTCAGACAACCAGTTCCCACGTTTTCCCGGCTTTGAATCTGAAGACAGTTGGTCCCTTGTAGCGTAGAGTTAGCAACTCGTGTTATAACGGTCACCGGCTCAAGTACGACCCAGGGTAAGGTTAGTTTTAATGAAGTGTTATGTCGGTTCTGTGTTGTCCTTTTCTTTATGACTGTCAGTAACATTAGAATAGTTTAATTCAATCATATATATTATTTCTATAAGGTATTTTTTTGTCACAAGCCTGTATCTTCCTTCATACTAAACCGAAATCAATGAACGAGGTGTCATTTTAAAGCTTATGGTCTCCACTTTGGTCACATCAAATTTTAAGAAATGAAGTTTTCGGAATTCGACCCTTAAAGGGCAACATCAATATTTCTAAAATGCTGTTTTCTGTGCTACAAGTCATTTATCTCCCTGGATACCTATCTGAAATCATTTAATGAAGTATCATTTTAAAAATTAAGATCTCCGCTTTAGTGACGTCATATATTAAGACAAAATTTTTTTCGGAATTCGACCCTTAAAGGGCAAAAGTATCAATATTTTTGCAATGCGTTTTTGTGTCACGAGCGATTTATCTCCCTTAATATTTATCCGATATAGATAAATGAGGTATCATATTAAAGAATAAGGTCTTCACCGTGGTAACGTTATATTTTAAGAAAGGAATTTTTCGTAATTCGACCCTTAAAGGGCAAAATTGTCGATTTTTGTGTCTTGAGCCATTTATCTTCCTGGGTATCTAACCAAAATCGATAAAAATGAAGTAGGATTATGAGGAGTAATGTCTCAGCTTTGTGACATCATATTTTAAGAAATAATGTTTTTGTAATTCAACGCTTAAAGGGAAAAAGTATAAATTTTTCTATAACGCATTTTTGTGTCACGACCGATTTATCTCCCTTAATATCTAACCGATATAGATAAATGATATATCATATTAAAGAATAAGGTCTCCGCCGTTGTAACATTATATTTTAAGAAACAAATTTTTCGCAATTTGAACCTTAAAGAGCAAAAATGTCAGTATTTCGAAAATGCGTTTTTTTGTGTCTCGAGCATTTATCTCCCTTGACAATTAAACAAAATTGATAAACCAGGTATCACTTAAAAGATTACGGTCTTCGTAAAGTCTTCGGTTCCGTTACCACATTTTAAGATAAATTTTTTTAAAAATTCTAACCGTAGAGGGCAAAAGTATTAATAATTTTACAACGCATTTTTCTGTCAGGAGCTATTTATTTCCCTTGATACCTAAGCGAAATCAACAAAGGTGGTATCGATTTAAATATTAAATTATCCGCTATAGTCACATCATATTTTAAGAAAAACCTTTCTCCAATTTCAACCCTTAAGGGGCAAAAATATCATCATTACTCAAAAAACAAATTTTTTTACCTCGCTTGATAACTAACCGAAATCGATAAATTAGGTATCATTTTAGAGACCAAGGTGGCTGCTTTGGTCAAACAATATTTTATAACAGGAATTTTTTGGATTACTACCCTTAAAGGGTAAAAGTATTATTTATACAACGTGTTTTTTTTTATTACAAACCATTTATCTTCTTCGATACCTAGCCGAAATCGATAAATGACACATCATTTTAAAAATTAAGGTCCCCAGCTAGGTAAAATCTTAAATTAAGAAAGAATTTTTCGATATTTGGTGATTAAAGTGGTAGCGCGTATGAGACTGTTCAGAGGCAAGTTCCTAGTTTGCAGCAGCAGATACCACAGAGATGTCAATAAACTTTTTTTATTCAATAAGTAACTTTTTGGATATTTTTTTTCTGTTACGGAAACACTGTCGTTTCGCTATTCAATTCCAATGCAAACATTTTATTCGCACAGCAACAAATATTTCAGAGATGTTGATATGTTGTGTGTGTTTTGTTCAGGTTGGTTTTATTCTGTTAAGGTCAGTGACAGTTTGTCATAAATACAGAGTGTTTTAAATTTTCCTAACTGTTTCTTAATATGCTGTATTTTGATGCGTACCTATTACACTAAAAAAAATATTTGCTACAAAAGTATTGTTCTGCTTTTCATTATATTACAAGCATTCAACCTCACTATTCATTGCATTTTATTCGCGAAATTTTCGCACGGGTCGTCTTGTTGAGAAAAATAGCTCTTCGCTGAATGGCTACAATGCCGATTACTACTTTATAAGCTAAAAATAAACTCGAGAGATAACAACAACTGCTGATCAAAAAAGTCGTGTGTCAAATAACACGAGGTCGATGATTCACGCTGTCGGTTGTGCAGATAGAGTAGCTTCTGTGACTACTTCCTGGAGAAGCCCTTATCGATCTGTGTAGGGCTGGTATAGGAATATCTTAGTCGGAAGCCACAGTATATGACGCTGATCCCCTGAGTGGAATCCTCTTAAACAACCTATAGATAAGACATTCTTAACATTTCGGAAGAAACCAAAATTATTTACGTTTACTTTGGAAGGCACCGAACCAATACAAGACATATTTTTAAAAATTTTGGGATCTCATGACAACCATTCCACAGTAAAACATAAGAAACTTTCATATGGCCAGTCTTCTGTTCCTGGCTGCTGCTACAAACTGAACCTGTGCTAGTGGAACATCTAATATGTTCAATCCCTCAGCGAGATTTCTATCTTCTTTTTTACCTTCTCAGTCAGTGCAACGTGCGGACGCTATTGTGGAAAGAAATATCAGAGCTTCGACTGAAGCTCTTTCATTCCTTCTGTTTGTTATTGCAGTGAGCTATTGATTTCTCTCTAATTCTTCGCTTTCTTGCGCTATGTTCCAGCAAGATTGATTCTAATTATTACAGTGGTTTTGGAAAAAAGATTCTTGGTTAACTTATGTCAATTTTGGAACGAACTAATGCCTACCGTCCCTATTGATAGTTTTTCGGATGTTGAATTGGCCGATTCTATAAGGCGAAACATTAACGTAGCCCTTACAATCTAAAACGTCAGTTAGAGCAAGGCTTCGTGATGTGGTAGTGCAGTGTATATCGCACTGAAGCTGCCAGTCGAGGAGTGACCTTCACTAATTAATACTCGAGGATGTTACAAATTTTTTTTGAGTGTCACATGTAATAATAGCGACCATCAAAAGGTAACATCCTTGCTGTGAAGTTTTTACTACTTCTTAACGTCACCTTTAAATTTTGCAAGGTTTATTTGTTCTAAATTAAGAATGTGGCAAATCTGGTTCAGATTCTAGCTACAGATTAACTTGCTTTACTTTCACAACACCCATCTTTGTCTCCTAGCATTTCACGTTAGTGGCAATGATCTTAAAATCATACACAGTAAAATATTTACATTAGATGAAATTTAATTTTACTAATGTAGCAATTACTGCGTTTGTTTAGTTAATTGCAGCATTGTATTCGTTCCATGACTGATACTTCGGGTTCTAAGCACTTTGTGGTACTCTTACCATCATCGCTTTAATTTGCGTCTGGTGCACGAACTTCGCCCTGATACGTCATACAACCCTAAGGTTTCAAGAAATTGCTCTCTCTTCCTAACTCCGTAACCGCTCCACTTTCTTGTGTAATAATCTAATAATAATCGGTTGGTTATTATCGTCTCTGACACTACGCGGAACTTGCTATATATATTTTTTTTAACTGCTTTACGTCTCTCAATAGCGAGGTCTTTAGAGACGGGAAAGGATGAGGGGCAAGGATGGGGGCAAGGAATGGAAAGGAATTCGACCATGGTCTTTTGAAGGAAGCATTTCGGCATTTGCCTGGAGTGATTTGGGAAACCACGGAAAACCCAAATCTGGATGCCCGGACGGGGATTCGAACCGCCGTCCTCCCGAATGCGAGGCGAGAACGCTAACCGTTACACCCCCACGCTCGGTGAATTTGCTATAGCTGAGTAGCTGCTCTTTGTACTCAACTCGAGGTTCCTGCTTTGGGCTCAGTTTTTTTTAGGAACTTGTATCGTTAGATAATTGGCTAGAATGGTAGGAGGGTGGAGATGCACAACCCGTTTCACCAGATTGTGAAGCGAAGTTGCTGGTTCTTTGGCACTGCATAACGAGTAAGGACCTACGATACTTTTGATGGTTACGCTTGGATAGGGGCTGAATTCTTAGGGTCTGTGTGAGTAGTAAGCCTTACACAATTTTCCTATTTTCACTCTTCCTCCTCTTCAGCTTCATATACAACATGAGAAATATACCATACGTAACACTTATTCGTTGAATAACACAAGGCCTATTTTCTGAAGATTAGTTTGAAATGATTACACGGTAATACTTAACTCGTTCACCATGAAACAGAAAACTCAATAACTCGCAGCCCAGTTCATCTCTGATGTCAGGAGGCGGGTTAGGAGAGTAATGGGTAAGTTATTCTTCTGCGATGAGTTCTGGGTGAATATATAGAAAAAAAATGAGGAGTAATAGTATGTGGAATGGGGAGAGAACTGTTATCAGTGAACCCGGTGTATGGGAGATTAACGCGTGTGCCTGGAATTTTGTTCAAATCCTCGTCCGAACATATAGATTTTGATTTGCATTGTTTCCCGAGATCACTCCTGGTGAATGACGGTATAGTTCATTTAAAAAGGCCACGGATGATTTCACCAGTTTTCTCAGGGCTTTATAACCCTGATGTCAATGATCAGTAAAGCCCTAAGCAAAAAAGGACCACTATTATAAATTGGGACATCATTTCAGGCGTAAGGAACTGGTAATTTTCAGTTGTGTAACTCAGAGAATGGAATGAGCTAACAAGGGATGTGTTGGATAACTTACGTAGAGCAGTGGTGGAGTTTAAAGAAAAATATGCGCAACCCAAAGGAAGATGCGCAGAGAAGCTGCTTAAGTTCCACCACAGATAATAATGCCGAAAAATAAAAAAAATTAAATACCAACTCTTTTATTATTATTATTATAGAAGACGGAAACAGGACGAGTCCTGTGATTTCTGGAATTATTTGACGATCTGGCCCAAAAGAGATCTCTGATGGTTTCGGATGCAAGGCACGAACGTTACCGCTCACCCATCATGCAACAAGTGGAACGCACGATGCAACTCCCCGTCGAATTGCGGCCGTTTTGAAAGCGAAATCAGGCCAGCCGACGTAGTAGGCAGGTAGCTACCGTGGTGGGTGAGCTAACCTCCCACCACGGCACAGCTCAGCTGGTATACCCGCTCGACACTCACTACATTCGGTCAGTGACGCCTCAGCTGTCGGGACAACCAGTTGGTCAAGGTCGAGGATCCGAAGGCGACGCAAGGAGACCGCTGACCTCTTAAGGCCGGCCGAGGTGAGTGCCGGCATCACGCGCCCGTGTGTTACGAACCTCATACCATTTCACATACAAACTACCCAATTTACATTAGAATTTATTGAGTAACACGCGATCATCTAGTTCCATTTCAGACGAGAATGACGCATTCCTACCGTCAAGGGATTTGGGTCTCATTGACAGAATAGATCAGGGAATACTGTTGTTTTTTACTTCCTTGGTGCTATTAGCGAATCGAATGCAGATGGCGTATGTGGTAAAGCATCCTCTCTTACATTTTTACGAATCAGAAAATTATGGTGTCTCTCTACATCCATACTCTGTGATCTATATTGAAGCGAGTAGCAAGGTGTATTTTCATTTTTTTGAAATGTAATTTATTTCGCACACCCATTATATCGAAAATCTCAGTTACCCCACTTGATATACCTTTGTTATCCTCTATAGTTTTTCCCTTTAACTATTCCCTCTATGATCAAATTAAGAAGCATTTTGTCTAAAAAAAAATAACTAGACATCCTGTCTCTTATTTTTTCGTCGAGAGAACATCCATTTATTACTCTATGTATTAACCTCTGTGCTACATACACTTGTGTACCAAAAGCTGTAGCTTCACTGTAACTAAATGATCGAAACAAATAATTTCACAGAGTTTCTTTCTGACTGTAGGTCAGTATTTGAGGTTGGAAGGTTTCTCTTCTCGAATGTTCATTGATATTGTCAGTGCGCCAGGCATAGTTGAAATTCTTTTTCCGAAACGTCAGATCTTCCTTACTTTTTTTTTAATACATCAGTTCCTGTAACGAAACTGATTTTTCTTCGGGCTTTACGACTAGTCGACGTCCGGGTCATTAGAGACAGGGCACAGCGTGGGTTAATGAACTGACTGGTATTCGACCGCACCCTATTGAATGAACGTTACCGACATTCGCCAGGAGTGATTTTGGGAAACCAAGGAAAACCGAAATCTGGATGGCAGGTCGGGGTTTTTTTTTTTTTTTGTAACAGTTTAACGTCCCTTTTTAACAACGTGGTCTTCAGAGACGGGAAAGGATGGGGGCAAGGAATGGGAAGGAATTCGGCCATGGCCTTTTGAAGGAAGCATCCCGGCATTCACCTGGAGTGATTTGGGGAAACCATGGAAAACCCAAATCTGGATGCCCGGACGGGGATTCGAACCGCCGTCCTCCCGAATGCGAGGCCAGAACGCTATCCGTTACACCACCACGCTCGGTCGGGGTTTTGAACCCGCGTCCTTCAGAATATTAGGCTAGAGTGTTGCCGCGAATTCAACACGCTCGGTGTGCTGTTACGTTTTACCATATTTGCTTCACTTCATGACGTTCGTTTTGCTTTTGTTAATATTTAATTCAACTTCCTTTCGCCATAACTGAGATATTTCTCTGAACATATTTCTCATCCGATAATAACAAAGTTTCATGGTGTAATATCATCATCGTCATCATCATCATCATCATCAGTTTTCTACTCTAAGGCAGGTTTTCACTTGGCTGCTCTCCATGTTCTTCTGTCTTCTGCCTTTCTCTTAAGGTCCGTGTAGTTGCCGTCTTCCTTGATGTTGTCTGCAATTTTGCACCTCCTTCTTCCTCTTATTCTCGTCCCACAAACTATACCTTCCAAGGCGTCTTTTATCAGGCACTCACCTCTCAACAAACATCTTTTAAAAATAGGTTAGTAGATTCAAACTCTGTCAATATGTAAACTCCCATGGAGTGTACGTGGTGAGCGATAACTTTCAGCACAATGCTGTTTCAATGCCCGTTCGTCTTCCAGATTTGTTTTCAGTAGTTTGCGGGTGAATGCTGGGAGGCTATCTTCGAAAAAGGTATGGCCGATTTCCTTCCCATTTCAAATTCACTATCCTGTGTTGGTTCTTACAGTTAAGTCTTCGACGGGTAAAATATTAACAAATCGTAATAATAAAGAAAGCAACGATCGTAAGTCGTTCATTAAAACAAATTGGTGACAAATTTGAATTATAATTTTAAGATGAAGCCTGGTAAAATAAACAAACGACAAAGTTTGTAGCATTTTTAAAAGCTATAGAATAAACACTAAAGCAATTCAATACAGGTTGTTTGACAGGTAAGATGAAAGTTGAAAGGCAACCAAGAAAACGTCAAACCACATAAAAGAAATTTAGTAAGTATTTTAAGGATAGTTTGCTGAGCTTCCCCTCTACCTTTCTCTCAGTTATCTTAAGATGTTGAACTCCAAGCGGAAATTGTAGCGAAACTGATTGCTGATGTCAGATAACCTGCAACTCTACTGCTAGTGAAATGTAGCCTTGTTTCGCTCGTGAGTTGAGAACGCGAGTGTAAACGTACATAAGGTGTTATTTATGGGGTTCTAAGAAACAAAAATTATTTAGACCCAGAGAGCAACTTCTGAAAGCCATAAGAGAAACTGTATTACGTCATGATTGCGTTCGGTTGTCGAATGCATTGAATTATGAAGGCTGGTGCAGGAAACTTAAGTTACACTTGCGATATAGACGTGGAATAGTGTTCATTGTTGATATTCAGAAGAGGAATCGGGGAAATAAACTGAACTGTATCAACGTCAAAGTTATAACTGACATTTTTATGGAATATGAAAACTGTAGCGTGTCTGCAATACTATCATGGCAGTGCATTTTTCAACAAGAGTTTGAAACAATACGCCAGCTGTATCACATAGTAACTTGCTTTGATTCCTACGCTTATTTAGGTATTTAAATTATAGTGAATCATAAATAACAATGAATCATAATTCCATTATGCTCTGTTGTGACGAAATTTATCGTAGTCAGCCATAATTAAGACGGATAAGCTAACAGTATGGTATCTGAGCTGTAACGCTTCCAAATGGATATAAAGATGTTCCCTTTTAGAATATAGGTCAGTGCTGGAATGTTTACAGGACCTTTCTCTTGACCTTCCACTCTGTCCAAGGTTGCTTTGTGACTGTGAACCACGGCAGCATTGAAACATGGTATCTCAATATAGAGGTATTTCTGGCATTTCAGTAGTATGTGCGTGAGGAAAATTCCACTTCCTAATCTGGGGATCACAGTATTTGTCAGAATAGCTGTCAGTTCTTACAACTGCAGGTTTTGTGGCCTATGTTTAGCTAATATGGTGTTATGTTTAACTGCTAATAGACAATGCCCAGACGCGTCAACATTTTCGTGGATGATAGTAATCACGTGTGGCCGTAATGACAAGGTGACGACTGGGCAACCCTCCCCTAACCCTGTTGTTCTACCGTATATAGAGGACCTACAATTATACGCGGAATCCGAACTACGGAAACCTTCTGGTGTACTTCACGTAACACAGCAAGCTGTGCCAGAGGTGAAGGTTGGGTTAAGGGCCTTTTAAAATCCCACGCGAGACCGGGATTTGAACTGGAAACCTTTAGGTCTCCAGTCAGACTTTTTAACCATTGAGCCACAAGACATCTTATTTAATGTAAAACATTACTATGATAATATCGGCCGCTCCAGCTTGATGCAGGGTGGTCAGGACTCTGTTTAAACAATCCACTACAATGTAGCCAGTGGTCTGTGTATTTCCACAATCACATAATGATCCTTACGGAACCCCATCTACGTGCTGTTTTGTTGCACGTATCCTGCGCCGGATCCGTTATGCTGGAACCAAAGGCACCTGGGTTAAACGAACAGCCTGTTAGGTCCTTATCAGCTCACAGTTGTATGAATTTTGGCTTCCCACTTCTCCCATTCCACTGGCAAGTCTACATGTATACTTCTCAGTTTGGCTGCTTCTTTATAGGCCAATCTTCTTGATTTTAGGCGTGAATATGGCAGATCATGAAGATTGCTATGACGAGAAATCACTATTTTCATTTTCAAAGCAGTATTAATTTTATCTTCAACCAAAGAATGCCAGGCCAAGGACTGCTCTTCGAAGATGAGGGCTCGATCCCCAGATATTTTGGGTAATCTTTATGCTTGGCTCTTCCGAGAGTTCGAATGTTTGAAGGTGAAACAATCTCTCTGTCCAATATTGCTCTGGTAAGTAATACCAAGACAGTTTGCATTATGAATTTTACTGAAGTTCAGTTGATGTATTTCTATACCATATCAACTGAAAATCACAAATACAGAATCTGGGCCCTGGATCAGAGATTCTTTTGAGTCCCACAGTGAATAGCGGTTTCTCAACATATTGCTCTGGAGTTTGCCTATTTTTTCAAGGTACAGCATGCAGGAACTTGAGGAGGAGTCCCCACGCCAGACACTGTCATAAGCTGCTGATAATTCAATGTACACAAATCTTGTCTCTTTTGGAATACAATATCCATGAGGGTTGCGAGAGTGAGAACCTGCCAGCCTAAACCCAGCCTGCTCTGCGCGAACAACTTTACTGATGGCGTCTTGGAACCGAACCAGCACCATCCTTTCAAGCAGTTTGTATGTTGTGCTAAGGACGGATATAGGTGTAAAGCGTTTTGCTGTAGTTGCTTTCTTGCCCAGTTTCAGGATGCCAACAACCTTTGCTTTTACAAAGGTAGAGTGCAGTCTTGAGGTCTGCAGTATTTCGTTGAAGGGTACAGCCATTTCGTTGCGACTGGATCTGTGCTGAAGAAAGGTCTGTCCGATCCAAATGCACTGCAGAATTTAAACCCAGTGTTCAGTTCGAACAAGGAGAAGAAACTTGAACTTCTTGAAACTTCATCTAGGAGAGACGACAGAAGTTGGTGCATACTAAGTGTGGTAGGAGCGTTGGCTATGGCTGCCCGTTCAGTCCTACGGCGTTACTCGTACCTGCTATGGGCCCATTGTCCCACTTTTCTTCGTCAGACATTAACTGTTATGATTTTTTTTTTTTTTGGAGCCAAACAGTTCATAATTATGACCTCTGCTTCTAGCAATGTTAATGCACTGAATACACCATCTTTGAAGAGATATTTGATTTAGTTCATCGTCAGACACGAATCAATATGGATTTGAATTAAAAATCTAATGTTATCCTTATATACTTAATACCTTCTCTTCTTCATATATTATTGTATGCGTAGTCAACAGAAGGCTCACAATCTTTTGAGAAGAAGTCATCAACGGAACTGAAGACATAGATGGAAGGATACCTCTAGATGTAGAGAAGGGCTTTCAGATTATAGCAAACAGTAAGATACATTGCATCTGTGAATAAAGATTTATTACGGCAAATATCATTTTTCAAAGCTGAAGAATGAAAAAATTAAAGCAGATGTATTAGCCACCTTCCAAACTGTAAAATAACCTTCTGTTGACAGTATCACAAGCTATAAGGTACATTTAAAATGACGTTGCTTCAATATGTGAGGGGATCTCCGTGTGCCTCATTACTCTAGTGACTAGTCTAAGGATTGCAATCCCGCAGTGTTTTCAATCCCGCGGGATCCGCGCTGGATTTGCGCCAATCCCGCGGGATCCGTGCGGGATTGGTACAAACAGTTTTTTAACGCATATATTTAAAACATAGTTACTTAAAACGTTAATAAATTAAATAATAATTGAATTAATAAATAATTTTTAATGTTAAATGATAAAAATTACCAGTTAACAATATTTTGATTGGCAAAATGACATCAAACTTTTTACCGTGTCTTAAGTGTATTTAGAGGTTTTACATTTTTTTTTAATCTAAACCAATTTTTAAATAAATAATAAAGATGGAAAATATTGAGTCTTAGGTCATATTATGTGCCTTACAATACATCACATAAGTTTAAAAATATTGTTTGTTTAATGGCCAAGTTACCAGAGCTTTTTTTTAAAAAACTTCTAAATAAACGTTCCATAACACCAAGAAAAGCATTCCATTTCACAAAGTGAAGTGAATATATTCTGTAAAGTGTAGACTTGGCTCAAAACAAGATCTCATAACATTTGTCACTGCACAAGGACGAGACTTGGTCTTTTTTTTTGTGGGATTCATTATTATATCTCCTGATTCCTTGATTGATATTACAGTTGATTCAATGTTATTAAAAGAAACTACGCACCAACACGTAAACTGTCAAGTATTTCCGATTTACTTATGTGGCGTAATGACGTTTTTAGAGTGGAAATTATTATTTTTTGTAAGAAAGGAGACTTTATCGGCGAATGATTGCAGTGAAGTCCTCATAGGTTGTATCTCCGGAAGTATGGTGTTCCTACAACTCAATTCGTCGATAAACCCGTGAAAATTTCATTATAATTATTTTTACCTTTAGTCGAAATAATAACAAGGAGAAGAGGGATTAATCGAAAGCCTGAGAGGCACATGTAAGCAGGTGGCTTTCGTCAAAGAAACGCATTGAGGCAGAGGCCAAAACAATATTAAGTCAAAGGATATACAATTTCCTTTTGATGGCTGTTAAATAAATAGGTTAGAATTACGATAACGTTAGTTTTTTATCAACGAATAATCAAATTTTCAGCCGCAAATTAGGAAATCGTCACAATTAATTTATCTGCAAATACAGAAAATGGGAATAATGAAAAAGCTGTAACCGTGTACTTGAGATAATGTGTGCGACACTTAAAAAATAATTATATAGTTAGAAAATCGTACTACATATTCACCATAACTCAAATTACAGAAATGTGTACTTGAAACAAACGTAAGTTTTCATGAATACGTAAACATGTATTTATTTACTTTCGAATGACGAAGGTTGAGAAAAATAAATGTTTATTCACATGAGTCAAATACCAAGTGCAAAGATACAGACAAACAGTGCAATACATCCGACAGAGACCGAGTGGGGCAGCGAGTCACGCAGACTGACACGCGTTTCCGCCGCATTTTGCGGATTGCGGATCCGCTTAATTTTGTGCGGGATCCGCCAGACTGTCTAATGATGCGGGATCCCGCGGGATTGCGGGATCCCGCTTTGCTGGATTGCAGTCCCTAGACTAGTCGTTTGCTGGTAGGACATGAGCGAATGTGTGTAGTAAACACAGGTCGGAATTTTCACTTTACGCGGAATTACTCGAGCGACATATTGCATCATTCACAATTTTTTTTTTTTTTTTTACAAAAACAGTGATCAACTCTCTAGATTTAACAGAGCTCCCGCTTCAGTGGCGTGCAGTTTCACGCAAGTTAGGAAGAGGTAAACAATCTCTTCAAAGATTGTCCCCCTTTGATGTAGACTGGAGCAATCTATTCTTATGAAACGATTATTTGGTCATGTTATTCTGTCACGCGGTGACGTCACACTATGACTTTGCGTTATGACGTCACACTTTTCACCTTCGTTACACAACTTATGACCAGAGACGTTGTTCTAGGTTATTCACGTTATTTAATAACAGTTCTATTTAGCCAAACATCAGCGAATAAGGTAACTGTCAGAACACTTAAAGAAAAGTACGTATTATGTTTAAATCGACATAATAATTATTAGTGGCTATATTTAATTAATACTCTTTCGAAGTAAAGTAGTCGTTAAAATATTTGGTAATACATAAGTAAGATAACACCTTAAATTTCGATGAGCAATGATTAGATTGTTATAATAACTGGCACTTGAGTTTAAAGAAGAGGGCATGAGTAAATTAATTTTTTTATAATAATTTAAATTGATGAGTGTCCTGATAGTTAAATCGTTACTTCGTTTGAACGAAAGTAGTTTCACACTGATCACAATCAATACAGCATAGACTACAATTAAATCTAATAGTTCCTGGCATGACGTAAGTTGTTAAGATTTTTTTAAAAATTTCCTTTGGTTTCACTGATGACATAATTCAGCCGTATTAGCTATTCAACCGTTGTAATATCGATCTCAATCATGGATTACAAAAAAAAAGGAGATATAAGAACCTGAATAATTTGATTTAGTTTATATCGCGATGCATTATTGCCACTACAATGCGATACGGTATATGTATAAATATGCATCTAATTGGACTATTGGTTCTCTGGCGTCAAGTTTAGCGTAGTATGTGGTTAGGTTTGTTACAGTGCAAAGCACTAGGAATTACATTGAGCTTTAGTTTATAACAACTGCATTTATTTCAGCAATTGCTTAGAAATGAATTGCTAGAACACTGAAAGAAAAGTATGTATTTCGTTTAAATTGTCATATTAAATATCAGTTGCTTTTTTTTTTACTGAAATCATTAAGAGATTCCAAATTGATCGCAATTTTTTGGCCTAAACCGCAATTAAAACTAATATTACGTAGCTTAACGTAAGTTGTTGAGATTTATTTTTAACATCCTTCGTTTTCACTGGAGTCAACATTTCAGCGGCATGTAGGCTATGTCAGCGGTTAAAACATCGATCTTCATTTTTTTTAACTGCTTTACGTCTGACAACAGCGAGGTCTTTAGAGACGGGTCGATCTTCATCACAGATAATGAGAAAGAAGATGTAAGAACATACATGGGCGCCCACAGGATTACTTTAAGTGGAGTGCATCTTTTTTATGTAAATTATATATAACACTTATTAACTAAGGATGCTGAATCTATTGACAAGGTGTTGAACAAATTTGGACAACTACCTAGGCGCCTAAATTTATTATTCGAACAGTGAATTTAATAATAAAATATTTGTTTCTTAATCTTTTTCAGTTTATATTCTTTCATAGCAGGGGGGTGCACGTGCATCCCCTTGCACCCCCATCCCGGCGCGCATGAGAACATGTGAAGATTTTGGATCAAGTGTTTATAGCGATGCATGATGATATTGACATTTGATACAGGGAATATATTAATTTGCGTGTGATTGAAACTTTGGTTTTCTAACAGCAATATTAGCGGAGATTGTGGTTAGGCTGAAATGCAAGCTGGAACAAGTTGTCAACTGAAACTTTTTGCTACAGCGTAAGGGACGAAAAAATACATTGGGCTTTATTTCATAACAATTCTATTTAGATAAACAACTGCAAAGAAATTAACTGTCAACACTCCTTTAAACCCGTTGTTTTTGAAGGGCTTTGAGGCTAGTGAATAATAAAAAACGAGGTTGATGACGATTTTCTCCACATAACGTTGGTTCGGCACATGTCGTTAAAAGTGAGATTAGGGATAGGCAGAAAGCAGTCGCGGAATCTGGATTCAAATATTCTTCATTTCTTTTCTTTTTTTCTAAAGACAACGTGACAAATGTGAATCTTACTAATAATAATTGGTAAAAAAATTAATACTTTATCATAAGTGTAAAAATAATATTAGAATGCGTCTGCAAGGCAATTAGATAACTCCTCACTATTAAGAGAGAGGTGCTATGAATCAAGTATTTAATGAAATATCCTTTGGTGGTTCTCGAAAATATTAAATATGTCTTATACAAGAAGCAAAAGATTCATTAATTATATTTATATAAACACGATAAATAAATTTAAAAAATAATCACACAGTTTAAGTTGCCCTCGATTAAAAAGGAGATGCAGGGAATGAAACATTCAAAGTAATAATACGAGAGATGAACGTCATATTAATGTATAAATATGAGATAATATTGCATTTAACACAAGCATTATCAATGTAAGTAATCAGTGGCACGCATACGATTGATAAAAAAGGTAAGGCACGTATTCTTCGTACGTGTTTCTCTGTTCAGAACATTTCCGTATGATAAAAACGATGGAGATGGGCAAATGCATCAATCTGAGATAAGAAAGCCATATCCGGAAGCCGCTGAGTCACAGGGTGAAAACTCCCTTCTCCCTTTTTTTCAAGTTTAGCATTGCGGTCAAGGAACGGGAAGAAATTCGGCCACGTCCTTTTGAAGGAACTATCCCGGAATTAACCTGGAATGACTTCGGAAAACCATGGAAACCGAAATCTGTACAAGGATTTGAATCCGCGACCTCCTGAATGCCTAATAAAAGTCACTAAACTTACCGTTCGCTCACCGAAATGGGTGGTTAATAGATACCTAAGGAAGTGGAATAAGAAAGCTAGTGAATATTTGTTGTGTAGATCTAATAATTTTATTTATAGCACATCTTTTGCAAATTGCGAATACATTTACAAGTATAGCAATGGTCGAACTAGGTTTTGTCGTACCCTTTGGAACAATCTCTGTGTCGTTCCGATTATATCTCAGGTAGGCAGATTTTTGTCAGATTCTGTAGGTGTCTCGTCCTTTAGAAATTTCTCTAGAGTTGATAGAATGTACTGTACACCGGTAAACATAGATTGTACTCTACAGACTTGTACAATACGTATGGACCGACCACGGCAGATACTCCACATCACGCCATTTTCATTCCATTCTTCTACATTGCATTCGAAGTTTTCTTTCACTACTCCTCACGTCATGTTGATTTGGTTGCATACCCTCGCGTTACAATACGACAGCAACCTAGGGAGCGTCTATAAACCACGTAGCTCCTTTTTGGCCTCCTGTGAAGTCCCCCTCCCCTCACGTAGCCCGACGTGGCTTTTGCCTCTACACCCCTCTCCCCCACACGTAGCATGTAGCTTTTTCCCCATATTGATTCCAGAAGACGTTTTGTACCGTTTTCTGCTGTCATACTATCGTAAATTACATACAGAGGTAATTAAATAACGGAATTAAACATTCACATGCTATTTTATGTTCTGAACCTTATTTTTAACTGTGATGAATGAAAAGCTACGTGGTTGGGCCTGAAATCCCCTCCTCCCTCCACACACACACACACACACACACACGCGCGCGCGCGCGCGCGCGCGCGCGCGCGCGCGGCACGTTACCTAGTGTTGCTTTCCAGTGAACCCCCCTCCCCCTTCCCCTCCCCCTAGACCGAGCACATATAGTTCATGAATGCTCCCCTACGAATAAAAGTTTATGAACCCGCGGCTCAGCTATTTCTTTATCTCAGATTGTTCAATGGCAGTGATACGTTGTTTGCTTTCCTTCGTTTTCACTAATCACAGATTAGAGAGGTTGTGAAGTAGAAACCCGTTGATTTAGCGCTTTCATTATATAAGAAAGGCCGTACAGCTAACAAAGAATTGCAATCTTCGCTGAGAACAGATGCGTGTACGTCAGCTTGCGGAATCTCTTGAGGTGTTGTTGGGCGTCTGTCTACACATGATTCTGATAGCACTTATATTAAGTATGCAGAGGGCTTGTGAAGACTTCTCTCAAGCGGTTTCGTAAATATTTCACTTGAAAAGTGTTGAACTATTTGACTAGCCTACTCAATGATCCTAACGAGCATGCCTTTAGCAATAATGGTTTCTACGCCGACTCACTCCTAATTGTATTTGTTTGCGCAACTAGTCGTTTTGGAAAGCCTTCCTGTGTTCAACACGAACAACATTATTAAGTAATTGCAGGTCGATTAACAGGACTGTGATGAAACAAGTGTGTTGTAACCAGGAAGACAGAGACCCAGCAGATAATTCGCGATATTATCAGCGAAAACTGCGCGGATCTCTACGGAATTGTTTCCGCCTTGGTTACCATCATGAAATAAGAAATGTAAATAAGTGTTTTTTCTCGAGTGAACGGGAATTAGCTCGCCGGTAATGGGCCAACCCCAACTGAAACAGCTTTGTGGACGTTGATCATTGCACAAATAAACAGAAAGCTGAAATCAGTTTGATTTAACACAATCCAGTACCTGGCCTATATGAGATGTGACAAATGTTGATAGCAGCTAAGAAATTGTACTAAGTGGGGAATCCGCGGAGGAGATGTTAATAATACTGGAGAGAAAAGAAGAGTTAATTGTGTGCAACAAAGTTCATATAAACGTTTATCCTACGCCACAAGGATTCAGAGATAACCAGTTTTGCTGTGTGTTTTTAGTGAGAACGGTATTAATTTCATCAGTATTCATATTACCGGATTTGGTCAGTAAAATCTATTTTGAGAAGTCATATGATGGAGAGCTAAAGCTCCCTAGTTTTTCTGAAGTTGCTTACAATATGTTATTTGTACATACACCCAACATCTTTTGCATCTTTTTTGTCACTGGCAGAAGTAAAGTGGTTGAAAGTATCGATGCCAATTTAAAAAGTCTTCTAATGACAGGGGTAAATAACAATCATTCAGATCTTAGAATACCTAAATATTTACAGTACCTGTGATCATAATTTTAGAGGATGATCAGATCTGATTAGGGTACGTGAAGATCTGATCAAGCATGCTACATTTCACGTCTAGTGAGAGCAGTTAAATGAAATCAAGATAACGCTGGAATATTTCAAAATTTAGTGTAAACTGTTCTCACTAAAACATACACTAAATGGAATTTATATTAAAATCCAAACGGAACTGCTTTGCTCACAGTGGGTTATTCCTTAGGCTCCAGGAACATTGATATTTTGTGCTGGGAAATCCTGCGTATACAGCAAACAGCAAATCCTAGGCTGAAGGATTGATAAAGGTTATTATGGTGCCAGTTTGGATTCCAAGTTCTAATATGTATACAATATAATTCGATTTATTGAATGCAGAAAGCGCTACAGCTGAGACGAAACGGAAAACGATGACAAATTAGGTTCCTCCCCTACAATCGGCTATTTCTAAGAAATTCAAATCATTTAATATTTTAAACGTATTCAGTTCATTTCAATTCGTTGAGATAATGAAACTTGAGGAATATATAATCAGTTAAAAATACTTGTTAACAGAATCTAAAGCTTTGTATAGTAGCGTTATCCTTGGTTGCTCTTAAATCAAAACGATGTTAATGTATTTTTAATATTAATTTTGATGCTTTATATTTCGAAGAACTTAAGAAACAAGTAGCCTAAGTCAAAAAACAAAACATATTCCACAGAGTAGCAGGGTGATGTTTCGTGAATATTTCTTGAAAAGAGTGCAGGGGCGTAGCTACCATAAGGCCAGGCGGTGCAGTGCACCGGGCCCCCCACACTCAGGGGGCTCCCGAGGCCAGCTGACGGGGGCCCCAAGCGCAGCTCAGAGGGGCCCACGGGCCTTCAGGGTAAATGGGCGACCCCTTTTTTTAAACTCTGAGGGCCTTGTGAACCTATATACGCTACTGCTCACGGGGCCCCTCAAGCTCAGCTCAGGGGGCCCCCCACCAGCAACTTGGCAGAGCTAACAAAAAAGGTCTCCCATCTGGCCTGAGGGCCCAAAATAATTTTTTTTGCACCGTGGCCCTTGTTGACCTAGCTACGCCACTGTGCTCATCTCAAATAAAGAGTGATCTCATATTTCTCTCATCTCGAAATGATTATAATTTCTTGCTCCACTTCTCGGTACAGATAAGTTATAAGGTATGTTCGCAGATTTTAATATAATTTCTCAAAATTTGAAAATACTTCCCAAATTTCTGCAGTAGTTTTTATGTGATGCCGTTTCAAACTCTCAGATACACGTAGCTCGAGTATAGATTTATAATAGAATAGAAGACGACTAGTATTTGCACGCTGCTCCGCGCGCGGGGTCCTTGGTGTGCGCACAAATGGTTTACCATTTTTTAAATTTTTTAATTTTTTTTCTAGTACCAAATGTTATCGCGCAGAGGCAGAAAATCTAAATGTCACTGAAGAACTTTCCTTTCTTTTAGATATTATCTTTGGTTCGGTATTCTAATTGGTGTCCGAGAAAGTTTTAATTTATTTGTATTTTAATGTAGTACAATTTATGAAATAACAAATTAGGTTACTATTTTCACATAAATCTGCGTAAAAAATTATCCATATTAAGACGTAGAGACAAATATCATACAGCCATTATTGATAATCCATTTTAAGCTTCGACCGTAAACTTTCGAACTGTGACAATCCCATCCAGATCGGTTAGGTATATGCAATGCAGTGTTTTACGTAATAACAGTTAACGCAAGCAAAAAATTCGCATTTTCTCATACATACAAAATATTAATGAAAGAAATTTTGGTCAAATCAAAAATTTCAAAAAGTAAAATTAGAATTGTTACACAATCTCTGGACAATAATTTACAAAAACTCTTTGGTACATACATATTCGTTCAGGTTTTATAATTTGTATAGTAAAATAAATATCACAATTCTGTGTAGTTGAAATCTGTAGATAAGATTTATTTAAATATCTCATACTGAAACGTTATCTTATTCAAATAAACACATAAAAAGAAAACAACACTTTCGTTATTACCTACCCATTTAGGTAAAGTGTAGTTGGAGCTACGGATTAGAGTTTCTGTCCGTCATTTCGTCCTCGCGGATTGGAGAAGTTCTCGAACTTTTTTGTGGACTTATAAATTATCGTAATTAATTTACTAACAATTGGTGGGTATTATGTAATGAATCAACAGTGTAAACAGTATTTATTTTTTAACACGTTAATTCCTCTTTACAGGACTCATAAACATGCATTAAAATACAGGGGCGGCCCTAGCAAGTTTTTCAGGTGGTGCGAGATCTCATCGTGGCGCCCCAAATGTGCATTCATGATTAAGATGTCCCTGAAGATAACATATGTTTGTTATATCCTACTAATATTATACATGTAAATGATTGTATGCTTGGATGTTTTTACTATTTGACGTCGAAACGGCACAAGATAAAATTTCGATTAATGTATTGGCTATCTACTTTTATCCCGATCGAAGAAGTAGTTCCCGTGGGATTGAAAAGGTTTATTTAAGCTATTATACAGTACACAAAGCTCACTTCAGCTATCCGTTAAATTCACATAGTTTTAAAAAAAAATTTAAACAAACAAATGAGGAAATAAAAATCATAACTAAAAAGTCTAGATTGCCATCTTCCACGCTTTTGTCCTTGAGCAATATTATTTTCTATAGATAAAATTGCAAGATCTGACGGTCAACTGTGAATAAGTTTTAATTTATTGAAACTTCGCTCTCCTTTAGCGACAGTTACAGGTACCGTTGGCAAAATTCGAAATGCTATCAATGCATTCGGAAATATATCCTGCCAACCAGTTTGTTTCATAAATTGAACTTTAATTGGTGCTGCTGTTTCAAACCCCATCAACAATAGTTTTAGTTAGAAAGTCAATCAATTCACAACCATATGCGTCACATTTTTCTCCAACAGTTAAACTTATTTCTAAATCTGCACAGAATTATTCCCATTTTGACTTTGCAGGAATTGTTTTCATAGTGTTTAAGAACGACACTGTATCATTAAATTTTGGTTAGTTGTGTAAATTGAGTGACCAACGCATTCTCAGTTGTATCAATCATGTGCCAAAACACGTTCATTCTGGATCTGTTGCTATTTCATCTACGACTTTTACTAAAAAAAATCTCTGCATTCTTCGGTGTCTGACTGGCTTAGTAATAGTATATGTACCACTCTGACAAGCAATTTTTCTAGCTGTTTACCAGAGCAGACGAATAACCCTGGCACTCTTTCTTTAATTCCGAGCTGTTTTTCACCAATTGTGAAGCGTTTCATAAATCCACTTTTAGCTTGCGTAGCCTTGCTTAGAATATCTACTTGAAACAATGAAGTATACCAAGTCGCATTGTAACTATGAACTCAAATTGCTCCATGATCTGGCCCAGGGACAAGGACTCTGTTGCTGCAACCAATGATTCATAGTCAAATTTTTATTACGAACTTCTTTCGTTTTGAATATGTTTACCAAAATAGTAGACATTAATCTCCTTATTAGCAATACGGCGGATATGCTCCATCATCACAGGGTCATATTTTCTTAGCAGTTGCAATACCCCCAGGATGTTACCATTATTAGAAGTATTTAGTGTTTCAAATCCAACTCAACAAGAAATTATTGCAATTAAAACGAATATATTCATTCCAGGATTTCAACCCATCGTGATGTTTCGTCTTCAATCATTATTTATAAATGCTTGCCTATTACACTAAAGTTCTTTAATTGAATCTCACCGAGCGGGGCGGTGTAACGGTTAGCGTTCTCGCCTCGCATTCGGGAGGACGGCGGTTCGAATCCCCGTCCGGGCATCCAGATTTGGGTTTCCATGGTTTCCCCAAATCACTCCAGGCAAATGCCGGGATGCTTCCTTCAAAAGGCCATGGCCGAATTCCTTCCTATTCCTTGACCCCATCCTTGCCCCCATCCTTTCCCGTCTCTAAATGACCTCGATGTTAAAAAGAGACGTAAAGCAGTTAAAAAAAAAAATTGAATCAACGCTTCTATTCAACTAGGCATGGTGATGATTTGAGGAATTTCGTGAGTTTTGAGACGTTCTGATAAGTAGTTCCAGTCATTAATTCATTCTTTGTCCAAATAAGATGAGACAACAGAAAGAACAGTATACTTTATCTGCAGATTTATCTGCAGATTTAGAGTAAACAAGCCATCTTCTTTTATAAGTTTCTTCATTTGGCATCACTCTTTAAAAATACATAGGCCTATTTGAAAAATAACTTAGATAATTTTTCCTTGGATTTTTCCGTTGATGGAATAATTATTTCATCTTTGGCTGCAGAGTTAAAGAGCGACCATTTTGAAATATCGTCATAAATTGTACTTTAAAAAAGCGACGGTGGTGGTATGTCTGGTATACCCCATTCCGTAATATTTAAAACTGCAGCCGACGTTCAAGTCATAGCTAAATTTTCTGGTACATGTTGCTCTTTATTATCGTTAGTCTCGTCTGAAGAACTTCTATCAAATATGTTTTCTTCCGACTCGTGTTGACCTAGTTCTGGTGACGACGATTCAGATGACTTCTCGGCTTTAAAATATTTTGCAAGCATTTTATGTTTCGCCTTGGTTTTGTTTTCTTTTTGAGTACTGTGCGCCAGATTGGTGTTTCTTTTTTTGCTTTGTAAATATTTACGATACGAACGTTAAATGCGATCACCTTACGTCTAATATGATAGAAATATATAAATAGGTTGAATCTCTCCCCATGAACATAAATAGGTGTGGGAATGAACTCCAAGACTACAGTCCAAAAGGTAGGAAACAGTTGCGGGAGCCACGGCACTGGAAGACTGCTAGTTATAGGACGAGCTGTGATTTTCTTGATTCGAATAACTCGAGGTTACGCGATTGTATCACGAAATACGACTATGCATTAAGCTGAAGCTCTTACGCCTATAAACTCATCTGGTTGAACAGTGTGTTAAAATAATATTTGTGAAGCATGTTGCGTTATTGTAAAATTTATTTTTCATTTTTCGCGCACACGATCTATCACTTCGGCGCCCCCCATATGACGGCGCCCGGTGCGGTCGCACCGCCCTAGGGCCGCCCCTGTTAAAATATTGTGTCCAACTGCAAATTAGTCAACAATTGGATCATGTTAAATCTTTTGTGCGAGTCGATTAGATCGTTATGTCTCACTCGTCGATTAAGGTACACTATGGGATTTAGAGATAGATAGCATTAGGCTGGTGTCACATTTCTTTGTTGATGTCCTAGCCAGATATAATTTTCTGCTCCATCCCCAGTAAAAGTAATGTGATGTGATGAAGTGTATCTCAAACTTTTGGCAGGATGCTTATCTTTTAGTTTGTGATAACCTCGCTATATCGGTTTTCAAGTTAACCAGTTTATCGGTAAAAACATTTTGTGTTCACAGCATATTCTCATTTTCTGTTCCAGTGCCAGGTGAAGTAGTGTCATAATACAGACCTTGGATTTTTTGTAAGCGCCAAAGCATTTAAATTCCTAAAAACCCATCAAAATTGTTCCGTAATTTTGTTACTCTTATTGAAATTTTAAACTATGATATAGTGGTTTCACTAATGAATTTCGTTTGTTTTAACGTACTATTACTTTTCAAAAAAAACCTGAAGAAATAAACAACTAAAGTCAGAAACAGAATTTAAAATGTAATATCTTTTAAAGCACAAAAACGTTTACGCAAATTAAATATTACTTACGCTTATTATGTTCAGTTAATGAATTCCGTCGATTTAATGTTTTACATTTCAGAAACTTAAAGAATAAATAACCTAAAAAAAAGAAAGAAAAAGAAAAAAAAGGAGAAAGATTTGTAATCTTTTCTAAGTAATTGTTGAAAGAAGTGCTCGTCTAAAATATTGATTTGTCTGCAAATGCTTTTCTGCCCCATTATTATCATTTGTTGCTCCGTTTCCCAGTCACGTTGAGTCATAAGATATACCACAAATTTTAAGCTAGACCATAAGATTTCAAACTGTGTCAACACCATCTATATTGGTGCAATTTTTTTTTTTTTTTTTTTTTTTTTTGTGATGGCCTAGAACAGTGTTTTTCAATCTGTGGGTCGCGACCCCTAGGGGGGTCGCGAAGCTTTACTCGGGGGGTCGCGAGCTGAATGAAAAATTCAAGGTTCTACCACTACAATCAAAACACAATTTTAGTGAGAAGGATGGGCTTGTTTATTTTTCAAAAGTTTATCAAATCGTGGTGCTATTTTTGAAACATTAATAATCAAATAATTTTCTAATTGCAGTCTATTTCTCTTTTTAGTTTTAATGTCTATCATTGCAGAAAATGTTAGCTCACACAAGTATGAAGTGGCGAATGGCACTAATAATTTTAGAGCTTCCCTTGCCAGCTCTGGGTATTCATGTTTTCTTTTCATCCAAAATACGTCGATACTTTGCGAATTAAATTCCATTTTAAGCATGCCATCAGCAGCTAAATCTATAAGACATTCTTTCATATATTTGTGGTGACATCAGCCAGATCTATTGACTTGTCTAAAAAAGCGTTTAAAATCCATCTACGCCCATTGTCAGCTTCAGAATGCCAGTCTGGAAAGTATGCCATAAGTTTCTCTTGTAAATTATGCAAGCTCTGTATCATGCAAGGAATGTGAGCCCCTACTACGAGACTTTGGTCTGATGCGTTATCTTCAACAATCTTCTGAACACACGGAAAAGACTCGAATACACTGTTTTGCAGAGAGATTGACCACAAACGAAGTTTTGCGTGAAATGCTTTGACTTTATCTTTAGCTGTTAAAATATTTTCTTCTCTACCTTGGAGGTTCTTGTTCAAATTATTAAGGTGGCTAAAAAGATCTGCCAAAAATGCTAATTTCAAGAGCCAAATAGGATCAGAAAAACGATTAGCATATTCAGATCTTGTATCTTGTAAGAACATTAACAATTCAGCTCTCAGTTCTAGAACTCTTGTCAATACCTTTCCTTTGGATAGCCACCTGACTTCGGTGTGATAAAGGAGATTTTGATGAAGTGAGCCCATATCTTCATAAACGATTCTGAATAGCCGGGTTTGCAAGGCTTTACCTTTGATAGAATTCACAATTATTACCTCCTTGAGCACATCATTTTAATCAGAAGATACTACCTTAGCAGCTAGAGCCTGTCTATGAAGAAAACAGTGTGTCCAGGATATGTTTGGCATTATCGATTTTAATTTCGCAATGAGTCCGCTATTTTTGCCAGTCATAGCTTTAGCGCCATCGCTACAAATAGTGATACATTTTTTCCAATCAATATCGTAGTCGCAAGTGCTTTCTAAAAACATATCGTACAAACACTGGCCAGAAGTGTTTGCAGGAAGCGCTTTGCAAAATAAGATATCTTCCATGATATTGTCACCTGCTTCAAAACGCACAAATACTACAAACTGAGCACAATCGGAAACATCTGTAGATTCGTCAAACTGCAAAGCAAAATGTTGGCTGTTCTTTAATTTTTCGATTACTTGTTCTTGAATATCATTGGCCATATCGTTTATTCTGCGTGAAATAGTATTATCAGAAAGTGGTATGTTTTTTAACTTGTTTGCCTCCTGTTTACTGACCATAATTTCAACCATATCAAGAGCTGCTGGCAAAATAAGATTTTCGGCAGTTGTATGTGATTTCCCTGCTTTAGCAACTCGATATGCGACTTTATAGCTAGCTAATAATGCTGACTCATTGACACTGGATGCCTGAAAATAAACCAGACAATATAAAAGTGAGTGTGAAATAGTCAATAAAAATTAAGCATGCGTAATCTTTGCAAACCAAAATTAAGTAAAATAAAATTTGTATGCAAACAGCAAAGAAATAAACATCATAAGACATCAACAGTAGAGATAGCAACAATTAGAATAAACTCGACTTGATTCGGTTATCCATGCTAAAATTAAATTAATAAAACGATTTTATTACTGAATTATAGTATTTTGCTGCTGACTAAGAGCTTTCAACTTTCGTTCAAAGAAATCGAACGGTTTATCAGCTTCTTTTTGATGCTTGGTTGTGAGATGCCGCATAAGCTTTGACGGTTTCATACTCTCACGTGATAAAACATCGCCACAAATTACACATTGAGGATTATTGTTTATGACTGTGAACCCGTACTTCAAATAACTGTCATCGTAATGTCTATTTTTTTTCGGGTTTGATTCACCACTACCGCTATTGACACTCGTACCACATGTTGAAGGCTGCGATCTTTTGAGAAACTTATCCATTTTACAAACGCGCGGAGCAAGCGTAAAAAACCAAAGAATGACGTCCGTACTTGACTGCACTTAATTGAATTGAGTGAGCTGAGAGTTGAAACAAAAGAACATTGCGGTGTGGCAACGTCGCCGTCTCCGACGCAGTTTGACCGGCGCGAATTTGCGTCCAAGTTCATAGCCTTACCAACTTACCTCGTACTTACTTTCAAAAGTCTCGCGGCTTCTTGCAGAGTGTAGATCTGGATAATATTAAAATGTACCAAAATAGAAAAAAAACAACATTTACGTAGTAATTTAAGTAAATCATTTCTTTGTCTTCTATGATGTGTCGCGGTCGGGGGGGGGGGGGGGGTCGCCAGAAATTTTCAACTTGTAAAGGGGTCGCGAAATCAAAAAGAATGAAAAACACTGGCCTAGAAAATCCTCAGACACACACAGCACGCTTACAGAATTGCAATAGTATATAGCAGGGGGTGGCCAACCTGTGGCTCGCGAGCCACATGCGGCTCTTTGAAGGATTATTTGTGGCTCTCGATAAATGTACCTGAGTTCCCTTTTCAATTTTGTGTTATTATACTTTTTAAATTATTATCGTTCCGTAAGTGTTTCAAAATGTCTTTTAAATTACTGATAACAAATATGAAGACTAAGTGCAAACGTTGTAACAAATTTCATTTCCATCCAAGTTAAGAATGATATGACTCATCGAAAACTGTGCGAACGAACATAAACAATGGTGTAATCGACCTACTCCAAACGGATTTTGAATTTAGTAAACTTTCATTGCAACGAACAGTTGACACTGTGCTCTGGAGGAAACAATTTGTATCACTCTTACTACGGGTATAATTTGTTATCTGGAATTTTTGGTAAGTTAACTATAATTTGTTTCGTAGTATGTAACACGTGTTATTGTTTTAATAACACAAAACTTGTATTTTCTAAATTTCTTTATTTCAAGTTCTTTTAAAATATGACGACAGAGAACGAAAAGAAAATAAGAAAATATGAGCAAGAAAATAGAAGATTTAATCATGAGTGGGAGGAGAATTTCTTTTTATTGACAATAACAGAAAAGCATTATGTGTTATTTGTAATTCTACGGTCAAAAATAATAATGCTAGCAATTTACGTCGACATCATGAAACCATAATCCTCAGTTTTCTAAGCAGTATCCGCCAAATTCCAAATTAAGATCAGACAAACATGCTTCTTTAAAATCAAAATTAAATAAACAACATTCAATTTTGATGACCTTTAGCAATCAATCTAATAAAGTGGCTGAAGCCAGTTTTTTTATTACCTGGAAATATTTCTTGTGCAAAACGCACGTATGGAGAGCTTATTAAAAAAAAATTGGAAGATGTACTTAAAGTTTTAGATCCAAATAATGCAGCATTGCACAAAGTTGTTTCGCAAATTCACATCTCGAGACACACAACCGAACGACGCTTAACTGCAATTAATTCACCTCTTGAATATAATTTAAAAAATGATTTTAAGAACTGTATTGTATTCAACTTAGCCTTTGACGAATCGACAGATATCACAGATCTTCCGCAATTGGCAGTTCTAATACGTTTTGCTTCACCTGAATTGTTGTTAAAGAATAATTATTAGATTTAGTAGCACTTCAAGAGTAAACCCGCGGTGTCGATATTAAAAATTCATTAGATTCCATAATAAAAACTTTGATGTGTCTCTTAATAAACTTGTAAGCATTGCAACTGATGGAGCTCCGGCAATGCTGGGTTAAAAAAATCGGTCTTATTGGGCTTTTAAGAGATCATTCTCAAATTCCACAATTCATATCGATTCACTGCATAATTCACCGAGAACGTCTCGTTACGAAATATCCTGATGTTATGAAAACAGTGTTACGCATTGTAAATTACATTTGCACCAATGCAAAAAAAATCATCGACAATTCAAAATTTCCTTGAAGAATTAAAGGACGAAGAACTTCCAAATGACATTAATTTCTTTTGCATTGTTAGATGGTTTTCTAGCTACAACGTATCTACATCGATTTGTAGATTTGTTGTTCCGATAACTGCATTTCTAAAAGAAAAGGAAATAACCTATTCAAAATTAGACGATGACGAATGGTTGCAAGGCTTAATGTTTTTGACTGTTTGTCATGGAACATTTGCAAACACTGAATTTACAATTGCAGGGGAAAGATAGAATAATATCTGATCTCTCACAGTGTATATTTAGATTTCAAACTAAATCACAACTTTTTCAAAATAAACATTTCGTCATTTTCCTCGAATTAAAATAATTTGTTCCAATACTAAACAAGAAAAACTCAACGAGTATATAAAAAACCTTGAAGGAATATTGACGCAATTCCAAAATAGATTTAGAAACTTGAAACATTTTAAATCGTCTCTTGATTTTTTCTAAATCCAGTTGAAATTAACATAATTAAAGGTGAGTTTTCCATTTCCAACATAATTGTGACCCAAAAAGCATCTGGAGAATTAGAATTAATAGAAATGCAAGAAGATCAAGCTCTACAATTAAAATATAAGTCGACGCCGATTACTAAATTTTGGAAATTTTTACCGTAATCGAAGTATTATGAATTAAAAATGGCTGCTTGTCGAATTATTTAAATATTCGGAACAACGTACTTATGTGAATCATTTTATTCCACTTTAAAATTCGTGAAATCCAAACACCGATCTGTATTAACCCACCAGCATCTCAAAGAATAAGTGCTGTCACCAATTATTTTAAAGAACTATCAAGAGAAGTAAAATAAATGTATTTAATTTTTAATATTTAAATTCAATACACTTATTTTTCACTTTTATTCATATGTTTTCAATAAATAATTTCTGTAAAAAAAATTTTAATACCTTTTAAATACATATTTAATTGCGGCTCGCGAATAATTTCAAATTTTGAAAAATGGCTCGTACTATCAACGAGCTTGGCCACCCCTGGTATATAGACAGATGTTACCCAGTTTGTAACGTAACTACATATCTTATTTAAAGTTCCACAACATGATTCGCAGTCGCTATGTCCAAATCAGTTTAAAGTGGAGGGATTGCACACACAAATGATAATATTTTGCACGCGCGGGTTCTGTTTATGATAGCTTGCAAAAGCTCCTCTTTCTGCATCCTTCGGCAACGAACCAACGAAGGTTAGATTTCAACAGTTAACGAAATATTGTTTATTGATTATTTCTCGCAAATGCAAGTCAAACACACAGAAGTTATTAAACAATCAGTGTAAAACAAAGTTGACTTTGGTTCACGCGTCAGATAATCGATTAAAGTTTCGAAATTTTGCATTTTATCCTTCTTTCTGTCAACTATTGTGTGTGCATGAAGTTAAAAATCAAGAACATTCTCAATCACAGACCTAATAATAATGGATTAAGGGTTTCATGGCTCGTCGACCTCGAGATAGGTGCAAGGAGAAATTTGAAGGAATTCGTCCGAAGTCTTCTGAAAGAACCATTCCTGAATTCACCAGAAAATTGTCGGGAAATGAAGAAGAACATAGTTCCGGAGGGCTAGATCTCGCGTCCTTCCGGATGTATGGCTGGAATACTAACCTATCACCCACCATGTAATACGCGACTGACAGAACAAAGTAGCGTTACTGTAAGTGGTCCCAATTACAGTCTGAAGCGTCAGTCTCCTTGGAACATTGCCTCATGACGAGGCAAAAGTGGGATACAGTCACGGTGCATGCAAA
The DNA here is from genome assembly GCA_031002005.1 of Vandiemenella viatica. NCBI lineage: Eukaryota > Metazoa > Arthropoda > Insecta > Orthoptera > Morabidae > Vandiemenella > Vandiemenella viatica. The sequence goes on along the minus strand of CM061919.1, from coordinate 48,084,583 downwards.
CCGTTATCCGGACAAAAGGAGACTGGTGCTAAAAAACGATCGGAAAGAACATCGCAACACGGAGCTATCTGTCAACGACCTCACAAGGAGAGACTCTCCTTACAGAGTTACAAAGTGTCTCTTGTACAAGCTACTAGGTCAGCCCCTGGAGAAATTTGGAGTGACTGTAACGACTTCGCTAATGGAATATGTTTGTGCTGAATAATAATTAAAAAGGTCTCTGAACCTAATTTATACAAAACAGATCAACTAATTTCTATTCCAATAATTTGTAAGCGTAGTCTTGGAAACACTGTAAACATTTCCAATTTAGAAGTTAGATATTAAAGATATTAAATTTAGATATTAAAGATATATCAAAACTTCCTTGGTAGGTTCTCATCCAATTTTAATAATTCTGTAACATGTTTTTCTAGTTTTATTTTAATTGCAATGTGGCGCATGCTCCGGTTGCAAGTTCTCTTCACACCTATTTGTTGCTCGACCTACAGTTTAATATTGAACTCGAACGATGTGATGTTCTTGCTTAGCTCACGTCATCAAGAAGAACCACTTACAAATGTTTGACTCCACCAGGATTTGAAGTTGGGATTGTGAATGTTTAGGTGGTGCAAAAGCTTCTCATTCAAACTGGTGAGTAACATATATTATTACCGATTTTTCTGTAGGTATTTAACATAGTAAGTGAGAATTTCGAAAATGAGGGTGAAAGCTGTGTACATTATACTCTCATGAAAAACATTCTTTAATTTTTTTCCCGCAGTTGAATAGTTGATAATAAATAACGCCAGTGCGCCTGTGCTGCATTACACCTGTGCGATGTGGGCTGATGGCTCTAACGAAACATGCTTTGTGAGATAAGCAGTCATGACCAGCTATCAAACCATCTGCTTAAATCGTATCCCCAAACTATCCCTCACTTCATTTAATTCTTCCACTAGACTCTTTATATTGGCACTTTCAACATCTATTGTAGCTTTCCTTACTTGAAGCACAACGTTACGTATAGTAAGACCCTAATATTTTGTGTCACATTGTAGACTTCTGGATACATTGAAAAGCGATTCATATCATTTCTTCGGGTGTCGCAATTTTCACAAATAGTAGTGTATATTGCGCCAGATGGTATATTAAGTAGCCCCAGATTATGAAACCCGGCTTCTTGATACATGGAGTATCGTATGTTGGTTTCGGTATTTCAATAAAAACGAATGCAAAGACAAAATTTCTGGTCGGCTACGTACTTGATTCCCAAGGCGAATTTGTTTTGTGCAAAGACAAAAATTTTTCCCTGTTCTTTTCCAAAGATGGAAACTCGTACTTGGATACGCTAGTGATTTAATTGCTTCCTCCGCTAGAAGAAGAAATTAGGAATTAATTTTCCATTAGCATGGAGCGCTATCCCATCGACACTCAATAGTTCGCAATATTTTTTTTTTTTTAACTGCTTTACGTCTCTTTTTAACATCGAGGTCTTTAGAGACGGGAAAGGATGGGGGGGGCAAGGATGGGGGCAAGGAAATGGGAAGGAATTCGGCCATGGCCTTTTGAAGGAAGCATCCCGGCATTTGCCTGGAGTGATTTGGGGAAACCATGGAAAACCCAAATCTGGATGCCCGGACGGGGATTCGAACCGCCGTCCTCCCGAATACGAGGCGAGAACGCTAACCGTTACACCGCCCTGCTCGGTAATGTAACTCTGCCCCAGTGATGGCTAAATAGATTGCAAGGAGGCTCTTTATTACTGGCTCCAAAAACCCTGACGTAACACCCTACAATTTTTTTTCTATGGTTGTACAAAAATGTGAGTATTTTAGTATTTAGTATTTTTGTCTCGTCACTGATTGTCATATGAAAACTACAGCCAATCAAACTGTAACGGCGGACAAGCTACAAGAGAACGGAAGAGTCATTAAAACCGAATTGATATCGTTCGTTACAGTGAACGTTTATGAACTTATTATCTACAGCTCAACATTGTTATTTCTAAAACAACTGGTTAACCATGCTGTAACTTTTTCTCATTTCGTAGTTACAGTTGGTTTTTTTAAAATTATTTTTATTCTTCAGGCACTCATTTTCTGCTAAGGGTAGATTTCCAGTTTCAGCCTGGCTTCAGATGAACTAAGTGACGAGAATGTGAACTGCAGGTGGTTCCAGCCAAGCGTGTCACTGGTGACTAACAAGCAACTAGGTGACAGCGTTTAGATAACGGTACACGTGGAAAGACAACACCTCGCTTCCTGCGACGCCACGATTGGTGTGACTAACTAGTAAGCATAAAACAATGTCACAGTACAAAGGAAGACCAGCGCTTACCGTAGTATTCCCTTTGCAATGGAATGGCAATTATATCATAATGACAAATAAATCTACAGAATGATTCGGGCAACTTATATTTGTCTGTAGAGAATCACCAAATTTCTCAGTTTGTAGTTTGCAGTTCCCAATGACGTTTATGACAAAGGCCTAGAACTTTACAGACAAGAAGGCATGACTGCGTAGAAACAGAGGAAAACAAGCATGAAAAAATGCACTAATAGAAGCTGGCTCACTTTTCATATAAGAAACATAAATACTGATTTAGCAAAGATTTCTTTTAACTGATGAAAGGCCTTGCCGTAAATTTTATTTTCTAGTGCATATTTTTCCGTGTTTCTGCAGCATTGTGTCTTCTGCTGTGGCAAGTTATGGCTTGAAAGAATGTGGGCTTTCTTGGTGAGTCAGTTGCGAAAAATCTTCTCGAGCTTTCCACCGGGATAGCGCGTCAGTAACAATACAAAGCGACGTTTCGGAGCCTGTCTCTGGCTCCATCTTTCGCCAGAAGATGGAGGCAGAAACAGGCTCCGAAACGTCGCTTTTTATTTCTATTGACGCGCTATCCCGGTGCAAAGCTCGAGAAGATCTTACGCAAGTTATGGTTTCTCTCTCTTTCCTTAATATTACAATTCCTTTCACATGAGCAAGAGAAATGAAATTGTAACAATGAGAAATGGATTGTAGCAACATAATTATCAAGCAATAATTTTTGATGCGTGTCACTGGTGACTAACAAGCAACTAGGTGACAGCGTTTAGATAACGGTACACGTGGAAAGACAACACCTCGCTTCCTCGACGCCACGATTGGTGTGACTAACTAGTAAGCATAAAACAATGTCACTACAATGAGTGATTAATGAGTGATGAAGTCTCTTTTCATAGCAGGAGGTAATTTAACTAATCCGTTATGCTCTTTCCAATCCATCCAATTAAGGCAAGAGCAAGGTTCCACCGTCGCGGCCAGCAGTATATACTCTACGGAGTCCAATGGATAAGGAACACGAAGACCAAGCTCGGTTTAGTTTGTAATTATTAAACAAAACAAAACAAAAACCTTCAAATTTAGTATCTGATTTAATATATACAAGTTTACTGTCATCAGTCTGCGGACTGATCTTGTGCTAATCTCTTCAACCTATGTAATGGTAGGCTTCCGCCGCCAGAGTCAGTTGATTCTTGGCTGTCCGGGTGGCGCCACGTCATGTTTCTTGAAACCGAAGTTTCAACCCTCATTGTTGGGGTCTTCTTCCAGGGTCGAAACATCGGTATCAAGAACACCCGGACAGCCAAGAATCAACTTTTCAACCTATGTCCTGGTTTATGTGATTCATTTATTCTAATCATGGTCTTCCTTTAGACTTCTTTCCGTTCACTAACAAATAATCCTACATGTGTTAAAATGTGATCCACAATGCTGTTTCTTCTAATTGCGAGACTCTTCCTTCCTTGCCAATCATTTGCAAACCAAACTGTCCACGTATATAAGGGGAACAAAGAGCCACGGGTCTACGGGTGGGGAAATTATTATGCTGATGAGATGAGCTCAGTTACAAATCGCAATGAGCCCCCCTGGGGAAGCGTCGATAGGATGAGCGATGTTCCGCACTCCACTTAACCTTCAGGACAGCTGGCCGGCACTTAGAGAGGAGTTGACAGTTTGACTGATTGTTTACCGGCTCACCTTTGGACCACCCTTCTCCCGGCCCCTACCTAACCTAACCACAGAGTAGGAGAGTATGCTCGCAGAAAAGCTGGAACCTTTCTGGCTGTATGAGTATCTAATTCGGTGAGCACCTGTACCTGAAATTGATTAAACTCTTTCATTATGGTAGACTAATAATGTAATAGAAAATCCACTGATTGTGTCTACGTAATTTGGTTTATATATAATATACTCCTGTTTTAAACCTTGATTAAATTGAAAGATACATGATACGGAATACAAGTGAATCTCCAGGTACTAACCGCTTTATTTTGTTTGAAAACTGGCGTTTAATATCATAGGTTACAGGTTTTCTGTATTTTCATTTTCATCCACAAGTATTGTAATTATTACATGATATATACCCGTTGTTAAGACTGGAACTGGAAATTTGTTATTGTATATTTATATATATATAAAATTATACCTGGGTTAAATGTAAATGGAGTACTACGTACTACAGTATTTTTGAATATGTCCCCCCCCCCCCAAAAGTAATCTAGGCCCACCTATAAGACTATAAGGACTACGGACTACCACTTTGGCCCCGACTCAAGCCCCCTCCCCCAAACAAAAATCCACTGAAGGCAAGCCCCCCCTAGCCAAAATTCACTCACGCCAAGCCACCCCCCCCCCTAAACCAAAGTCCGCTCAAGCCCCTCCCAAAACAAAATCCTGGATCCGCCCCTGTATTAATTAAAACAGCAAAGGGGCGCTCACAATTTTACATAGAATATTAAAGTAACGGCCAAGAAGGCTACTCTGGAGAAAAATTTAATGGAGCGACCAACGCCAAGCATCGAAGAAGGTAGAGGGAGAAAGGAAGTGGTAACTAGCTGCCGACGGGAGAGAAAGGAAGATCAGCCATCACAGTGTAACATTAGATAGCTATGTCCAAAGTTTTTGGTTTGTTTCGGAACTCAGTTCACTAAGAGCAAACAACATTTTAATGGTGAACTCACCTAGTGTTATTCGAGCTAGGACTGTTTGGTAGGTGATGTGATGATTGGCGCTCATGTGGCAGCGCACACTTCAGTCAACATCATTATTATTAATACTATTCCTTATGACTTTACGCCTCGTCGACTTCGAGGTCATTAGAGACGGGAAAGAACTGGGGGAAAGGAACGGGAAGTAGTTCGGCCATTGCCTTTTGAAGGAAGCATCCCGGCATCCGCCTGCAGTGATGTGGGAAAACCGTGGAAAACCCAAATTTGGAAGCTCGGACGGGAATATGAACCTGCGTCCACCCGAATGCGAGGCCAGAGCGTTCCGCTCATCCACCACGATCGGTGTCAACATTGTTGGTAAAGTAGATACAGTATAGATTTCCAGTCATTGCATTGCGTCTCGTCCGATTCTGAACCTGAAATGCCATCCATGGATACATCAGTAACATTTTTACAAAACTCATTGCTTCAAGCAAAATCAGTTTTACTTGAATTTGAGCTAACCGTGTGTGATATTATCATTCAAACTATTACGCGTTGTGCAAATGCAATAATCATAAATGCCTCATGCCGGAAGTTAGTTTCATATATCAAGTTATAATTTTTTGTATTTGGATTTACATCTTGTCGACATCGATGTCATTAGAAGCGGCAAAATACTGGGGGTAAGAAACCGAAACGAATTCACTAATGGCCTTGTGAAGGAAGAATCCCGGCATTCGCCTGGAATGGTTTTGGAAAACCACAAATGCTAGGTCAGAGTGTTACCGCTCAACTACCACAAACGGTAAAAGGACATAAAGATGATTGTTTAAATATGTTTTGTTTGGTGTAACATCTTCTGGTGCCTGGGCACACGATAGGATCACTTTTCTTTATTTATGAAAACTAAATAATGGATTGTAATTTTGATAACAATCATGTGAAAATAAAACCTGCTCCCATCAAACCTGATAGTAAAATAAAATTATTATTCATGAATATGTATATATATATAGCTTAAATTAAATTAGAACATCTAATAAATAGCTGCTGTTACAAATGTGACCAAATTTTGAGGCGAAATTAGCTGTAATATTACACAGTTCTGTAGTGAATTTCTTGCCAATAAGGACTTGAATGAGATGACTGATCTTCCGGCATCAGCAGGAAAAAAAAAGGACTATGCTTAAGATTACCATTTGAATCTAAAACGTATGTTACAAATAACTAATGTTTAGAATGTTAATTAATTGGCTAAATTTGAAAATAGGTTAATACTTTACCTTATTGTCTATTTTATTTTAAATCGAACATTTACATTATGTAGTTTGCATTTTTAAAAACGAATTTAAATTTATCTCGAAAACGCTCAAGACTGTCATGGCGTCTTGAATGACGTCACGCCACCCGAAACAAAACAAAACAGTCGTGTATCTACTGTAAATAGCAGGTGTCGGTTTTCTTTAATTAAAAATGAATTCCTCGTTTTATAAGTAATGTGTAGTGCCCCAGGGTAAAGGCACAACAATAAAAACTCCAAACAAGTTATTTATATATGTTCCAAACAATGAACAAATAGGGAAAAAGTGGTTAAAACTTGCAAGGAGGGAGGATGCTCATGGTTTATCTGCAGATTCAAGAATCTATTTTTGTGTAGATCATTTTGATGTAAGTGTTTCTGAACAATATATTTCTAAATCTAAAGCAAAATTGATGAATTTTGCAGCTCCACTACTTTTCAAGTATTTATAACATAAAAAGGTATGAGTTGAATTTGTTTTGGTTTTATGATTTAAAATCTTTATTTAGTGTTACATTAAATATAATAAACCCACTCCAGCAGCACACAATCTGATGATAGTTTCTTATGCAGCTCGATGAAACAAATCGAAAATAAAGATATAATTTATTTTTTAATATCTCTCTTGGTTCTCGAGACATCTTAACTGAAAGGTGATGTTGTTAGGCTGATAGGAAGCTTAGAGCAGACTGGAAATTGGCAGCTCCATAGCATTAAATGATGTTGTTAGGCTGATAGGAAGCTTAGAGCAGACTGGAAATTGGCAGCTCCATAGCATTAAAATTTGGCACACCTGTTTTTGGGGATATGCTTTTCTAGAAAAGGTGTGTATAAAAGTAAAAAATACTTTAGACGTGATGCAACTGAAAAGTTACGATACAGCACAGAATTAATAGTATACAATGACATTATTCACGCTAAAGATAGTATTGAAGCGAAGAACGAAATTTTTTATTATTTTGCTTAGGCCTTCCTTCTGGTTTAGCTATTTTTCTCTTGCTTATGCTTCGCAAATGTAACCTCCAAACCAGTATCAATTTATTTACAAAACGTATGTCTAAGCAATAGGTTATTTATGAAATGCTCTCGGGTTAAGAAAGTGTTACCACACGATATTTCGGCGATCACAATCACTGTCGCCATCTTCTGGTGAAGTGCACTTCATAGAGAGCTTCTCATAAATTCTCAACACCAAGAGAAACTTCTTTCTTAAATAGGTTATTGTTTACGAAACTGAAATAATGTTACTTAAGCTTATAATGTACGAGTGTATTTGACACTTGTGTATTCTTACATTGAAGTTTTAACATTGCGGAATTCCGATGAGCAAAAGTAGATTTTGACGCGAAAAATCTGTCAAGTGTTACGGTATCAATTTTGGACAAATTGATACTGTTTGCTTTGCTAAATCCTGGTTCAATAGCGAATAACACTTGTCTTTCAGCATATAACTGAGAACAACTGTATTAACGTGACAAAAGTTGCTACAAACGAATAATTTACCATGTAACCTATTCTCTTTCACGAAATTGTCAACAACAACATTGACGTTTCGGGTGGCGTGACGTAATGCTTTCTCACTGGCGTTCGCGGTCGCGTGATTGAATGCCTGATTTTTGTCGAATTTATTTTCTAAAAATAATAATAATATTTATCTTTTATAATAAATAATTTTGTGTTTTGTTATCTCCTTAGCATGATTAATCATTAATAACTGCTATGCGTCCAATTTCAACTGATGTCTCACATGTCAAAGAGATTTTTTAAATTTTTTAAAAAATTTTGATAAAAATGTTGTTTTTCTATTTTCTAAGGGCAACTTATACAGGATTTGGAACAATCATCTCTTGTTACAGCACAGCTTGTTTTTCAAATTACAACTTAACGCTCCTTTACGACAAGCCAGCATGGATAATGGTTTCTTGCGGAGAATCTGACCTGGATGAACAGTCCTGTGCATCTCGTGAAAGAGACTTAAGAGCATAACTGTGAATCCTGTATAACACTTCCAACAGCAACTGTTCACGAAGCCAGTTCTTCCGGCCATCCTGATTTTGGTTTTCCTCGGTTTTCCGAAATCACAACAAGCGAATGCCGAGATGGTTCTTCAAAAAGTCATTGCCGAATTACTTCGTTCTCTGTCTCCCGTCCTTTGCTGCCTTTAATGACCTCGACATCGATTAGGGGTTAAGCAGCAAGGATAAGGGGGAAAAAGGTGATAAAAAGAAGAAAAAAATCTGACAAGATCTAGATCTAGAGTGCAGATAGCATTATTTTCACAATAAACACATAAATAGCTTCCGTGAAAACAGAACAATTAATAGCAAAAATCCATTTTATATGACAACGAATTACTATTACTCTATATCCATAGAGAAATTTGTAATTAATTATATTCAGAACGTAGAAATTCATACGCGCGTTGTCTTTCAAGCAGGGTTAGAGTAAAATTGATTAAATTGTTGCAGAAGCGTTGTGTATAATCTACAGGCTAGCTAATATGTAGTTTGATGTTTATGGGATTTACTTAAGACATAGTTGCTACGTGATTTCAAAAGCCGATTCGTGGAAATGTATTGTCGCCATTAAAAAAATTAATTGATCGACTGAATAAAATAAATAACCAGGCAAGTGTTTGTCGGTCCTAGCGCAATTAGGGTTTCATACTCCAATGACTTTAACAGATCACTGTGGTTAAAAAATCAATGCTCAACACGTTTCCGGATTAGAAAGTGTTCGCCCAAACGACACGCCACGTTGCCGTTAGAATTACGTGGTCAGTCGTCAGTTCCAATAAAGTTTATTACCGGTAAATTAATATGCCACGGACTGTCACTTGAGATCAGCTAAGAGTATACTTGACAAAATCGCTTCAAAATAAAGAAATTTGCTTTTTGTTTGCTCATAACTTCGAAAATAAATTAAATGTAAGTGTTCAAGTGTTGTTAGTATCTCTCGTTTAAATACAGGGTATGATCAGTGCCGTTAAGAATTTTCAAGTTCCTGGTTAACATCGTATTTGAGATGGATCCTGTAGCAAAAATGGTCTAAAATCGACATCTTTGATGACCGTTAAAAAAAAAAAAAAAAAAATCTTAGCTCTCTATTAAAACTTACATAAACATAGAAATCAGGTGTGCATGTAGAAAAAGACATGTTTCTCTGCCTCGTTTATTTGTGTGAAAATTCTCCAGAGTATAATTATATTCTGCACCGCAAGAACATACAACATTTTGTTAGTCATCTTTAGTTACGAAATCCTAATAAGAAAATTCTTTCACGGAGTGAAACTGGTAATTAAGTAAAAACTCTTTAATTTAGGATTTTCCACTGCGAAAGTCAGCAAGGGGATATATGTACTGTGTTGGCATTGTTTTATTTTTATTTCAACCTTAAGAATCTTTCATGGTTTCGCCGATAGCCAAGGAGAATCTTTTTCGGTTATCTTCATTACTGGCTTCCGAAGGCGGTGATGGGCAGGGGCGGATCCAGGAGGGGGGGCTAGGGGGCTCAAGCCCCCCCCCCCAAAAGGGTCTAGGTCCAGGTCCACCCCTAACATTGTGACTTTGGAGACTTTTTTTTTTTTTTTTTTTTTTTTTTTAGGGATTTAAAGCCCCAGGAGACTATAAAAACTATTCCCTGCCCGATCAAGCCCCCCCAAAAACCTAAATCCATCGAGGGCAAGCCCTCCCCAACCAAAATTCACTCAAGCCAAGCCCCGCCCCCCAAACTGAAGTCCCGCTCAAGCCCCTCCCAAACCAAAACCCTGGATCCGCCCCTGGTGATGGGTCTATATTTTACAATACTCGGAACTAAAAATAGTAAAGAAATTTAATTTTTTCCGTATTCACATGGCAGATTGGCAATTTTTCAATCTCTTAAATCAGTTTTAGACAGATGTGTTGCTTGAAAAATTGGTCTTTAATCGCCCTCCTATAAATACCAAGTGCTCACCTAGAGGTCATCAGGGTTTGACTGTGCGTTTTTTCTGGAGACACCGTCTTTCCAGGAAGAACGCGCTCTCGAGCATGCGGGTTCCGCACCTATATGTCATCTAGCTCCAAATGCGGTTTTATCCTATGCGTTTGCGGTTGCGGATTCCGGATCCGCATAGTATGTCATTAGCCTAAGGCAGGGTCATGCTGCTGTAAGGTCGCGCGAGCTCGTGATATCATGTTTTAACCGTGAAATCATGCTTTAGAACCAGGGGCCTAGCTCAGAAGGCCCCCAAACCATAGGATAGGAATGTGAGAGCCAGAGACATTCCAGAATGCTTTATTCAAAAAAAAATATTAAAATTTATATTAAAAAAGTTTAATATAATACTTTCATTTTACAGTCGACAAACTGATTTCCTGATACAAGTTTATCAGGACTGTCCACTGTAAGTTTAGAAAGCATCTAAGCATCGAATCGAGTGAAACACTTTTAATTCACCTTCTCGTTTTTTATTTAATTTGTTGAGAGCAGAAAAAGAACTTTCATACACATATGTACTGCCAAACAGCGATAACATTTGCAGAGAGAATTTAAGCAGTTCAGAAAAACGTTCTTTAGAAATTAGTTTCCAGAAATTTTCAGGAATACCACATTTTTTACTTAGGTAGAATGCCTGAAGATCACAAATTTCCAATTGAAGGTTGCAGGGCACCTCACTCATTTCAGTACCCTTGGGGTTTTTGAAGTGAAATTCTGGTTTTAGGAAGTCAAAATCCTGGAATCTGCCCTGGAACTCTTTGTTGATATGTATTACTATTTCATGAAACATGATAAAATTTGTTATTTTTTTCTTCTTTCAACTGCTGACAAGATGGGAAGTGCGCCGAATTATTTTCCTTCAGTGTAATTCCCATTACCTCAAGTTTTTTTTTTTTTTTTTTTTTTTTTTTTTTTCCCCCGGAAGCCCTCAATATGTCCATAAATCTGGAAGATGCTTTGTTTCTGTCTTGTAGTTTCAGGCTTAAAGAATTTAGATGGGTTGTTAAATCTGTCAGAAAAGCAAGATTATTTACTGGTTATCTTCCATTTTTCTTGATATGCATGCCAAATGTTATTATTTCTCAACCCAAAAAACAGTTGTAGGCATTTTCTAGCACTATGCCAGCACACTTCACAGTTAAATGAAATATTATCATACTCGGCATCAAATTATCCACGAATCCAATAAATGTTCTGTGTCTTTGGGTTGCCTACACTTATTAAATTTACAGTATTTACAACAATTTTCATTGTCTCACTGAGCCTTATAATTCTTCCACAGAGAGCCTCCTGGTGGATGATGCAGTGAAAAAAGAAACAATTCATGCCTTTTTCCTTACACGATCGTTCTAGCCCACTTTGTTGTAATGTCAGAGCACTTCACAAGATGTTCATATTTAGAAACGATATCATCCAGTGCGTTGATAATGTATTATTATTTTTTTTGCTTGTTTTTAATGATTTTAGTTCCAACAGTTCTTCATGAATTTCAAATTCTTCGGTTATTATTCTGACAAAGGTAAGGAGCTGGCTGATGCCAGTTATATCTGTGCTCTCATCTAGAGCTAGAGAGTAAAATTCACATTTTTCCAAAATACCCTTGAGAGAACCAGAAACTTCAGCACCCATACTATAGTTAATTCTTCTACTTATTGTATGATTAGACAAGAAAACAGTTTCAAACATTTTAACCATCTTATAATCTAGGTTTTCAACGTGGAAGTTTGGTCAATAGCAGGTCCAAAATAACTTCAACACAGGCGAAGCATGGAGCGCTGAGTGGACCAATTCCAACCCCGACAAAGACCCTACACGACAGCCGCCTGGATTCAACCTTCCTAGGAAAACCTGGACGGCACTGAACCGAGTGAGAACAGATCACGGTAGATGCATCTACTGGATGTACAAGTGGGGAATGATAGAGAATCCTTTTTGTGACTGTGGTAACCATCAGAAAACCATTCACCACATCACCATGGAATGCTCTCTAAGGAGATTCATTGGCACAATACATCAGAGTCACGAAGAAACCACAGAAGCAATTGAATGGCTGCAATCGTTGGACATCAGTCTGAAGTAACATCCATGTTTGGTTCTATTTATTGTGATTCAATGTACTATGTAGTTACTGTTTGTGTATTCTTATGCCATACGAAATAATTAAATAAATAAATCTCCAAATGAAGATGCCATTTTTAAAGCACATCTCTTAATGAAGTCACACTCCCTAAAAGACTTTTCACTTTAAGCCAGCTCTAAATACGTCATAAGATGCCTTTAAACCAGCAGTGTATGATGGTTGCAAGATATTCTTCTGTCTAGTTAGTCTCAGCTTCAAATCATTAAACACTTCCCTGGTATTGGTCGTACAAGCTGGTATAGTGTCTATTCACGTGTACACCTCTGAAATACATAAGACTTGAGAATAGATAACACACGGTGGTTTTACATGTTGTTCAACAGAAAAGTAACTTTCCTGCCACTTTCACTGAAATTGTCGTTTCTCATCTTCAACACGCCGTTTCTTAAGTTCCGCCATTTTAGGTAGCGCTCTTGCAACAACGACGGCAATAATCTCTCGTCATACTATCCTCTCGAACAATCTCTCTCGTCAAAAAGTACCACTTAAAACTGCCCTGCGCTCCTTTCAGAAAATCCATCTTAGCACACGAACGATCGCGAACCTATCGGCAGTCACCGCGTCGCTTCGCCTGAAACGGGACCGCTTCCCACCTTCCCACCTTCCCCACCTGCCTACTTCGTAACAGTACAGAATGAAAGTGAAAATCGAAATAGGCACGCCACATATTACAACAGTCGAAGAGTGAAGCTTCAATACGGCAGTGATAGAGGAAATGAAGGTTGATGTAAACTTTAAAAATAAAATCTAAAGTAATAATATTTAAAAAGTTAAAGAAGTAATCGATTTCTTTCCAAATTTTAAATTAAAAATATTTTTTTCCAAAAATTAATAGGTGATTGCATGCGATTGGACCATACTGCTTTAGAACTACACTACTGCCACGGGACGCAGCTATTAGGGAACGTGAGCTCATTTTCTCGTTTACTGTATGCAGTTTCATGTATGGTTTCAAACTTGGTGCTAGCTAAACTAGTCCTTCGTAATGGGAAGAAGAATTGGAAATGGACTTGTTAAGGTTCTTTGGGTGGTTTTATTTACTGCATTAATTTAAAGTCCACCAAAAAACAAGGTTATGTGAAGATGTTCGTTTATTTTGAACAAATCAAAACAAGTCTGTGACATTCACAAGCATAGTTGTTACAATCCAAAGATGCAATACTGACTTACTGAATACTTGCATGAATGTCTCTGTAACACTGAATTAATACTTAATGCAAACTAAACTCTCTGTCCAGGCGATCTGTTTATATAGAGTCTATCGAAATTACGAGAATTCTTCAAAGGCATCCGCCCGATATTTCTCGATCATTAACAATCACTCAAACAATCAAACATATTAAAAACAATCGGAATTGATACAAAATTAATTAATAACATTACAAAATGATTAGAAATGGTAATTATAGATACTTAAATACAAAATTATTTACAGAAATCCTTTCAAATGATGGAAAATTGTCCTGTAGACATCGTAACATACATTAATACAAGTAATTACAAACTTTTAATAAATTCTCTTGCATCATTCGGTTCTTAAACATAATTAAATGGTCTTTAAATAATTTTCTTACCTAAAACAAAGTCTATATACACTTATTTACAAGAAATTACAAAATAAACATATCAAATCACTTTCAACCAAACATTAGCTCACTACAAATATTTCACACAGTCCAATACTATTCAAAATACAGGTATTAGGGCTGTTACAACCCCTCCCCAGGATTCACTTAATTTTACACAGATAAAATTGATTGAATCCGTCACGAATCTAAGCAGGTTGAATGTACACATAATGCAGGCACGAACAGATTACAATCAATCAACCATAATGACTTTTACAATGAACAAATACAATTCTTCATACATACAACATCTGCACATAGTCCATGACACTGATTTTACAATAATTGTCTTTTCTCAGATCCAATCACTTTATCATTTACTGTGTTTACACAACAAACGTTCAATGCCATCACCTTAAGTTACAATTATTTTCACTCCAAATTACACACTTGATGTTTGCTTGTTAATTACACCAGTCTGTTTACATTTTTAAGCTGATAATTTGTCACCAAAATGTAGAAAGTCACAACATCATGAAAATACCAAAAGTCTCTACACAAAACTGTCAAAAAGTATACAGTGAAATGCTTACATCTGCATCTGAACTTAAGTACTCACACAAACTATTTACATGCATCAATTCAAAAACTTATTTACAAAATTAGATATTTACATGTAAGGACCCCTCCCCAAACCATGCATTTCAATTAATTCTCATAAGTGGGTTCCAGGATTTCCCTGGAAACCCAGAACCATGTAATTACTTTTTCCTAACCTTCCAGTTTTCTTCAACTTTTGTATACTCATTTAATATTACATTTCTATTTTCACAAAGCTTCATTATATACATACAAAAACACAAACTTCCAATCATCTCAGACAACAGACTTTGGTACAACCACGCAACAGCTGAGACATACAATGGTTCGGTTTTAGCAAATTGATTGTCACTTAAAAGCAATGCTGTTGACTCAACTGGTAATACAAATTTATTATTCTCACTACTGCAGTTTAGTCCATCATTACTACCAACCCCACTCTTCATCATCTGATTACTACTTAAGCTTACCAAATTATCTGAGTCAGTACCTAAAACTGTTTTAACATCTGGCTTACTTACTTCATCCACCAAATAATTATTTTTCTCAGCAACTACTACTTCACTATCAGCTTCCACATCAAAGAGAGTACAAAACATAGTGTCATCTAAGTCACATTCTGTACAGTTTTCTAAATTAGAAACTGGTTCAAATAAATCCTTACTCCCACCCATTTCTTCAATGTCATCATCCACACCAAATAAAGAGCTAAATAACGTATCAGCTAGGTCGAAATTAGGACATTTTTCCAACTTAGGGATTGGTACATAAGGCTTTTCAACCACTCTCTCTTCAGAAGACAAATACTTTGACTTACAATTCTCCTCCTCATCTGGGTCTCCTATCCACACCACTGTATCACCTTCATCTTCAAGATATTTGAGAAACTCCTCGATTTCAGCACTTCTACAAACTTCATTACCACCTATCCTAGCACACATAGTCCCAACTATGCCATTCTGGACCTTACAAGTTTCTGATAGCCACACTGTAGTATGCACTATAAATTCTGCACCCCTTTTTGTAATTAAGCAGTGACCATTTCGAAAATCTTCTACATGAAAATTATTACTTTCGCACACTGATTCTAGTGATAAGGTACTATGGTGGTCCCCTTCCCGCTTTATCTTATTATCAACCTTTACCTCATCAACATCATTAATTACATCTATCATAACCTTATCCTGAAATTCACTTGCTGCTACCCCCACCTCTTCCAATAAATCTTCTCGGGGATTATTCATAAAAATGGAATTAACACTATAGCAGTTGGTACCTGGACCCACCTTCTTGTCCACCACTGCGGGGCCCATAACAGGGGTGGTCTTTAGTTTGCCTGCCCCCCATGCTGCCTTTCCCTTTCAGATTGAGGGTTCTGTTCTCTCACTTCCCCATTATCATTCCTTCTTGCATAATTATTACGATCCCGTCCCCTCGATCTACCATCCCTTGACCCATTACCCCTTCTAGGGGGACTCCTGCTTGCCCCTCCTATGGTGTTGATGGTGGTAATGTTGTTCATTGAATGACTCCTGGGCATCCAAGCGTCTCAACAATTCAGAAACTCTATCCACATTTACTACATCCAAAGTGGCAATTAAATTTCTTGTTTGTTGAGGTAGCCTAGCTCCTATCAAATCGATAAACTCCTCCTCTCCATAAGGATGGTCTAAATACTTACAACGGATCCAACATTTATGAAAAAAGTCATGTTGAGTTTCCCTACCAGGTTTATAGGGTCTACCAGTCATCAACTCTCTCTTTTCTTGAATCTGCCTGCTTGTCGACCAAAAATGTTTCAAAAAGTTTTCTTTAAACAGCTTGTAGTCAGTCACTTCCCTAGCTTGTCTATCACCCCATGCCCTAGCATAAGATTTTAGATGTTTACCCACAAGTGCAATTTTCTTACTGTCGGGTAACAAATTAAAATAGTCTGATCTTTCAAAATTATCTATAAATTCAATAGGGTGAAGCCTCCCACTATCATCATAGAATTCAAATTCTTCTTTTACATCGACACTGAAATTTGGATTACCTGTTACGGGAACCTGACTTAACTGAATCTGTAACCCAGTAACCTTTTTTTCTAACAGATTTACATTACTTTCTAATCCATGCGCTAACTGTTCCTGCTGCTGCACCAATGTATTAATATTTAACCCCACCTCTTGTCTCAACTCATTGACCCTTTGAGCAGCTTTACTATCACTGGCTTGGAATAAAGCAACATATTCCTGCTTCATCTTATCACAATTTTCACTGACTTCTTTATGAATCAAATTTACACATTCAGTCTTATTCTGTTCACAAATTTCTGTAACTTTTTCAAATTTCTCCTGACATTCAGTTACTACCTTCCCCAATTTAGAATCTAAATTGTTAATATCCTCCTTGAATTGAGAGCTAAAACCCTGAAATTGCTCTGCGATTTTAACATCAAAACATTTAGTCAAATCAGAGAATGTTTTATCATTGCTTTGTTGCAGTTGAGAAAACTTGTCATTGATTTCAGCAAATTTTCTGTCATTATCATTCCTTAACTCACTTCTAAATTCAAAAAATTGAGAATTGATCTCAGAAAATTTACCATCAAGATTTAACTCAGTTTTAAATTCAGAAAATTTGTTGTCAAGATTTAACTCAGTTTTAAATTCAGAAAATTTGTTATCGAATTTACCATTGATTTCTGCAAACTGAGAATTAATTTCAGAAAATTTGCTATCATTATCACTTTTTAACTCATTTCTAAATTCAGAAAACTTACTATCAAGTTTACCATCAAGTTCAGAAAATTTTGCATTAAAATTGGTTACAAATGACTCTAGAAAAGCTTGCAGGTTCTGATTATCAGCCATTTTTAGTAATCAGCCAAATCAATATAAAAAACAAAATTAAGTAAAATTAAAATCTTTCCAATCTGTCACACTATAACATGCAAAAGAAATCACTTGAATATTCAATGCCGTACTTACAGTTATTCCTCACTTTTGTATCACATTAAATTTCACTTAGAAGCACTTAATTGATCATTAAGCACCACACTGACTTCAAACACTTAACCACACTTTTCACAATTCACTGTAGGAAGACGATTTTGAGGCCGAAGGAAATCCACTCGTCGTCGGAAGATTACAGCCGATTGCCGATGAAAAATCTCCGCCTTAGGCCGTCAAATCCGTGTCGTCGCCGGTCGAAATTTCCTCTCAGGTTTATCGCCGATAATCCGTCGCAATTTCTGCAGATTCTTTTTAGAAGATAAACATCCCACAGATGTTTAAGAACTTCACGTCCTGTCACGGTCGCCATGTTAAGGTTCTTTGGGTGGTTTTATTTACTGCATTAATTTAAAGTCCGCCAAAAAACAAGGTTATGTGAAGATGTTCGTTTATTTTGAACAAATCAAAACAAGTCTGTGACATTCACAAGCATAGTTGTTACAATCCAAAGATGCAATACTGACTTACTGAATACTTGCATGAATGTCTCTGTAACACTGAATTAATACTTAATGCAAACTAAACTCTCTGTCCAGGCGATCTGTTTATATAGAGTCTATCGAAATTACGAGAATTCTTCAAAGGCATCCGCCCGATATTTCTCGATCATTAACAATCACTCAAACAATCAAACATATTAAAAACAATCGGAATTGATACAAAATTAATTAATAACATTACAAAATGATTAGAAATGGTAATTATAGATACTTAAATACAAAATTATTTACAGAAATCCTTTCAAATGGTGGAAAATTGTCCTGTAGACATCGTAACATACATTAATACAAGTAATTACAAACTTTTAATAAATTCTCTTGCATCATTCGGTTCTTAAACATAATTAAATGGTCTTTAAATAATTTTCTTACCTAAAACAAAGTCTATATACACTTATTTACAAGAAATTACAAAATAAACATATCAAATCACTTTCAACCAAACATTAGCTCACTACAAATATTTCACACAGTCCAATACTATTCAAAATACAGGTATTAGGGCTGTTACAGACTCTTTGATGAATCATTTGCTTAAATATTTACGAATTTCAGCGTTACTGATTTATACCTACTGCATGTTTTGTTTGAAAAAGAGAAAGAAATGTTGGTATATAACAGATAAATATATTATAAATGTTATTTAATGTTTTTCAGATATAACCTCTTTATTTCACAAAAGACCACAATTCGCTTTATCTGTCTCAGAAATATTCTAACAGCGAGAAATATGATGGTACGTCTGCTTCAATTGAACAGCGAATTATATAGCATCATCAGAAAAAAATAAAAGAAATCGTAATTACCTGATATATTTAACACCGTCCAGATTTCAGTCCCAAGCTGCTTGTCGCATAATTGATCTCCATAATCCGATGATCAGTAAATGTATATTACATTCATGTTCGCTACTCATGCAATCAACAACTCGTCTATAATTAAAAATAAGTCACAAAACAATGGAAGAGTAAGAAACCGTGACCACAAGTGAATCTGAATGTGTGCTCGCGCAGAAAATAACCTGCGAGGATGGCGATTTGACATGAGATTTGTGACATGACTAACGTGTGCACCTGACGCATAAAACAAGCGTATAAAATATTATCACGTACTTTTCGTTGGTATATTGCGTAATATCACATGAACTCACGTTACGTTACGGCTGTGACATAAAATGATATATCCAGGAGTATACCACGTCAGTTTGAATCAATAACCAAAAGCGCGTCAATTGAGTTGTGGTACCAGCGGTGACCTCTATTATCAGGGCTCTGCAAACCGCGGCTACCGAGCCACAAGTGGCTCTTTCAGGATATCAGTGCAGCTCTTTGATAATATTTTTTTCATATGTCTTTACCGACAAATCGAAATCGACATCGACAAAAGTAGTAGTAGTAGTAGTAGTGTCGTTGGAGAGATCTAAAAACTAGGCAGGCTACCAGACGACATTAGAAGCAAGTTATTTTGCCACCTTTACCTTTATTGCCAATAATAACGAATTTAAAAAAAAAATACCGCAGTAGTTTTTAACCAACTGTTGACGCTTGATCGCATCGGTTATTTTCTTTGTCTTGACTACTGTCGTGTTGTGTTTCATTTTGTTATTGTTTGCGATTTTAAAACATTTGTATCCTGATGTTGTACCATATTTATATTTATTTGGTGTCCTATTTGATTTTTCTTATTTAATTATTATAATTATATATATTTTTTGCATTTATTTAAAGACTTTATACATACAAGGGGAAAAAGCAAATCAGCGTCTCTAATTCAAAAGTGAGGGGATTGATTGTTTTCCGTTCATAGTTCTCATTGCTTACTATTTACAAGTAAATTATTTATGAATGGATTATTTATATAAATGTATGTAAGATTGTGTATTGATTATCCAATGAATAATATTAAAAACATTTATTAAAATATAACTAGGCCTATCTATGGCTCGTATAAATTTTTCCCTACAGTTTTTAAAGATGAAATTGGCTTTTTAATTTATAAAGTTTGCCGACCACTGTTCTATATTTAAACGCGCAATTCGTTCACAATGGACTTTTTTTAACACAACCGACGATTAGGGGGAGAATTGATTCCTTAAGCATTAACGGACAGTTTAAAAAGTTAAGCATAATATAATCTGAGGAGTGTACACAGACGCAGCTAACTTATAGAACTGAAACATTTCGTATCATTCAAAAATGCACTCCATACATTTCACATCTTAAATTGGAACCCACACCAACTAAACTCTGCAAAATCTTAAACCTTCGAGTACACAATGTAACGGAATCCGTATGGCACGGTTGGCCATGGTAGATGCTACTACTGGATGTACAATAGTCTGAGATGATAAAACGGTACAAAACGTCTTCTGGAATCAAAAGGGAAAAAGCTACGTGCTACGTGGGGGGGGGGGGGGGGGGTAAGAGGTAAAAGCCACGTAGGGCTACGTGGGGAGGAGGGGGTTCACAGGAGGCCAAAATGGAGCTACGTGGTTTATGGACGCTCCCTTATCAGCAAAGATAAACTTTTCCAATCAATAGTTGTTTCAAGGAGAGGACAGACAAATAAGGCGCTGAAAGGCGATTAAAGTGTTCCGTACAATACAAATTCAGAAAGACTGGAGGAGATCCAAGAAAACGAAAAATAAAAAAAAAACTTGATTACTCCTCCGCTTTTTCCTGCCTATCCAAAATTTCTTTGGTAGTTTATATATGAATTAACAGCATAGTATCTCAAATCTGCGTGAAGCAGTCGCGGGCTCAGCTAGTATGGAATGTAGAAACACGGTGACGGACGAAGCATGTGTAGCCTAACGTTGATTTTTTTCATTATGGCTTTACGCTTCGTCAACATCGACGACTGGCCTTGCATTCTGGAGGACGCCGGTTCGAATCCCCCAGGTGAATGCCGGAATGTTTCCTTCAAAAAGGCCATGGCCGAATTCCTTCCCGTTCCTTGTCCCCAATCTCATCCTCCCTCTAATGACCTCTACGTCGACGAGGCGTAAAGCCATAAATAAAAAAAAGACATCGAGGACATTACAGGCGGGAAAGGACTGGGGGCAAGGAACGGAAAGGAATTCGGTTATGACCTTTAAAGGAACCGTCCTGGAGTGATTTGAGGAAACCATGGAAACCCCAACACGCTTCCTCCCGAATACGAGGCTTCAACGCTAGGCTACCTCTGTGGGTTCCAGTACAGTTTTCAAAGTATTATCAAGTCAAATAATAAACGTCCATTTATTGAATTAATAAATCAAATTTAATGTTAAAAAATAAAAATCAACAGTTAACAATATTTAATTTAGAAAATAACATTAATTAAAAATGTCTAGTCTACCTTAAATATACTTTGCGGTTTTTCATTCTGTTTTAAATCTAATTCCAGCTATTTAGTAAATATTTAAATATGGTAAGTATTCAGATCACATTACGTACCTTCCAGTAAATCACATCAATTTGAAACATAATCTATCTATCTACTTAGCAGTTTAACTATCACTTTATTTGGAAAGAATTACATATGTAGCCAGCGGCCGAGAATACCCCCCCCCCCCCCCCCGTTCTTGGTTCGATTGAAATGTTTCTAAATAAAAGCCTTTTAGGAAAGCTTAACAACTCTCCGCACTTTTTTTGGGATCATCATATCTAGGAGCCACTTCAGTAAGGAGATGATCCAGTGTTGGGTCACGCTTTGTGCTACGATTGTCCCGTTCAGCTCTTCGTCGTCTACCGTGGAGCCAACTTTCTTCTATAGCCCTTGAACTGCAGAATTCTAGTTTTTACCTGTCTGGCATTACCTTCATTTTCACGTGATGTTGTTTATTGAATGCATTTCTCTGTTTTTATTTGTTATTTCCTGTAGATTCATGTATATTTGTCCTTAGATTAGTAATCAATTTTTTAATTTGTTATTAGTTTTTCTTCGCTTTCTATTGGATTAAGTTAAGTGGTCTTTTGTGCGGTCCTAGGTTTACGTCATATTGGGTGAGAGTATTTATTGTTGGATTTGTATTCATTTCTGCCTTCTTGTAGAAAGTGGTTGATATCTTCCGGTATCTATAATTGAGCATTTCGATAACAGCTACCTGATGGAGTTGATTAGTTGGGAACACTATAGGTAGGTGAAGAGCCCTTTTATAGCGCTTTATTTTGCAGTCTTTGCAGAGTGTCCAAATGAATTACAGCTGCATATGCCTATACTAGGGAAGCATATTCCATCAGTGGTCTGACAAGCGATTTGTATAATTGGATGCCTGTTCTAGGGCTGAGGATGCTGGTGTGATTAAGGATTAGGTATAATTCACCCAGTCGGCGCTGTACCCTCTGTCGGACCTCATCAACATGTGCCTTCCAGGTCAGCGTAGTATCTAAAGTGACGCCTAGATACCTGGCTGTATTCAACCAAGGGATTCTTTCATCAAAAAGTTCCAATCTGGTTCGAGGTGGCATTCTTTTTTGTTAGCCAGATGGCCTGGCTTTTAGACGCATTAATACCGATTTTCCATTTTGTCACCCGATCTTCAATCACCTCCAGTGCGGCCTGAAGCCTCCGTCCAATCATCTCTAGGCTACGTGAAGTTGCAAAGACTGCTGTGTCATCAGCGTAAAGTGCAGTTTCAGTTCCTTGTTGCATGGGTAGATCAGCTGTATACAGAGTATACAGTTCTGGGCCCAGTACACTGCTCTGCGGAACCCCAGCACGTATTGTTCTTCGGGTGGATGTTATGTTATCTACCTTCACTACAAATGTTCGTTGTTGTAGGTAACTGCTGATGATCTTCAAGAATCTGCATGGCACGCCAAGGGTTGCCATTTTAAAGAGCAAACCCTCGTGCCAAACCGAATCAAAGGCTTTGGCCACATCTAGGAGTACCACCCCACAATGATCCCAATAGTTAAATGCGCCAGTTGCCTATTTCCACTAGTCGTATTAGTTGATGAACAGTTGAATTATTAGTCCTAAAGCCATGTTGCACATCGGTTACCATGTTACCTTCCTCGATGTGAGCTTGTAGCCGTTTGAGGAGGAGGTGTTCAAAAATTTTGCTGACTGCTGTCAGGAGGCTAATAGGTCTATAATTTTACGGAGTCTTTGGGTCTTTCCCTGGTTTAGGAACTGGAATGATTATTGACAGAGCAGTGGAGAATGTAGTATGTATCGGTAAGGCAGGCCAGATCTCTGAGTTGGTTACTGGAGGAGGTGGATCCATTGTTTGATCAACTCCCTGTTCGGTTGTCCAGCTGAATATTATTTGCTGGAGTAGGAACCCTGCCTCTCAGACGTTGTCGTGCTGATTGACATACTACAATGTCGTTGTACATGTCCAAACGCGTGGCAGCGATGGCATTGTGGAGATCCTTTAGTTTCCCTCATTTTCTCCACAGAGATGGTGAGTCCAAGCATTCTTCTGATTTGATAAATTTTTCTGTTTTCTAGCGTGTATGGCAACATAGTAAGGAACTGTGGCATTACAGTACCTGTTCCAGGTTTTTTCATTTGTACTACTGAGTACAAAGTAGTGAGTTCTGTCTTCATCTCTTCGACAGGTACCGAGCGTGGTGGTGTAATGGTTAGCGTTTTGGCCTCGCATTTGGGAGGACGGTGGTTTGAATCCCCGTCCGGGCATCCAGATTTGGGTTTTCCATGGTTTCCCAAATCACTCCAGACAAATGCCGGGATTCTTCCTTCAAAATGCCATGGCCGAATTCCTAATCATTCCTTTCCCCCCATCCTTTCCCGTCTCTAAAGACCTCGCTGTTAAGAGACGTTAAGCAGTTAACAAAAAATCTTCTACAGGTATTGTGCCAGGAATTCCATGTAGTACAACCTTCAGGTTACGGATTGGCTCTGAGTTGAAGATGTAGTACGGCACCTCAGCTGCGATGAGTTCATCCAGCGTATCTTTGTAGTCTTCCACACAAAAAGTATTTATTTTGTATTTGTCAACACCTTGGGGTTTGACATTGATACATCTGGTACACTTAGCTTGGAGTCTTCTATATAAATCTGGGTATGAGCCCGAGTAAGTTACCATGAATGGTGGAATAGCTTTGTTATGAGATGGTGGACGAGTTTCCTCAGTTTCTGGAGCACTGTTCTCCTCGTTCAGGTTGCTATATCTGTTGGAAACTTCCATGGCCTCAGAAGGTTGTGTCTGTCTGAGCCTGACTGTTTTCTTAGGACGATGGAACTATTGTTCTTCTTGGTTCAGTAACTGCTGTTGCTGCTGTTCGTGAACCGGTGTATTGTGATGTGTTGCAATTGGAGTTTGTTTACTATCCCGTCTCTTAGTAGGAGCTTGTGGTGGAGTATCAGCTGCATTTTTCTTTCTTTTGCTTCTGTTACTCTGCTGTGTCTGATCAGGTGCATTTGTTACATTCTTGACTGGGTACTGTGCTTCACTGGAAGGCTTCCATTGTGAGTAGCTTCTTTTGTCAGGCTCTGATCTGAAATACTTGTCTTCTTCAACGTTCTCAGTAAAGGAAGCTGGAACACTTGCACTGTAGATGATTTTTTTCATTATTCCCTGCTTGCTCCTCTTTGGGAGATGGTCAAGGATCATATCAAGTTCATGTTTATATACAGGAAGTTACTGCAGTTCTCTGGGATTTGCCTCAAATCTTCCTCGTTGACTAGAATTCAATGTCATATCTTTTGATGCGGCTAGGCTGCACGATTGTGAAGAATTCATTGTTGAAGAATTCATTGTTGCATCACAATAGATAGCGAACTAGTTCTAATCTTGCTTCACGGCCAGTGGGTTCTGAGCTTGCTACCCTAACATACGGGTCGTAGCCCTTTTCCGCTGGTGTTTCGGCTATGTTGTGCTGGAGGGGTTCCATACTCTGAGGACGAACTCTGATCACTGTCTGAAGTTAAAGAAGGAAGCGGAGGGGTGCAGCCGATTTCACCTGATAGCGTGTTTCGATACGGGCAATTTACTGCAGACATAATAACGCATAGATGGCTCAGGAATGCCGTACAGGATGCTTGTTGCGTTAACCACGCCCATGTACCGCCCTAGCAAGCTCACGTACGCGGATGACAGCACAGCGTGCAGGCCCTAGTACGGTGATACCCTGAGTCTAGGAGGTCAGGGGAGGATGCCCTTCTAGCACAGGATAAATGCCTAGTTCCGCCACTGGTTGCCGCGAATTCACTTCAAGGGGGTTACAGGCAAATGAGGCAATAATACCAGCCAGAATAGCGGGATATCGCATTGCTGGATTGCAATCCCTAGTTACCTCTCACGTACCACGCTCGGCGACAGGATACAGACAGTTGGTGATGAGCAGGGCCGGCGCGGGCGCTAGGATTCTCTGGCTCTGGGTAAGTATTTATAGCCCCCCACCCTTCATTTTTGATGAAGTTAGAATATTTTATTCAAAGAAATCAAATAACTTTTTTTGAGAAAGATTTTTAATGTTTGAGCTCTTTTAAGTTAGGCACCTGGGGTTTTTTGCCCCACTTACCACCAATCCCCTCTCACTCTAGCGCCAGCCATGGTGATGAGTGGGGTTCGGGACTTAATGACAAGTCATATTTTTTTCCTGCCATATTTTTGAGCTGTAATGCTCAATTAAACGCTGATTAAACGTTTCTGATGATGTTTGAATGTATTTTATGTAGTATATAAATGCACATCCAGGAGATTTTCCTAGTTTTGGTCATATTGCGATCATTTTTATGGCCAAATTTTGAGGAAATATCTGGTAATTTTTTAATAGTACCGGGAATTCACTAGAAATTATAGATGAGAAGACGTTAAGATAATTATTCACAGAATTGTAATCATATTATACATTGGAGGAAAAAACAAAACTAATTATAACTGAATAACAACTGTAAGATTCGGATACCTATTCAGAACAATCAAGAATTCTATGTGGAAGGAATTCAGCAGGCGCGGTTCACATCGGTGGATTGAAATTCTTCCTCAGTTAATGTCAGATTATAATAATAAGTGGCACAGCACCATCAAGATGAAGCCGTGTGATGTTAAAGACAACTCTCTACTTTTAATAGTGTACTTCCATGCTAAGACTACTACTCCTGCAAAATTCAAAGTTGGTGACCATGTTAGAATCAGCAGAATCAAAGAAAAGTTTGAGAAAGGCTACCTGCCTAACTGGTCAACTGAAGTTTTTACCATCAGTAATTTAACAAATCCTGTAACTTATTTACTTAATGATATCAAGGTAAAGCTATTGCAGGAGCATTTTACCAGCAAGAAGAACAACTAACAAAACTTACAAGTACATTTTTGGTTGAACAAGTGATAAAGAGAAAGAAAAATATGATCTTGGTGAAGTGGATGGGTTTTGATAAATATCATAACTCATGGATTCATAAGAAAGATTTATTTAAAATGTAAAACAAATGTGTACATTTTTTAAAACAAAACTTATATTTCTAACAATTGTGTGTTTTTCTTTCTTACCTGAATACAACGCAAATGAGCGTGCAGCTCAGCAAACTTACAATCTATGTACAGCAAAAATTTCTTCTGTACACTTAGTCTATTTTACAATTTTCTTTTTTTTCTATTACTTTAATACAAAGCAACTGAGCATGAAGCTCAGAAAATTTACAATATATGTACACTTAGTCTATTTTAAACTTCAAGTGTGAAATTTGACGAATCGGTGACGCGAAAACATTTTTAAGTCATCACTCATCAACCACATACGCCAGTCACATTTAATAACAACGATGAGATTCGGATACCTATTAAGAACCAGGATACATATACACTGCCGTGTGAAAGTTATTTGCATATTGAAGGAAGATTCGTTAAATCAGATGGATCAGGGGATACAAATTCAATTGCCACATCCAATGCTTTTGCATTTCTGTTTGAGAAAATTCGGTTAGAACTTAATGGAGTTGAAATTGACCGAAATAGAAATGTAGGTGTCACAAGAACAATGAAGACACTTATTTCCGCTAATCCTCAACAAATTGGCGTGTTGAACAACTCTTGATGGGGTCAACGAGATCTTGGAAATGACTACTTTGATGTATGTATACCTTTGAGTATGTTCTTGGGTTTTTGTGAAGACTTTAAACGGATACTTGCAAATGTAAAGCAAGAACTAGTACTGATTCGTGCTAGGGACGATACAAATTCATATGTACAAGCTAATCCAAATCCTAAAAATAGTAAATTTACCATCAACAAACTCGCATGGGTAGTGCCTCATGTGCAAGTAGGTGAAAGAGAAAACTAGCATTGCTTAAGATTGTAGACAGTGGGAAGCCACTTAGAATTAATTTCAGAAGTTTGGATCTACTTGAGTACCCGCGCATTCGGGAGGACGGCGGTTCGAATCCCCGTCCGGGCATCCAGATTTGGGTTTTCCATGGTTTCCCCAAATCACTCCAGGTGAATGCCGGGATGCTTCCTTCAAAAGGCCATGGCCGAATTCCTTCCCATTCCTTGCCCCCCATCCTTTCCCGTCTCTAAAGACCACGTTGTTAAAAAGGGACGTTAAACTGTTACAAAAAAAAAAAAAAAAAAAAAAAATTGAGTACCCGCTGCTTCCTATAAGTAAGTCTCAAATTATCGCGACACACTGAATTTCTGTAAACTCACCAAGACGTGGAGATAACGAACCAACAGTTAAATGGCTGACACATAATTATCATGGAATACCCTGGAATACTACTGGTGTAACCTTCAGTAGACCATGAACTATTTTACAATTATACGTGTTAAAGGACATGAGAAGACTAGATGGTTCCAGAAGATTATCAGGAAGAAAGTCTGCTACAATATTGAAGATTTGGGATGTCCACCTCTACGAGAACTCAAGAAAAGTAATTTGATAAAACTTTGTAAAGTACACATATTTTGTAATGCTGTATGGGCCGTTGAAAATCATATATATTATTTCTATAAGGTATTATTTGTCACAAGCCTATATCTTCCTTCATACTTAACCGAAATCAATGAATGAGGTGTAATTTTAAAGCTTATGGTCTCCAATTTGGTTAAATCGTGTTTTAAGCAAGAAAGTTTTCGGTATTCGACCCTTAAAGGGCAAAAATGTAAATTTTTCTAAAATGCAGTTTTCTTTGTTACGAGTCAGTTATCTCCCTGGATACCTATCTGAAACCGTTTTATGAAGTATCGTTTTAAAGATTATGATCTCCGCTTTAGTGACGTCATATATTAAGCCAGAAAGTTTTCGGAATTCAACCCTTAAAGGGGAAAAGTATCAATATTTTTGCAATGCGTTTTTGTATGACGAGCGATTTATCTCCCTTAATATCTAACCGATATAGATAAATGAGGTATCAGATTAAAGAATAAGGTCCCCGCCATGGTAACATTATATTTTAAGAAAGGAATTTTTCGTAATTTGACCCTTATAGGGCAAAAATGTCATTTTTTCTAAAATGCGTTTTTTGTATCTCGAGCCATTTATCTCCCTGGATATCTAACCAAAATCGATAAATGAGGTAGGATTATGAGGAGTAATTTCTCAGCTTTGTGACATCATATTTAAGAAAGAATGTGTATGGAATTCAACCCTTAAAGGGAAAATGTATAAATTTTTCTATAACGCATTTTTGTGTCACGAGTGATTTATCTCCCTTAATATCTAACCGATATAGATAAATGAGGTATCAAATTAAAGAATAAGGTCTCCGCCATGGTAACATTATATTTTAAGAAAGGAATTTTTCGTAATTCGACCCTTATAGGGCAAAAATGTCACTTTTTCTAAAATGCGTTTTTTGTATCTCGAGCCATTTATCTCCCTGGATATCTAACCAAAATCGATAAATGAAGTAGGAATATAAGGAGTAATGTATCAACTTTGTGAAATCATATTTTAAGAAAGAATGTTTTTGGAATTCAACCCTTAAAGGAAAAAAGTATACATTTTTCTATAACCGATTTTTGTGTCACGAGCGATTTATCTCCCTTGATATCTAACCGATATAGATAAATGAGGTATGATATTAAAGAATAAGGTCTCCACCGTGGTAACATTATATTTTAACAAAGGAATTTTTCGTAATTCGACCCATAAAAGGCAAAAAAGTCAATTTTTCTAAAATGCGTTTTTTGTGTCTCGAGCCACTTATCTTCCTTGATATCTATCCAAAATCGATAAATCAAGTACGATTGTGAGGAATAATGTCTCAGCTTTGCTGACATCATATTTTAAGAAAGAAGTGTTTGGAATTCAACTATTAAAGGGAAAAAGTATAAATTGTTCTACAACGTATTTTTGTGTCACGAGCCTTATATTTCCCTTGATATCTAATCGATATAGATAAATGACATATCGTATTAAAGACTAAGGTTTCCGCCGTGGTAACATTATATTCTAAGAAAGGAATTTTGCGTAATTTGACCCATAAAGCACAAAAATGTCAATATTTCTAAAATACGTTTTTTTGTGTTTCGAGCCATTTATCTCCCTGGATTTCTAACCAAAATCGATAAATGAAGTAGGAGTATGAAGAGTAATGACTGAACTTGGTGACATTATATTCAACCTCACTATTCATCGCATTTTATTCGCGAAATTTTCGCACGGGTCGTCTAGTCACATATATTATTTCTATAAGGTATTTTTTTGTCACAAGCCTATACCTTCCTTCATACTTAACCGAAATCAATGAATGAGGTGTCATTTTAAAGCTTATGGTCTCCACTTTGGTTAAATCGTATTTTAAGGAAGAAAGGTTTCGGAATTCGACCCTTAAAGGGCAAAAATGTAAATTTTTCTAAAATGCTGTTTTCTGTGTTACGAGTCAGTTTTCTCCCTGGATACCTATCTGAAACTGTTTTATGAAGTATCGTTTTAAAGATTAAGATCTCCGCTATAGTGACGTCATATATTAAGCCAGAAAGTTTTCGGAATTCAACCCTTAAAGGGCAAAAGTATCAATATTTCTGCAATGCGTTTTTGTGTCACGAGCGATTTATCTCCCTTAATATCTAACCGATATAGATAAATGAGGTATCATATTAAAGAATTAGGTCTCCTCCATGGTAACATTATATTTTAAGAAAGGAATTTTTCGTAATTCGATCCTTAAAAGGTAAAAATGTCAATTTTTTCTAAAATGCGTTTTTTGTATCTCGAGCCATTTATCTCCCTGGAAATCTAACCAAAAACGATAAATGAGGTAGGATTATGAGGAGTAATGTCTCAGCTTTGTGACATCATATTTTAAGAAATAATGTTTTTGGAATTCAATCCTTAAAGGAAAAAAGTATAAATTTTTCTATTACCGATTTTTGTGTCACGGGCGATTTATCACCCTTGATATCTAACCGATATAGATAAATGAGGTATGATATTAAAGAATAAGGTCTCCGCCGTGGTAACATTATATTTTAACAAAGGAATTTTTCGTAATTCGACCCTTAAAAGGTAAAAATGTCAATTTTTCTAAAATGCGTTTTTTGTATCTCGAGCCATTTATCTCCCTGGATATCTAACCAAAATCGATAAATGAAGTAGGAATATAAGGAGTAATGTATCAGCTTTGTGAAATCATATTTTAAGAAAGAATGTTTTTGGAATTCAACCCTTAAATGAAAAAAGTATACATTTTCTATAACCGATTTTTGTGTCACGAGCGATTTATCTCCCTTGATATCTAACCGATATAGATAAATGAGGTATGATATTAAAGAATAAGGTCTCCGCCGTGGTAACATTATATTTTAACAAAGGAATTTTTCGTAATTCGACCCTTAAAAGGTAAAAATGTCAATTTTTCTAAAATACGTTTTTTGTATCTCGAGCCATTTATCTCCCTGAATATCTAACCAAAATCGATAAATGAGGTAGGATTATGAGGAGTAATTTCTCAGCTTTGTGACATCATATTTTAAGAAAGAATGTGTTTGGAATTCAACCCTTAAAGGGAAAAAGTATAAATTTTTCTATAACGCATTTTTGTGTCACGAGCGATTTATCTCCCTTAATATCTAACCGATATAGATAAATGAGGTATCAGATTAAAAAATAAGGTCCCCGCCATGGTAACATTATATTTTAAGAAAGGAATTTTTCGTAATTTGACCCTTATAGGGCAAAAATGTCATTTTTTCTAAAATGCGTTTTTTGTATCTCCAGCCATTTATCTCCCTGGATATCTAACCAAAATCGATAAATGAGGTAGGATTATGAGGAGTAATTTCTCAGCTTTGTGACATCATATTTTAAGAAAGAATGTGTATGGAATTCAACCCTTAAAGGGAAAATGTATAAATTTTTCTATAACGCATTTTTGTGTCACGAGTGATTTATCTCCCTTAATATCTAACCGATATAGATAAATGAGGTATCAAATTAAAGAATAAGGTCTCCGCCATGGTAACATTATATTTTAAGAAAGGAATTTTTCGTAATTCGACCCTTATAGGGCAAAAATGTCACTTTTTCTAAAATGCGTTTTTTGTATCTCGAGCCATTTATCTCCCTGGATATCTAACCAAAATCGATAAATGAAGTAGGAATATAAGGAGTAATGTATCAACTTTGTGAAATCATATTTTAAGAAAGAATGTTTTTGGAATTCAACCCTTAAAGGAAAAAAGTATACATTTTTCTATAACCGATTTTTGTGTCACGAGCGATTTATCTCCCTTGATATCTAACCGATATAGATAAATGAGGTATGATATTAAAGAATAAGGTCTCCGCCGTGGTAACATTATATTTTAACAAAGGAATTTTTCGTAATTCGACCCATAAAAGGCAAAAAAGTCAATTTTTCTTAAATGCGTTTTTTGTGTCTCGAGCCACTTATCTTCCTTGATATCTATCCAAAATCGATGAATCAAGTACGATTGTGAGGAATAATGTCTCAGCTTTGCTGACATCATATTTTAAGAAAGAAGTGTTTGGAATTCAACTATTAAAGGGAAAGAGTATAAATTGTTCTACAACGTATTTTTGTGTCACGAGCCTTTTATTTCCCATGATATCTAATCGATATAGATAAATGACATATCGTATTAAAGACTAAGGTTTCCGCCGTGGTAACATTATATTCTAAGAAAATAATTTTTCGTAATTCGACCCATAAAGTGCAAAAATGTCAATATTTTTAAAATACGTTTTTTGTGTTTCGAGCCATTTATCTCCCTGGATTTCTAACCAAAATCGATAAATGAAGTAGGAGTATCAAGAGTAATGACTGAACTTTGTGACATTATATTCAACCTCGCTATTCATCGCATTTTATTCGCGAAATTTTCGCACGGGTCGTCTAGTGTATTTTTAATTGTCCAATGATGGGTGAAAAAAAAAGAAATCAAATTAGATACAATGTGTTTTTATTTATACAAACCCCTAAATTTATTATCATAATTCTTACTGAAATCATCCAAAGGGCGTGAGTCGACTCGCCAAGCGTAAATACGTGATAGTCTTACCCCAGTAGGTTTCATGTAAAGAGAATTGGTTTTTGTTCACCCACCCGCTCTACAAAACTGGTTTTCCAGGTATACCGCCTACTGTTTACCGCATGGGGTATCGAATTCAAGGTCAGCGTGGCAGGTATCAGGTTACAACAGGTTTGTACCTGCACAGGGTATCAGGTTACAAGGTCAAAGGAAGGGTATCAGGTTTCACTGGAACACCTGCACAGGGTACCGATTTCAAGGCCAACGGTAGGATATTAGGTTACACTGGAACACCTGCATAGAGTATTAGGTTAATGTGGAGGGGAGGGGGGTATCAGGTTACAAGGAGGTGATGAGAGGGAGTATCGATTACACTTTTTTGGTCCAGGGGTGAGCCCCCACGCAGGCCCATAAAAGCCCATTGAGCCACCACGCAGGAGTCCCTACTACTTACGTGAAAGCGACTTTACTTGATTAATGATGTTTGAAAAAAACCCGATGATATCCTTGTGGGGTGTCAAGTAACTGAAATAATCAGTTCTGATGGATATTAGAGGATTCAGTCAACCAGCAGCCCAAATATAAGGGCGAAATAGGTCAATGATAAAAAGGCACAAATTACGAATTTGAAGAGATATTTCAGAGAACGTTTCAGCAAATGGAAGGAAGGCACAAGTACAGTAGAGTCAAGGTGGGAAGAGTTTAAGGAAATAATACGAAAGGGGGAAGAAATATTTATTCCAAAACAGAAAAGAAAGAGACGTAGATAGTGTTGAAAACTGAAAAAAAAATGTGTATTTTTCAGCTTTGTGAAAAAAAACATGAAAAAACCTAGCACCCGTGTTTTTTTTCTAAATTTTTTTTCTTTTCAGAAAACAATATATTTGATAAATTATAGTTTTATTTAAAGAAGTTCCATTTTACAAGTGTGTTTTAAGTCTTACTGAATCATATAATGTCTCACATAATTATTCATAAGTGTATCTATATAGGTAACATAATTTTATTCATTCTCTATGTCAGTACCACATTCACTAGTATCAGCACTACCAACACTAGTTCGGTCGGTGTCGGAATTTTCTGTCTCTTTCTGTCTCCTCTAGATCCATAACTTTAGAAATAGTTAAATTTTCTTTTACTGGTTGTTCTTGTATTGTACGCAAAAGATTTTGAGATTGCAATTTTAAATTGTGAGCAAAGTACACACTGTGCATAAAGAGTGCACCGATAGTTCTGTATTACGGTCTTTTAAGTTTCAATTAAAATCTATTATCATACAAAATAGGAGCTTTACTTCTTTTCAATCGTTTGTTTACACCAACGGTTGCAAGGAAATGATTCATAATTAGGGACCGTTCACAAACTACGTGGCTCGGTCCAGAGGGAGGAGGGGTTAGCTGGAAGGCTACGCTGGGCTTCGTGGGGAGAGGGGGGGGCGGGGTTTTGAGCCAGGCCACGTAACTTTCCTTTCGTAACATTTTTCACAGTTAAAATGAGGAACTGAACTCACAACAGCATGTGAGTATTTATTTCCCTCAGTTAATTATATCCGTATGTAATTTACAATAGTCTGACAAGAGAAAAGAGTACAAAATGTCTTCTGGAATCTAAACGGAAGAAAGCTTCGTGAGCGGGGGGGGGGGGGGGGGGGGGGTAGGGGGGGGAGGCAAAAGCAACGTAGGGCTACGTGGGGGTTCGCAGGAGGCCAAAATGGAGCTATGTGGTTTATGCACGTTCCCTTACTGTCAATTTAATGAGTCAGTACCACTATACTCTGAGAGTTTAACAAGTATACGAATATAAGGAAAGCCCAATAAGGCAAAAAACCGTGGATAAATTTTAAATTCCTAATTTTTTAAAAATATCTGTAGGTAATTTTATAGGGCTGGCAACACTATTTCAAATAGCAAGTATCAATCCAAACAATGGGGAATGGGGATTCCTTCTCGCGCAACCTAGTCTCTTCGGGAAATCCCCGTTCATAAAGAAAATTTCAGTCAATTTTGCCAATATTTTCGTAATTTTTTTTTCCTTCTGAACCAGAAAAATATAGTAGATTTTAAACTAAGAGAAGTACTTAGAATAAACTCTAAAACAATCATTTTAAACGATAACTGCCTTACAAATTTGAGATTTAGTAGTTGTGAAAAAAACGTGTTCCAGAAAAAAAACATGTTTTTTTTCATAGTTTTTTTTCATGTTTTTTTTCAAGCCAGAAAAAAACCTTTTTTTTACAACACTAGACGTAGATAACTTGTGTAATATAATATGCAGGTGAGGAGGTTAAAGAGGTTGGTAAGAAGAGAACATAACTGAGTTAAGAGACAGTAGGGTAGTAGGGAATATTTAAAACAAGTAAACAAGGACTTAATAATAGCTAAGGAGGTGGCTAAAGATGGGTTTATTAAGAGTATTGTCAGTGGGGGGAACCATTGACTGATGCATCTAGAAATTTCTATTGCTATGTTAGAAAACTGAGGGGAATGGAGTGTGTTGAGACGCTTATAGATAAGGGTGGAAAAGAAGTTACTGAGGATTGGAAAAAGGCAGAGATTTTAAGTAAATGGTTTAATGAGAACATTAGGAAAATGAATCGGAAACGGGAGGGTCTAAGTTGGAGAACGAGCTTAACAACACAATTAGAGATGTGCAGACAAAAAATTTGAAATTAATCCTGAGGATATCATTTATTTATTTATTTCAAAGGAAAAACCATTTTATATTAATACATGTTATGATAGCTATTTAGTAAACAAAATTATCACTATTTATGAGCAATTAGTTACAGTGAAAACAAGATGATGACAGAAAATAGCAAGTATAGGATAATATTACTGAAACTGGAAAAATAATTACACAAGAGAAAATTATTAAATATTCAAAAACTAATAATAATACTCAGCATACAACTACAGAAAAATAAAAATTATTACAGAAAATAAGAGGCAGTAATTGTACTAAGTCCATCATTGCTGACTCCACTCACGTATGAGTACTTGCTTGAAAACAACAACACTGTCAATGAAAAAATCAAGTTCAGGAGGTATTCTGTTACCTAGTCTCTGTATGCGTTCTAGGGCACTGCTAGCCTCATAGTTCGAGCGCAGATGTCGACGACCAAATAGCTCTCTCAACCGTGTACCTGAGATTACTTTATGTAAAAATAAGGCACCATGAACATTCCGTCTCAACTCCAAAGGATGGAGGCAAAGGTAGGTTCCAACAGCATCCAACGGAACGTCTTTGTAGTAAAAGCCCAAGCGACAACCTATAAGCCTTATGAACTTATTTTGAAGATTCTGAATCTGTTGAATTAGTGTGATCTGATGAGGCGACCATACAACGCATCAATACTCAAGTATAGGACTTACATGAGCACAATACAAAAGCCTGAGTGTGTGAGAATTATTAATAAATCTGGAAGTGCGTGCCAGTAAGCCCAGGCACTTTGAGTCCTTGGCGCATATGTTGTGGACATGTTCTCCCGGATTGAGATTGTATGTCAGAAGAACTCCTAGGTTTCTTACAGTTGTCAAGTGACTCAGTAGCTGATTTTCCATTTCATATTAAAAATGTAATGCAGAATTAGTGCGGTGAAAACTAATGCAGGAACATTTATTAACGTTAAGTTTCAAACTGCTTTGTTGACACCATTTCACAATAGCTTTTGAGCAATTCTGAAGTTCTAAGCAGTCATCTAGAGTCATGATTTTCTTGAAAATCTTAATGTCATCTGCAAAGAAAAGGCAACTGGCAAAAATTCTAACTAAATCATTTATGAAGATATTGAACAGTAATGGTCCCAGGTGTGAACCTTGAGGTACTCAAGAAGTTGCTACGAAAGCAGATGACAATGAGCCAAAAGCCTTTACAATCAACCTTCTGTTGCTGAGGTAGCTACAAAACCACTTCAATAATTTATCAACTATGCCATATTCCTTCAAGGTGGGGATGGCTAACTTTATCAAATATCTTTGAAAGTCAAGATATATTACATCAAGTTGTTTTCGCTCACTAAATGCTCTAATTGTTTCATTTTGAAGAATCACAAGGTAAGTTGCTGTTGATTTTCCAGGAGAGAAACCATGTTGCTTTGGAGTAATTATGTTACGAAACATAGGATTGATTTCATTTAGCACCAACTTCTCGAAGATTTTTGCTAACACCGATTTTATAACAATAAGTCTGTAGTTCTTAACATCTTCCTTCGTTCCGCATTTATGGACAGGCACAACATGACCAAGCTTAAATACGTTGGAAAAATTTCTGTCTTTAGAGACATGTTAAACAAGTTTTTCTAAGGATGGCAAAGCAGGACTCTACAGTATTTCAAAATGTTAGGTGGTATCTGATCAGGGCCACAACTCTTCGAAAAGTCTAGCTCGCCCAATGCTTTGGAAACATCTTCATCAGTAACTGAAAGTGTACTCAGACAATTATTTGTACTGAAATGGATATTGGAAGTAGGTGAAGATGGAGGTGTAAATACTGAAGAGAAGTATTGTGCAAACAAATCACACATTTGCTGTGGGCAGGAAGTGAATTGATTATTAAATATTAATGTGTTTGGTGCTCCTTCAGCCTTGCTAATATTACTGATGAAATTCCAGAATAATTTAGGATTTTCAAGTATTGTACATTGCACATGTTCAATATAGTAATTGTAACATTTTTTAGATAAGAGACGAGATTGGTCTCTTAATTTTGAAAACAGGACATAGTACTCATAATCAAATGTCTGCTTATAAGCTTTGTGGAATCTTTTCTTTTCTATGACCAATTGTATAAGCTCTGTAGAAAACCAACATGGAAATTTTGTCATTCCGGTTTTTTTCAGTGGATATACTTGAGCACAATTGACTTCAATATATCAGTGAATTTTTTGAACAGTGTCAGTATCGGCGGATAAATCAAGGGATTCAAAACTGGATAGGTCTAATTAAGAAGATGATCAAAGACTTCTAATAGATTACACCTTGCAAAATCAGGAACAAAAGTGCTCTGGTGATCAGGTAAGGTAGATTCTACAGGGTGAATAATATTCACTGCTGGATGCTGGATATCAATTGGCAACAAAGGGCATGTTTCTTCCTTGATAGTGACATTGGACGAGGCAAATACTAAGTCCAATAACATACCCCTAGAGTTCAGGACATGGTTACACTATTCAACATCCAGTAAACATGTGGGATGTTAGAATCACCAACCAGAATCACATGTGATGGTTCTACCTGTTGTTCGGCAATCGCTTCTTTCACCACCTGACAGTAGTTGGCATATAGGTCGAGAGGCTTACTGGGCGGGATTTATACACAGCTCAGCAAAATGTGAGTATCATGCAACAAATCAATTGATAAAAATATAGACTCCACTGATAATTGGGACATTGATTCAATACATCTAGAAGGCATTCTATTATTTACTGCCACAAGTACACCACCACAACTCTCTTTAGAACTAGTTTGAGAAGACCTGTCACTCCTGTACACACAGTGATTTGTGAATCCAAGTTCAGCATTAGAAATATCTGGAAAAAGATTGGTTTCAGCAAGTATTATTATTATTATTACTCCGCGATTCACTAAAAGTGTGTGGCGGAGGGTGAAGTATAATGACATCATAAGTACATGTAGCTAAGGCTAATTTTAAGTCTTTTCATAAACATTTTGATAGTACATATTAATTTTGGTTTTTCCATTGGATTTAATTAGTTTTTTGCACTTTGCACTATTATGGGCACTCCATTGATATATTTTATAGTGAGGCCAGTTTCACCTTCTTTGGTGCACTTCTCGAGTTCAGCATGAAGATTAACTAAGAACAATCGCTCCTTAGGAGTTCTGTCACTGCCGAGTGAGATTTCAGAAAGAGATGGGTCCTTGTATGCAATTGAATTTCGCTTAAAACCCTTCAGAACTGTTACAGCAACGTCCTTGGAACTTAGTACTAATTTGAGTGGTTTTTGGGCACAGGTAGATTTTTTCCCCAACCGAAAGAATGTGACAAGATCATTGATATTAACATCAGAAGCTGTCATGATGCACTCGATCTTGGATTTGTCAAATGCTTTTCTTGTGTTGTTGTCATTGCTTCTAGCTTCCGGAACCTTGAAGACAATGACATTTTTGGTCCTGTTTGACCTGTCATTGAACTCGGCTATTATATCTTCAGAATCACTAGTTGTTTTTGAGAGAAGTTCACTAAGAAGT
This sequence comes from Vandiemenella viatica, assembly GCA_031002005.1. Taxonomy (NCBI): domain Eukaryota; kingdom Metazoa; phylum Arthropoda; class Insecta; order Orthoptera; family Morabidae; genus Vandiemenella; species Vandiemenella viatica. Next base: position 48,045,951 of record CM061919.1, on the reverse strand, counting down.
TCGAAGGAAATAAGATTGTTGTAAAAACATAAAGGGGCGGTTATAGATAATATTACTACAGATATCTTAAAGATAGCCAGATGTGACATTGTACCTTATCTTGAAATATTATTTAAATTGAGTCTGGATAATTGCTTCTTACCACAGGACTGGAAAAGTGCGATAGTAGTGCCGGTACATAAAGGAGGGGTGAGAAATAGATTCGAAAATTACAGGCCGATCAGTTTAACATTAGTGTTAGGTAAATTAATGGAGAGATTGACATGCAACCACATTAGAAATATATGTGAGGAGCGGAAGTGATTTTCAAATAGGGAACATGGCAAGGATATTGATGCGAATCTCAGTTAGTGGGATATATGCAAGATATTTCAGATGAAATGGACAAGGGACGCCAAATTGATAGTGTAGCACTAGATCGCTCAAATGCTTTTGATAGAATGAGCCATAAAATGGTATTAAATAACATTAAAACTATTGGGGTGGATGAGAAAGTGATTTACTGGGAAGAAGAAATTTTAAAAGATAGTAAACAGAAAGTTAGGGTAGGAAATGCGGTATCAAAAGAAGGCGAAGTAAAAATGGGAGTGCCACAGGGTAACGTATTGGGACCATTGCTACTCATTATTCTAATGAATAATTGTGTTGATTGTTTACTATCAGAAATTAGATTGTTTGCAGATGACATGATGCTTATAAAATGATCAAAAGGGTAGAGGACTGTAAACAGCTGCAGGGTGATTTGAACAAGAAATCTAGTTGTGTTGGTAAACATGGGATGATGATAAATGCAAAGAAGAGTCAGCTTGTTTGCTACACAAATAAAAAACTAAAGGTTGGGAATTGTTGTTTGAAGACTTGAAACGTAAGAATCTTGGCAATACATTTGATAACAAGCTTGACTGGGCAGGACACATTGGTTAGGTAGTAGGAAAAGGTTACAAAATTCTGCACTTGTTGGATGAGTGATGAGAGGATGTACGAGAGAAGGAAAGGAAGTGGGTTACAAAACTTTGGTCAGACCATTGCTTGAATATGGTAGTGTAGTATGGGACCCACATTTTGAGTATTAAATACAGGAGTTGGAGAGGATGCAAAAAAGGGATGTTAGATTTGTTTCTGGAAATTAACGCAGAATGCAATCAGTAACAGATATGATAAAAGAGCTGGAATGGGATTCATTGGAAGAAGGAAGGAGGATGAAGAGGGTCATGAGAGTGTAGGTACAAGTCGTATATTGGTGATGATGCATGGAAAGATATTGGTGTAAGAATTAAAAGTAATGCATGGAATGGAAAAGATGTCCATGACGACAAGCTGGCACTCGATTTCAGGCACAAGGGTGTAGAAAGATTCTCTTTTTTGGGTCAGGCATTGTATTAAGTTACCAAGAGAAATGTTGAATAATTTACCAAAAACGTTGAAAGAATTTAAAGCTAAAATTTGCAGAGGGCAAACGATAAGAACAATAAAGTAACAAGACAACCCAAAAACTTCTAAACTAAAAATTCTGCATATAAAAATAAAATATATTTTGACAAATTTAGAACGGTTTAAGTATGTTTTGAAATAATTCTGTTTCTGACGATGCAATCTACTACTTGTATAGCATACATTAAAAAAGTAATTCGATCAATTAATTATCTTGGCTTCCTACACAACCCTGGTAAGAGTTGCTACATTGCTTTAAAGTGATAACTAGACCTCGGATTTTAGGCAAACCCCCATTTTGTTTCTGATTGAAATACATGAAAATAAAATCATTTATAAACGATTTATGAACATTTATGGTCGTTATTTGTTATTTTATAGTACATAAATATGCCTAAATTGCGGTTAGAACCTGTTTATGCCTATTTCACGATTTTTTAATTTTTTTTGCATATCAACAAAAGCGTTTTAACTCAGAAAAAGACAAATACTCTGTTAAGTGTTATTTCCAACAATTGAAGCGAACTTATATGGGGTCATTGTCGCTCCGTCTCTGCACAGAGGTTGCAGACTTGCTGCTTGCAGTGAGCCGTGTTTCCTCGCAAAGAACCATTATGACGAAGGTACCGATCTCCAAGTCATCTTTAATTGCGCAATGCATTAACTAGTTTCCTAATTTCTCAACGGATAGAAACATTATGTATCACGACGTGTACAACAAATTGGTGTGTAAACAGTAACAATGTATTGAACAGTTTCCACAATTATACTAACAATACTTAAATAATCTAATTGCCGTACATGTAGGTTTATTAAGTTTTTAACGAAAAACAGAACAGGCATCCTTCCATATTATCACAGACTTGAACATAGCTACTGGGTATCGGACAGGAATTTAAATAGTAAAGCATGTCAGCGATTTACCTGACGTTTGGTATCCCTGTTGTGCCTATGTGCGGTAACTGGTTCGAACATTTTAAAAGGTAAAAGTCACAAGGTTTCACGGCTTCTGCCGCCACCCCCAGGATTCATGGAGGTAGAGCTCCGCATTCCCGTCGCTATCACTGGCACTAGAAGTGGTAATATCTAGATTGCGATGGCGATAGAACCATTTACCGCCTCGCGTTGTAAACACTTCCGGAAGGAGAGAGTATGACGTCACTAAATGTGACGTGTTCAGCCTTCCGTCGATTTGTGAATACACGTGAGGCCATAGAACTTAACGTAACCAATAATATTAAATAAAATTGCAATGGAGCGCTCGCTCCGGTGGCAATTTCCCTAAACACCCATCTTCCCCTTTTCTGCATCCACCTACATTTACCCTTTACAAATTTTAACTTTAAATTTTTTCAACGTTTTTGGCAAATTATTCATCATTTCTCTTGGTAACTTATTCCAATCCCTGACACCCTTACCTAAAAAAGAATCTTCCTACACCCTTGTGCCTGAAATCGCGTGCCAGCTTGTAGTCATGGTCATCTTTTCCTTTCCATGCATTACTTTCCATTCCAACACCAATATCTTTCCATGCCTCATCACCAATATACGCCTTGTACACCCCTATGAACCTCTTCACCCTCCTTATGTCTTCCAATGAGTCCCATTCCAGCTCTTTTATCATATCTGTTACTGATTGCGTTCTGCGATAACTTCCAGAAACAAATCGAGCAGCCCTTCTTTGCACCTTCTCCAACTCCTGTATTTGATACTCAAAATGTGGGTCCCATACTTCACTACCATATTCAAGTAATGGTTTTACCAAAGTTTTGTAACCCAATTCCTTAACTTCTTTCATACATCCCCTCAGAACGCTCTCCAACAAATACAGGGTTTTGAAACCTATTCCTTCTACCAGTCCAATGTGATCTGCCCAGTGAAGCTTGTTATTAAATGTAATGCCAAGATATTTACATTTTAAGTCTTCAATAAGTAATTCTTTCCCCACGTTATAATCATAATAAACCTTAGTTTTTTATTTGTGCATCTAATAAGCTGACTCTTCTTTGCAATTATCTTCATCCCATGTTTACCAACCCAACTACGAGGGTGAATCAAATATAAACAAGACTTTCGGCCGTTCGGGCGCAATAGTGGTGGGAGAACGTTCCCGCTTCGTTTGGCGATAGGTAGGTTTGTCAGGAGTGGGGGAAGACCGTTAGCCCCCCCCCCCCTCGACTCGCTCAGTGCCAACCGTCACGATGTCGGAGCAAGAGGTACACTCGTCTATTGCGCAACGTGTTATAATCAAGTTTCTCGCTGCAGAAGGCGTAAAACCGGCAGAAATCTTGAGGAGATTGACTGCCCAGTTCGGGAAAGAGACACTGTCGCGAGCCAGAGTGTTTGCATGGCATAAACAGTTTGTGGATGGTCGTCATCATGTTGAAAATGAGAGCCATAATCGCAGACCCCGCACCAGCATTACAGAGAACAACATCAGCTGTGTTAGACGGCTTATTGAAGATGACAAGCGTCTTACCACTTCTGAAATTGCAAGTAAGGTCGGAATAAGTTATGGGAGCACTTACTCCATACTCACAGAGGAGCTTGGGTACCGTAAGGTGTGCGCCAGGTGGGTTCCTCGCCTTCTCACAGCAGAACAGAAATTGAATCGACTTCAGGTATGTGAGTGTCTTCTGGCACGATTTCGGGAAGAAGGGGACCCATTTCTGACTCACATCATCACCTGTGATGAAACTTGGGTGCACCACTACACCCCTGAGTCCAAACAAGCGAGTATGTAGTGGAGAAAAAAAGGAGAACCTGGACCAGTGAAAGCCAAGTCACGACTATCGGCTGGCAAGGTTTTGGCTACGGTTTTTTTTTACCAGCGTGGTTTGCTGCACCTCGATTTTTTGCATGAGCGCAGGACAATCAATGCGGCCTACTACTGCGACATTTTGAGTGAGGTCCGACTTGCATATCGCCGCAAAAGACGAGACCTACCGATGAGGAAAGTGGTTATTCTCCATGACAATGCTCGCCCCCACACAGCAGCCTTAACCAGGGAAAAATTGGAGAAACTGGGGTGGGAGACACTGGACCACCCTCCTTACAGTCCAGACCTGTCACCCTGTGACTTTCATGTGTTTGGTCCTCTCAAGGAAGCTTTGGGAGGCCAAAAATTCAACAGTGATGCTGAGGTGGAAGCCTACGTGCGCAATTGGCTGCAGACACGACCTGCATCTTTCTACATGGAAGGAATTGGGAAGCTGCCTATCCGCTGGGAAAAATGTGTTTCTAAAGCAGGAGATTACGTAGAAAAATAAGATATGTACTTTTTTGCACTTAAAATAAAAATAATATTTTTAAAAATAAAGTCTTGTTTATATTTGATTCACCCTCGTAGATACCCTGCAACTGTTTACAATCCTCAACCGTTTTGATCCTTTTATATAACATTATGTCATTTGCAAACAATCTAATTTCTGATAGTAAACAATCAACACAATTATTCATTAGAATAATAAATAGCAATGGTCCCAATACGCTACCCTGTGGCACTCCCATTTTTACTTCCACTTCTTTTGATACCGTATTTCCTACCCTAACTTTCTGTTTTCTACCTTTCAAAAATTCTTCAATCCAGCAAATCACTTTCTGATCCACTCCAATAGATTTTACCTTATTTACTACCATTTTATGGCTCCCTCTGTCAAAAGCATTTGAAAGATCTAGTGCTACACTATGAATTTGGCGTCCCTTGTTCATTTCATCCGAAATATCTTGCATATATCCCACCAACTGAGATTCACATGAATATCCTTGGCGAAAGCCATGTTGACTACTTGAAAACCACTTACGCTCTTCACATATATTTTTAATGTGGTTGCATATCAATTTCTCCATTCATTTACCTACCACTGACGTCAAGCTAATTGACTTATAATTTTCGACTCTATTTCTCACCCCTCCTTCGTGTACCGGCACTACTATCGCACTTTTCTAATCCTCTGGTAAGCAACAAGTATCAAGTCTCAATTTAAATAATATTTCAAGATAAGGTACAATGTCACATCCTGCTATTTTTAAGACATCTGTAGTAATATTATCTACACCAGCCCCTATATGTTTTTTCAGCTTTCTTAGTTCCTTCATGATATCCTCAGGATGAATTTCAAATTTTATGGTCTGCTAATTTCTTATTGTTTTGTTAAGCTTTTTATCCGATTCAGAACCACCTGTTTCTGATTCATTGTCCCTGATGGTCTCACTAAACCAGTTACTTAAAATCTCTGCCTTTTTCAAATCTTCCGTAACTTCTTGTCCATCCTTATCTAAAATTGTTTCAACACCCTTCTTTCCTCTCAGTTTTCTCATATAGTTAAAGAAATTTCTAGATGAATCAGTAAATCGTCCCACTGTACTGAGAATACTCTTCATAAATCCATCTTTAGCCACCTTCTTAGCTATTATCAGAGATGTGACTTATCTAGATAAAAGTATCTGAAATACAGATACAAGATACAAAATACGTATTTTTATCTTGTATCTAAGATACTTTTCTTAATCTTTATCTTGTATCTTGTATTTAGATACTTTTTCCTTGTATCTTTGTATCTTGAAAATACTAAATACTATTTCCGCATTTTTATGTTACGGCATCATAAAAACAACGGAATACATTCGTAAAATTCATTAACGTATATCAAAAGACAAGGTTATAGGGTCTAGTTATCTTTGCCTTCCTTCATACCTGTGAACTATGAAAACCATAAACGAACCATGAAACGAACACCTGGCTGTCTATTGTATGTTGTATTTGGTCCGCGCCATATTTTACCGTGCCAAATCGTGTATGGTATGTCGAATTCGAATTTTTAGTGAATCATAATTGAGGACAACGGCATCGAAATGTAAGTAAATAAATAAACGAATCATTTTAATTTTATTTAAGTAGCTATATACCGGATTAGATTTCACTTGACAGCGACTACGTGATCGTTGGTTGCGTGTGTGAAGGTTGCTCACGCAACTCCGAGTATTTATATTATTACCTATGTTTCATAAACTATTTTTTTTAAATCTATAAATTTTAAACTAAATTCTTAGGATTATTGTTAGCGAGAAGAAGTATTTATATTTACCTGTAAAAATAAGTTTCAAATTCGTGCCATTGTTGTAAGCTAGTCTCTTTTATTTATCACAAAATACAGTATTGCTTTACAAATAGCCGAAAGCTTTTATTAAAAATTCTAGTGTAGGGTAACATTGTGGTACAAGTTATTTAACAATTCTAATTTCTTAAATATGGCATGTAATTGAATCTGTTTCCTGAGTTCCGATTGTTTAGGTTGCTTAATTACCAAATTTAGTACGTTGTTTTCTGTTTAGAATATAACAACTTGTTATTTAATTGGTTCTGAAAAATAAAATAACAACTTGAAAGTAATAAACAGTAGTATAAAACCTGGTGCTAATTAGTGATGAATACAATGAATGGAAAGGAAAAAATTAGATGACTCTGAGGACTGTGGAGTTTGTGTGTACCACAGCAGATATATGGTCTTCTTCTAAAAGAAGCTATTTGGGGGTTACAGTCCATTGGATTGAAAGCGAGACTCTTGAGAGGAAAAGTGCCGCCATTGCATGCAGAAGATTCAAGGGGTCTCACACATATGATCAAGTTGCCGAAATGATAGCTGATATACACTCAGAGTTTGATTTAAAACTATCCAAAATTGTTAAAACGGTAACAGATAATGGATCAAATATGGTAAAGGCCTTCGAAGTATTTGGAAAATCAGATTCAGATATTTCAGCCACAAATCCTGAAAACATTTCGCATAAAGAATATCTTGAAACAAAACCACAAGATGAAGATAATGAAGATGATGATCTGCTAACACAACCATTTCCAGATTCTTCTTCAGAACCGGAAAGTGATAACTGTCTGCTACCAGGACATGAAAAATGCTCTACGCACACTTTGCATTTGGTCGCCAGTACAGATTTTGAACAAGCAAGACTGAAAAACAATTTTTATAAAAAAGTGCATGATGCAGCTTTAGCGAAGTGTCAGGGACTCTGGAATTTATGTTCTACATCACCAAAGGCATATGAAACATATTTGGAATTGACGGGGAAATCACCAACTTCTCCATGCGCAACCCGATGGAACTCTCATTATAATTCCATAAAAGACCTTTTATCAGTGCAGGAGCGTCTCAATGAAACCATGAAAAGCTTAAATTATCAGCTTTTAAGGACTATGAACTTCAATTTTTATGGGAATATGTAAATTGTTCAAAACCTATAGCAGAAGCTATTCAAAGTCTGCAAGGTGATAAAGATACCTACTATGGTTGTCTACTACCCGAACTAATGAGAATCCGGCATATGGTTAAATGCCTTAAAATGGAAAATCTAAGATATTGTGGCACTTTGTTAGATGTTATTGAAGAAAATCTAAATAAACGTTTCAAAAAGTTTTTGCAATTTGAGCCTGCAGCAAAAGATGCAATATTAGCTTCAGTGTCCCATCTGTTTTTTAAAACGAAGTGGGTGCCAAAAATGTTTAAAGAGCATGTAAAAGAGCTTATCCTGATTGAAACACGGAAAATTAATCGATCTGAAAATAAAGGCTTCAAACAGTAGTGGAGAGGATATAAGAAAGAAGACAAAAGACGAATCTTATTACATGTTTTTTGATGACTCTGATTCCTCTGTTGGTAGTGCCACTAGTGGCGACAGTACAGAATCTACTGGCAGCACCGCTGACTTAGAAACACTTCAATACCTTAATAATAAGGACATCTGCCTAAAAAGTTTAAATACTTATCCAACAATCAAGAATCAACAATCAAGAAAATATTTTAACACTTGTTTGCCAAGTTCCGCCCCTGTGGAACGACTCTTCTCTTTCAGGGGGAATAATGAGACCCCACCGAAGAAAAATGAGTGATGAGATGTTTGAAAAACTTATTATACTTAAGTCTCATTTAAAACCTTAAGCAACAGTTGTACATTGTAGTAAAATATGTTTCTAAATAAAAACAATACATTTTGTAAAAAAGTATTTTATCTTAAAAAAGTATCTGGAAAATATGTATTTTGTATCTTGTATTTCAAATACCTTTTCCAAAAGTATCTTGTATCTGATATCTAAGATACATTATTTAAATGTATCTTGTATCTTGTATTCAAATACTTTTTTCGAGGTATCTTGCACATCTCTGGCTATTATTAGGTCCTTGTCTACTTGTTTTAAATATTCCCGACTACCCTGCTGTCTCTTAACTCTGTTATGTTTTCTTCTTACCAACCTCTTTAACCGCCTCACCTCCCTGTTATAGTACACAGGTTCTCTTTTATTTTTTTGTTTTGGAATAAATTTTTCTTACCACTTTCTTACTATCTCCTTGAACTCTTCCTACCTTGACTTTACTGTACTTGTGCCTTCCTTCCATTTGCTGAAAAGTTCTCTGAAATATCTTTTTAAATTCGAAATTTGTGCCTTTTTATAATTGTACCTATTGCCCACTTCAATTTTGGCTACTGGTTCACTTAATCCTCTAATATCCATCAGAACTGCTTCATGATCACTTATTCCTTCGGTTACTTGACACCCTACAAGGTTATCATCAGGCTTTATTAGAAATATATCCAAAATATTTTGTCCCCTAGTGTTCTGTTCTACCAATTGTGTAAATCCTCCTTCCCTTATTAGAGTATTTGCAAATCTCTGTTCCCTTGTGTTATTAATCTTATTTCCTACCCAATTTACGCCTGGTAAATTTAAATCTCCGCCAATAATGACCATTCTATTCTCACCTCCGAAATATGAGTATGCATTTAATTTCCCCGCAAGAGCCTCATCTTCATCTGCCATTCTTCCACTGCGGTAAGCAGCCAACACCCTGATTTTTTCTTTTTTATTACCCCAGATATCTACCCCAAGTAACTCATGGTCATGATCTATGAATACCAGTGAACTGTGATAGGTTTTGTTAACTATAAGAAAACTCCTCCACAATTGCTCCCCTATCTCTGCGATACAGTGTGTAACTATCGGGAAAAACCTCACTGTCTAGTACTTCTTCTTTTAACCAACTCTCTACCCCTATTATTACTTGTGACTCGTGTATTTCAATTAAGTTTGCAAATTCGACTACTTTGTTCATTATACTTCTACAGTTCATCAATAGCACCCTTATTACTGGCTGTATATTTTTAGCATTTACCTCCTCCTCCCCTTTTCTAACCCAATTTATTATTGTTTCAGCAACTTCATCTGTTTCTTTAACATCTGTGATTTTTCCCATCGTGGCTCTAGAGTTAGTATCACTTTGACCAACTATCTCCATCCCTTCACCAGCAGCCCCTAACCTAAAAAGGCACAGTCCTGACCCCGTCATCACTGGAAACGGGCTCCCTTACTGCTTTATCTAACAACTCAGAAGTACCCTGTTGCCCCTCCTATTGAGGTGTAGGCCATGCCTAAGGAAACTCCACCTACCAATGGTGTTCACAGGCACAACCCCAAAACAAAACTAATTCCTTTCCCAAGTAGCACATCCGTTTCCACATTTACTCGCCTCACAGCATAGTTCAATTGTGGTCGGTCATGGCGACTTAGGACCTGCATGAGTTCCTCAGGTCATACTCTATACTATAACTCGTGTTTCTATCAATACTATTCCCCGCACCTCCCACTATCACTACTCTACCAAGTGAACCTATATCCTCTATTACCTGACCTAAAGTTGCACTAGGTTTGAAAAAACTTGTGACCTGGTAACCTGTACCTAACTGATCGTGCAGAAGAGGGCCTACACCTCCCCCATGGCTACTATCTAGCAGCAGAACCTTTTTTTTTCTTATTCTTACCTTCCACGCGTTTATTCCTAAAGGCCTGCTGCATCTTACCTACTCCTACATCAACATGAGGTCTTCTCCTCCTGACTTTGGCAACAGGTCAGACCTATTTTCCCCCACAAAATCAGAAGTGTCCGGATTCTTCATCCTACTAACCATATATCTCCTACGACCTGTTACCAGCTCCAACCCATCCTTCTCAACTTCCTCCAAGCCACTATCTCTACTTTCTGCCTCTATAGCATGAGCCTCCACAGGTTGAGCCTCTACAGACGGAGCCTCCACAGGCTCGGCCTCCACAGACTCAGCCTCCACAGGTCACGCCCCCACAGGCTGAACCTCCATAGGACGAGCCTCAAGAACCTTGATTCTTTCACGCAACTCCCTGATCGTTTCGCCCATCTCCCTCATCCTTTCATCCCTAAGAAAACCATGGGAGAGCCTCATTTATTTCCCACATTTCCTCTTCCCCACATGCCCAATGAAACCACTTCTTACACCAACTACAACCCAAACCCTTCGCAACATACCTGTGACAGGCGCCACACTTTCCAGTCATGAATTTTCCCAAATACTTCTAGCATATTCTAAACAAACCTTAAATTTATTTGATGAAGTAGTCTAATGAAATTTATACTACGTTTTTATTAAATTAGATTTACCCCTCAACCAAGTTATTGTAATTAATAAGTAGATAAAGATATTTAAATACTTTTGTTTTATTAAGAAGTTACTATTTTAATAATTTTTGAAATAAGTAAATACGAGACTATAATATTTAAGACTGAAATAAGTGATTAAGAAACTATTATTTTTAAGATAGGGATAATTAATAAATATATCTCAGGATTTACGAAGTTATATCTACAAACGATTTTTTAAATATTAAAAATCGCACCTAAAATACTAGATTGCTAAACAATCTAAATCGCAAACAGTGGATTTTAAATATATAGATGGTGCGATTCTGTTGTTCAACATAAATGCTTGATTGTGTTTGGTCAGTTGTTAACACTCTGCAAAATGTGGACTTTACAATCTTGAGATGTTAACACAACTATCTGGAACTTTAATTCACTAACTGTTAATAAATAATACATTAAAAACAATATGCATACGGTAAAAATTCGTACATATAAACATATGAATTTTTCTATCCTTAAATATATATCCAACAGCTGAATATCACAAATTTATTTTTCCACCAATAGGAAATAAATGACAAATGCACATTAACAGTTTATTGATTTTAGCTAGTCCCAGCCAGCTAAAATCGGTTAAATTAAAAAATTTCTGCTTGATGATATTTAGTAATCATAACCACAATCTCGACAGCCTACTTTGACATTTTTAGAACCTATTTTGCATTGGACAGAGCATATTTTAGGCACCTAAAATAAGATTTTTAGAACCTAAAAATCCGGAGGTCTACTGATTACACTAACTGCAATGTTTACATGCGCCATGCCGGCGATTCTGTCGCAGCGCGAGGCAGTACTCTCCGACGACTTCCTGTCTTGTCACTTCGTTGATGTTCCGGCTCCGTTACGTGACAAACGGTTTTGTAGCCAGCGTGACTGGCATAGCAAACAATGCTGTCCGCATACAAAGCAGAATGTGGGCCGCATACATTCACGTACGGGCTTGGTTCGAGGCAAGCACCAAATTAAGCCGATCAACTTAACTGTTGAATACTAAGCATAGGTAGAGCACTGCTTTGTAAACCCTCCCCTTCACCATATGTTCTGCCTGTTTCCGTCGAGTAGACGCTAGGTTTCCCCTTATTTACGTCTTTGGCTAAGTTTCGTGAGGAGCACTTACACACTTTTTTTTTGGATAAACAGCGTTTAGCAACTAAACCTCATTCCAACATCTCCCTGGTAAAGTTTTACAACCCATGGGAGTGTTTACAGTCACGTTTCCGATGAATGTATTTCTTTCATTTATTGTTGCTGCGGTATAATAATTTCTGTTCTATTTTTTTTTTTTTTTTTTTTTTCAGCATTCATTCTTGCTGGTATGGAATTTATACTCTCTTAAACTGACCTTCCCTTCTGACAAAGTTTTACTTGTTCGTGCGAATTATACTGTGACAATCCGTTGTTTGGATGCCACCTTAAGCTTTTCTATATCTGGTAGGGATTGTGGTAGAACCAGGTTAAGATGCCACGGGGCCTGTAGCAAATGCGAACAAATAGGCTGTTTGTTTGCTATAGGTAATAAAGTTTAGGATATAAAATAAAAAAGGTACATTTGTAAAACTACCTTTTGTAACTAAATGTGGGAAAATTTAGAGAAAAGACTAGGCAAATCAATATTTCTAGGTAAATAATTTTCTGTATTCATTAAAGCCAGATTCTAGTAGACGTTCTTGTCACATTGTGTATCCAAGTTCATATTAAATTGTGATGGAGCGCATTCTCTTTTTTTGGTAAGGGTATCAGGGATTGGAATGAGTTGCCAAGAGAAATGATAAATAATTTACCGAAAACGTTGAAAGAATTTAAAGATAAAATTTGTAGAAGGCAAATGTAGGTGGCTGCAATATAGGGGCAAGATGGAAGTGTAGGGAAATTGCCACCGGAGCCTGTGCTCCATTGCAATTAAATTAAATTCCGGTGGCAATTTCCGTACACACTCATTTTCCCCCTTTCCTGTACCCACCTACTTTTGCCCTCTAGAAATTTCAGCTTTAATTTGTTTCATCGTTTTTGGTAAATTATTCATCAATTCTTTTGGTAACTTATTCCAATCTCTAACCCCTGAATCAAGTGCTAGCTTGTGGTCATGGTCATCTTTTCCCTTCCATGCATTACTTTTAATTCTTACACCAATATCTTTCCACGCCTCATCACCAATAAACGCCTTGTACACTCCCATAACTCTCTTCGCCCTCATCTTGCCTTCCAATGAATACTATTCCAGATCTTTTATCATATCGGTTACTGATTGTGTTCTACGGTAATTTCCAGAGACAAATCTAGCAGCCTTTCTTTGAAGCCCCTCCAACTCCTGTATTTGATACCCAAAATGTTGATTCCATACTACACTGTCATATTCTAGCAATGGTCTGACCAACTTTTGTAACCCAATTCCTTTACTTCTCTCGTCCATCCTATCACTCTCTCCTATAAGTGAAGGATTTTGACACCTGCTCCTATTACCTGTCCAACGTGTACTGCACATTTGGGCTTGTTATCAAATGTTATGCCAAGTCATTTACATTTCAAGTCTTCAATGGGCAATTCTTTTCCCAACTTGAAGTCATAATCAACCTTTAGGTTTTTTTTTATCTGTGTATCAAATAAGTTGACTCTTCTTTGCGTTTATCTGCATCCCATGTTTACCAACCCAACTAGATATCCTGTAGCTGTTCACAGTCTACTGTTTTGATTCTTTCATATAGCATTATGTCACCTGCAAGCAACCTAACTTCTGATAGTAGGTCTAAACCATCAACACACTCATTCATTAGTCCCAACACACTACCCTGTGGTGCTCCCATTTTGACTTCCATTTATTTTGATACTGCGTTTCCTTCCGAAAATTTTTGTTTTCTATCTTTTAAAAATTCTTCTCGCCTGGAAATCAGTTTTTCATCAACTCCAATAGTTTTAACTTTATTTACCACCATTTTATGGCAAAAATGACTTAGAAAGGTCTAGTGCAACACTATCAATTTGGCCTCTCGATATATCTTGCATATATTCTACTGAAATTCGCATGAATATCCTTGCCTAAAGACAAGTTGCCGATTTGAAAAACTCCTCACATATATTTCTTATGTGGTTGCATATCAATCTCTCCATTAACTTACCACTGATGTCAAACTTATTGGACTATAATTTTCGACTCTATTTCTCACCCCTCCATATACCGGTGCTACTATAGCACTTTTCCAGTCCTCTGGTAAGCAGCAAGTAGTCTACCTCGACTCAATTGAAATAAAATTTCAAGATAAGGTAAAATGTCATAACCAGGGGCGTAGCTACTATGGGGCTAGACGGTGCAGTGCACCGGGGCCCTCTCGCTCAGGGGGCCCCCCAAGCATACTTCAAGGGGCCCCTAAGCGCACCTCTAGGGGCCCTCAAGCGCAGTTTTAGAGGGCCCACGAGCCTTCACGGCAAACTGGCGACCTTTTTTTTTTTTTAGCTCTACTGTCGTCTAAGGGGCCCCCGAGAACACAGGAGCCCCTCACTAAGGGCCCTCGCTGCTCAAGGGGCCCCAACTACTGCTCAGGAACAATTCAAGGGCCCCCATCCTCAGCTCAGGGGGCCCCTACCAGCACACAAAGCAAAAAAAAGGTCGCCCGTCTGGTCTGAGGGCCCAAAATAATTTTTTTGCACCGGGGCCCTTGTTGACCTAGCTACGCCACTGGTTAACATGATATCTTTAGTCTGCACGTTTCTAATTGTGTTGTTAAGCTCGTTCTCCGATGTAGATCCTACCATTTCAGATTCTTTGTCCCTAAAGGTATCACTAAAGCAGTTACTTAAAATCCCTGCTTTTTTTAAAAATTCTCAGTAACTTCTTCTTCGTCCGTATCTATAATTGTCTCAACACCCTCCCTTCCTCTCAGTTTTCTAACATAGCCGTAGAAATTTCTAGATGCGCTTTAATGCTGAAAACGAACATTCTCCGCTGCATTTGTTGACCACCCAACTCGAGTAAACGCCTAACCATATTACAGGGAAACAGGATTATAATGATTGATTCTTGGCTGTCCGGGTGGCGCCGCGTCATGTTCATCGTAGCCGACGTTTCGACCCTCATTCTGGGGTCTTCTTCCAGGGCAGAACTGCGTCTTCCATCAGTGAGTGGTCTTGTTTTACAGGCGAGGCCACTCACTGATGGAAGACGCAGTTCTGCCCTGGAAGAAGACCCCAGAATGAGGGTCGAAACGTCGGCTACGATGAACATGACGCGGCGCCACCCGGACAGCCAAGAATCAACTGACTCTGGCCGCGGAAGCCTACGATTACAGGATTATAATGAATTTTCTAACAATGTATAATACTGAAGTTCTCGTTTCAGCAGCGCCGCGAAATGTAACCAGTTCGTTGCGGAAATGGTCAGGAGAATTTTTCATTTCTTCTGGTGAAATAGAATTTTAATTTCCTAAGCGTATTATCAATTATTCATATAAACACCTGAATTTCAAAATGTTGTCCAGGATTTGATTTTCTACATCATCGAGTGTAATAGAGCCGCTGAAATGATCGTACTTTGTATTTCACTTGCATTTTCTTGAAGCAAATTGCTGATTTTTTTTTTTTTTTTCAAAGCAAGTAAGAGCTTTGGATCTTTATCTAAAAATGAGGACCGCATTACTTGGACGTACCCTCATAATGATTTACAAAGAGCGTATCCCGTGTTAAGGTCTTGATCAGACAACTGTAGAGAAGTGCTGCTGGATAGTTCCGTTTTTTCTCCTTTTTGCCAAGCTGTCCGACGGTTGGTATACCTTTCGTTACTTTTTGGGACCTGGATATTTTTACATATAGGAGCGGGGCCCGTAGCATTTACAACGTGGCTTATCCGGTACTGGTTTGTGAATATATATATTTTAGGTTTACGCCCATCCATTTACAGAGTAAAACTGACATTAAATTCATAGTCTTTACAGAAGTTATTTATATCTAGTTTAAAAATCTGGATCAATATTTCTCGTTTGCTGGTACAACACCTTATGTCGCATTTACACTCTCGTCGAAATGTTCGTGCACGAGCGCTGACACAGACTGCCGTTTACACTCTCGCTAGAATTCATTCATGGATGACATGTAAATCTAAATTATAACAATATATATAAATTCAGATTTTTTTTACTGAATAATATCAATCACAGAGTAGTAGGTTTATAATAGTGCTTTTATGTTTCATTAAATAGTTTTACACTTTAAAGGGAAATATGGAGCTGATGTTCCAAAAAATGGTACATAATGACTCAGGAGGATCTTCGAAATTCTTAAGAATGTGACGAGCTGATTTTGCTATGAATGTGATAAAAATAATATTATTCAATGAGACAAAATCAGAAATGAATCAGTCTGACTTCAACTTTTTTTTTTTTTTTTTTTTTTTTTTTTTTTTTTTTTTTTTTTTTTTTTTTTTTTTTTTTTTTTTTTTTTTTTTTTTGCTGTCATCAGTCTTTAGACTGGTTTGATGCAATCCTCCATCCTTTCCTATCCTGTGCTAACCTATTCATTTCTACATACCCCTTACAATCCACGTCCTCAATTATCTGCTTCATATATTCTAATCTCTGTCTACCTCTGCAGTTCTTACCTTCAACTGTTCCCTCCACTAACAAATTAACCAATCCAGCATGTCTCAAAATATGACCTACCAGCCTGTCTCTTCTTCCTGTAAGCTTCTTCCATAAACTTCTTTTCTCACCCATCATTTCTAAAACTTGTTCATTTCTTACTTTGTCTGTCCACCTAATTTTCAGCATTCTTCTGTAGCACCACATTTCAAATGCTTCAAGTTTCTTTCTTTCCGGTATTCCTAAAGTCCATGTTTCGCTACCGTAAAGTGCTGTGCTCCACACATAGAATTTTAAAAAGTTCTTTCTAATTCCTAGATCAATATTTGAAACTAAAAGGTTTCTCTTTTTCATGAAGGCTCTTTTTGCTAGTGCTATTCTGCTTTTAACATCATTCCTGCTTCGGCCATCGGTTGTAATTTTGCTACCCAAGTAACAGAACTCACTCACATCTCCTATTGCATCAGATCCTATTTTTATATTTAATCTGCTAGGATTGGTGTCATTTCTGCTACATTTCATCACTTTTGTTTTACTTCGATTTATATTCAGTCCAAAATCTTCTTTCAGTATTTTGTTCATGCCATTCAATAACTTCTCAATATCCTCAGCCCTCTCTGCTAATAAGACAATGTCGTCAGCAAATTGTAGCATACTGATTTTTTCTCCCTGAAAACTTATGCCACATGGAAATTTTTCTTTGACTTTCTTCATTGCTTCTTCAACATACAAGTTGAATATTAACGGGGATAGACTACAACCTTGTCTCACACCCTTTTTAACTGATGCATGTCTCTCGTGATTCTCTACTTTTATCACAGCCACTTGATTCTTATATAGTTTATAGAGGATTCTTCTATCTCGATACTTTAGACCTGACTTCTTTAGAATTTTGAACATCTTGTCCCACCTAACATTATCAAAAGCTTTTTCTAAATCAACAAATGCCATAAAAGTATCTTTGTTTTTCTTGATCCGCCCTTCAAGTATTAATCTTAAAGACAGAATTGCTTCCCTTGTACCGCGATTTTTCCTAAACCCAAAATGATCTTCACCTGCTATCTCTTCTACTACCCTTTCCATCCTTCTGTATATTATTCTGGTCAGTAATTTTGAAGCATGTGATGTTAGACTAATTGTGCGATAATTCTCACATTTGTGAGCTTGTGCTTTCTTTGGAAGTGTGAAGATGATATTTTTATTAAAATCAGTTGGAATTTCTCCTGTTTCATAACTTTTTGATATCAGCTTGAATAATCTTTCGATTCCTTCCTCTCCTAGAGTTTTAAGAAGTTCTGCAGGGATCTCATCAATTCCAACTGCCTTATTTGCTTTCAAGTCATTCAGAGCTTTATTAAATTCTGTCCTCAAAACAGGATCTCCTAAGTCATCCATGTCGACATCGCCTTCCTTTTCCAATACACTATTGCTCAAGTCGTCCCCAACATACAGTTTCTCAATGTATTCCTTCCATCTGTTAGCTCTATCTTCTGACCTTAAAAGAGGTTTCCCATCGGCAGCTTTAATGTTCATACCTCTTTTCTTCATTTCTCCAAAATTCTGTTTGATCTTTCTATATGCAACATCTACTTTTCCTGCAACCATTTCCTTTTCTACTTCTTCACACTTTTCTTGTAGCCATTTTTCTTTTGCTATTTTGCATTTCCTATTTATTTGATTTCTAAATTGCCTGTACTGCTCTTTTCCTGCTTCATCCTGAGCATTTTTGTACCTTCTCCTCTGATCGATCAGCTGCAAAATTTCTTCTGTGATCCAAGGTTTTCGGGCAGCTTGTTTCCTAAAGCCTAAGGTTTCTTTGCCAGCTTTCATTATTTCGGTCTTTAATGCATTCCATTCGTCCTCGGTTGAGCTCCTTTCACAGTTAATTCTTAGACCTAAGTCTACTATTTCTGCAAATTTTTCTCTTGTGCTAGATTGTTTCAGTTTATTCACTTCCAGTCTGTTCTGCTTATGCTTCTTCCTTATTCGCTTGAATTTCAGCCTGCACTTCATTACTATCAAATTATGGTCCGAGTCTATGTCTGCTCCTGGGTACGCTTTACAGTCTAGAACTTGATTCCTGAATCTCTGTTTGACCATGATATAATCTAGCTGATATCTGCCTGAATCCCCAGGACGTTTCCAGGTGTATATCCTTCTTGCATGGTTCTTAAAGAGTGTGTTCGCCACTATTAGCTTATATCTTTCACAAAATTCTACTAGGATTACAAAAAAGTTTGTTTTTTTACACAATGAGAATGTTTATTCATTACCACACTCATTTCATTGGAACTGAAAATCAATGTAGTGATGGCAACTATACTAATTACTCCAACAAACTTCTGGGTTGCACTTGCATTATTCTTTTCTCTTTGTTTCAATCAACACTGAGTGAAAATGGGTAGGTAGAAAGAGAAATACATTTCAGTTTGAATTAGTGTGGCAGAGGTGATTGGTTATTTTAAGGAGAAAAATACTTTCGATATTGTCAATGTTCATTAATTGTGATTCTGTAATTAATATGTAATGACAGTACCCATGTGAAAGTTTTTATACAGCAAGGCAGAATTTTAAGTAATATAGATTACATATTTAATGAGTGTTAAATAATTATTTCTGGTTGGGAAATGTTATTCTAACAAGAGGAGGGTTCAAGGCAGTTGAAAAAGTGGAGGATAACCACTCCCCCTTTGTATTGCACCCTACTTGATGATCAGCATATCAGTTTTAAACATGCAGTTTATTTAAGCGTAGAAGCCAACAATAAAAGTAGTTGTATGGCTGGTTCTACTGTCAAAACTGCTCTGCAAGATGAATCAGTTTACAATATCTATTTTTTTTAATTTCCTTAAACTATAAAATCCCCTTATTCATTTTACTGCAATATTGGTGTGAACTTCAATAGAAAGTTATGTCCAAGATTCTGAAATTCCAAGGCAGAGGATTATGAGCGAGTTAGGTGGCTTTTAATACAATCTGGGCTGCAGGAAATGGTGGAAACTGTTTCAGAATGTTACTACTCTTACCTGACATGCCTTTAGTTTACTACATGGTGTGGACTCAATACCAGATCTGGAGGAGGGAGGGACAAAATAGGGCACTTGCAATTTTTTTTTTAGCTCGACTACTGTCCCGGGTAGCGATAATGGAGCAGTAGCAACAAGGTTAACAAGGGCCTAGGTACAAAAAGATATTTTGGGTTCCCTGGCCAAATGGGCAACCTTTTGCACGGCACCGCCAACCCCTCCAATAGCTATGCCCCTGTAATGGTGGTGACAAATGTGGCACAGACTTTTTTTAAGCTCCATTACTGCCCAAATGGCGACAATGCATGAGGGTGGTAAAATAATGTTTTAAAGGGCGGCAATCTCGAAAATTTTGCCCCGGCTCAGAGAATTTGTAGATTTGTCACTATGGGGGCTACTTCTTTCCTTCCTGAATTATCAGCTGGTGATTACTGAATGTTATGAAATGAACAGACTAGTGTTGAACAAATAATCCAAACCTCTACAGTAGAAATGGAGAACATGTGAGATGCAGATTCACCTGTTCATTGGTTTCTTGCTTGTTGGCTATAATTTTGAATTTACTACATGCAATAATTGTCAATGGGGTCACCAACTGAAAAATTACTGTTAATTACATGATGAAAAATAAAATTTTACCTGGCTATATTGATTACAAAATAATACTCCCATAAAACATGCATTCCTGGAGCATCACCAAAGCACATAATTTTGTAACATACTGGATAGTGGAAATTACTAATTCCTTCATATGACTCAACTAACTACAGTTTTTGAAACATGTAGCAGTAAATAAATTAAGTAATGTTGCAGAGGGAAAAAACACTCTAAAAGCCCTAATAAATCAAAATCTTGTTGCTACTCAGACAAGACAGTTTAAATATACCAAAATGTAACAAGTGGAAGCAAATAAAACTTTTTTTATCTTTTAAATAGTCATCTCCAGTAGTTATTAACTGTTCCTTGTTCATATAAAAGCAGCAAAAACTAATATTGTGTCTAAAATGTATAAACAACTAAATATTATAATGTTTTATGTACATTTTTCCTTGTTTTTCAGGATCTGTATGAATGGCAAATGCCAAAGTTATAAGATAGCACAGAAACAGAAGAAAATGGCCACCACATCCATCTACAGAGGACTGCCGACAGCATTCTTCTTTTTCCTTTGTGCAGTGGTAAGAATAATTCTGAAAGCTATACAATACTTCTTAGTGGGACAAAATCAGATAAGAAGGTAGTCTGAACATTCTCAGTCTCCACGGCAGATAGAGATGATATTTAAAAACTAATAAAGCATGAAACTGCATGATAATTAATTACTCTTTTTATTTACATAAAATAAGGACATTACTTATCATTAGAAAACAGAATAACCTTTGTTTGAGAACTTTTCAAACAAGCTGGTATGGTAAATACATGAACGAAAATTCTGATAAATTTTTATCTGGTAACTATGTACATTTTATCAGCGGCAGTACTGTAGAAAAACCTGTCAGAATTCTAGCCGCTTTAAAGTAAAAGTCGACTAACAGACTAAGTTAAGCGGGACTTGACAATGAGAGCAGTGCCGGCTCTTGAAACATAGCCAGTAGACTTTACTTTGACGTAGTTAGAATCTCAAGAGGTTTTCCTACAAATTTATATCTGATACAATAACCAGTAAAGGAGTGCAAGAAATAAACTGCAATTAACAGAATTCAATGATTGGATGACATGAAATAGTCTAGGTTTATGTCTTGAGTTAGGCAGAGGGTGTGCATTGTGTTAGGGATTGCCAGAAAGTAGCAAAAATAAGCACAATTGAGGTTCTTTGTATCATGACTGGGAATTTGATTAACAGTGCTCTTTGCCAATATAATATTATGATCACTCACAGCTAAATCACAGTTAATAGATGTGTGACATCTATAGGAAGCAATACAGTAAGTATTAAGTTAATGAGGGATATTTTGCATAAGAAATATGTTTTCTTGGTGGTGGGACTGACAGTAACAGTTGAATCAGTCACAAGTTAAGTCTGATGCAATAGCTATTGTCCAGTTAGAAGTTGGTTAAAGGATGATCTATGAGAGGCAGTGATGGTTGCCTCATATTTTGATGGGATGCGGTTAAATGGGCAAGATGGCTTTCAATATGAAGTGTATACAATTGTAATGTGTGAGGCTTTTTGCAGATCAATACTTGAGATACATTAGCCATACATCAGATTTGGAAGTACCTAATTTTATAGAATTCATATGGCACTAATAACAATGTTTGACAGGGAGCTTTTGGTGATAAATATGTGGAATATTTTTAAATGGAAAACCAGCCTTAAGTATGTAGGTTAAATCAAGAGACATGTAATGAAATGTAAATAAGATGTCACTGGAGTATGCTTTGTTTTCACTTAGGGCTTAGTTCACTGGTGTAGAACCAGTTACAAGCATAACAGCATTAACATTTTTCAGGAACTGAAATACACTGTATTTATTAACACATCATGTAATATTTGTATTAATTACATGTATACATCATAAGAGAAGTTATTCAGTTATCATCGTCATTATTATTAATTGCAATGGAGCTCATGTCCAGGTGGCAATTTCCTTATATACGGTAGCTACTATTTATGAGTGCAAGGACTCTTGCACTAAAGCTGGGAAACTGGAGACGGAGGAAGATGATGATCTACTAATGATTCATATGTATTTTCACCTTATAATCCATATTGTTCTTTACCTTCCTAGGAATTTTGTCCCAATCCCTCTTGCTTATCTACAAATTGTTACTCTCTTATGTCTGAAATCAGTATCTGACCATACTGCCTTTATATGACAGCTCCTTCTAATTTTTTGTTTTGGGACATACGTTTCTTACCCTGTTGTTAATATTTCTTTGAACAGTTCCAAGTTACTTTCTATTTTACTAGTACCTTCCTACCATATATTGAACCTACCCATAAAATAGCTCCTTAGTTCTGATCACAGCTGTCTAATGATCACATATCCCCTCCTACATAACTTTGTCACATTTTATTAAGAAAATATCCAGTATTTTGGGTTTTGTACTAGTATTTATATAAAATCTTCCCTCTTAAAGTTTTTGCAAATCTCTGCTCCCTTCTATTGTTAAATTCATTCCCCATCCATTAACATCTGTTGCATTCAAATCCCCACCTACTGAGACCACTTTATTCCCATCTCTGAATCCCAAAAACAATGCCTTTGGTCTCATCTTCTTCATTAACCAACCCATTTCTTGGTAAGTAGCTGCAACTCATCTTTTTCCTTCTGTCTCCCAACAAACTTTAATTCTTGTTGATTATATGTGAATACACAAACTGTAATGGTCATCATTAACCAGTATCATTATTCCTCCACCAGGTCATGCTATGTCTGTACGGTGTACTCTGCAACCCTCATTGTCCATAGCTGCATCCATTAACCAAGACTCAACCACTTTAGCTATCTGTGGGCCATGTATCTCCAATAAGCTGCCAAACTCTAAAACTTTGATCACACTCAGAGGCGGCCCTAGCAAGTTTTTCAGGTGGTGCGAGAGCTCATTGTGGCGCCTCACATGTGCACTCGCTTATTCGTGTTTAAGGTGTCCATTTAGACAGATTGAAGATAACATTATATTTACATCCTACTAAAATTACAAACGTAAAAGTTTGTATTCTTTAATATTTGTTACTGTTTCACGAGGCTGGATGGCTTAGGTTAAAGTGGTTTCCTTTGGATTCGAATACGTATATGAGTGCGTTATGAATTCCAATCAAGCAATGCCGAGGACAGAAAACAATCTTTATGTATTAATAATAACTCAAACTTCAGAAAGGTTGGTGTACAGGATAGCAATGGTATGAATGAGAAACAACAGTGAAAATGACCACTATATGTTTGAAAACGTTAATTTACGTTACTGTAGTGTATGCAATGCTCACGTCACGTGTACGTCAAATTTACGTAGTTTTTAAGAAAAATGTTTAAAACAAATGAGGAAATAAAATCATAACCAAAAGGCCTAGATTGTTAACTTCCTCGTTTTTGCCCTTTGGCAATATCATTTTTTATAATTAAAATTTGCAAGATCTAAAAGTCTAACTAGAGTCCGAGTTTACCGGAAATAAGTTTTAATAAATTTTAATTTACTGAAACTTCGGTCTCCTTTAGCGACAGTTACAGGTTTCGTTAGCAAAATTCGAAGTGCTGTCCACACATTCGGAAATATATCGTAAAAAAAAAAAAAAAATCGAAATAAAGTGAAAGTGCGATGTTGAAGAAGTTAGGTTGGGAAGACCTGGAACACCGCAGGCGTTGCTCTCGACAGAAGCTAATTGAAAAATTCACGGATGACTTGTTTCGGAATGACAGCAAACAAATATTACTGGCAACAACATTCATATCTAGGAATGACCGCGAAAATAAGATAAGAGAAATCATTTTTTCCGCTAGCCATTAGGGAATGGAATAGGAAGGAGTAAACTTAAAATCTGACAGGAGTAGTTCTCGATAAATCATTTCCGGCATCCTGATCTGGATTTTCCCAGATCGCTCCTGGCGAGTGCCGGGATGACTCCTATAAATAGCCCGTGGGCGCGTATATCTCTTCCTATGTTCAAATGGTTACACATTAGGATCGGTGCAATGCACCCCTCGCCACCCACTGTTAGTCACTCGCAGAGTAATAGTAGTAACCTGCTAACCATTTTGTTTCATAAGCTGAACTTATATTGGTTCTACCGATTCAAGCCTCACCAACAATAGTTTCAGTTAGAAAATTCTTCAGTCAATTCACAATCCGATATGTCACATTTTTCTCCATTCTTTAAACTCATTTCTAAATATGCACAGGATTATTCCAATCATTACAATTCAAGAATTGTTTTGATAATGTGTAAGAACTACAGTGTATCATTAAATTTAGATAGTTGTGAAAATTGAGTGACCTACGCCTTCTTAATTGTATCGATCAGATGCTAAAACACGTTCACTAGTAAACAATTCTTCTGGATCTGTTGCTACGGCCTCGTACTCAAAAAATCTCTTCTTCGTTTGGTATCTAATTGAATTAATAAAAGGGAACGTCCCGGTCTGAGAAGCAATTTCTCACAAATTCCGAGATCTTTCACAGCAATTGTGGAGCGTTTCATGAATCCCCTTTCATTCTGGATAGCCTTGCTTACAATAAATAATACTTGAATCAATAACAAATCACCATTGTAACTATAAACTCAAATTGCTCCATGAGCTGGCTCAAGGACAAGGCTTCTGTTGCTGCAGATGAATAATTCGTTTCCAGAGGGGCGTCAAGAACTGAAGAATAGTGATAAACTGATAGCGGCCTGCAACGATGCTTGAAACTCTATTTTCCGAATGAATTTCGCAATTTTTTTTGGCGATTGTCCTAAGTTTTTGCATACCACGTCCAATCGCTTTGTTGATTGAGAGAATGGAACAAATGTTCTTTACAGAAATCCGAAAAAGAAACCGATCTAATTGATGTTTTGGCGGTACCTGCTCTTACCAAATTTAATGACAGCTAAATGGATTAATAAATGTTTGAGAAGATATTGGTTCAGAATTCTGCTTTGGACACCTTTGTTTCCTTCTATTATACTGGATCCATTGTCATGTCTTTGGCCTCGAAAATCGTTCATATCTAAATCGAACTTTTGTATAGTATCATTAATATACAGGCCAGTGAGTACAGCCCCCAGGTCCCGAATAGTCACTTACCGGCTTAAAAGCAACGAAACACTCACGCACTTTGACTTCGTCTTCATTAGCAATGTTAAAGATAATTGTTCGACGCGATTGACAACAGTAGTTCAATTCAGTATGATGGAAAAGTATTTAGATGACTTAACCATAGTCAAAATTTTAATAAGAACTTCAATCGGTTTATATACGTTTTCCGGAATAATAGACATTAGTCTCCTTATTAGCAATACGGCGGAGACGCTCCATCATCACAGTGTCATATTTTCCTAGCAGTTGAAATATATCCAGTCAGTTACCATTATTAGAAGTATTTAGTGTTTCAGATCCAAAGCTTCCCCTTAACAAGAATTATTGCAAGTTAAAAAGAACATTATGGACATCATTCATTCGAGGATAGCAACCTACCATGATTTTTCGTCTTCAATCTGTATTTACAAATGCTTATCTACAAGTATTATGTTGAAGTTATTCAGTCTAATCAACGCTTCTGTTCAACTCAGCATGGTGTGCTGGCGATTTGAGGAAGTGAGGTGCTCTGATAAGTAGCTACAGTCATTAAATTCTTCTTTTCTCAAATAAGAGAGAGACCTTCTGTTGAATAAGGAAGAGTAAAAACAATTTACTTTACCTGAAGATTTAGAGTAAACAAACGATCTTCTTTTATAAGTTTCTCCTTTTGGTATTACTCTTTAAAATGCAGTTTTTGAGAAATGACGTTCATGACTTTTTTCTTGGATTTTTTCGTTGCTCGAATAATTATTTCATCTCTGATTGCAGGGTCAATGAGCAACCATTATGAAATATCATCATAATTTGCGACGGTTTATGTCTGATATATCCCATTTTGATGTACAGACGACGTTACGGCCATAGCAAAATTTTCTTATACATGCTGCTCTTTATCATTGTGAGCCTCGTCTGAAGAACTTCTATAAAATAAGTTTTCTTCCGTCACGTGTTGAACTAGTTCTGATTACGACGTTTCAGATGACATCTCAACTCTAAGAAATTTTGCAGGCAATTTTAAAGCCTCCTCAGTTTCATCTTGGTTTAGTTTTTTTTTTTTTTTAAGAAAAGAAAGAAAAAAAATGTAACATGTCTTGTCTGTAAACATTGCATTTTGTAAATATTTACGCTGTCAACGTTAATTGCAATCACATAAGGTATAACATTTTAGAAGTAGATACGTAGGTTGAATCTCGCCTCATGCACCTACATGCAAATACATGCAAACGACTGTGCCGGATCTAGAGGGGGGAGGGCAAACCGTGGCGCTTACCCCGGGCGCCAAAATCATGTTTAAAGGGGCAGTAAGTGACAAATTCGTGGGATTCTTTCTTAGCTCTACTGCCCTAAGCGGCAACCTTCGGGGGCGGAAACTGAAAGAACAGCTTTAAACTGCTGCGAGCGGCAAATTCATATTTGAAGGGGTGGCAGTCGCAGGACTTTGACCCTGCTCGAAAAATTCGTAGATCCACCACAGGTGAATGAACTGCAAAATTACAGCCGAAAAGGCAGGAAACAGGTGAGGGAGGCGCGGTGCGACACCGGAGAGTGCTAATTATGGTACGATTTGTGGTTTCTGGAATGGAGTATCTCGAGCTGACTCGGACTATATAGTAAACGGAAGCTCTTTCGTTTATAAACTCTTCTTGATGATTAATTTATTAAAAAAATATGTGAACAGCAAATTGGATAATTATTGAATTTAGTTTTAATTTTTTGCGCAGACGATCTATCGCTGCATTTTCGGCGCCCCCTATACGACGGCGCCCAGTGCGGTCGCACCGCTCGCACCGCCCCTGATCACACTCCTATAGTTTACTAATAAAAGCCTGCTTTTTAGTTTTTGTATCTTCTCATTTTCTCAAAATACTTCCACATACCAAGCCTATTTTAGCACTTCAACTTTATTTTTTAAAACTACACTACTGTTTTCTAACAAATTTGCATTATCATCCTTTTTGCTCTGATTTTGATCTTGAATAAATTTTTTTGGAGACTTCTTGTAATGCTGACCACTTGTTTACCTGAATAATTAATCAATTTGCTTCACATTTTTGGAGGATTTTGATGCAAAACTTGTTTAAATTTACTTTTGTTATTATTGACAGTCTACATTATGTATAAAGTACATCTGGGACACAAATTATATCAGGGATTATGTCATGCGTGACAGTGTTTCTCCTTAATCTTTCTGGTATTTCTTAAATTAATCAAACCTTTCCCTTCAGGCTCACGTGATTACTATTAATACCACACCTACCATTTCCACCGAGACATTATACATATGAGATTGTAACAGTATGTTAAAATGCCTCGCAGCTGTGTTTATCCTTGGCTGGTCAAGTCACTGGAACACCTCCAGAAAACAAATGCGTTGGGCTTAGTACAGAGAAAGGAGCAGACATACAAAAATAATAGCAGGCATGAGAGCATAGATTCATACAAAAAATCATAGGGAAATAAACATATTGTAATTTTTAGTGCAATCATTTGACTCTTACCACTGTATGTTCTTTCGCCAATTAAAAATTAACAGCAAAAAATTCCATATTTTGAATATCTCCCTTTTTTCATTAACCTATGTCATCATGTTATCTGTGGAACTTTTAATTGAATGTGAGGTTGTATGATATTGAATGTTTGTTGTATATAATTATATTTATTCTCTCATTTAAGATTGCTGCAGAATGTCGCACACGAGCAGAGAACAAGCAGCAGCTGCAGACGCGGGAGACGAACATGATCAACTTTGTGCGCCTACTCATAATGAGGCTGATATATGGTATTGCCAGTGCAATGGGTTTTAGTGAACAGTTGTCAGAATTTTATGGGAGGAGTTTTTGTGCCACCTGGTGTTGATGATGATTATGGTGATTATGATTACTTTGACTGATAACTCTTCAATTAAAAAGACAGTTCATCATGAATATTTATACCATTCAGTGAGAAAAAGAAAACCACTTAAGTGGTGGAAAAATCAAGACACTGGCTACCGCTGCCGCAACTACTTAATCTGGTCAGATGATATCATTTATCACTTACAGATAGTTACCAATGTATTAAATTAATTAAAGACACAAATGTTTGAGAGTAAATGGAACAATTTTTACGTACTGTATTTAAAATGTGTATGTATGAATATTGTACAAGCATAGAGGGGAAAAAAACAACCACTTACTAAAGCTTAAGGCAAAAGAACTGCATTGCAGAATATAACAAGTATGAATATATAAATAGTCATATGAAGGAGTAAATGAAACATGGTGACTTAATGGAGGCACAGTATTCACAATTTTCAACAGTAACTGTCAACACGTATGTCCACATTGGTTTATCGCTGGGGCGGATCCAGGGGGGGGGCTAGGGGGCTCAAGTCCCCCCAAAAGTATCTAGGTCCACCTCTGACAATGTAATTTTGGAGACTTTTTTTAGCTCTACGGATTTGAGGCCCGAGGAGACTATAAACAGCAACTTTTTCCCAACTCAAGCCTCCCCCCCCAAACCAAAATCCACTAAAGGCAAGCCCGCCCCAACCAAAATCCACTGAAGCCAAGCGCCCCCCCCCCCCAAACCAAAGTCCGCTCAAGCCCCTCCCAAACCAAAATCCTGGATCCGCCCCTGGTTTATTGTATGACTCATACTCTCACTTCTGTCTTCCAATATATTTTAATGTTTGTCTTAATGTTTTCCCTCTGGAACCATCCTTCCTTCACCTTCATTTTCTCCATCCTTGTTCTCATTTACATTGTTTTTTTTATCACTGTTTCCCATTTCATTGTTGTAATAATTGTGATAATAGCTACAGTGAAAATGCTGTTAGGCAACAAAAATAAGAAAGGATTTGGAAAGTAAACATTACTTGCCACAGATGAAGCAGGAGGGTCATGACAAACACAACACACTTTACAATATTTTGGAGTAAACCTTGTAGCTGAGATATATGACAAGGAGATCAGGTGGTTCATACCAAGGAACTCACATTCTACACCCCCAACAGCTGCTCACAGTTCTAAATTTATCACCAAGGTCTCTCTTAGTCTTGAGACCACAAGCTAGATTCTTTGCTGTGGGCATAACTTTCCACATTCCTTTCCTGATATCTACATCCTTCTACCCAAAATGTAATTCTGCAGGCAACCCATTCCTGATAACATCTCAAATACTCATCTTATTGTACTAGCCTATTACTTCGATCTTTCACATGTAATAGACCTTGCTGTAAAACTTGGAGCATGTATGTGGTCAACATTACCGACTCCTATCTTAGCACAGGAAAATCCTTTCCTATTTCTGGCCATGCCACTTGGCACCTCATTAACAAAATTACCTGCTTTCTCTGCACAGTTTCTTAAATATGGCTCACCACTAACCATCAGTCAGGACATATGGTCACAGACAATCAGTTTACACTGCCAATCTAAACCATCCAGTGGCAGCCCATGCCAGTGCATATAGCTCTAATAAACTCGACAACCATTTTACAGTGAGAGCTACTTCGGCCTTTCTATGGCATTTTCACTGTCACTATTATCATATATACTGTTGCAAGGAAACAGTAGGTGCAGTATAGCAAAAGAATTGGAAATTAGGATAGGGAGATAAACCACCGGACAGAGGTTACACATGAAACATTGTAAGCAGCGGGTCTTTATTCCTTCTTCAGCAGTACATCATAGTGCAGGGTGGTACTATAACCTCTGTCAGTGTTGTAGAAGGGCTAAAGACTCAATATTTGCAACGTTTTGCATTCTAGTGTCCATTTTGTGTGAGCACATCACCTTGCCATCATCTGACTTAAGCAGCAGCCTATTCCTCTATCCGAATCTGCAATTTTTTCTATACATATTATGTACTTATTTATATTTTTTTCCTGATCCAAATTATTATTTTTTTATTACTTTGTATGGCAATTTCCAGAAGTTTATAACTCTTTCAGTGTTTTTTTAAAATGTAACACTTTTTTCTATATTTCACTCCATTCTTTGATAACAACGATAAAGCGCTTCAAATAATAATTTCATATTATATATTTTCTAAATTTTGTTAATTGTTTTAAAAATATTGATACCAATTAAACATTCAGAATTTTTTTGTACTGTTACAATATTTAAACTATAGGCTATATTAATGAGAGTGTGATGTGTTTTGAGTCAATGAGGACATATCACTCGTCCTGATAAATTTTAATTAGTATCTAATAGTAACAGCTTCCTCTCAACTAAATCCCTTGATACTTAGATTTTAATGCAATTGCCTACAAGAATGGCCATAATTTTCAATTGTTACTATTGTCATCCCTCTTTTATGTATGCATGCTGTGCTTATTATTTGGTGTAATAAATAAATGGAGTTATATATATGAATGGTTAAATAAATTAAATCAGAAGTTAATTTCTAAATAATGATTTATATGAATATTTTTGTTGTTGTTGTTGTAAATTCATTTAGAGAATACAAAGAATTTTTTTAAGCAAAACAATGCTTATATCAAACTGTATTATTTATACTGTTATCTTTTGCACAATCTTTATAAAGTAACAATTTTGTCTGACAAGTTTTAACTGTAAACCATTTCAGTGTTTCAGGTAATTTGTTTATCAATTACACTGGTAATTAATTCCAGATCTTGATTCAGTTAACTACAAAAGAAAATTTTCCACTCCCTTATGCCTTGTGGTCATGGTGTGAATGGTACAAGATTTCCTAACTAAACAGTCACAATATGTTGTTGTCAAAGCCTCTGCTAACCTAGGTGTTATATCAGATTTCCTCAAGGAAGTGTACTAGGACATCTTTTCTTAATTTTTACAAACAATCTTGAAGAAAACATTAATAGCAGTTTGAGATTGTTTGCTGCTTACGAACTAACCTCTAGAGAAGTAAGGAATTCGAATCAATCTGGACATTATTTCAACTTGGTGCAATCAATGGCAACTTACAATACAGCTGTTGCCAAATCTATTGGTGGGTTGTCTCAAATGCTCCACTGTCAAACCTCACACTCGACAGTTGTATTCACCTCTTTATTTGTAGTAATAGTTTTTTCTGTGTTTTAAATAATTTATAAGCACTATTTTGCGATAAAATATTGATGTATGTCATTTTTAATTAAGTTATACAAGTGCAGATGCATTTCATATATTTAAAGGTTCAAAAGAGCTGTTATTTAATTACCATTCATTACACCTCAAAAATTGATTCTAGCAGCCACTATGTCGTTTCGAGTACCATCATTATGACTCCTGTATTTACATCCTATATTGTTTGATATACGCCTTACAGATAGTGCAAATCCTGAAAAATTTATTAAAACTACACACAAGCTACAGTGCAAATAGCCTGTACATTCCCTAAAAACACACTTGTTGTTTTTTGTGGCAACAAATCAATACAGTTTTTGATTTCATCATCATCACGTACATTCATATTTTTCAAGTCTTTCCTCACCAGCGTACATGTTGAAGACAAAATTTCAGCATCATTGTCCATAAGAAGTTTGAAATATTTATACACATTGTGGATGATAGATTTACTTCCTGGGGAAACTCTTTTGTTTCCTTCAGCAACAGTGGTTCTGCTGTCAATGAGAAATCCTCATGTTGTAGTCTTGGAACACCTAGAGTAGGGGAATAAGTCTCTTCCCGAGTATCCATATTTTAGTAGCACAATAGCCCTGCCAAAATAGCCTAGTTATAAATTACTGCACTTCTTGTTTGGTAAAATTATTACCCTAAATTACTATACTGTAATTAATAAATAACTAAAATGAATTATTTAATATTGCATGTAAAAACCGCTCATCACTAAAAATCCTCTATTGAGCACACTCACCCTCACATTGACACACTTTCTAATTCCCATTCACAGGTTCACTCATTTTGAGTGTGTTGAAAGTGAGGTAGAAAGTTTGGGGATGGGTAGTGATCGTTGCCGCTCATACTAGGCAACACAGTATGCTCAGCACTGCAATTTTCAAGTGATAGAAAGAGAGCGCAGTGCGAGGCTGTTCCCAAGTGTGGCAACAGCGCGTACGCACACATGCCGATTCGTTTGGGCACGGCTACAGATTACAAAAAATGTAAAGCAATGTGCTCAACAACCAAAAGGAATCTATTTGTTCAAGAGTAAAAAGTAAATACTTCAGTAATTGATACAATGTATGTTGTGCTATTTGAGGGGGAAGGAAAGTGTTAAATTAAATTAGATATTAAATTTACTCAAAAGAAGAATTCAGAAGTTTCAGACCTTTTAAAGAAAAGGATTTAAGAAGAGGAACATTTCCTAGAGATTGTTATAAAGTTTGAACGAGTTCAGTAAAGGAAAAAACTGAAGAAATGTAGTGACACAATATTATAAAACAAAGGATTTTGAGATTCAAAGAATTTAAATCTCTAGAATGAGTTGTCCGCAATTTGTATTAAATGAGAAGGAAGTTAGACATTGTGTGGTAATTCCAGAATAACATTTGGAGGGAGAAAAATGTTTTTTTCTTTTGTTTTTGACATCATCAGTCTTTCAACTAGTTTGACGCAATCCTGCAACCATTCCTATCTTGTGCTAACCTCTTCATCTCAACATACCCCTTACAACCCTCATCCTAATTACCTGCTCATATATTCTAATCTCTGTCTTCCTCTGTAGTTCTTACCTTCGATTGTTTCCCCCACTAAGAAATTAACCAATTCACTGTCCCACAATATGACCTACCATTCTGTCTCTTCTTTCTATTACACTCTTCCAAACATTTCTTTCCTCACCCATCATTTTCAAAACTCGTTCATTTCGTACTTTACCTGTTCTCTTAATTTTCAGCATTCTTCTGTAGTATCACATTTCAAATGCTTCAATTTTCTTTCTTTCTGGTATTCCTAAAGTCCATTCTTCGCTACCATATAGTGTTGCACTCCACACACAGCGTTTCAAATGTTATTTCTAAGTCCTACATCAATATTTGAAACTAAAACATTTCTCTTTTTCATGAAGGCTCTTTTTGCTAGTGCTATTCTGCTTTTAACATTATTCCTGCTTCGGCTATCAGTTGTAATTTTACTTCCCAAATAGCAGGATTCACTTACTTCTTCTATCAATCCGATACTATTTTTGTATTTCATCTACCAACACTGGTATCATTTCTGCTACATTTCATCACTTTTGTCTTGGTTTCATTTGTATTCAGTCCAAAATCTTCCATCCGTATTTTTTTCATGCCATTCAGTAACTTCTCAATATCCTCAGCCTGTTCTGCTAACAAGACAGTGGTCATCAGCAAATCGTAGCATACTGATTTTCTTTTTCTTTGAACACTTATGCCACATGAAAATTTTTCTTTTACTTCCTTTATTGCCTCTTCTACAAGTTAATATTAATGGGGATAGACTACAACCTTGTCTCACACCATTTTTGGCTGATTATGTCTATCATGATTACCCAATTTATTATAGCCATTTGATTCTTATATAGTTTATAAAGTATTCTTCTATCTAGATATTTCAGACCTGGCTTCTTTAAAATTTTAAACATCTTGTTCCACTTAACATTATCAAAAGCTTTTCTAAATCAACAAATACCTTGAAAGTATCTACGTTTTTCTTGATCTACCCTTCCAGTATTAATCTTAAAGCAAGAATCACTTTCCTTATGCTGCAGTTTTTCCTATACCCAAACTGATCTGCACCTACTATCTTTTCTATTACCCTTTCCATTCTTCTGTATATTATTCTGGTCAGTAATTTTGAAGCGTATTATGTTAGACTAATGGTGCGATAATTCTCACATTTGTCGGCTTGTGTTTTCTTTGGAAGTGTGAAGATGATACTTTTAAATCGCCTTCCTTTTCCATTACGCTTCTGTTCAAGTCGTCCCCATGATATACACTGTTTCTCAATGCATTCCTTCCATCGGTTAGCTCTATCATCTGGGCTTAAAACAGGCTTCCCATCAGCAGCTTTAATGTTTATACCTCTTTTCTTCATTTCTCCAAAATTTTGTTTGATCTACCTATATGCAACAGCTACTTTTCCTACGACCATTTACTTTTCTACTTCTTCACACTATTTTTGTAGTCATTTTTCTTTTGCTTTTTTGGATTTCCTGTTTATTTGATTTCTACATTGCCTGTATTGTGCTCTTCCCACTTCATCCTGAGCATTTTTGTGCCTTCTCCTCTGATCCATGAGCTCCAAAATTTCTTATGTGATCCAAGGTTTTTGGGTGGCTTGTTCCCTACAGCCTAATGTTTCTTTACCGGCTTCCATTATCTTTCTCTTCAATGTATTCCATTCGTCCTCAGTTGAGCTCCTTACTTCTTAGACACAAATCTAATATTTCTGCAAATAAAAAGTAATATATTCAGTTATTTTAAAATATTAAAATGAGTGAGCTAAATAATAGTCTTGGGGGAAAAGCTGTAATAATTGTGGGAACCGACAAATGAAAAGTGATGATATAAATAAGAGGGCAATTTCTTGTGAATTTGGGGAAGTTATAAGCCTTTTTGGAGAATGTTGAGAAAATGGAATATTTACGCAGATGTAAAAAAAATGGTTTCAGGAAAGCATGATGATAATGGTTTTGCGTGTAATTTTGATAAAGAAAGGCCAGTTAAGATCACAAGAAGTTAGGGAGCATCCATAAACTAAGTGGTTCAGTCTAGGGGGAGGGGGGGGGATGTTGGCTGGAAAGCTACACTGCGATACGTTGGGGGGAGGGGGATTCTGAACTAGATCAAGTAGCTTTCCATTCATATTATTTTTACAGTTAAAACGAGAAAACAGTACAAAATGTCTTCTGGAATCAAAAGAGGAGAAAGCTACATGTGTGTGTGGTGAGGGGGGTAGAGGCAAAAGCTACGTCGGGCGGGCTATGTGGGGAGGGGGGGATCCACAGCAGGCCAGAATGGAGCTACGTGGTTTACGGAAGCTCCCTTTTGAAAAGATCAATATGATCAGTTTCATAAAACCAGTTGTTGGAGGATAGTCAAACAGTATGCTACTTAAACTGTATAGGTGAAGTACACATTGGGTCAGCATCACAATGTTGAAAATACCACCATACATTATTCTTATGTGAAGAACTTTAATCTATGTTAATGTAAACTTTGTTCTCATCAATCTGTTATTTCAAGGGTTGAAATGTGGTACCATTGTTTGAGCTTCTAACTAGAGCATGCAATCTGAGGATGTAACAATGTATGACATTGTTGTGAGAATAATTTTAAATAATTGATGAAATTTTTGATGGTTTATAAACCCTTGGCCATCACCAACAATGTAAGCCTGGACAAAACCCATGCCAGGAAAGAACTTTCAAATAACCCAAACCAGAACATCCTTCCAGCAGAAAAAGGCTTAACCACATTTCTGTGAATAAACTTACTCATGTTGGGGGCAAGCCATATGGAAAGGGGAAAGAATGTGTACACATCCTTTTCAGACACATGAATGAGCCAAAATGAACCAAGAGGAAAGGAAGGGATTTCAATGATGGTGCTGGGAGAAATCTGACAATGATAATTGTGGGAAAGTATAATATCTGCGTAAAAGTAAAATAAATAATTTTCCCCATAACATATTTTTGATCTACTAAAAAAAAAAAAAATCATATGTACAAGGTTGTTCAATATGTTTTGTCATTTCGTAAGAGATAACGCTTGTAGGTTTGTCATTTTTTTTCTAAAGTTGGTACTACTTGTTTTTTTACTTATAGCTTTACACCTCGTCGATGGCTAAGGTCATTAGAGGCGGGATGGGACTGGGGACAAGGAATGGGAAGGAATTCGGCCATGGCCTTTTTGAAGGAAGCATTCCGGCATTTGTCTGGAGTGATTTGGGAAAACCATGGAAATCCCAAATCTGGATGCCCAGACAGGGATTCGCACCTGCGTCCTCCCGAATGTGAGGCCGAAAATCGAGGAATACGCAGGCAAATATGACCTTAAAAATGGGTAAAGATGATCTAAAAGAGACAAAATATGACCAAACATTAAATTTATCATACATTAAAACAGGCTCAATTGCACATCATTTATTTTATGTAGTAGTGTCGCTTTCATGTAGACTATAATTTGGTTCCGTGCGCTCACTGTACCTTTAGGAAATTATTTTTTTTTCTAAAATTTTCTTTTTCATGTAAAAGAATACTGGAATTTTACTTTTAAAAATGGGAATTTATTATAAATTTGTTGCATATTAGTGTAAATACCATTTTTTTATTCTTGTTTGATGCCAGCATTGCATTTAGAATTTCAGATTCTCGAAGAGGAATTTTCTCCAGTTGTTACATAAAACTCTCTTAATATTATAAGAAGCTTCTTTCAACATCACAAGATGTCATGGGAGCGTACTTAAACAGTCAGGTCACTGCAATTAAATTGTGGATTGTCTTCAGTCAAAACAGATTCACCACCATGCAAAATTTCACTAATTTTACAAATTGTTTTATATGCCGTATTCCCACGCAATATTTTATCAAGTTTGTTTTCCAGCAAGCTAGCCACACTACCCCCTGCTTGGTCTATCTCAGTTTCCACACTTTCATGCAATTCTAGACCAATTTCTTCAAAATTCAGTTGTGATGTCTGAAAAACTTGACTTTATATACGCCAAATTTCTGACCAGATTGCTGGAAAGGAGTTCTTGGACAATTTTTATGGAAGATGCTTCATTGTTATCAAAATTAGAAACTATTTTCATCTTTTCATAATATTCACTATAATAGCTAACTGCATCGAGCCATGTGCCCCACTGAGTAACTACTGGTTGGGGTGGAAGAGGGACAGAAGGTGCCTCTCCTTTAAATCTTGCCACTCTCATTGGAGCTTGGACAAAAATCTTTTTTTAAACTATTAACATCAGTGAAATTTTGTCTTACTTCCTC
The DNA here is from genome assembly GCA_031002005.1 of Vandiemenella viatica. Taxonomy (NCBI): domain Eukaryota; kingdom Metazoa; phylum Arthropoda; class Insecta; order Orthoptera; family Morabidae; genus Vandiemenella; species Vandiemenella viatica. The sequence goes on along the minus strand of CM061919.1, from coordinate 48,008,818 downwards.
GGCAACCCTACGTAATCCATGAGCGAGACAAGTTAAATGCACTATCGAAGGATGCAACTAGGGATTGCAATCCAGCAAAGCGGGATCCCGCACAAAATTAAGCGGATCCGCAATCCGCAAAATCCGGCGGAAACGCGTGTCAGTCTGCGTGACTTGCTGCGCCACTCGGCCTCTGTCGGATATTTTGCACTGTTTGCCTGTACCCTTCCAGTTGGCATTTGACTCTTGTGAACAAGCGGTTGTTTCTGTCAACCTTCGTCATTCATAAGTAAATAAATACACTTTTACATATTCATCAAAACTTACGTTTGTTTCGAGTACACATTTATGTAATTTGAGTTATGGTACGTATTTAGTTCGATTTTCTAACTATATAACTATTTTTTAAGTGTCGCACACGTTAACTGAACTAGGCCTACACGGTTACAGCTTTTTATTCGCGGTTTCATTATTCCCATTTTCTGTGTTTGACGATCGCGTACCTATTTATTTAACAGCTATAAAAAGGAAATTGTATATCCTTTGACTTATTGTTGTTTAGGCCGCTGCCTTAATGCGTTTCTTTGACGAAAGCCACCTGCTTACATGTGCCGCTCAGGCTTTTGATTAATCCCCCTTCTCCTTGTTATTATTTCGACTAAAGGTAAAAAAGTTATAATAAATTTTCACGGCTGTATCGACGAATTGTGTTGTAGGAACACTATACTTCGACGGCTGCCTCCGCCGTCTTCCTCATGTGTGTAATTTCGTGTGTTTGGAATGAAATCCAGAGATACAACCTATGAGGGCTTCACTGCAATCATTCGCCGAGAAAGCCTCCTTTATTACTAAAAAAATTATAATTTCCACTCTAAAAACGTCGTTACGCCACATAACTAAATCTGAAATACTTGACAGTTTACGTGTTGGTGAGTAGTTTCTTTTAATAACATTGAATCAAATGTAATATCAATCAAGGAATCAGGAGATATAATAATGAATCACGCAAAAAAGGCCAAGTCTCGTGCTTGTGCAGTAACAAAAAGTTATTACCTCTTGTTCTGAGCCAAGTCTACACTTAACAGAGTATATTCACTTCACTTTGTGAAATGGAATGATATTCTCGGTGTTATGGAACGTTTATTTATAATTATTTAAAAAAAAACTCTGGTAACTTGGTCATCAAGCAAACCATATTTTTAAACTTATGTGATGTATTGTAAGGCACATAATATGACCTAAGACTAAATATTTTCCATTTTTATTATCTATTTAAAAATTGGTTTAGATTTAAAAAAAATGTAAAACCTCGAAATACACTTAAGACACGCTAAAAAGTTTTAATGTCATTTTGCCAATCAAAATATTGTTAACTGTTAATTTTTATCATTTAATGTTAAACATTTTTTATTAATTTAATTATTATTTAATTTATTAACGTTTTAAGTAACTATGTTTTAAATATATGCGTTAAAAAAACTGTTTGTACCAACCCCGCAAGGATCCCGCGGGATTGGCGCAAATCCCATGTGGATCCCGCGGGATTGAAAACACTGCAAGATTGCAATCCTTAAGTGTGGTCTACACAATAGGGTGTTAGTTTCATAATGTTCTAACCCAAGTTCAAATCCCCGCAGATTCAAATATTTTTACTTATTTTTATCTTCAGAAATTGTCAAGCTTGACTTATTTATTTTGTTAAAACTTCATTTTCACACTTTTGTCGCAAGAAATAAAATTAAAAACAAATCACATTGCTTATAATTGACACCACCAAATGTAATTTCGGTCAATACCTCAACAATGGCTTCGTTTTTTTTTTTTTTTTTTTTTTTTTTTTTTTTTAAACTGCTTTACGTCTCCTATAACAACTAGGTCTTTAGAGACGGGAAAGGATGGGGGGCAAGGAATGGGAAGGAATTCGGCCATGGCCTTTTGAAGGAAGCATCCCGGCATTCACCTGGAGTGATTTGGGGAAACCATGGAAAACCCAAATCTGGATGCCCGGACGGGGATTCGAACCGCCGTCCTCCCGAATGCGAGGCCAGAACGCTAGCCGTTACACCACCACGCTCGGTAATGGCTTCGTAATATGAAAATCAGTCAAGAGACGAATCTGCTAGTAAACTGGAATCTGACACTTGTAAGCATTGTGCAATGTTTATAAGCATTTGTCACTTGTTCTTCCATTTCCTTGTTGAGCTCCATTTTTTCGTCATGGATAGTCCTTCTATTTTTATTTTCAACCATTTACACGCAACCATTCTTGGAACAAATTGACTGTAGAAGAAAGAAAGAAAGAAACTATCTTCCCAATGCTACACATTTTGTTTAAAATACCTCTTGACGATATACAAGTAAAGAAATAACAAAGATGAAATAAATAAAATGATAGTAACTAATTCAATTGAAAATTCACCGAAACAATAAACTTATTAACAAAAAGTGAAAAATAATGTAAGAATGGAGACTTTCCTGACGTATGATCGCAATGAAGTCTTCAAGGATGTATGGCTGATTTGTGTTGTGAAAAGACAATCCGTCAGCAGGTCCGCGAATTCATTACAAAAAAAAATCAGAAAAAAAAGACGCTGAATTCAAGGCAATATAATTTGTTTTAAATATTATTTCACGCAAAGAAGTAGGTAAAAGAAGTTTAAACAAATTAAAAAAAGTCAAGCTTGACTATACCTGAAGATAAAAATTACTAAAAATATTTGATTCTGTGGGGATTTGAACTCGGGTCAGAAAATTATATTCCATGCTGCCATTTGTTAACATGGGGCAATAATTTACTATATACCTGGCATTTAGAATTTTTGTTTATTTGCATGCAAATATCTAAAATATTAGGGCACATTTTGGAAAACGACTATATGACAGACATGCTGTGTACTCTTCAACATATATGAAGGAGATCGAAATCTGTTCTTAACATGTCTGATGGTCTCCAAGTAAGAGTGATGACTGTCAGAGTTCTGATCACTTAAGATAACCTGCTCTGGGCTTCACGTCACCTTGTGACTCTTAGACCAGCCATTCAGCCTGCCCTCGTGCAACCGTGTGAGGTTACTAGGCCCTCTAGCACATCAAAACAAATAATAACCAATCAAACCTTCTACTGATAACAAATAGGCGTACTTGCAAAAAATTAGCCAAATCTGTACTAACATGAATATGAAATAGTAAAGAATAAACAAATTTCGATTCCACACATCTCACAAGCAAAAAATCAAATTATCATTTGGTCTCTCATCTCTAACACGACATTTATTATTATTTTTTGTAAGTCCCAAAACACAAAAATAATTTCTAATTTTTAAACAAAGTATAATTAAATAAATAATTCACAGGTTTTCTGCCGGTTAATTGATTTATTTATTTCTGTTAATGATGTTTCGGCAACTGCCATCGTTGCCTTCATCAGGTTAACTCTTAAATACAAAGACAAGACTGTGACTGACTCACGAGCCAGTCCTGGCTCCTATAAATAGCCTGTTGCCGAGGGAAGCTTCCCGCTGCTCTTAGATTGGTCGGCGATGCAAATGGCTGCATCTCGTGGCTGCAACCCGTAGCTCAGCAGCTGGATGGCATTTAATAGCTCCACGGCGGTATCTTGAGTAGTCACCCATCCGAGTAACAACAACGCATAACATTGCTTAACAGTTGGCATGTATGGTCGCGCATCCAAGTGCTCACCAAGGTCATTGTTGCTTAACCGGCATCATTAGTATCATTACAAAGTAATGATACTAATAATAATACAGAAAATAATAGTAATAATGATTTTTACAGTAATTGTAAAATAAATTGGTGGTACATAGTGCACATACATATAAAAGTGTACTAGCAGACACATACACGGACTCAATCCCCAATATTAACTTACGACTGAATCAATTTTTATCTCTCATTAATTTAAAATAATTTTTTATAGTTACTTTTCATTTTTACTATATCATAGTTCTATTATATGATCAAATTTTAGTTTAAAAATAAGATAGAACAGGGAAAAGACCCATCACTTACCACGTATGAAGGCAGGAGGGCCAGGCGAATACATAAAAAAACACTAGTGTTTGTCTGGACCACCCGCCTTTATCTGTAGTAAGTGATGGGTCTTTTACCCTATCTTATCTTACTTTCAGTGCCTAATGGCAGCCTCTTTGTCTCCATTATCCACAACATTTACTTTAAAAATATTAGTAGTTAATGATATTAGGTGTCCAGAATTATTCCGGTCTCACCTAGACTCACCTTTGTCTTGTATCCAATACCCATTTTCTACCATGCATTGAATTGACAAATTTCATCATCATCCTACATGATTAAGAGTTCTACCAAAATATTACAAATTGTATTTACCACCTTTTTTTTGGTCATCCCAACCTCCCTGCTACCATTTTTGTGATATGTTTACTATCCATAGCTTTTTTGTTATAACTTTTTTATTTTTACTTTTGATGCCATGTGTTGAAGACAAAAAAGTCTGCTGTTTCGAATCAGGGTGAGTCCAATACAATGGAATCTTCAGGCACATTTTGAAGGTCACTGTAGCATCCTTTCTTCTTACGTACCAGATCACCCCACAGTACATTTCGAAAACAACTGGGACAGTTTCCTTCAACAGGTAACAGTTGTCCAGGTTGTGAGAAGACCTTGCCAAGACAAACAACATGTGCCACGAGCGTGCAGTGTGGCACCACACAAGTCATCCGGCTGCTGAGAGGAACTGCATTGCAACACAATGAACAGAGTGTCAATGTGCTGTTAGGGTCAGAATCGCACTCACTGTCAGGTTCTGGAGTAACCTTAGCAGTTACCACTGGCCCATAAGACAGTGGCATGTGAAGTGGAGGAATGGCCTTTAAACAAAAATCAATGGACTGAGTTACTAAGTAAAATAAGGTGTTCTAAATAATGAAAAAAATACTTTACTCTCATTCAATCGTAGCAATACAATTTAAATCTCACCATAAACAAGGGAGGAGAAAAAATAGAACCATCACTCACCTCTGAAGAAGGCAGAAGAGCAGCGAAGTACACATAAGACTAACAGATTTAACACAATTTCTGAATAAAACAATATTCATGTATAAGTGCAAGATGTGTGACAATGTTTCTTCTTAATACAAGAGTATGGTTTTGTACACTGTGTTAATCGCTATGAGTTTCATCACTTCCTTGCTGCCTGCATCTATGGAAAGTGATAGGCTTATTTTTCCTAAACCTTCTTGTCTTTAACTGCGTACAAGTATTTTCATTCTCGATAAATATTACTGTGGTATACAATTTTTGTCAAGGGTTACTGACAAGTAAAGAAAATATATCTAAAGTATTTATTTTTAAACTTAGTTACAGTATGCCTAAAACATGTTTTTTTCCCTCACTTTTACACATAAATGTCATGAATTCAATTCACTTAAGAAAATAGGGAATGATTTCCTTTTTATACCCATCTGCAATCTGGTACTAGCTATTTCAGCCACAATATCATACCATCATGAATTTCAACATTACCAACATAAGCCTTTCCTGTAATGCTTTTTCATTTTGGGAAACAAGGTACAGGCCATGTAACTCAGTTTTCTTTGCAGAAGCCATTAAGTAACAAATCCATGGTTTCCCCAAATCACTCCAGGCAAATGCCGGGATGCTTCCTTCAAAAGGCCATGGCCAAATTCCTTCCCATTCCTTGCCCCCATCCTTTCCCGTCTCTAAAGACCTCGATGTTAAAAAGAGACATAAAGCAGTTACAAAAAAAAAAGTAACAAATATGATTAAGAGGGAGAAATGATCAGAGTTTATCAAGTAAATTGTTTTGTAATTCTGCATGAAAATTAATTACCTTCTTGATTTCAATTATGACTACGCCTTCATATCCAACAAATGCATAGTGATTAGAAAACTTGCAGTACTGCAAGATCAGCACCTCATCACCAAGCCTAATTTAACAAGTAAGATAATTTTATTAAGAGGTGATTCTAGTATAGAATTTTAAAAAAATACATTTCCTTCCAATTTTGATATGTATGGTGTCAAGAAAGTTAGAACAAGTCACCTAAGTGAAATTTGTAGGCAAGTAAGTAACTAAGGTTTTATTGGCATCCACACAAGGTGACACAAATTATAATTGTTCATTTATTAGCAATGTACGACCCTGTCAACCACCAGTTAATACCAGTCAAGTTCTAAAACCAGACCAGGAGTTTCAGCCTCAGCTAGTTCACTATTACACTTCTTCACAACTGCAGATTCTTCATTGACCTCAAAGGACAGGGTAGCCTATGGAGACTACAAAAGAATGGGCTACTCCAAGGAGGTGGCTAGCCCCAGTTCTGTTTTATATATATATATATACAAATCACCATAATATTGGCCCCAACAGCAGGAGTTTCCTGTATGCTGATGATCTTACTCTGGCTACAAAGAGCACAGACTTTGAATCATTGGAGAGCAAGACTCTAACACTCTTGAAGGTCTGTCAAGAGACTATAGCACAAACTTGCTTTAACCAAATATATGTTAAAGGAAGTATAGTCTGGAGGCAAACTGGAACATTGAGACACTAAAAAATATCTAGGAAAGCCCATGACAGATCTCTTACAATCAAGAAACACTACATGAATTCCAAGTTGAAAGTATCCATCAGAAACAATATCATTAAAAAAACTAGCAAGAATACAGTGTGGTAGCCAACCTGAAAACACAAACTTCTGCCTTAGCATTTTGTTATTAAGGTGGAGAGTATGCCCATCCTTTATAGTACAATTCGCCTCATGCCAAACAGGAGAGTGTAGCTCTCAACAATACCAGAAAATCATAGAGGCAGTTTAAAATTCACTCCAGTCAAATGGCAATACCATCTTGCAGGAATAGCACCACCTTCAGTTTGAAGAGCAATAGCAGCAAACAAGAAAAGGAAGAAAGTGGCTCAAGAAGAACACATTCATTACAATGGCATTTACCACACAAGCAAAGAGTGAAGTCCATTAAGAACATCAGAGGAACTTAAAATATAACTGAGAACACCAGATTACAATTGTAAACTAAGGCCTCTCCTTTCACCTATTTGGGGAAGTGTGTCCTTATTACTTGGCTATGATCAGGGATGGCCAACACGAAAGTCTCTGAATCGACTGAGATCGGGGTTGGGCAGATCCAAGCTTAATCTCGTAACATGCTAAGGCTCCCAAAGTAATGATACTACAGAGCCAAAATATGATTTAAACATTTCTATATACAATTTTCTATATGATAGTGATGCTATCCAACCACTAACACAAGATCTTACCAAAGCGTTAATTAACTTTTACCTACAGATTTGATTTTTTTTTTCATAATGTACTTTAAAATTCAGTGCATCTTTTAAGCTATAAATCTTTTCTGTAGCATGAAAACTGAGAGTTTAGAAATTATTTAACTGTTTCCTTTGGCATCTAAGACCATGCTTGAACTTCAACTTCAAAATCAAATATCTCATCTGCACTAATTTATATCCACAAAGTGTCATACCTGGTTTTAATCCTTATAACTTAATGCACCTCAGCATGGATGTAGCATCATACCTGCAGGTCCCTGCAGTACTCCTGTTTCAACCACCGCACTGTGAGGGGAAGTCTGTTCCAAGGACCCACACGAAGCATTTCAGACAATACACGGAGACAATAGTCAAATACTTTTTCATTTCTCAACTTTTTTGAAACATGTCGCAAACGCCTTGATTTGTCAGGATGCTGCCAAGCCCACTCAAACTGGTACATAAAAGAACAAATAAGAATAAAGTGAGAAACAATTGCAAAACAGGAAATCAAATGTGCTTATGTGTTTACATCCTTTTGAAACATATTTCAGGTTTCTTTAAAGTTTCTCTTTAATTATACCATAGTTGCTATCGGAGTGTAATGTAATAAACTTCTTATCATAGGTACATAACTCAATATGCAAAGTATATTAAGTAAAAAAATGTAAACTACTTGTTTCAACTTGATAGCATGTTGAAATGTGCAAAACAGGATATAATATTTTAATGTGAATTGCAATTTGTTTTCTCTATTCCACACCAACATATATGTTTGGATACCAATATTAAATTGTTAAAGTACAATGAATTATACAGTAGCAAACCTTCTTTGTTCTCAGAAGTTCACAAGATCAATTATATCACTCCCTAACAACTTCTGTGATGATACCATCTATAAATACATATTCTACCATACCAGTAACTGAAACATGCAGTGGTGTGGGGTAAATATTTCCTTTCTCTGTTTCTGACATGGAACAGTGACCAAAATAATAATGTTTATTAACTGGTAATGAGAGTGTTAATTTCATTTGATGCCATCTTGTGACTCAGTATTCCTTTCACACCAAATAAAATTTAAGGTATGCAGATAAGCTTACACAACCACATCTCTTGGAATATCATCTATAATAAGAATAATAGTGATAAAAAAGGCTTCAGTAGATAATTACTAACCATCATATGAGAGTTATCCTACAAGTTGATGTCTTGATTAGGAAAACACACAACCTTGGTAAAATTGCACAAAAGTATTTAATAGTTAATACAATACTGTATTGAAATAGAACATTCTGAAATGCATGTTGAACTGAAATAGGATGTTGGTACTGAACTAGATAAGGAAGAAATTTTTATACTATGATTAAACAGAAAGAGACGTCACCTTTTTTTTGCTCTATTCCTTGAAGATGTCGAAGTCATTAGAGGCAGTAAAGGATTGAAAGCATGAAGTAATTCACTGATGGTCTTTTGAAGGACTCTTTCTGGAATTCACCTGGAGTGATTTGGGGATACCATGGAAACTGCAATCTTGATGACTGGACAGGGATTTGAATCCACGTCCTACTCAATGAGAGGCTCGAGTGTTAATGCTCATCAATCAAACTCTGTATAAAGTAGCTGATGCAGCCAAAAAGAAAATAGAATAACAAATAAGACCAACACATTACAACAGAATAACATGTTTCAAACCCAAGATTTAAGAGTAAGTAAAAGACAGAAGAAAACACCTTTCCACTTAATAAATGAGATGATAAAGTATGGGCAAAAAGTAGTAACATCTAAATTGAAAGAAATAATTCGGACAATAGTAGATAAAGGGAAAATACCAACCAAATGGAAAAGAAGTGTTATAATCCCAATTTTCAACAAAGGTGAGAAAAAACAAAACCTGAAAATGAATGCGGTATAAAGCCCAATACATACTGGAACTTTACAAATCAGCTCATATTTTAATTCAGAATTTTTCATTATTTGGAGTCTACTCTGTAACAAAAAAAAGTGTCCACATGAGAACTCATGTCGCAATTCAATTCTTTGCAAAAGATGACAGAGTAAGTTGTTCTGCCGGAAATAGTCCATCTCTTTTTTGCATTGATTAGTAATAGCAATACACACAATAAAAATAACAAATATAGATGACAAGTTCAAATATTATTTCATAACAAGAATCAGAGTGGGAATAATCTTTTAGACATGTTAAAAATCTTTTGGATCCAGAATTTTGCCATCTGAGGCCCTTGTCACCACACAAAATACTCAAAGGAGATCAATAAATAATGCAAAGAAAATATGAAATCTATTCCACAATCAATTAGTGTCAGGTGAAGGGCCATTGCCTTGGAAAAATGACATCCTTTAAAAACTATGTACCAATTTATTGTTTGTATTTTTGATTTTTATGTTTCAGATAGAATTATTTGATCTTAGCAAGACTGTATCTATACTTTTTTAAACTCAATGTTTATAATTCATTTAATACAAAACAGCTATAAATAATTACAAAACTATATGTATACTGCCTTTCACACCTATCATAGTGGGAAATGGTACTACTTTACTATTCATTTCAAAAGGTACATAAGCAAAGGGTAAATAGAGGTACTTAAAAGTAGGTACATAAATATGTTATTTAGCCAAAGCTGTCAATGTTTTGCTTCTTAATTCAAATTTCAATAGTTCATGACAAACACTTCCCACAAACAAAAACAGGAATGCATCTTCTCTATAAACTGTAAAGGTATCCTGGCTGTATTCCACAAAGCAACTGCCAAAATAAATTAAGAAGCAATACCCAACACAATCAAAAAAGTGTGTGGCGGTGAATGACACCAGCTTCACATCCACATTGGTCATTGTTTTTTCTATCAATGAATTGAGAATCTCATATTGGACAGATTCAAAAGACACAAATAATACTATCCCACAACACACCAGATTCATTGCAACAATGCGTCAGGGCAGTCCAAACATAGAGGAGATGCCAATAGGACTCACCCAAGACTCGAAGAGCGAACGTAAAGAGTCCAGTGCATATAGCGACATAACTATACTGTTGACGCCCATGGCAAATTTCCCCCATACACCCGAGTGCCAGAACTAGGAATTGGAGATGGGGGGTTTCCAATTTATTGAAGGAGGTAGTAGGCCCTCTTGGTGGGGACCCGTGGCATTTTGCCTGTCCTGCCACTCTATTATTATGCCACCGACTGTATAATAGATACGATTCTGATGATCAGTGTGACCATAATCTTTAATATCTACTGACAATTAATTAAAAGAACAATAAAAACTAAAGTAAAACAAGAAGGGTTTAGGAGCAACTGATCAATTATAGTTGTGCATTTCAAAGGTAGAAAACCAGGCAAAAAAGAATTAGAATCCAATTTAGTGCTCATATTGTAAGCTATCCTGTCTTTCTGATGATGGTGTGTTATTTAGAGGAGATTGGTCCATATTCTCCTCTTTCAACACATGAAAGCCATTAGCTCGGATAGACAAATTGAGAGGTATTTTGACATAGTCTAGAAATGAAAAACTCACTGTTCTTGTAGAAATATTATTGAACTTAATTAATAACATTCACTGACACTACTTCTAAAATGCCTATGTTACATCGACAATAAATAGTTTTCCATACATTTCCTAAGCTATTTTTGCTTGTGTACAGAGTGCATTATCTGGCTCCATACAACCATCTCCGAGCAGTGTGTCACACATACTGGCTTGTGCTCTGCTATGCTACAATGCAGATGCCCAACCAACAATCTCTGCCCCCACAGCTGTGCTGGCCTGTGTCAAAGATTGTTACGTAAATATAACAACATTATGCTACTCCCTTTACTAATCCAAGAATATTACAACTCAAGTTGTTCAGGATACTTATAATTAATTAATACAACATAATCCAATAATAATAATGATGATTGGGGTTAGTAATAATGTTATATCTGCAACGACATTGACATTCATTTGCCGGAATGTTCATACACATTGTCCAACAGATGCAACAACTTCAGAATATGGATTGAAGAGAGTAAAAATTAAAGAAAGAAAAGAAACAGGCTATAAGCTACAAAAGAAAAGAGCTTTTGTTGCATATCTGTGTCAGGGCACAAAGTATGGGATAATTTTAGTTGTATTTCCTTTCTGGTGGAGTATCACTACTCCTATTACAAACCTTTTAGGAAGGAGTAACATTATTATTTAAATGTGTAATCCCCAAACAAGAAAAATGATTAGCTGTGGAACTGTGACCTTTCGACTGTTGTTGAATAATTTAAGAACACTGCTGTTAAACGTAGCATAAAGCTACATACAAATACTTACTCTCAAAGCTGATACATCGTTTGGAAATCCGTGGATGATAAGTACCATATCCCTGGAACAAATAAAAATTACTCTCTATGCAAACTTTAACAGAGAACTTCAACATAAGATACCGATTCTTCACTGTGAGGGCCTATATATAACTTTTCTCAATATTACAAATTTTTTAAATTATTGATGCTATACCTCATGTTCGTAAATGTTTTATCACCTGTGCTTAGAGAGCAGTGGTTCCCAATTAATTTTTGGCCACGGAACCCCAATTGATCATAAATTTTTTGGCGGATCCCCATTTTCATAAGTGTAAGCTGAAAAAACCAGTCTCACATCAGTAAGTCGTCACAAACGGAAGCAGAATCATGATACCCTTTTCACGGAGTGGTTATGGCTCTTTGAAAAGAACATTTTGTTTAATTTTCGGACGGAACACAGAACCTTTGTGACCCTTCCACGGAACCCCAGGTTTCTGCAGGCCACCATTTGGGAACCACTGTTATAGAGGTTCATTAAACTGGAAGGAAGTCTTGCACAATTATGATTATTTTTTTTATCAACTTTTAACACTTTCATATCTAGCAAATATTTTTTCTCATCAACTGGATCATCGCACCTGAATATAGTACGAGGGCATTTCCAAAAGTAAGAACTCCAAAGCATTTAGATACAAAATCAATTTATTTTCTCTAGTATACACATCATTTTAGAGGTTGAACAATTATCTATTTTTCTACATAACCACCATTTCGATCAACGCATTTTTGTCAACACTGTTACAGCTTTAGTGTGTCTATATACCAGGTTGCTGCCATGTCTTTGAGGAAGTGCTGAAATTCTTCTTTCACCTCTTTGTCAGTGCTGAATCACCTTCCAGCCAAATTTGCATGGTCATGTTTCCACAAATTGTTAAAATGGGGGGGGGGGGGGTTCTCCCTAAGCTAAAAGAACATCTGTTCAAAAGGTGATTCAGCACCGACAAAAAGGTGAAAGCTGAAGTTCAACTTTTCCTCAAAGACATGATCACAAGCTGGTAAGATATGGGCTTACAAAACAAGAGGATCAGTTGGTTTGGTCCCTGGGCTAATAATACACATGATAATTGGTCTACTGGAGATCACGATTTCGCTACAACATTCACTAATGACGTCATAATGCTGTTGTAATCAATCACAAGACATGCCATTTTCATGCAGTAAATCCGTTGTAATACAGTGGGGAACATTATTTACAAGCATAAATTGGAAATAACCTATATAAGTACTAACTATAATTTCACGAACTGTACAATCTGACACAAATCCATATCATTACAGAAGCATATCACCTAAAAGAAACAAGATAGCTCTAATAGAAAAACAGCACTGTGATTACCAAGGTCCTCGATTACTTGTCTTCCAGGCACCACCTGCGTATCTTCCTTTATTGTGTTGATTTATTCTTCTGTTGGGGTTAACGGTGTAGCCAATATAAGTTCTTCCTTTAAATTTGGGATTTGTACAATACAGCAAGTAAACACCAAAAAAATGTTCCACAACATCATCACCACTCATATTTCAGAAGAATACACAGCTGGTCAACTATGAATAGAAACAACAACGTCAACAACTAAACACAACAAACAGCTGGAAGCATACTTTTTGTATTATTTTTAAATGACATTCTTGAATCCGTGCCACATGTCATTAACCAGAGACATTATGCAATATACGCAATGCTACCAACATTGAACAACACACAAGACAAGTACAGAAAGCAGGACGTGTAAACGATGGGTAAGGAATATACTGTAATACCGGAATATTTAGCTCTGCTACAGATTATTTTTTTGCATAAAATTGCGAATAGTGAAAATGTGAGCAAACGTATCTCCAGATAGTCTTAATACGTTGTTCCTGCTAGCTCCTGCTAGTACGCCGCAACAGAGACAATATTTACTGAAAATTAACAACGAAGCGGACGCTTCAGGAGCCGATGAAGGGGTCATCGAAATCCATAAAAAAGAGTTTTGAATTTCCGTTTTCGTTGATTACTATTTTTGGTAATATTCATGTATAATGTTCAAGATCAATTTCATAACTATCAATATAGCAGTCACCGTCATTTTCGGTAGCGAGGACTAATATTATAAATTATTTTCACAGTTGTACAGAAGTTCGTTTTTATTAAATGTATGTGTAACTGACTAAATGCTCCAGTAGCAATTTAACTTCAAACCTTTTTTCCCCATTTCTTGTTTTTTATATTCATTTTTTTTAGTTTAATTTCCTCATAATATACTTTAGACGTTCAGGAATTGTAATTTTAAATTCTTTCAGTACTTTCGGTAAATTATCAAGCACTTACATTGGTAATTTATTCTAGTGCTTGGCTTCCTTAAGAAGAAGAGACAATTTTTCCACTCCCTTATACTGAAATCGAGTGGCATCTTGTGTTCCTTGTCGTCTATTTCCCAATTCATCTATTATTATTCTTCCAAGCCACACTCCCAGTACTCTCTTCACCATCCTCCAGCCTTCCAATGAATCCTCATGCATTTCGTGTATCATATCAGTTACTGATTATTTTCTGCGGTATATTTTCACAGATAAAAATGTATCTGCCATCCAGCTTCGCATTAGGAGTTCCATTTGATTATATGAGCTACATCAGGACGCTCCGTAGTTCTGATTCAACCTTAAACTGTGGTCCCCTGAGGAAAGGAATTGACTTTCCTGCCTCTGACACAATAGCTTTGTACAGTTCATTTCCTTCTAGAAGATTCGACCAACCTTCTGCTTGTGGACTAAGTTAGAACTAAGTGAAAACTTCTTTCGATGCGTTGGGAAACTTTTGAAGTGAAAACTTCTAAAGGCAGCCTGTAGGATGGGGATAAATCTATGAATTCGCGTCACTGACATGCTATGACGTGTTGTGCGTTGTAGGCGCTTTTTGGCACACACAGTTTTTATCCGATTTTGGTGGAACTTTCCATACGTATACTTTAAAACAAATAGAAAAATTCTGTTTACCTTTGATTTAAAAATCCCTAAACCCTCTCCTTAATTTCTGTCAACGTTGTTCATACATACTCACAGTTTTTAATCCTATCTTCATTGTACTTAGCACACGTGTATCCCAAAACAAGGCCGTCTTGCAGCTCGTGGGTTAAGGAGCTTACTTTCTGAAGCTTCTTCCTGCGGTCAAGGGTTCAAACACGACGATCAGTAGAAATTTTTAGGAGTTGTATTTGATTATATGAGCTACGCTGATATCTTCTGTGGTTCTGATTCCACGTTGAATTGTAGGCCCCTGAGAAAGGAATTGGCCTTTCTGCCTCTAACAGAATAGCTTGGTACATCTCCTTGGGAAAGATTGGACTAACTTTCGGCTTGTGGACTAAGTTAGATTTTTAGTTTTTGTAGTGAAAACTTCTTTAGGCCCGATGGACGATATTTGGATGGGTAAAATCTTATGAGTTCTCGTCAGTGACATGCTAATGTTATATCTGTAGTGGTCTGGTGGCTCAGGGGTTAAGGTGTTTGACTGGGAAACGAAAGGTCGCTGGTTTGAGTCCGTATCACAGCGCGGATTTTCATAGACCCTTAACCCGACTTTCGCCTCTGGCACAGTTTGCTGTGTAAAGTACCCCAGAACGCTTCCGTGATTCGGGTTCCCTGTTAAACTGTAGGTCCTCTGTACCTGGTAGAAATACCGGGTTAGGTTAAGGTGGCTTTCTTCTTCTGTCTGTTTTCAATTTCGATTTTCTGAAGGTATGTCTTTTCTGTTATCATTTTTCTCCCGTTCTTTCGCGGTGTATTATGCTTTCTCTTCCTTATTATTTATTCGCCATGGATGCAGATACTTTTTGGTCTCCTCCTCGATTTTGTTGTTTCTTGTTGGCAGCACGGTCACATGGTATCTACGGCAATCCTCCAAGAGGCAGCATGGTTTATTTTGCAATTAACACACTTGGGTTTTGGCTATCAAGGATCTCAAAATTTTCGTTGGAGGGTGCCCCACCTCATTTTACACAACTGCTGGGTAGGTTGCAATAGTTCGTCATGCGGTAATTTACAATCTTTTTTAAAAACTTCATATGCCTCATCACAATTAATATCGAAATTAAAATAAATGAGGAGCTCATTTTTTATTCATTTGATAGATGCTCTATTTCTATCATCCCGCCACTTAGCATTCATTACTGAAAAAACTCTTTCAGTAAATGCTGAGGTGGCGGGAACAGAAAGTAGATATGAGACAATTTTAGTGATGTTTTTAAATTCTTCTGAAGTGTTTACTAATAAATGGCTCCATTTTTGGCTAGCACTCATTTCAAGAAAATCTTTGTCTTCTGATATTTTTTCATAAATTACTTTAAAATTTGTTAATTCTGAATATAAATCATCCATACCAATATTGAGTCTATATAAATTTAGATTATCTATAATTTTCTCAAAATGATCAAATGTGACCGCAGACTTCAATGACAAACAGCTAATTAAAGAAAGCCAATTAGTCTGATTGAAATCGAACCATTCTTCTAAATACAAATTAGCTTTTTCAATAAAAAGTATAAAATTATTTATAGTTCTATTAAAAACTTCTTGGGAAGACTCTCTAATAGTATTTAAAACTTTTTTTGTTTCATGGCCAAAATACTTATCATTTTTTCTTTGAATTAGCTCAGTCTTTAAACCAGTCATAATGTTATAAACATCTAAAATAGTTACATTATTTCCTTCTAATTTTTTAATTGTTTTATTGAAAACATTTAATATATGACTAGCATACAGAAGGTAACTATAAATTACTTTATTTTTAACATTATCATCTAACATTAATAAATTTTGAATAACCATTGGACAGTCAACATCCAAATCAACAAAGTAATTACAAATTGGTGTCCAATTAAGCAAAATTGTATCAATCGCTGGTAGAAGAGATAGCCAACGAGTTCCTATGTGTCGTTTTATTTCATGAAACTCTCCTTCAGCAAGTGCTACAAATCTTTTTAATTCTTCTCTTCTGCATGCCGACACAGAAAAATGGCTATAGATTTTTAATATAATGTTCTCAATGTCATAACTTAAACAATTCATAGCATGTTTTACTGAATTGTGCACAATATGGGCATGACAATTTCCTTTTATTAAGTCTGGCACAACCTCTAAGATGTTTGTATATAATGAATGATTATGTCCAAAATTTGCATTTGTATTGTCAGCGCTAAAACCAGATAATTGATTGAAAGGAAGTTCTAAAGACTCTAAGGAGTTTTTAATGGCTGAAAACATCCCATTGGCTGATTCATCTGGATTTTCATAAAAATCAATTAATTTTTGTTGTATTCCACTTTTAGGGGTAAAATATTGGACTACCAGAGGAAACAATTTGATATTTTTTTATTGGAGGCATCAGTTTGTAGACAGTAAAATACAGTCTTTATTTAACTGGTCAATAACAGACTGCAAGGAATGTGGGCCAAGAACTTCGGTCACTAATGCCTCCATTTTTGTCCTAGCCAATCGTAAGTTAGTGGCTGTTTTGGAATCAACATAGATAATCTTATTTAATTTGATACTACAGTCCTGGCTATTGTACGATAAATTATGCTTGACAGTATGGTATGTCATTGCTAACTCGGCCGCTGTCAACTTGGTATCTTCATTAGAAAGGGGAGACAAGCCTGATGTAGAAGCAGAAGTTTTAGGAAAAAACTTTTGTAACAATCCACTAGATTTTCTCATTTCCATTTTTGCTTGATGTTTTTTGCTGGTCAAGTGTTGTTTAAACCTAAAAAAACGGAAACGAAATATATTATGTAAAATAGTTACCTAAAAATATGTAATAATTTAAGCATATCAAAAAATAGATAAGTGGAAATCAAGCAAGACGCAAACGAAAGTATCAAACCTGCCCAACACCTGCGTGAGAAATAGTAAATGTTAAAGCACATATTTTGCATTTAGCATTAAATTTGCACAGTGGATCACTCGTTAACCAGTCATATTGGCATTCCCATTCGTGCTTATATTTTTGTTTTACTTTCGATAGTTTGGCTTTCTTACTTGGCGTTGTAGGAGTAGTATCAGTAGTATCACTTTCCATCTTTTGTACACTAAGCTTATCACTACAAAGTCCACACAAAAAACGGTTATATTCTGATAACGTAACGTAGTAGTAATAGTAACGTACACACCACACTCGCACGTCTGTCAGTGAGTGGAATGACAGTCTTGAATATTTGCCACTAACAGAATCGTTCAGAAACTCAGTGTGATTTGTTTGTGGCTGCACTGCACTGAGCAGTGAGCGCCCTCTGACTAAATAAAAACAATTTGTGAGCGTCTAAGTGTAACACATAATAATGTGTCTGCATTTTGATGCTGAAAACAGTATTTTGTATACTTTATTTTTGTTAAACAGTAAAAAGTATAATTTAATGAAAAACAGTATAATACTGTTTAAAACAGTATAGTTGGCAACCCTACGTATGAAGCGCTCGTACATTGTATGTCGAGTTCGTCTAGGTACTTGGTTTTAACATTAGTACAATAAAAGTTCCCAGCGTGATGAGTTGCGTGATTTTCAGATTTTGTTTCTTGAATTGGTGATCATACACTACATTGAAACCCTTTTCCATCAGTTTTTCTTTGATGGCTTCTGTAGAGATCGACGGGGTAAGCCGTTATAAGACAATCTTGAACGGTTTTCTCGTCCGAGATCTGATATCTGTAATACTCATAGTTTCTTTGAGTTACATAAAGAACGCTGCCAGAATTTGACAGTCTTCTTTGCTCTATCATAATATATCAAGCAGGTTTCGCTGTAGACTACCCCCAAGCTTCCTGCGAGAAAGTTGTTTATTATTTTGTTTATGCCGTTAAAATTTCGCGATTCATTTTCTCCACTTTGGTGCGAAGAGTGGCTTCATGCGCCCCTTCCCTATTACATGCATCCATTTACTGTTCCATTGGCTGCTTCTTTGATAGTGGAGCGTAATGATTTGATTTATTGACTTCTGCTGAAACTTTTCTCATTTTGGTTTGTTTTTCAGATTTCTTAAATGCTTTCACTTTCCATTGTGTTGATGTTTCGATTTTTAGAAATTCGTCTCTTTGGTGTCTTCTTTTAGTCAGTTAGTTCCTCTTCGGAATTAATACATGATGTATCCACTTGCTCGTTATTTTTTGGGCCACTGTGTTCGGAGATAATGGCGAATCCTCTTGGCTTTGTTCGTCGTACGACTTTTTGCAGAAGCTATGACATGTACTAAACGCCTCTCGCGTCTGATGGACGTAGCAAGTGTGTTGCCCTCACTCAGCCGTAATACCGCAGAATTGCCAGAGCCAGAAGCAACCCTACCAAGTGCACTTGTAGGTTCCAATCCATGGATAAATGGGCCGTGGAGCTGTAAAACCTTCGCCTCGAAGGGAAAATTTTATTTTTGTACGGGGAAAAATGGCGCTAGAGGGAACTCTAGGCCTGATATGCTATAGCAATTATCTCCAGGCGATTTCGTGCTGAGATGGGCATGTGGACAGCGCAGCGAGCGAGGGCTCCGTAATGCAGCCACAGTTCGTACTTTTCAAAGGCTCGAATATATTCCGAAATTTTTTAAAACTTATTTCAACAGTCGTTATGGTACAGTCTCAGTGCCACAATGAAGTTCTACTGGTTGGCTGCGAGTTAAGTTTGGGGGCGGAATTTATTGATCGCTTTTGGAGCAAAGGTGCTATGATCACAAGCCGATAGTGGGACCTTATTGGAACAGCATTTGAGTTCTCTTATTTACTGTCGTATTTTACTTTTTGTTCGATCATACTACATGGAAATTTATACTTGTGCCACAGCTGCATGCCATTTCTACAACATTCTGTTATTAATTTTTTTTCCAATTTGAAGAATGTGATTGTTAGTTTTTTCTTTGATTGTTGGTAGGCCCGTTACAGTGTGCTCCGCGGATCATCCTGAGACATTTGCTACATAGCCGCTGGAAGATTTTAATATTTGACTTCACTGCTATGCTCCAGATTTGAAATGTCCTGTTTTATAAACGTTTTAGAAATTCTTAGCATTATCAATTCCTTATTTCACAAGACTGGGTATAGATTTAGAATTTCTGCCTTCCTCGAATCATGCTGATAGAACAATGATTTTGGCGTAGTATTATCCCCAAGTAGCGTTGCGCACCTACATAGGGAACTTTCTGTCCTGCTGTTATTATCTACAGAAGGTAGCCGAAGTCTCGTTTCTATTTAATAAAATATATTGCAGTGATTTTTCTGGGGATTTATCGTTACTTTATTTTCGTACACCATAAGGGAAAAAATATTTTATAATCTTGTAATGTTTGTTTTATAAATATGATCAATCGTGAACACCGTAAAATCATCTGCGAACTGGGCTACATAAGCCGTTGCTGCAAATACTATTGCATTAGCATGTATGTCGAATAAAGCTGATAAGAGAATTCTGGGAGTATTGCTTTATTCATAATTTGCTTTAATGACTGTTAACCGTCCACCGTCACAAAGAACTGCTTTTGGCTGATCATTTCCCATTTTTGTCTAGCGAATGGGGATGCTTTGGTACCCATCTTAACCAATAAATAATTTTTACATACTTTATCATATGTCTAATCCACACATAAATAGTTTGCCACCACTGATTTTGTGGCAGGATGCTCATGAGGCGGGGCGGATTGTATAAATGTGTATGTGTGGTGAATGCTGTGAAATAATTGCTTCGGCTCGGAACTTAATGTATGGTTCATTGTTCATATTTTTGACATCTTTGGTGCTTTTGATCATGCGTGGTGGCCGGGAATAATAGAGAAATGAAGATAAATTATATGTTATAAGAATTTGTTTAGACTTTTATTGGATTATTTTAAAGACAGGAGGATGTTCATTAGAGATAGAGGAATTTTGATGTGGAAGGATAGAGGATGGCTCCAACATTATGGGACGTACATTTTAATAAATTCCTTGAAATAGACTTAGGAGAAGGTGTGATAAGTTTTGCATATGCAGATGATGGGCTGCTACTGGTTAAAAGGAATAGCCGGCGTCAAGTGGAGGAAAGAGTGA
>CM061919.1:47930161-47987139 GCA_031002005.1 Vandiemenella viatica | reverse complement strand
GTATCAGGTTACAAGGTCAAAGGAAGGGTATCAGGTTTCACTGGAACACCTGCACAGGATACCGATTTCAAGGCCAACGGTAGGATATTAGGTTACACTGGAACACCTGCATAGAGTATTAGGCTAGTGTGGAGGGGAGGGAGGTATCAGGTTACAAGGAGGTGATGAGAGGGAGTATCGATTACACTTTTTTGGTCCAGGGGTGAGCCCCCACGCAGGCCCATAAAAGCCCATTGAGCCGCAACGCAGGAGTCCCTACTACTTACATGAAAGCGACTTTACTTGATTAATGATGTTTGAATAAAACCAGATGATATCCTTGTGGGGTGTCAAGTAACTGAAATAATCAGTATTAGAGGATTCAGTCAACCAGCAGCCCAAATATAAGGGGGAAATAGGTCAATGATAAAAAGGCACAAATTACGAATTTGAAGAGATATTTCAGAGAACGTTTCAGCAAATGGAAGGAAGGCACAAGTACAGTAGAGTCAAGGTGGGAAGAGTTTAAGGAAATAATACGAAAGGGGGAAGAAATATTTATTCCAAAACAGAAAAGAAAGAGACGTAGATAACTTGTGTAATATAATATGGAGGTGAGGAGGTTAAAGAGGTTGGTAAGAAGAGAACATAACAGAGTTAAGAGACAGTAGGGTAGTAGGGAATATTTAAAACAACTAAACAAGGACTTAATAATAGCTAAGGAGGTGGCTAAAGATGGGCTTATGAAGAGTATTGTCAGTGGGGGGAACCATTGACTGATGCATCTAGAAATTTCTATTGCTATGTTAGAAAACTGAGGGGAATGGAGTGTGTTGAGACGCTTATAGATAAGGGTGGAAAAGAAGTTACTGGGGATTTGAAAAAGGCAGAGATTTTAAGTAACTGGTTTAATGAGACCATTAGGAAAATGAATCGGAAACGGGAGGGTCTAACTTGGAGAACGAGCTTAACAACACAATTAGAGATGAGCAGACCAAAAATTTGAAATTAATCCCGAGGATATCATTTATTTATTTATTTCAACGGATAAACCATTTTATATTAATACATCTTATGATAGCTATTTAGTAAACAAAATTTTCACTATTTATGAGCAATTAGTTACAGTGAAAAGAAGATGACAGAAAATAGCAAGTATAGGATAATATTACTGAAACTGGAAAAATAATTACACAAGAGAAAATTATTAAATATTCAAAAACTAATAATAATACTCAGCATACAACTACAGAAAAATAAAAATTATTACAGGAAATAAGAGGTAGTAATTGTACTAAGTCCATCATTGCTGACTCCACTCACGTATGAGTACTTGCTTGAAAACAGTAACACTGTCAATGAAACAATCAAGTTCAGGAGGTATTCTGTTACCTAGTCTCTGTATGCGTTCTAGATCTAGGGCACTTCTAGCCTCATAGTTCGTGCGCAGATGTCGACGACCAAATAGCTCTCTCAACCGTGTACCTGAGATTACTTTATGTGAAAATAAGGCACCATGAACATTCCGTCTCAACTCCAAAGGATGGAGGCAAAGGTAGGTTCCAACAGCATCCAACGGAACGTCTTTGTAATAAAAGCCCAAGCGACAACCTATAAGCCTTATGAACTTATTTTGAAGATTCTGAATCTGTTGAATTAGTGTGATCTGATGAGGCGACCATACAACGCATCAATACTCAAGTGTAGGACTTACATGAGCACAATACAAAAGCCTGAGTGTGTGAGAATTATTAATAAATCTGGAACTGCGTGCCAGTAAGCCCAGGCACTTTGAGTCCTTGGCGCATATGTTGTGGACATGTTCTCCCGGATTGAGATTGTATGTCAGAAGAACTCCTAGGTTTCTTACAGTTGTGCAGCGACTCAGTAGCTGATTTTCCATTTCATATTTAAAATTTAATGCAGAATTAGTGCGGTGAAAACTAATGCAGGAACATTTATTAACGTTAAGTTTCATACTGCTTTGTTGACACCATTTCACAATAGCTTTTGAGCAATTCTAAAGTTCTAAGCAGTCATCTAGAGTCATGATTTTCTTGAAAATCTTAATGTCATCTGCAAAGAAAAGACAACTGGCAAAAATTCTAACTAAATCATTTATGAAGATATTGAACAGCAATGGTCCCAGTTGTGAACCTTGAGGTACTCAAGAAGTTGCTACGAAAGCAGATGACAATGAGCCAAAAGCCTTTACAATCAACCTTCTGTTGCTGAGGTAGCTACAAAACCACTTCAATAATTTATCAACTATGCCATATTCCTTCAGGGTGGGGATGGCTAACTTTATCAAATACCTTTGAAAAGTCAAGACATATGACATCAAGTTGTTTTCGCTCACTAAATGCTCTAATTGTTTCATTTTGTAGAATCACAAGGTAAGTTGCTGTTGATTTTCCAGGAGAGAAACCATGTTGCTTTGGAGTAATTATATTACGAAACATAGGATAGATTTCATTTAACACCAACTTCTCGAAGATTTTTGCTAACACCGATTTTATAACAATAAGTCTGTAGTTCTTAACATCTTCCTTCGTTCCGCATTTATGGACAGGCACAACATGACCAAGCTTAAATACGTTGGAAAAATTTCTGTCTTTAGAGACCTGTTAAACAAGTTTTTCTAAGGATGGCAAAGCAGGACTCTACAGTATTTCAAAATGTTAGGTGGTATCTGATCAGGGCCACAACTCTTCGAAAAGTCTAGCTCGCGCAATGCTTTGGAAACATCTTCATCAGTAACTGAAAGTGTACTCAGACAATTATTTGTACTGAAATGGATATTGGAAGTAGGTGAAGATGGAGGTGTAAATACTGAAGAGAAGTATTGTGCAAACAAATCACACATTTGCTGTGGGCGGGAAGTGAATTGATTATTAAATATTAATGTGTTTGGTGCTCCTTCAGCCTTGCTAATGTTACTGATGAAATTCCAGAATAATTTAGGATTGTCAAGTATTGTACATTGTACATGTTCAACATAGTAATTGAAACATTTTTTAGATAAGAGACGGGATTGGTCTCTTAATTTTGAAAACAGGACATAGTACTCATAATCAAATGTCTGCTTATAAGCTTTGTGGAGTCTTTTCTTTCCTATGACCAATTGTATAAGCTCTGTAGAAAACCACCATGGGAATTTTGTCATTCCGGTTTTTTTCAGTGGGTATACTTGAGCACAATTGACTTCAATATATCAGTGAATTTTTTGAACAGTGTCAGTATCGGCGTATAAATCAAGGGATTCAAAAGTGGATAGGGCCAATTAAGAAGGTGATCAAAGACTTCTAATAGATTACACCTTGCAAAATCAGGAACAAAAGTGCTCTGGTGATCAGGTAAGGTAGATTCTACAGGGTGAATAATATTCACTGCTGGATGCTGGATATCAATTGGCAACAAAGGGCAGGTTTCTTCCTTGATAGTGACATTGGACGAGGCAAATACTAAGTCCAATAACACACCCCTAGAGTACAGGACATGGTTACACTGTTCAACATTCAATAAACAAGATATCTCACAAACCATTCGAGGAGAGGCTGAGGAGAAATGTGGTTCTTTTTTTATCCAGTAAACATGTGGGATGTTAGAATCACCAACCAGAATCACATGTGATGGTTCTACCTGTTGTTCGGCAATCGCTTCTTCCACCACCTGACAGTAGTTGGCATATAGGTCGAGAGGCTTACTGGGCGGGATTTATACACAGCTCAGCAAAATGTGAGTATCATGCAACAAATCAATTGATAAAAATATAGACTCCACTGATAATTGGGACATTGATTCAATGCATCTAGAAGGCATTCTGTTATTCACTGCCACAAGTACACCACCACAACTCTCTTTAGAACTAATTTGAGTAGACCTGTCACTCCTGTACACACAGTGATTTGTGAATCCAAGTTCAGCATTAGAAATATCTGGAAAAAGGTTGGTTTCAGCAAGTATTATTATTATTATTATTACTCCGCGATTCACTAAAAGTGTGTGGCGGAGGGTGAAGTATAATGACATCATAAGTACATGTAGCTAATGCTAATTTTAATTCTTTTCATGAACATTTTGATAGTACATATTAATTTTGGTTTTTCCATTGGATTTAATTAGTTTTTTGCACTATTATGGGCACTCCATTGATATATTTTATAGTGAGGCCAGGTTCACCTTCTTTGGTGCGCTTCTCGAGTTCAGCATGAAGATTAACTAAGAACAATCGCTCCTTAGGAGTTCTATCACTGCCGAGTGAGATTTCAGAAAGAGATGGGTCCTTGTATGCAATCGAATTTCGCTTAAAACCCTTCAGAACTGTTACAGCAAGGTCCTTGGAACTAAGTACTAATTTGAGTGGTTTTTGGGCACAGGTAGATTTTTTCCCCAACCGAAATAATGTGACAAGATCATTGATATTAACACCAGAAGCTGTCATGATGCACTCGATCTTGGAATTGTCAAATGCTTTTCTTGTGTTGTTGTTATTGCTTCTAGCTTCCGGAACCTTGAAGATAATGACATTTTTGGTCCTGTTTGACCTGTCATTGAACTCGGCTATAATATCTTCAGAATCACTAGTTGTTTTTGAGAGAAGTTCACTAAGAAGTTCGAAGGAAATAAGATGGTTGTAAAAACATAAAGGGGCGGTTGTAGATAATATTACTACAGATATCTTAAAGATAGCCAGATGTGACATTGTACCTTATCTTGAAATATTATTTAAATTGAGTCTGGATAATTGCTTCTTACCACAGGACTGGAAAAGTGCGATAGTAGCGCCGGTACATAAAGGAGGGGTGAGAAATAGAGTAGAAAATTACAGGCCGATCAGTTTAACATCAGTGGTAGGTAAATTAATGGAGAGATTGACATGCAACCACATTAGAAATATATGTGAGGAGCGGAAGTGATTTTCAAATAGGGAACATGGCAAGGATATTGTTACGAATCTCAGTGGGATATATGCAAGATATTTCAGATGAAATGGACAAGGGACGCCAAATTGATAGTGTAGCACTAGATCGTTCAAATGCTTTTGATAGAATGAGCCATAAAATGGTATTAAATAACATTAAAACTATTGGAGTGGATAAGAAAGTGATTTACTGGGAAGAAGAAATTTTAAAAGGTAGTAAACAGAAAGTTAGGGTAGGAAATGCGGTATCAAAAGAAGGGGAAGTAAAAATGGGAGTGCCACAGGGTAACGTATTGGGACCATTGCTACTCATTATTCTAATGAATAATTGTGTTGATTGTTTACTATCAGAAATTAGATTGTTTGCAGATGACATGATGCTTATAAAATGATCAAAACGGTAGAGGACTGTAAACAGCTGCAGGGTGATTTGAACAAGAAATCTAGTTGTGTTGGTAAACATGGGATGATGATAAATGCAAAGAAGAGTCAGCTTGTTTGCTACACAAATAAAAAACTAAAGGTTGGTTACGATTATAAGGTGGGGAAAGAATTACTTATTGAAGACTTAAAATGTAAATATCTTGGCATTACATTTAATAACAAGCGTCACTGGGCAGATCACATTGGACTGGTAGAAGGAATAGGTTTCAAAACCCTGTATTTGTTGGAGAGCGTTCTGAGGGGATGAATGAAAGAAGTTAAGGAATTGGGTTACAAAACTTTGGTAAAACCATTGCTTGAATATGGTAGTGAAGTATGGGACCCACATTTTGAGTATCAAATACAGGAGTTGGAGAAGGTGCAAAGAAGGGCTGCTCGATTTGTTTCTGGAAGTTATCGCTGAACGCAATCAGTAACAGATATGATAAAAGGGCTGGAACGGGACTCATTGGAAGACATAAGGAGGGTGAAGAGGTTCATAGGGGTGTACAAGGCGTATATTGGTGATGAGGCATGGGAAGATATTGGTGTTGGAATTGAAGGGTGTCAGGGATTGGAATAAGTTACCAAGAGAAATGATGAGTAATTTGCCAAAAACGTTGAAAGAATTTAAAGTAAAAATTTGTAAAGGGTAAATGTAGGTGGACGCAGAAAAGGGGGAAGATGGGTGTTTAGGGAAATTGCCACCGGAGCGTGCACTCCATCGCAATTTAATTAAATATTATTGAGCATGTTTTGATGTACAGTAAAATTAAATGTTTAGTCATATTTTGCTACTTTTAGGTCACATTTTTGCAAACATATTTCTCTATATTATTGGTCATAAAGATCCGAACATTAGTGATGAGGATGGGAAACGATTGAGGTCCAAATAGAGCTCCGAGCAGAAGAAAGTAGTATCATGCAGAGGAGGAATCAGGTAAAACATAAGAGAAAGATAAAATAACCCAAAATTGTGGAGAAATAGAGAGAGGAGGTGAAGATCGAAATACTGGATACTGCAGGGCTCTCATTTGTAATTTCTCTCACTCTATTATATGGAGACACGGATCTGAATATTGTTATTCTGAAATTAATTGCCAGTATCGATAAAATACCATGAAATGAGAGGGGAAAGTAGAATTTAAGCACCTCAGAATTAGAATTATCAAACGAGTTTCACGGTTTAAGAAACGATAAACGATATGTTTGTTGAAACGATAAGAACAATAAAGTAACAAGACTACCCAAAAACTTTTAAACTAAAAATTCTGCATATAAAAATAAAATATATTTTGACAAATGTAGAACGGTTTAAGTATGTTTTGAAATAATTCTGTTTCTGACGATGCAATCTACTACTTGTATTGCCTACATTAAAAAAGTAATTCGATCAATTAATTATCTTGGCTTCCTACACAACCCTGGTAAGAGTTGCTACATTGCTTTAAACTGATAACTAGACCTCGGATTTTGTTTCTGATTGAAATACATGAAAATAAAATCATTTATAAACGATTTATGAACATTTATGGTCGTTATTTGTTATTTTATAGTGCATAAATATGCCTAAATTGCGGTTAGAACCTGTTTATGCCTATTTCACGATTTTTAAATTTTTTTGCATATCAACAAAAGCGTTTTAACTCAGAAAAAGACAAATACTCTGTTAAGTGTTTATTTCCAACAATTGAAGCGAACTTATATGGGGTCATTGTCGCTCGGTCTCTGCACAGACCACAGAGGTTGCAGAATGCAGACTTGCCACTTGCAGTGAGCCGTGTGTTCTCGCAAAGTACCATTATGACGAAGGTACCGATCTACAAGTCATCTTTAATTGCGCAGTGCATTAACCAGTTTCCTAATTTCTCAACGGATAGAAACATCATGTATCACGACGTGTGCAACAAATTGGTGTGTAAACAGTAACAATATATTGAACAGTTTCCACAATTATGCTAACAATACTTAAATAATATAATTGCCGTACATGTAGGTTTATTAAGTTTTTAACGAAAAATAGAACAGTCATCCTTCCATATTATCACAGACTTGAACATAGCTACTGGGTATCGGACAGGAATTTAAATAGTAATACATGTCAGCGATTTACCTGACGTTTGGTAGCCCTGTTGTGCCTATGTGCGGTAACTAGTTAGAACATTTTAAAAGGTAAAAGTCACAAGGTTTCACGGCTTCTGTCGCCACCCCCAGGATTCATGGAGGTAGAGCTCCGCATTCCCGTCGCAATCACTGGCACTAGAAGTGGTAATATCTAGATTGCGATGGCGATAGAACCATTTACTGCCTCGCGTTGTAAACACTTCCGGAAGGAGAGAGTATGACATCACTAAATGTGACGTGTTCAGCCTTCCGTCGATTTGTGTATACACGTGAGGCCATAGAACTTAACGTAACCAATAAATTAAATTGAATTGCAATGGAGCGCTCGCTCCGGTGGCAATTTCCCTAAACACCCATCTTCCCCCTTTTCTGCGTCCACCTACATTTACCCTTTACAAATTTTTACTTTAAATTCTTTCAACGTTTTTGGCAAATTATTCATCATTTCTCTTGGTAACTTATTCCAATCCCTGACACCCTTACCTAAAAAAGAGAATCTTCCTACACCCTTGTGCCTGAAATCGCGTGCCAGCTTGTAGTCATGGTCATCTTTTCCTTTCCATGCATTACTGTCAATTCCAACACCAATATCTTCCCGTGCCTCATCACCAATATACGCCTTGTACACCCCTATGAACCTCTTCACTCTCCTTATGTCTTCCAATGAGTCCCATTCCAGCTCTTTTATCATATCTGTTACTGATTGCGTTCAGCGATAACTTCCAGAAACAAATCGAGCAGCCCTTCTTTGCACCTTCTCCAACTCCTGTATTTGATACTCAAAATGTGGGTCCCGTACTTCACTACCATATTCAAGCAATGGTTTTACCAAAGTTTTGTAACCCAATTCTTTAATTTCTTTCATACATCCCCTCAGAACGCTCTCCAACAAATACAGGGTTTTGAAACCTATTCCTTCTACCAGTCCAATGTGATCTGCCCAGTGACGCTTGTTATTAAATGTAATGCCAAGATATTTACATTTTAAGACTTCAATAAGTAATTCTTTCCCCACGTTATAATCATAATAAACCTTAGTTTTTTATTTGAGCATCTAATAAGCTGACTCTTCTTTGCAATTATCTTCATCCCATGTTTACCAACCCAACTAGATACCCTGCAACTGTTTACAATCCTCATCCGTTTTGATCCTTTTATATAACATTATGTCATTTGCAAACAATCTATTTTCTGATAGTAAACAATCAACACAATTATTCATTAGAATAATAAATAGCAATGGTCTCAATACGCTACCCTGTGGCACTCCCATTTTTACTTCCCCTTCTTTTGATACCGTATTTCCTACCCTAACTTTCGGTTTTCTACCTTTCAAAAAATTTTCAATCCAGCAAATCACTTTCTGATCCACTCCAATAGATTTTACCTTATTTACTACCATTTTATGGCTCACTCTGTCAAAAGCATTTGAAAGATCTAGTGCTACACTATCAATTTGGCGTCCCTTGTCCATTTCATCCGAAATATCTTGCATATATCCCACCAACTGAGATTCACATGAATATCCTTGCCGAAAGCCATGTTGACTACTTGAAAACCACTTACGCTCTTCACATATATTTCTGATGTGGTTGCATATCAATTTCTCCATTCATTTACCTACCACTGACGTCAAGCTAATTGACCTATAATTTTCGACTCTATTTCTCACCCCTCCTTCGTGTACCGGCACTACTATCGCACTTTTCCAATCCTCTGGTAAGCAACAAGTATCAAGACTCAATTTAAATAATATTTCAAGATAAGGTACAATGTCACATCCTGCTATTTTTATGACATCTGTAATAATATTATCTACACCAGCCCCTATATGTTCTTTCAGCTTTCTTAGTTCCTTCATGATATCCTCAGGATGAACTTCAAATTTTATTGTCTGCTAATTTCTTATTGTTTTGTTAAGCTTTTTATCCGATTCAGAACCACCTGTTTCTGATTCATTGTCCCAAATGGTTTCACTAAACCAGTTACTTAAAATCTCTGCCTTTTTCAAATCTTCCGTAACTTCTTGTCCATCCTTATCTAAAATTGTTTCAACACCCTTCCTTCCTCTCAGTTTTCTCATATAGTTATAGAAATTTCTAGATGAATCAGTAAATCGTCCCACTGTACTGACAATACTCTTCATAAATCCATCTTTAGCCACCTTCTTAGCCATTATTAGGTCCTTGTCTACTTGTTTTAAATATTCAGACTACCCTGCTGTCTCTTAACTCTGTTATGTTTTCTTCTTACCAACCTCTTTAACCGCCTCTCCTCCCTGTTATAGTACACAGGTTCTCTACTTCTTTTTATTTTTTTGTTTTGGAATAAATTTTTCTTACCACTTTCTTACTATCTCCTTGAACTCTTCCTACCTTGAATTTACTGTACTTGTGCCTTCCTTCCATTTGATGAAAAGTGCTCTGAAATATCTTTTTAAATTCGAAATCTGTGCCTTTTTATAATTGTACCTATTGCCCACTTCAATTTTGGCTGCTGGTTCACTGAATCCTCTAATATCCATCAGAACTGCTTCATGATCACTTATTCCTTCGGTTACTTGACACCCGACAAGGTTATCATCAGGCTTTATTAGGAATATATCCAAAATATTTTGTCCCCTAGTGTTCTGCTCTGCCAATTGTGTAAATCGTCCTTCCCTTATTAGAGTATTTGCAAATCTCTGTTCCCTTGTGTTATTAATCTTATTTCCTACCCAATTTACGCCTGGTAAATTTAAATCTCCGCCAATAATGACCATTCTATTCTCACCTCCGAAATATGAGTATGCATTTAATTTCCCCGCAAGAACCTCATCTTCATCTGCCATTCTTCCACTGCGGTAAGCAGCCAACATCCTGATTTTTTCTTTTTTATTACCCCAGAAATCTACCCCAAGTAACTCATGGTCACGATCTATGAATACCAGTGAACTGTGGTAGGTTTTGTTAACTATAAGAAAACTTCTCCACCAATTGCTCCCCTATCTCTGCGATACAGTGTATAACTATCGGGAAAAACCTCACTGTCTAGTACTTCTTCTTTTAACCAACTCTCTACCCCTATTATTACTTGTGACTCGTGTATTTCAATTAAGTTTGCAAATTCGACTACTTTGTTCATTATACTTCTACAGTTCATCAATAGCACCCTTATTACTGGCTGTATATTTTTAGCATTTACCTCCTCCTCCCCTGTTCTAACCCAATTTATTATTGTTTCAGCAACTTCATCTGTTTCTTTAACATCTGTAATTTTTCCCATCGTGGCTCTAGAGTTAGTATCACTTTGACCAACTATCTCCATCCCTTCACCAGCAGCCCCTAACCTAAAAAGGCACAGTCCTGACCCCGTCATCACTGGAAACGGGCTCCCTTACTGCTTTATCTAACAACTCAGAAAGTACCCTGTTGCCCCTCCTATTGAGGTGTAGGCCATGCCTAGTGAAACCCCACCTACCAATGGTGTTCACAGGCACAACCCCCAAAACAAAACTAATTCCTTTCCCAAGTAGCACATCCGTTTCCACATTTACTCGCCTCACAGCATAGTTCAATTGTGGTCGGTCGCGCCGACTTAGGACCTGCATGAGTTCCTCAGGTCATACTCTATACTATAACTCGCGTTTCTATCAATACTATTCCCCGCACCTCCCACTATCACTACTCTACCAAGTGAACCTCTATCCTCTATTACCTGACCTAAAAGTTGCACTGGGTTTGAAAAAACTTGTGACCTGGTAACCTGTACCTAACTGATCGTGCAGAAGAGGGCCTACACCTCTCCCATGGCTACTATCTAGCAGCAGAACTTTTTTTCTTATTCTTACCTTCCACGCGTTTATTCCTAAAGGCCTGCTGCATCTTACCTACTCCTACATCAACATGAGGTTTTCTCCTCCTGACTTTGGCAACAGGTCAGGCCTATTTTCCCCCACAAAATCAGAAGTGTCCGGATTCTTCATCCTACTAACCATATACCTCCTACGACCTGTTAGCAGCTCCAACCCATCCTTCTCAACTTCCTCCAAGCCACTATCTCTACTTACTGCCTCTATAGCATGAGCCTCCACAGGTTGAGCCTCTACAGATTCAGCCTCCACAGGACACGCCCCCACAGGCTGAGCCTCAAGAACCTTGATTCTTTCACGCAACTCCCTGATCGTTTCGCCCATCTCTCTCATCCTTTCATCCCTAAGAAAACCATGGGAGAGCCTCATTTATTTCCCACATTTCCTCTTCCCTACATGCCCAATGAAATCACTTCTTACACCAACTACAACCCAAACCCTTCGCAACATACCTGTGACAGGCGCCACACTTTCCAGTCATGAATTTTCCCAAATACTTCTAGCATATTCTAAACAAACCTTAAATTTATTTGATGAAGTAGTCTAATGAAATTTATACTATGTTTTTTTATTAAATTAGATAAGAGCTTTACCCCTCAACCAAGTTATTGTAATTAATAAGTAGATAAAGATATTTAATCAAATACTTATTTTTTTTATTAAGAAGTTACTATTTTAATATTTTTGAAAATAAGTAAATACGAGACTATTATATTTAAGACTGAAATAAGTGATTAGAAACTATTATTTTTAAGATAGGGATAATAATAAATATATCTCAGGATTTACGAAGTTATATCTACAAACGATTTTTTAAATATTAAAAATCGCACCTAAAATACTAGATTGCTAAACAATCTAAATCGCAAACAGTGGATTTTAAATATATAGATGGTGCGATTCTGTTGTTCAAAATAAATGCTTGATTGTGTTTGGTCAGTTGTTAACATTCTGCAAAATGTGGACTTTACAATCTTGAGATGTTATCACAACTATCTGGAATTTTAATTCACTATCTGTTAATAAATAATACAATAAAAACAATATACATACGGCAAAAATTCGTACATATAAACATATGAATTTTTCTATCCTTAAATATATATCCAACAGCTGAATATTACAAATTTATTTTTCCACCGATAGGAAATAAATGACAAATGCACATTAAGATTTTATTGATTTTAGCTAGTCCCAGCCAGCTAAACTCGGTTAAATTAAAAAATATCTGCTTGATGATATTTAATAATCATAACCACAATCTCGACAGCCTACTTTGACATTTTTAGAACCTATTTTTCATTGGACAAAGCATATTTTAGCCACCTAAAATAAGATTTTTAGAACCTAAAAATCCGGAGGTCTACTGATTACACGAACTGCAATGTTTACATGCGCCATGCCGCTGACACTAAGTCCACACTCTCCGACGACTTCCTGTCTTGTCGCTTCGTTGATGTTCCGGCTCCGTTACGTGACAAACGGTTTTGTAGCCAGCGTGACTGGCATAGCAAACAATGCTGTCCGCATACAAAGCAGAATGTGGGCCGCATACATTCACGTACGAGCTTGGTTCGAGGCAAGCACCAAATTAAGCCGATCAACTTAACTGTTGAATTCTAAGCACTGCTTTGTAAACCCTCCCCTTCACCATATTATGTTCTGCCTGTTTCCGTCGAGTAGACGCTAGGTTTCCCCCTATTTACGTCTTTGGCTAAGTTTCGTGAGGAGTGCTTACACACTTTTTTTTTTGGTAAACAGCGTTTAGCAACTAAACCTCATTCCAACATCTCACTGGTAAAGTTTTACAACCCGTGGGAGTGTTTACAGTCACGTTTCCGATGAATGTATTTCTTTCATTTATTGTTGCTGCGGTATAATAATTTCTGTTCTATTTTTTTTTTTTTTTTTTTTTTCAGCCTTCATTCTTGCTGGTATGGAATTTATACTCTCTTAAACTGACCTTCCCTTCTGACAAAGTTTTGCCTGTTCGTGCGAATATACTGTGACAATCCGTTGTTTGGATGCCACCTTAAGCTTTAGGTTCTCTATATCTGGTAGGGATTGTGGTAGAACCAGGTTAAGATGCCACGGGGCCTGTAGCAAATGCCAACAATAGGCTGTTTGTTTGCTATAGGTAATAAAGTTTAGGATATAAAATAAAAGAGGTACATTTGTAAAACTACCTTTTGTAACTAAATGTGGGAAAATTTAGAGATAAGACTAGGCAAATCAATATTTCTAAGTAAATAATTTTCTGTATTCATTAAAGCCAGATTCTAGTAGAAGTTCTTGTCACATTGTGTATCCAAGTTCATATTAAATTGCGATGGAGCGCATTCTCTTTTTTTAGGTAAGGGTGTCAGGGATTGGAATGAGTTGCCAAGAGAAATGATAAATAATTTACCGAAAACGTTTAAAGAATTTAAAGATAAAATTTGTAGAAGGCAAATGTAGGTGGCTGCAATATAGGGGCAAGATGGAAGTGTAGGGAAATTGCCACCGGAGCCTGTGCTCCATTGCAATTAAATTAAATTCCGGTGGCAATTTCCGTACACACTCATTTTTCCCCCTTTCCTATACCCACCTACTTTGCCCTCTAGAAATTTCAGCTTTAATTTGTTTCATCGTTTTTGGTAAATTGTTCATCAATTCTTTTGGTAACTTATTCCAATCTCTGACCCCTGAATCAAGTGCCAGCTTGTGGTCATGGTCATCTTTTCCCTTCCATGCATTACTTTTAATTCTTACACCAATATCTTTCCATGCCTCATCAGTACCAATAAACGCCTAGTACACTTCCATCACTCTCTTCGCCCTCATCCTGCCTTCCAATGAATACTATTCCAGATCTTTTATCATATCGGTTACTGATTGTGTTCTACGGTAATTTCCAGAGACAAATCTAGCAGGCTTTCTTTGAAGCCCCTCCAACTGTATTTGATACCCAAAATGTTGATCCCATACTACACTGTCATATTCTAGCAATGGTCTGACCAACTTTTGTAACCCAATTCCTTTACTTTTCTCTCACCGAGCGGGGCGGTGTAACGGTTAGCGTTCTCGCCTCGCATTCAGGAGGACAGCGGTTCGAATCCCCGTCCGGGCATCCAGATTTGGGTTTTCCATGGTTTCCCCAAATCACTCCAGGCAAATGCCGGGATGCTTCCTTCAAAAGGCCATGGCCGAATTCCTTCCCATTCCTTGGCCCCCATCCTTTCCCGTCTCTAAAGACCTCGATGTTGATTCTTTCATATAGCATTATGTCATCTGGAAACAACCTAACTTCTGATAGTAGGCCTAAACCATCAACACAATCATTCATTAGTACCAACATACTACCCTGTGGTACTCCCATTTTGACTTCCATTTCTTTTGATACTGCGTTTCCTTATGAAAATTTTTGTTTTCTATCTTTTAAAAATTCTTCTCGCCTTGAAATCAGTTTCTCATCAACTCTAATAGTTTTAACTTTATTTACCACCATTACATGGCAAAAATGACTTTGAAAGGTCTAGTGCAACACTATCAATTTGGCCTCCCGATATATCTTGCATATATTCTACTGAAATTCGCATGAATATCCTTGCCTAAAGACAAGTTGCCGATTTGTAAACCACTTATGCTCCTCACATATATTTCTTATGTGGTTGCATATCAATCTCTCCATTAACTTACCACTGATGTCAAACTTATTGGCCTATATTTTCGACTCTATTTCTCACCCCTCCATATACCGGTGCTACTATCGCACTTTTCCAGTCCTCTGGTAAGCAGCAAGTAGTCTACCTCGACTCAATAGAAATAAAATTTCAAGGTACAATGTCATAACCTGATATCTTTAGTCTGCACGTTTCTAATTGTGTTGTTAAGCTCGTTCTCCGATGTAGATCCTACAATTTCAGATTCTTTGTCCCTAAAGGTCTCACTAAAGCAGTTACTTAAAATCTCTGCTTTCTTTAAAAAAAAAATCCTCAGTAACTTCTTCTTCGTCCGTATCTATATTTGTCTCAACACCCTCCCTTCCTCTCAGTTTTTTAACATAGCCGTAGAAATTTCTAAATGTGCATTAATGCTGAAAAACGAACATTCTCCGCTGCATTTGTTGACCACCCAACTCGAGTAAACGCGTAACCATATCTTTATCTAAAAATGAGGATCGCTTTACTTGGACGTACCCTCTTAATGATTTACAAAGGGCGTATCCCGTGTTAAGGTCTTGATCAGACAACTGTAGAGAAGTGCTGCTGGATAGTTCAATTTTTTCTCCTTTTTGCCAAGCTGTCCGACGGTTGGTATACCTTTCGTTACTTTTTGGGACCCGGATATTTACACTCTCGTAGAAATGTTCGTGCACGAGCACTGACACAGACTGCCGTTTACCCTCTCGCTAGAATTCATTCATGGATGACATGTAAATCTGAATTATAACAACAATATATATAAATTCAGAAGTTATAATTTTTTACTGAATAAAATATCAATAACAGAGTAGTAGGTGTATAATAGTGTTATATTTTTCATTAAATAGTTTTACACTTTAAAGGGAAGTATGGATCTGATGTTCCAAAAAATGGTACATAAAGACTCAGGAGGATCTTCGAAATTCTTAAGAATGTGACAAGCTGATTTTGCTATGAATGTGATAAAAAATAATATTATTCAATGAGACAAAATCAGAAATGAATCAGTCTGACTTTAGCTAGGATTACAAAAAAGTTTGTTTTGTTACACAAGATATTTCAGATGAAATGGACAAGGGAGGCCAAATTGATAGTGTAGCACTAGATCTTTCAAAGGCGTTTGACAGAGTAAGCCACAAAATGGTAGTAAATAAGGTAAAAACTATTGGAGTGGATGAGAAAGTAATTTGCTGGGTAGAAGAATTTTTAAAGGGAAGAAAACAGAAAATTAGGGTAGGAAATGCAGTATCAAAGGAAGTGGAAGTAAAAATGGGAGTGCCGCAGGGTAGCGTACTGGGACCATTGCTATTCATTATTCTAATGAATAATTGTGTTGATTGTTTACTATCTGAAATTAGATTGTTTGCAGATGACATAATGCTGTATAAAAGGATCAAAACGATAGAGGACTGTAAACAGTTGCAGGGTGATCTGGACAGGATATCTAGTTGGGTTGGTAAACATGGGATGAAGATAAATGCAAAGAAGAGTCAGCTAATTAAATACACAAATAAAAAACAAAAGGTTAATTATGAATATAAGGTGGGGGAAGAATTGCTTGCTGAAGACTTGAAATATAAATATCTTGGCATTACATTTGATAACAAGCTTAACTGGGCAGGACACATTGGATAGGTGGTAGGAAAAGGTTTCAAAATCCTGCACTTGTTGGAGAGAGTGACGAGGGGATGCACCAGAGAAGTAAAGGAATTGGGTTACAAAACTTTGGTCAGACCATTGCTCGAATATGGTAGTGTAGTATCGGACCCACATTTTGAGTATCAAATACAGGAGTTGGAGAAGGTGCAAAGAAGGGCTGCTAGATTTGTTTCTGGAAATTATCGCAGAATGCAATCAATGACAGATATGCTAAAGAAGCTGGAATGGGATTCTTTGGAAGACAGGAGGAGGATGAGGAGGGTAATGGGAGTGTACAGGGCTTATACTGGCGATGAGGTATGGAAAGATATTGCAGTAGGTACGAAAAGTTGTTCATGGAAGGGAAAAGATGACCATGACCACAAGCTGGCACTCAATTTCAGGCACAAGGGTGTGGGACCATTTTCTTTTTTAGGTAAGGGTGTCAGGGATTGGAATGAGTTACCAAGTGGAATGATGAATAACCTACCGAAAACGTTGAAAGAATTTAAAGTTAAAATTTGTAGAGGACAAATGTAGGTGAGTGAAGGATAGTGGGAAGTTGAGTGTGTAGGGAAATTGCCACCGGAGTGTGTGCTCCATTGCAATTAAAATAAATTAAATGAGAATGTTTATTCATTACCACACTCATTTCATTGGAACTGAAAATCAATGTAGTGATGGCAACTATACTAATTGCTCCAACAAACTTCTGGGTTGCACTTGCATTATTCTTTTCACTTTATTTCAATCAACACTGAGTGAAAATGGGTAGGTAGAAAGAGAAATACATTTCAGTTTGAATTAGTGTGGCAGAGGTGATTGGTTATTTTAAGGAGAAAAATACTTTTGATATTGTCAATGTTCATTAATTGTGATTCTGTAATTAATATGTAATGACAGTACCTATGTGAAAGATTTTTATACAGCAAGGCAGAATTTTAAGGAATATAGATTACATATTTAATGAGTGTTAAATAATTATTTCTGGTTGGGAAATGTTATTCTAACTAGAGGAGTGTTCAAGGCAGTTGAAAAAGTGGAGGATAACCACTCCCCCTTTGTATTGCACCCTACTTGATGATCAGCATATCAGTTTTAAACATGCAGTTTATTTAAGCGTAGAAGCCAACAATAAAAGTAGTTGTATGGCTGGTTCTAATGTAAAAACTGCTCTGCAAAATGAATCAGTTTACAATATTTTTTTTTTTTTTAATTTCCTTAACCTATAAAATTCCCTTATTCATTTTATTGCAATATTGGTGTGAACTTCAATCGAAAGTTATGTCCAAGATTCTGAAATTCCAGGGCAGAGGATTATGAGTGAGTTAGGTATTTGAATCAAATTTTTGTTATGATTAAGTTAATAAGGTGGCTTTTAATACAATCTGGGCTGCAGGAAATGATGGAAACTGTTTCAGAATGTTACTACTCTTACCTGACATGCCTTTAGTCTACTACATGGTGTGGACTCAATACTAGATCTGGAGGAGGGAGGGACAAAATAGGGCACTTGCATTTTTTTTTTTAGCTCGACTACTGTCCCGGGTAGCGATAATGGAGCAGTGGCAACAAGGGCCTCAGTACAAAAAGATATTTTGGGTTCCCTGGCCAAATGGGCGACCTTTTTCACGGCACCGCCAACCCCTCCAATAGCTATGCCCCTGTAATGGTGATGACAAATGTGGCACAGACTTTTTTTAAGCTCCATTACTGCCCAAGTGGTGACAATGCATGAGGGTGGCAAAATAATGTTTTAAAGGGCGGCAATCTCGAAAATTTTGTCCCGGCTCAGAGAATTTGTAGATTTGTCACTATGGGGGCTCCTTCTTTCCTTCCTGAATTATCAGCTGGTGATTACTGAACATTATGAAATGAACAGACTAGTGTTGAACAAATAATCCAAACCTCTACAGTAGAAATGGATTACATGTGAGATGCAGATTCACCTGTTCATTGGTTTCTTGCTTGTTGGCTATAATTTTGAATTTACTACATCAAATAATTGTCAATGGGGTCACCAACTGAAATATTGCTGTTAATTACTTGATGAAAAATAAAATTTTACCTGGCTATATTGATTACAAAATAATACTCCCATAAAACATGCATTCCTGGAGCATTACCAAAGCACATAATTTTGTAACATACTGGATAGTGGAAATTACTAATTCTTTCACATGACTCAACTACAGTTTTTGAAACATGTAGCAGTAAATAAATTAAGTAATGTTGCAGAGGGAAAAATACTCCAAAAGCTCTAATAAATCAAAATCTTGTTGCTACTCAGACAAGACTGTTTAAATATACCAAAATGTAACAAGTGGAAGCAAATAAAACTTTTTTATCTATTAAATAGTCATCTCCAGTAGTTATTAACTGTTCCTTGTTCATATAAAAGCAGCAAAAACTAATATTGTGTCTAAAATGTATAAACAACTAAATATTATAATGTTTCATGTACATTTTTCCCTTGTTTTTTCAGAATCTGTATGAATGGCAAATGCCAAAGTTATAAGATAGCACAGAAACAGAAGAAAATGGCCACCACATCCATCTACAGTGGACTGCCGACAGCATTCTTCTTTTTCCTTTGTGCAGTGGTAAGAATAATTCTGAAAGCTATACAATACTTCTTAGTGGGACAAAATCAGATAAGAAGGTAGTCTGAACATTCTCAGTCTCCACGGCAGATAGAGATGATATTTAAAAACTAATAAATCATGAAACTGCATGATAATTAATAACTCTTTTTATTTACATAAAATAAGGACATTAATTATCATTAGAAAACAGAATAATCTTTGTTTGAGAACTTTTCTAACCAGCTGGTATGGTAAATACATGAACGAAAATTCTGATAAATTTTTATCTAGTAACTATTTACATTTTATCAACGGCAGTACTGTAGAAAAACCTGTCAGAATTCTAGCCGCTTTAAAGAAAAAGTCGACTAACAGAGTAAGTTAAGCGGGGCTTCACAATGAGAGCAGTGCCGGCTCTTGAAACATAGCCAGTAGACTTTACTTTGACGTAGTTAGAACCCCAAGAGGTTTTCCTACAAATTTATATCTGATACAATAACCAGTAAAGGAGTGCAAGAAATAAACTGCCATTAACAGAATTCAATGATTGGATGACATGAAATAGTCTAGGTTCAAGGTTTATGCCTTGAGTTAGGCAGAGGGTGTGCATTGTGTTAGGGATTGCCAGAAAGTAGCAAAAATAAGCACAATTGGGGTTCTTTGTATCATGACTGGGAATTTGATTAACAGTGCTCTTTGCCAATATAATATTATGATCACTCACAGCTAAATCACAGTTAATAGATGTGTGACATCTAGAGGAAGCAATACAGTAAGTATTAAGCTAATGAGGGATATTTTGCATGAAATATGTTTTCTTGGTGGTGGGACTGACAGTAACAGTTGAATCAGTCACAAGTTAAGTCTGGTGCAATAGCTATTGTCCAGTTAGAAGTTGGTTAAAGGATGATCTATAAGAGGCAGTGATGGGATGCGGTTAAATGGGCAAGATGGCTTTCAATATGAAGTGTATACAATTGTAATGTGTGAGGCATTTTGCAGATCAAAACTTGAGATACATTAGCCATACGTCAGATTTGGAAGTAATTTTAAAGAATTCATATGGCACTAATAACAATGTTTGAAAGGGAGCTTTTGGTGATAATTATGTGGAATATTTTTAAATAGAAAACCAGCCTTAAGTATGTAGGTTAAATCAAGAGACATGTAATGAAATGTAAATAAGATGTCACTGGAGTATACTTTGTTTTCGCTTAGGGCTCAGTTCATTGGTGTAGAACCAGTTACAAGCATAACAGCATTAACATTTTTCAGGAACTGAAATACACTGTATTTATTAACACATCATGTAATATTTGTATTAATTACATGTATACATCATAACAGAAGTTATTCAGCTATCATCGTAATTATTATTAACTGCAATGGAGCGCATGTCCAGGTGGCAATTTCCTTATATAGCTACTATTTATGAGTGCAAGGACTGTTACACTAAAGCTGGGAAACTGGAGACGGAGGAAGATGATGATCAACTAATGATTCATATATATTTTCACCTTATAATCCATATTGTTCTTTACCTTCTTAGGCATTTTGTCCCAATCCCTCTTGCTTATCTACAAATCGTTACTCTCTTATGTCTGAAATAAGTATCTGACCATACTGCCTTTATGTGGCAGCTCCTTCTAATTTTTTGTTTTGGGACATAGGCCTATGTTTCTTACCCTGTTGTTAATATTTCTTTAAACAGTTCCAAGTTACTTTCTATTGTACTAGTGCCTTCCTACCATATATTGAGCCTATCTGTAAAATAGCTCCTCAGTTCTGATCACAGCCGTCTACTGATCACATATTTCATCCTACATCACTTTGTCACATTTTATTAAGAAAATATCCAGTATTTTGGGTTTTGTACTAGTATTTATATAAAACCTCCTTCCCTGTTAAAGTTTTTGCAAATCTCTGCTCCTTCTATTGTTAATTTCATCCCCCATCCATTATCATCTGTTACATTTAGATCCCCACCTATTGAGACCATTTTATTCCCATCTCTGAATCCCAAAAACAATGCCTTTGGTCTCATCTTCTTCATTAACCAACCCATTTTTTGGTAAGTAGCTGCAACTCATCATTTTCTTTCTACCTCCCATCAAACTTTAATTCTTGTTGATTATATGTGAATATACATAAACTGTAATGGTCATCATTAACCAGTATAATTATTCCTCCACCAGTTCATGCTATGTCTGTATGGTATACTCTGCAACCCTCATTGTCCATAGCTCCATCCATTAACCAAGACTCAACCACTTTAGCTATCTGTGGTTCATGTATCTCCAATAAGTTGCCAAACTCTAAAACTTTGATCAGACTCCTATAGTTTACTAATAAAAGCCTGCTTTTTAGTTTTTGTATCTTCTCATTTTCTCAAAATACTTCCACATACCAAGCCTATTTTAGCACCTTCAACTTTATTTTTAAAACTACACTACTGTTTTCTAACAAATTTGCATTATCATCCTTTTTGCTCTGATTTGATCCTGAATAAAATTTTTGGAGACTTCTTGTAATGCTGACCACTTGTTTACCTGAATAATTAATCAATTTGCTTAGTATTTTTGGAGGATTATGATGCAAAACTTGTTTAAATTTACTTTTGTTATTATTGGCATTCTACATTATGACTTTAATCTGTATGAAGTACATCTGCGACACAAATTATATCAGGGATTATGTCATGGGTGACAGTGTTTCTCCTTAATCTTTCTGGTATTTCTTAAATTAATCAAACCTTTCCCTTCAGGTTCAGGTGATTACTATTAATACCACACCTCCCAATTCCACTGAGACATTATACATATGAGATTGTTAACAGTATGTTAAAATGCCTCGCAGCTGTGTTTATCCTTGGCTGGTCAAGGCACTGGAACACCTCCAGAAAACAAATGCGTTGGGCTTAGTACAGAGAAAGGAGCAGACATACCAAAAATAATAGCAGGCACGAGAGCATAGGTTCATACAAAAAATCATAGGGAAATAAACATATTGTAATTTTTAGTGCAATCATTTGACTCTTACCACTGTATGTTCTTTTGCCAATAAAAACTTAACAGCAAAAAATTCCATATTTTGAATATCTCCCTTTTTTCATTAACCTATGTCATCATTTTATCTCTGGAACTTTATCATCTTTTA
Organism: Vandiemenella viatica; assembly: GCA_031002005.1. Classification (NCBI taxonomy): domain Eukaryota; kingdom Metazoa; phylum Arthropoda; class Insecta; order Orthoptera; family Morabidae; genus Vandiemenella; species Vandiemenella viatica. The sequence goes on along the minus strand of CM061919.1, from coordinate 47,964,777 downwards.
ATTGAATGTGAGGTAGTATTATATTGAATGTTTGTTGTTTATAATTATATTTATTATCTCATTTAAGATTGCTGCAGAATGTCGCACACGAGCAGAGAACAAGCAGCAGCTGCAGACGCGGGAGACGAACATGATCAACTTTGTGCGCCTGCTCATAATGAGGCTGATATATGGCATTGCCAGTGCAATGGGTTTTAGTGAACAGTTGTCAGAATTTATGGGAGGAGTTTTTGTGCCACCTGGTGTTGATGATGATTATGGTGATTATGATTACTTTGACTGATAACTCGTCAATTAAAAAGACAGTTCATCATGAATATTTATACCATTCAGTGAGAAAAAGAAAACCACTTTGGTGGAAAAATCAAGACACTGGCTACCACTGCCGCAATTACTTAATCTGGTCAGATGATATCATTTATCACTTACAGATAGTTACCAATGTATTAAATTAATTAAAGACACAAATGTTTGAGAGTAAATGGAACCATTTTTACGTACTGTATTTAAAATGTGTATGTATGGATATTGTACAAGCATAGAGGGGAATAAACAATCACTTACTAAAGCTTAAGGCAAAAGAACTGCATTGCAGAATATAACAAGTATGAATATATAAATAGTCATATGAGGGAGTAATTGAAACATGTGACTTAATGGAGGCACAGTATTCACAATTTTCAACAGTAACTGTCACCACGTATGTCCACATTGGTTTATTGCAGAGGCGGATCCAGGGGGAGGGGCTTGGGGGCTCAAGTCCCCCCCCCCCAAAAAAGTATCTAGGTTCACCTCTGACAATGTAATTTTGGAGACTTTTTTTTATCACTGTTTCCCATTTCATTGTTGTAATAATTATGATAATAGCTACAGTGTAAATGCTGTTAGGCAACTAAAATAAGAAAGGATTGGGAAAATAAACATTACTTGCCACAGATGAAGCAGGAGGATCATGACAAACACAACACACTTTACAATATTTTGGAGTAAACCTTGTAGCTGAGATATATGACAAGGAGATCAGGTGCTTCACACCCAGGAACTCACATTCTACACCCCAACAGCTGCTCACAGTTCTAAATTTATCACCAAGGTCTCTCTTAGTCTCGAGACCATAAGCTAGATTCTTTGCTGTGGGCATAACTTTCCACATTCCTTTCCTGATATCTACATCCTTCTACCCAAAATGTAATTCCGCAGGCAACCCATTCCTGATAACATCTCAAATACTCATCTTATTGTACTAGCTTATTACATCAATCTTTCACATGTAATAGTCCTTGCTGTAAAACTTGGAGCATGTATGTGGTCAACATTACCGACTCCTATCTTAGCACAGGAAAATCCTTTCCTATTTCTGGCCATGCCACTTGGCACCTCATTAACAAAATTACCTGCTTTCTTTGCACAGTTTCTTAAATATGGCTCACCACTAACCATCAGTCAGGACATATGGTCACAGACGATCAGTTTACACTGCCAATCTAAACCATCCAGTGGCAGCCCATGCCAGTGCATATAGCTCTAATAAACTCAACAACCATTTTACAGTGAGAGCTACTTCGGCCTTTCTATGGCATTTTTACTGTCACTATTATCATATATACTGTTGCAAGGAAACAGTAGGTGCAGTATAGCAAAAGAATTGGAAATTACGATAGGGAGATAAACCACCGGACAGAGGTTATACATGAAACATTGTAAGCAGCGGGTCTTTATTCCTTCTTCAGCAGTACATCATAGTGCAGGGTGGTACTATAACCTCTGTCTGTGTTGTAGAAGGGCTAAAGACTCAATATTTGGAATGTTTTGCATTTTAGTGTCCATTTTGTGTGAGCACATCACCTTGCCATCATCTGACTTAAGCATCAGCCTATTACTCTATTTGAATCTGAAATTTTTTCTATACATATTATGTACTTATTTATAATTTTTTCCTGATCCAAATTATTATTTTTTTTATTACTTTGTATGGCAATTCCAGAAGTGTTTTTTAAAATGTAAAACTTTTTTCTATATTTCACTCCATTCTTTAATAACAACGATAAAGCAATTTAAATAATAATTTCATATCATATATTTTCTAATTTTTGTTAATTGTTTTAAAAATATTGATACCAATTAAACATTCAGATTTTTTTTGTACTGTTACAATATTTAAACTATAGGCTATATTAATGAGTGTGTGGTGTGTGATGTGTTTTGATTTAATGAGGACATATCACTCGTCCTGATAAATTTTAATTAGTATCTAATAGTAACAGCTTCCTCTCAACTAAATTCCTTGATACTTAGATTTTAATGCAATTGCCTACAAGAATGGCCATAATTTTCAATTGTTACTATTGTCATCCCTCTTTTATGTATGCATGCTGTGTTTATTATTTGGTGTAATAAATAAATGGAGTTATATATATGAATATTTTTGTTGTTGTTGTTGTAAATTCATTTAGAGAATACAAAGAATTTTTTTAAGCAAAACAATGCTTATATCAAACTGTATTATTTATACTGTTACCTTTTGCACAATTTTTATAAAGTAACAATTTTGTCTGACAAGTTTTAACTTTAAACCATTTCAGTGTTTCACGTAATTTGTTTATCAATTACACTAGTAATTAATTCCAGATCTTGATTCAGTTAACTACAAAAGAAAATTTTCCACTCCCTTAAGCCTTGTGGTCATCTCTTCCCTTCCATGCACTACTCCTAATTCTTCTACCAAGATCATCACAAGCCTCATCACCAATATACTCTTTGTATCCTCCCAGCACTCTTCATCCTACTCTAGTGAATGCTAATCCATTTTCTTAATCATACCTGCTACTGACAGTATTCAGTGGTAATTTCCACAAAAATATCTAGCTACCCTTCTACGTACCCCCTCCAACAATTGTTAGCTCACTGTATTTAAGCAATGAAAATTTTGGAACCCAAATCTTTCACTTCTCAGGTACATACATTCCCTCATCACTGTTTCCAATAACTAAGGAATTTTGAAAATTCTACCTTCAATCTTCCCAATGGTTACTGTTAAAAGAGTTTAGTGTAAAAGGTTATGACAAGATATTTACACTAATGCCCCGGCTACATGATCCGTCTTGCATGTGCAGGTAAAACTGTACAGTCAAATCTTTAGCAAGTCAATGAATGCACAAGCCGCTATTTTGAGTTTGGATGCACTACTGTGATGTCGTCTACATGTTCCGTCTTGCATGCGCAAACTAGTTTGTGCAGGTAAGAGCACATGCAAGATGGAGCATGTAGCCAGGACATAGGATTCCTCAGTCAGCAGTTCTTCCTCCAACCTATAATCACAAATTATGTTCCTATCTGTGCACCTAAAAAGCTGACTCTTCTTAGCATTTATCTTCATTCCATGCTAATCTACCCAAATATCCTGTTAAAGGTGCCCTGCAGCTGTTCAGTCTTCTCACATTTTAATCCTACCACCCAACCAACTTTAAGCAAAGACTTGAGTGTAAGGTATATCCAATCAGATTTGTGAATGGTACAACATTTCCTAACTAAACAGTCACAATATGTTCTTGTCAAAGCTTCTGCTAACCTAGGTGTTACATCAGATTTTCCCAAGGAAGTGTACTAGGACATCTTTTCTTAATTTTTACAAACAATTTTGAAGAAAACATTAATAGCAGTTTGAGATTGTTTGCTGCTTACGAACTAACCTCTAGAGAAGTAAGGAATTCAAACCAATCTGGACATTATTTCAACTTGGTGCAATCAATGGCAACTTACAATACAGCTGTGGCCAAATCTATTGGTGGGTTGTCTCAAATGCACCATTGTCAAACCTCACACTCGACAGTTGTATTCACCTCTTTATTTGTAGTAATAGTTTTTTCTGTGTTTTAAATAATTTATAGGCACTATTTTGCGATAAAATATTGATGTATGTCATTTTTTAATTAAGTTATACAAGTGCAGATGCATTTCATATATTTAAAGGTTTCAAAAGAACTGTTATTTAATTACCATTCATTTCACCTAAAAAATTTGATTCTAGCAGCCACTATGTTGTTTCAGTCAAGCAAAAATCGAGTACCATCATTCTGACACCTGTATTTACATCCTATATTGTTCGATATACGCTTTACAGATAGTGCAAATCCTGAAAAATTTATTAAAACTTCACACAAGCTGCAGTGCAAATAGCCTGTACATTCCCTAAAAACACACTTCTTGTTTTTTGTGGCAACAAATCAATATAGTTTTTGATTTCATCACCATCACATACGTTCATATTTTTCAAGTCTTTCCTCACCAACGTACATGTTGAAGACAAAATTTCAGCATCATTGTCCACAAGAAGTTTGAAATATTTATACACATTGTGAATTATAGATTTACTTCGTGGGGAAACTCTTTTGTTTCCTTCAGCAACAGTGGTTCTGCTGTCAATGACAGTCCTCATGTTGGAGTCTTGGAACACCTGGAGTAGGGGAATAAGTCTCTTCCTGAGTATCCAACTTTTCGTAGCACGATAGTCTTGCTAAATTAGCCTAGTTATAAATTACTGCACTTCTTGTTTGGTAAAATTATCACCCTAAATTACTATACTATAATTAATAAATAACTAAAATGAATTATTTAATATTGCATGTAAAAACTGCTCATCACTAAAAATCCTCTATTGAGCACACTCACCCAAACACTGACACACTTTCTAATTCCCATTCACAGGTTCACTTATTTTTTGTGTGTTGAAAGTGAGGTAGAAAGTTTGGGGTTGGGTAGTGATCGTTGTCGCTCATACTAGGCAACACAGTATGCTCAGCACTGCAATTTTCAAGTGATAGAAAGAGAGCGCAGTGCGAGGCTGTTCCCAAGTGTGGCAACAGCGCGTACGCACACACGCCAATTCGTTTGGGCATGGCTACAGATTACAAAAAATGTAAAGCAATGTGCTCAACAAACAAAAGGAATCCATTTGTTCAAGAGTAAAAAGTAAATACTTCAGTAATTGATACAATGTATGTTGTGCTATTTGAGGGGGAGGGAAAGTGTTAAATTAAATTAGATATTAAATTCAATTCAAAAGAAGAATTCAGAAGTTTCAGACCATTTAAAGAAAAGGATTTAAGAAGAGGAACATTTCTTAGGGATTGTTATAAAGTTTGAAGGAGTAAAGGAAAAAACTGAAGAAATGTAGTGACATAATATTCTAAAACAATGGATTTTGAGATTCAAAGAATTTAAACCTCTAGAATGAGTTGTCCGCAATTTGTATTAAATGAGAAGGAAGTTAGACATTGTGTGGTAATTCCAGAATAACATTTGGAGGGAGAAAAAAGTTTTTTGTTTTGTTTTTGACGTTGTCAGTCTTTCGACTAGTTTGAAGCAATCCTGCAACCATTCCTATCTTGTGCTAACCTCTTCATCTCAACATACCCCTTACAACCCACATCCTAATTACCTGCTCATATATTCTGATCTCTGTCTTCCTCTACAGTTCTTAGCTTCGACTGTTCCCTCCACCGGCAAATTAACCAATCCAGCGTGTCGCAAAATATTACCTACCAGCCTGTCTCTTCTTTCTGTAAGCTTCTTCCACAAACTGCTTTCCTCACCCATCATTTCCAAAACTCGTTCATTTCATACTTTACCTGTTCTCTTAATTTTGAGCATTCTTCTGTAGTACCACATTACAAATGCTTCAATTTTCTTTCTTTCTGGTATTCCTAAACTCCATTCTTCGCTACCATATAGTGTTGCACTCCACACAAAGCGTTTCAAATGTTATTTCTAAGTCCTATATTAATATTTGAAACTAAAACATTTCTCTTTTTCATGAAGCCTCTTTTTGCTAGTGCTATTCTGCTTTTAACATTATTCCTGCTTCGGCTATCAGTTGTAATTTTACTTCCCAAATAGCAGGATTCACTTACTTCTTCTATCAATCAGATATTATTTTTGTATTTCATCCACTAACACTGGTATCATTTCTGCTACATTTCATCACTTTTGTCTTGCTTTCATTTGTATTCAGTCCAAAATATTCCATCAGTATTTTTTTCATGCCATTCAGTAACTTCTCAATATCCTCAGCCTGTTCTGCTAACAAGACAGTGGTCATCAGCAAATCGTAGCATACTGATTTTTTTTTTCTTTGAACACTTATGCCACATGAAAATTTTTCTTTTACATCCTTTATTGCTTCTTCTACAAGTTAATATTAATGGGGATAGACTACAACCTTGTCTCACACCCTTTTTGGCTGATGTATGTCTATCATGATTATCCAATTTATTATAGCCATTTGATTCTTATATAGTTTATAAAGTATTATTCTATCTAGATATTTCAGACCCGGCTTATTTAAAATTTTAAACATCTTGTTCCACTTAACATTATCAAAAGCTTTTCTAAATCAACAAATACCTTGAAAGTATCTATGTTTTTCTTGATCTACCCTTCCAGTATTAATCTTAAAGCAAGAATCGCTTTCCTTATGCTGAAGTTTTTCCTATACCCAAACTGATCTGCACCTACTATCTTTTCTACTACCCTTTCCATTCTTCTGTATATTATTCTGGTCAGTAATTTTGAAGCGTGTGATGTTAGACTAATGGTGTGATAATTCTCACATTTGTCGGCTTGTGTTTTCTTTGGAAGTGTGAAGATGATACTTTTAAATCGCCTTCCTTTTCCATTACGCTTCTGTTCAAGTCATCCCGATCACAGTTTCTCAATGTATTCCTTCCATCGGTTAGCTCTATCATCTGGGCTTAAAACAGGCTTCCCATCATCAGCTATAATGTTTATACCTCTTTTCTTCATTTCTCCAAACTTTTGTTTCATCTACCTATATGCAACAGCTATGACCATTTACTTTTCTACTTCTTCACACTATTCTCGTAGCCATTTTTTTTGGGGGGGGGAGGGGGGGAATTTTCTGTTTATTTGATTTCTAAATTGCCTGTATTGTGCTCTTCCCACTTCATCCTAAGCATTTTTGTGCCTTCTCCTCTGATCCATTAGCTCCAAAATTTCTTATGTGATCCAAGGTTTTTGGGTGGCTTGTTCCCTACAGCCTAATGTTTCTTTACCGGCTTCCATTATTTCTCTCTTCAATGTATTCCATTCGTCCTCAGTTGAGCTCCTTTCAGCGTTACTTCTTAGACACAAATCTAATATTTCTGCAAATAAAAAGTAATATATTCAGTTATTTTAAAATATTAAAATGAGTGAGCTAAATAATAGTCTTGGGGGAAAAGCTGTAATAATTGTGGGAACTGACAAATGAAAAGTGATGATATTAATAAGACGGCAATTTCTTGTGAATTTGGGGAAGTTATAAGCCTTTTTGGAGAAAGTTGAGAAAATGGAATATTTACGCGGATGTAAAAAAATGGCTTCAGGAAAGCATGATGATAAATGGTTTTGCAGGTAATTTTGATAAAGAAAGGCCAGTTAAGATCACAAGAGGTTAGGGAGCATCCAAAAACTACGTGGTTCAGTCTAGGGGGAGGGGGGGGGGAATGTTGGATGGAAAGCTACACTGCGTTACGTTGGGGGGAGGGGGATTCTGAACTAAATCAAGTAGCTTTCCATTCATATATTTATTTCCCTCATTTAATTATCTTCGTATGTTATTTTGCAATATTCTGACACGAGAAAACAGTAAAAAATGTCTTCTGGAATCAAAAGAGGAGAAAGCTACATGCTATATGTGTGTGTGGGGACGGGAGGGGAGGGGGGGTTAGAGGCAAAAGCCACGTCGGGCGGGCTACGTGGGGAGGGGGGATCCACAGCAGGCCAGAATGGAGCTACGTGGTTTACGGAAGCTCCCTTATGAAAAGAGCAATATGATCCGTTTCATAAAACCAGTTGTTGGAGGATAGTCAAACAGTATGCTACTTAAACTGTATACGTGAAGTACACATTGGGTCAGCATCACAATGTTGAAATGACCACCATACATTATTCTTATGTGAAGAACTTTAATCTATGTTAATGTAAACTTTGTTCTCATCAATCTGTTATTTCAAGTGATGAAATGTGGTACCATTGTTTGAGCTTCTAACTAGAGCATGCAATCTGAGGATGTAACAATGAATGACATTGTTGTGAGAATAATTTTAATTAATTGATGAAATTTTTGATGGTTTATAAACCCTTGGCCATCACCAGCAATGTAAGCCTGGACAAAACCCATGCCAGGAAAGCACTTTCAAATAACCCAAACCAGAACATCCTTCCATCAGAAAAAGGCTTAACCACATTTCTGTGAATAAACTTACTCACGTTGGGGGCAAGGCATATGGCAAGGGGAAAGAATGTGTACACATCATTTTCAGACACATAAATGAGCCAAAATGAACCAAGAGGAAAGGAAGGGATTTCAATGATGGTGCAGAGAGAAATCTGACAATGATAATTGTGGGAAAGTATAATATCTGCGTAAAATAAAATAAATAATTTTCCCCCTAACATATTTTTTATCTACTAAAAAAAAAAAATCATATGTACAAGGTTGTTCAATGTGTTTTGTCATTTCGTAAGACATAACGCTCTTAGGTTTGTCATTTTTTTTCTAAAGTTGGTACTACTTGTTTTTTTACTTATAAGTGCACCTCGTCGATGGCTAAGGTCATTAGAAGAGGCAGGATGGAGCTGGAGACAAGGAACAGGAAGGGATTTGGCCATGGCCTTTTTGAAGGAAGCATTGCAGCATTTGTCTGGAGGGATTTGGGAAAACCATGGAAAACCCAAATCTGGATGCCCAGATAGGGATTCACACCTGCGTCCTCCCGAATGTGAGGCCAAAAATCGAGGAATACGCAGGCAAATATGACCTTAAAAATGGGTAAAGATGATCTAAAAGAGACAAAATATGACCAAACATTAAATTTATCATACATTAAAACAGGCTCAATTGCACATCATTTATTTTATGTAGTAGTGTCGCTTTCATGTAGACAGCATAATCTGGTTCCGTGCGCTCACTGTACCTTAGGGAAATTAATTTTTTTCTAAAATTTTCTTGTTCCTGTAAAAGAATACTGGAATTTTACTTTTAAAAATGGGAATTTATTATAAATTTGTTGCATATTAGTGTACATACCATTTTTTTATTCTTGTTTGATGCCAGCATTGCATTCAGATTCTCAAAGAGGAGTTTTCTCCAGTTGTTACATAAAACTCTATTAATATTATAAGAAGCTTCGTTCAACATCACAAGATGTCATGGGAGCGTACTTAAACAGAGTCAGGTCACTGCAATTTAATTGTGGGTTGTCTTCAGTCAAAACAGATTCACCACCAAGCAAAATTTCACTAATTTTACAAATTGTTTTATATGCTGTATTCCCACGCAACATTTTATCAAGTTTGTTTTCCAGCAAGCTAGCCACATTACCCTCTGCTTGCTCTATCTCAGTTTCCACACTTTCATGCAGTTCTAGACCAATTTCTTCAAAATTCAGCTGTGATGTCTGAAAAACTTGACTTTATGTACGCCAAATTTCTGACCAGATTGCTGGAAAGGAGTTCTTGGACAATTTTTATGGAAGATGCTTCATTGTTATCATAATTAGAAACTATTTTCATAATATTCACTATAATAGCTAACTGCATCGAGCCATGTGCCCCACTGAGTAACTACTGGTTGGGGTGGAAGGGGGGACAGAAGGTGCCTCTCCTTTAAATCTTGCCACTCTCATTGGAGCTTGGACAAAAATCTTTTTTTTAACCTATCAACATCAGTGAAATTTAGTCTTACTTCCTCGGCAACCCTATGTAATCCATGAGCGAGACAAGTTAAATGCACTATCGAAGGATACAACATCTTAAAATCTTTTCCAACATTTACCAAGTACGGTGCAGCGTCAGTCACAAATAGTAAGACATGTTCTCGCTTCACTTCAGCGTTCCATAACAGTTTCATAGCGTTGTTGAAATGGACTGTAATTGTTGATTGGTTAACTGATTCAAGAACTTCACAGTCCACACAAAATACATCACCAATTCTGTCAGCATGTAGGGTTCCAAGGATAACATTTGCAACTTATCTCCCAAAAGCATCACTACTTTCATCCATTGATACCCAGATCTTACTGATGCCTCTATCTTAGTTCTGCTTGTCTGCAATACATTTTCATAATGAGACGGCAAATAGTTCTTCCCCAATGTTGATTCGGTTGGAATCATCTGTATTGTGTATTTCTCCAAGAAAGATTCACTTTATTAAATGGAATGTTGGCTGATGATATCATTTCACAGAGTTGTTTTGAAAAAAAAAATATGATTTGGAAGATGACAAACCTGTGGATGTATCCAAAAAAAGTCGCTTACTTGTGAATTCTGATCAATTCAGTGACAATAAGTTTTGTTTCTTTCTCCAATGTATAACAGGAGATCATTTCTGTGAATATGTAAATTTCTTCTCATCTATAACTTCTATTAAAAAATTACCAAATTTTTCCTCAAATTATGACCATAAATATTATTGTAATATGACCAGAATTAGAAAAATGGCCTGAATATTCATTTATATGCTGTATAAAATACATTTAAATACAACCAGAAATGTTGAATCGGTGTTTAATACAGCATTTCAGCTCAAAACGAAGCCAGGAAAAAATATTACTTTTCCTAAAGATCCGAACCCTATTTATAACTGTTCAAAGTTGACATGTCACAGTATATTCATAAAATTGACAAAATCGAATATCCTGCAATAGTAAAATTATTATTTTTGAAAAGTGTACCACCAAAACAAAATTCATGAATGACTGTTAAAAGTGTATAAGAAACCTTCACCTTCAATTAGGAAAGCAGAAAGATGGGTTGTTGAGTTTAAACATGGTCGTACGAGTCTTGAACCTGATCCATGTGAAGGAAGTCTGAAAAGTGCATCAACACCAGAAATCATAGCATAAATACAGGATATGGTTTTGGAAGATCGTTGTTTAACAGAAAGAGATCTAGTAGAAGCTCTAGGCATACCATTAGTCAATGTGAGTAATATTTTTGCTGAAGTTTTGGGTTTCAAAAATCTGTGTGTAAAATGGGTGTTACATTCGCTAATAATAGAACAAAAAAACATTCGAATGAGACATTCTCAGCAACATTTGGGGCATTTTAGAAAGGATAAAAAGAATTTTATCCATTTTTTTCATCACTATGGATGAGACTTGGGTCTACCACCATGACCCTGAATCAAAATAAGAGGTTAAAGAGTGGTGTGAACCCGGTACATCAGCTTCATAGTGATTAGGGTCCAGAAATTGGCCAAGAAGGTGTTAACATAAGGTTTTTGGGATGCAAAAGGAATTTTGTTCAAGGGTTACCTCCAGACTGGCAAAACAATAAACTCAAATTATTATAGTAACCATTTGGACCAGCTGGATGTAAAAATTTGTGAGAAAAGACCAGGTATACAGAAGAAAAAATAATTTTTCATCAAGACAACACATACTGCTCAAAAAACCATTGTGAAAATCAGTGAATTAAAAGTACCAATTATTGCCACATCCACCCTATTTGCCAGATTTGGCTACCTCTGACTTCTGGCTTGGAAAACGATTTTCCTCAAACAAAGAGGTAATAGCAGCCGTGGAAGCCTACTTCGACACTGTTCCGGATTCTCACTTCAGGGATGGAGTCCATAAATTAGAAGATAACCGGAACAAGTGTATTGAAGTTCTGGGACATTATATTTAATAATGAAATGTATTTCAAACAATAAAATCAAGTTTTTCTTATCAAACTACAAAACTTATTGACGAACCTTGTATGTTGGTTGAGACAGGTTCACTGGTAGGGTCTTGGCATAAGTTGAGGACAAGGAGATATCTACAGTCTAGGATGTGTTTTCAGGCCAGTTCCAATCTCTGTGTAGATGGTAGTGGTACTGGAAAATCTCTTCTTGAAGTTGGAGTCACGTGAACTGGCAAGCCTGCCTGTGGATAATATGAGGTCTGTCCCAAAAGTATCCGACCTTCCATCATATCTTTGCTCCTGACAATTTTAGCACCATATGCCGGGTATGAGTGTCAACAGTAAAGCTTGATGCCGCAGTTGTCACCGGAACACCTTAGTTCACGTGCAGCGTGCGTTTGCTTACAAAGTGTTGTAAATTTTTGTTGCATTTTGCTATCATAAAATGATGGAAAGTTCGGAGCAACGAATTTGCATTAAACTTGACTTTAAACTTGAAAAGAGTTGTGCGGAGACCATCAAAATAATGAAGATGACATTTGGGGATGAGCGTATCAGCAAAATACAAAAGAAGAGTGGAATAAGTGATTCAAAGATGGCTGCACATCTATTGATAATAACCCCTGCTGTGGGCGGCATTCAAAAATAAAAATCAATTGAATGCGACTTGCGATCAACGAAGATCGTTGACTGATTGTGTGAGAACTAGAATGTGTACCTGGAATACCAGAAAGTAGTGTTTGGAAGATTTTAACTGAAAATTTGCAAATGGTTTGCGTGTGAGCAAAATTCATTCTGAATTTGCTAACGGTGGCGCAGAAAAACCTTCGCCTTGAAATCGCTCAGGACACTTTGGAAATGGTCAGTAATGATGAAAATCTGCTTAAAAAGATTACAATTGGTGATGGATCATGGGTTTGTGGTTATAATCCCAGAAAAAATGACGCTCTTCACAGTGGAAGCCTGTCGTCAGAACTACGACTGAAAAAAGTGTGCCAAGGTCAGGGCATTGTCAAGCCATTGCTGATCATTTTTTTAAAATTATTATTATGGGTGTGTTGTGCACCATGAATATGTTCCTAAAGGTCAGACGATCAACAAAGAATATTATCATGAAGTTATGAACAGATTGCATGATACAATTATAAGAAAACTGCATCAGCTTTGGTCATGGCTTCTTCATCAAGATAATGTGCCAGTGCATGCATGGAACCTCAAGCAGCAATATTTGACAAAGCACAAAGCCACACAGCTCTGTCAGCCTCTGTAAGGTCCTGATGTAGCTCCCTGTGACTTTTGGCTGTTCCCAAGATTAAAAATAACAGGCAAAGGACACCAATTCAATGACAAAGAAAACACTTGAAACTAACAAGACAAACATTCAGTTTGAGGTCTGCTTCCAAAAGTGGAAATGCCATTGGAAACATATTCTTCAATCAAATGGGGACTACTTCGAAGGATGCCACCAGCCAAATTACGCAGAATAATGCCAGTGGGGAAATATGAAGGAAGGTCAGATACTTTTGGGGCAGGCCTTGTATGTATTAGCAGTGTAAATGTTTTGCCTATGGCCGTCCTTCCTGACTGACAGACAGACGAGTGGTGAGACAGATGTAAGAAGCAGAGCAGTGAAACAGCAAGTAAATTGGTAAATAAGGATAATGGTAGAGCTGCTGGCATGTCCAACAAAAGGACAAGATTCTCCTGTGACAGGATAGGAATACCATGTGGTTGCTGGATGCATGATCTATTGCATGGGAAAGACCCATATGGAATTATAGGAGTGTCAGAAGGTGAGTTCTTGTGAATCAAGATGTTTTTCTGATTCTCAGGTCTGCTGAAGCATGTGCAAGGGGAACGGGTAGGATTTTGGAAGGAATGTAAAAATTCATGTTCATGGTGAAGGATCTCAGGCCACAAGAGAACTGGGTATGAACATTGGGTTGCAATCTGCTTTAGGAGGTGCAAAACAGGAATTGTAGATGACAGCTAAAGAGATTTGCTTTTGCACATGATCTGGGGAGTAGTAGCTGGAAATGAGGGCTTTTGATGGATTTTTTTTAATACCTGATTTTTGATCAGAAGAGAAATATATGCTATGGACTGCAAGGTATATGGAAGGGAAAGTATGGTGTGGAAAGGGTTGAAGGGTAGGTGCTCTTGTCAATTAGTTGCATTGATGTGGACTGAGGTTTAGAAGGCATCTTGTCTACACCAAGAAATGTGATGTGTGGGAATACAATCATGTAAAGTTAATGGAGTGGTCACTGTAAAGAAAATTGGGAAAATCTTAAAGGCAGTCTTACCTGTGGTTCCAGATTTCTTTCTTTTAGCTGGGAGCATTAGTGCAATTGTAAGGATTAAGATCTGTTAGAAAAATTATTTTAGCTATTCTATGTGGAAATTCTTCCTGTATCAGATTGTAAGGACAAGGGGCTGAGTATCAAGCATAAGCACCTTAACCGAATCTTACTTGTTAAAATGTTCTCTGAATTTGCTTTAATAATTTTTAAATGACCATGTAAATCCCTGGATATTCAACTGTAAAGCTTAAAGCCACAAAGCTTATTTGAACCAAAAGGTTACTGTTCACTATGAAAGTACATAAAAATCCACTTGAAGAAAAATTTGGAGTTTCTTTCAAAGTTACATTTTGAAAATTTGTATTTACGGTTGAGTAGGCGATCGAACTAAATGTTTCTAAAAAAAATTGCAGACTATGAAGAGGAAGAATTTCACCGGCCTAACCCCATTTGAAAATTTTAAAAGTTCATAGTCATTACTAAACAGAGTCACACGTAAACTAAAGTCAACATGGAGGTGCATCGACCATGATGTCTTTCAAAGTTCAGTCCAACCAGAAATTATCTCAACTGACCAGCAAGCACTCGACTACACGACGACACACACTAGCGCAGGTCCACTATGTACAACGTTCCTGGATTAAAGACACTGACATCGTTCCCACGTCACCCTTTATACCCTCTGCCGGATGATAGATGTGTACGGACGCTTACCAAAAATAGTGTAAAAAGGTGTGATTATAGAATGTATTCAGAATTTACCTGTGTAAAGCCTGGTCTTCAAGGTTTATAAAAAGTGTTTAGCGAAAATTCTCAAATGATTAGCTTCGTTGTAAATGATTTTACTTTGAGTTCGCAATGGTAAAAAGTTTCCGAAATTTAATTAGTGAATACCCTGTAAGTGTGTTAATTCTGGCAATTTTTAGTCGACCCTGCTGAATTACAAATTATCATGTTAAAATTAGTGTCATTGTGTTCTACGTTAATTCCTGATTCCAATGGTGTAATTTTTATTATAATCGGTGGTGTAGTAGCAAATTTATTAATCTGACAAAAATCGGGTTTAAAACTGTTTAGCAGACACTTTGTTTCTAGTTCATAATTATTAAAGTGCTACTTATATCGAAAAAGTGTTATTAGTTGAATTTTTCTCTTATTTAGTTGCGTGTTTTTAAAGTTGTTTTGTTTACATAGGTGGTCTGGTTTGATTACAGTTTAATTTCGAAAATTATTAAGTGTGATTTACGACG
The DNA here is from genome assembly GCA_031002005.1 of Vandiemenella viatica. Classification (NCBI taxonomy): domain Eukaryota; kingdom Metazoa; phylum Arthropoda; class Insecta; order Orthoptera; family Morabidae; genus Vandiemenella; species Vandiemenella viatica. Next base: position 47,949,539 of record CM061919.1, on the reverse strand, counting down.
AAATAACTTTAAAATTGGTTTAATATTTGTACTGCTGTATAGAATGTTCTGAAATTTTAATATGTTATACTAGATTTTTAGTTCTTGCCGGAAATTTACTTTTTAGTTCGGGAAATTACTGAAAACATATGATTAAAAATGTTGAAAGTGAAAGTGTGTTTAACGAAATGTTCAAAATTTTATTCACTCTATTTACACAGCCTGAAATTACAGAATTTACTGAATTTAACTTTCTTTTGGATTATTATTATTATAAAGTTACTTTATTGCATTGAAAAGTGTTAAGAATTAGTGAAATTATCACGTAACAAAGATCGACTATTTACAACTTGGATAATATAGGGTTACCCCATTTCAGGTTAGTTTAAAGGTTCTTTACTATTATAAAATGTTTATTTAGAGCTTATATTGTGTGTTGAGTGGCTTTACTGTTTCTAAATCATCTTATTTATTGAGTTAGCTTGCAGTATCGGCTTCTGCATGAAACTGGTTTATCATGTCCTGTAGTAGCAAACTCAAAAATTTAATGTTTACTGGGAAGCTTACTCCCTCCCTTATGCTCTGTAGCTATGAAAATTAGAATTTACCCAAATTCTAAGGTGCTTACAAGATAACACATGGTTTTCATCTTCACCACTGTCTACATCATTTGGACAAATAAAATAATTGTTTAAAAAAACATAAAAACCGCCTTAAATAAATAATAAAAAAAAACACTAAAAATTTTGAAATAACTTTATACGTTGCTTAGGAAAAAGTAAATCTAAATGGACAATATTTTACATTACTGTCATTGAAATTTTTACATTCATTAGTTATTTATGGAGTTGGTGCCAGCTGTCACATCGCAAAGATCGAATTACTGGTGTTAAAGGCGAAACGGGGAGTACGAACAAAAATTCCCAATATTTTACAGATAGTGTTATTGCGTGTGACAGCTTAGGGAAACAGATTAATAGTATTTTAATCTGTGGCTCGGCCTTATTGGTCATCCAGGCATATCTCTGGTGCTACAGTGTCAGTTGGTAAGTTGCATCATGCAGTAAACGATTTACAGTTAGTATAATATCAGCGTATCATCCGTATGTTTCAGTTTTGTTGAAACATGTTTCTAGTATTAATTGTAGGTAAGCAGTAACGTGATTTTTTTATGTATTATTGTTATTCCTTATTGTGTTTATCTTTTTGTTTCTTGCTTCCGCTGGCACCGTCTCCAAAAATAACTAATTAATGTAAAAATTTCAATGACAGTAATGTAAAATATTGTCCATTTAGATTTACTTTTTCCTAAGCAACGTATAAAGTTATTTTAAAATTTTTAGCTGTTTTTTTTTTTTGAAGGCGGTTTTTATGTTTTTTTTAAACAATTATTTTATTTTTAAATTTTTAGTGGTAGAGGTTTTTTTTGTATTTTAAATATGCCGCAGCAGTCCCATTTTGCGAACTTCCTGGTAGCTCAGGAAGTAAAGCGCTTGCTTTCAAAGAAGAATTCTATCTTTATATACCACAACAACTTCCAGAACGGGGTGAATTGGGTGTTGTGTTAAGGAATGTCAGTTTACATTTTGGTCCAGGCTATGTTTCGATCTTATCATAACATCTGTTAAAGCTGTTGGTTGACAACCGAAACATGTAACATCTGGGCATTAATACATACCATATGCAGAAATCTCTGGAATATATCTGTTTGGTCCGGCATTACACAGAAAATATAGAATTTTAATTAGTTTTCACCACGTGAAAGCTTGGGATCCAAGTTGAAATCTGAAGTACATGTTGAGATATTATGACAAATTTATTTTATAAATGTTATGCCATGATTCAAAAATTGATTTTGACAGGATTTAAAACTGTGGATTTTTGTAAAGAACATTGGAAATTAAAAAGGGTGAGGGTAAAGGGGAGGAGGGATTGGGCTTTTGTATACCAAATGTAACTGCCTTTTCTGATTGATTTGAAGTATAAGTGTGTAAATTTCTATTGACATCAGATGAAAACTGTAGGTATAAATAAAAAACAATTAAGGGGTGTGGAGATGAAGAGTAGTTTGGTTTTTGTAAAGCTAGTGTGGGCAGTATATTTCTCTTTGTTTTAAAGTATATATGTGCAAATTTCCATCGAAACCAGACAAAAACTGTAGCTTTGTGTAAAAAAAACATTTGCAAAAATTAAATGGGCTAAGGGAGTGATTGGTAGGGTTTTGTAAACAGAATGTAGACACTATGTTTCTCTTTGTTTTTAAGTATACCTACATGGGCAGTGTTCCATGGAAATCTGATAAAACGGTGGATATCTATAAAGAACATTGGAAATTAGGAGGGGTGGGGGTCGAAGGGAAGAGGGGTTGGGCTTCTGCAACCTAATTTAAACATAATTGTTCAGTATGTTTTAAAGTATACGTGTGCAAATTTCCTGCAGAATCGGATAGAAACTGTAGATTAAAGGATGGAAAGGAAGGATGGAGTTTGGACTCTCGAAACCAAAAGTAGACAGTATTTTTTCGTTTGTTTTGCAGTATACATGTGCATACATACTTCCTTCAAATTCAGAAAGAGACGGTAAAGAACACTGACAGTAATTAAAGGGGTAGAAAGGGGGTTTGGTTTTTGTGAAAGTTATGTGGACAATATTTTTCTTTTTCTATTGGTTTTAAAGTTCCGCATGCGAAGTTCCACTGAATCAAATTAAAATGTGGGTTTTGTACAAATATTAAGGGAAGGGGAATTTTTCGATTTTTTTTTTTTTTTGGTCAGAAATCTTATCTATAAAAAATTTCATATATATGTGCCAACTTTCATAAAGATCGCTCAAATGGAGTCGACTGTAGCTTTCTAAAAAGAAACTGACAAAAATCAAAACCAAGAGTTGGCATTATTTTTCTATTTTTTTTTATATTAAACTGGATAAAAACTGTGGTTGTGTATAAAAATTAAGCCGTTTAATGGTGAGAGGGGTGGTTTTTAGATATTTTGGTGAGACACCTTCTTCGTGAAAAAATACATATAAGCACCAACTTTCATGGTAATCGGTCAAACGATCGCGACTGTAGCTTTTTATAAAGAACATTGACAAAAGTTAATGGAGTTGAAGGAGGAAAGGGGTTGAGCATTGGCAAACCAAATATTGACACGATTTTTCTCTTTGTTTTAAAGTATACATGGGCAAAGTTCAATAAAAATCAGATAAGAATTGTAGATTTCTATAAAATTAAGGGGTGTAAAGGGAGGCATGGGGTGGTTTATTTATTTATTTGGTCAGAAACCTTCTCCATGAAAAATTACATGTATATGCCAACTTTAATTGAGACCAGTAAAATGGTGTCAACTGTAGCTTTGTATAAAGAAGATTGGTAAAAATTTAGTGTGTGGGTAGGGGGAGAGAGTTTCAGTTTTTTCAAACCAAAAGTTAACAGTATTTTTCTCTTTATTTTTGACTATACGTGTCCAAAGTTTCATCGAAATCGGATAAAAAATGTGGGTTTGTATACAAATTAAGGGGTGTAAAGGGGAGAGGGGTGGTTTTTTATTTACTTACTTTTGGTCAGACTCTCCATAAAAAATTACATGTATATGCCAACTTTGATGATAATCGGTCAAACGGTGTCGAGTGTAGCTTTTTATGAAGAACATTGACAATAATTAAAGGGGTGGAAGGAGGGAGGGGGTTGAGCTTTGGCATACCAAATGTCGACAGGATTTTTCTCTTTGTTTTAAAGTATACATGGGCAAAATTCAATAAGAGTCAGAAAATAAATGTAGGTTTCTATAAAATTAAGGGGTGCAAAGGGGAGAGGGGTGGTTTTTTATTTTTAATATTTTTGGTCAGAAACCTTCTCCATGAAAAACTACACGTAATTGCCAACTTTAATGGAGATCAGTTAAATGGTGTCGACTGTAGCTTTGAATAAAGAAAATTGGCAAAATTCAAGGGGGGGGATAGGGGGAGAGGGGTTCAGTTTTTTTAAACCAAAAGTTGACAGTATTTTTCTCTTTATTTTTGGCTATATACGTCCAAAGTTTCAACGAGATCGAATAAAAAATGTGGATTTGTATAAAAATTAAGGGGTAGAAGAGGTGGTTTTCTCAATGAAATTCATATGGGACCACTTTGGAGGTATAGCCTATCCACAAAAAAAAATTCATTTAAATCGCTTCATAATTAATGATTATTATGGAATCAGTTTCTAACAGAATTTACTGTATTCTGCCTAGAAAAATGAGTGGATAATAATGAGTACTTTTGAGATTTGCCAAGGAAAAAAAAAAAAAAAAAAAAAGGACGGTAGGTGGTAGGGTGCAGAACCAGCAAGAACAGAAGTTAAAACAAAAAAGTTATTAGATAAAATTTAGGGCCTTAGAAGAATTCAAAAATTATATATGGTTCGTAATTTTAATTTTCCCCATTTTGCAAAATGTCAGAAAAAACATAGTTTCTAGTTCTTTGTAGCAGGAACCTTCACATACCTGGAGGTCCCCCATTTCAGCAACTGTACTGTGAGGGGAATTCTGTTCCAAGGACCCGAATCAAGCATTTCGAACAGCACATGGAGACAATAACTTAAATACTTTTTCAGTGCTAGATTTTTTCCAAGGGAGCATGCATAAACCATGTAGCTCCATTTTGGCCTCCTATGAACCCCCCTTCCCCCCATGTAGCCCTACATGGCTTTTGCCTCTAACCCCCCCACCCCCCACGTCGCTTATTTCCCTTTTGATTCCAGAAGACATTTCTCCTATTGAAAATTACATAAGGAGATAATTAACTGAGAAAAGTAAATATTCACATGCTATTGTGAGTTCTGTTCCTTATTTTAACTGCTAAAAATGTTATGGAAAGAAAGCTACGTGGCCTGAATCGAAACCCCCCCTCCCCCCATGTAGCCTTCCAGCCAACCCCCCCCCCCCCCAGACCGAGCCACGTAGTTTGTGCAAGCTCCCTAATGGCTTTATACCTAGTAGATGTCATTAGAGGTTGGAGATTTTGGGAAACCATGGAAACCTGAATAGGCACGCGGCGATTCAAAACTGTGTCCTCCAGAATGAGAGGCATTACCTCTAATCTTCTTTGATACTTGTAACAAACACCTTAATATGTAAGGATGCTGCAAAGAGAATTCGTACTGCTACATATAAAGATGCAGTATAATAAAGTTTAAGTAACAATTATACAGCAGAAAATTAGATGTACGATGGAAAGTAAACACGGCAATAAGTTTAATATTATTATAACATTTGATTCAGGAAAATTTGAAAGTTCCTTCAAAGTTTTACCTTCAACTCAATTATATCAGTTGTCATAAGATTTTAATTCAATCAACTTTATATCACAGTTATATGATTCAGTAAACAAACATTCAATATTAAATGTTTACCGTAACTTATTTTCAATGCATTTACAACAAAATACTGAATAAACTGGAAAAGTTAAATGCTTATGACTAGGGTTCGGATCATATGATAAGTCATATTTTTTCCCTGCCTTCTTTTTGAGCTGACATGCTGATTTAAACACCGATTCAAAGTTTCTGATTGTATTGACCATTTTCCTAGTTTTGTGGACATCATGGCTTTCTCAGGAATCCTTGTAAGCTGCTCACTACTAGCCAGACTCCATCTGTTCATCTACCAATTGTACACTCTTGGCACCAATCCTTCCATTCAGGGCAATTCAGCAGGGACTGCAGCAGAAAGTAATTACATCTAACTTAGAGACCATCAGACATGTTAAGAACGGATTTTGAAAACCTTCATATATGTTGAAGGGTACACAGCGTATATGTATATGGTGTAGTCATTTTTCAAAATGCACCCTAATTTTTGAACTATGCGCATATATAGTGAATTATTGCCTAATGTCATTAAATAGCAGTGTGGTCTACACAATAGGGTGTTAGTTTCATAATGTTCTAACCCGAGTTCAAATCCCCGCAGATTCAAATATTTTTACTTATTTTTATCTTCAGACATTGTCAAGCTTGACTTATTTATTTTGTTAAAACTTCATTTTCACACTTTTGTCGCTCAAAATAAAATTAAAAACAAATCACATTGCTTATAACAGACACCACCAAATGTAATTTTGGCCAATACATCAACAATGGCTTCATAATATGAAATTCAGTCAGGAGGCGAATCTGCTAGTAAACTGAAATCTGACACAAGCATTGTGCAATGTTGATAAGCATTTGTCACTTGTTGTTAAATTTCCTTGTTGAGCTCCATTTTTCGTCATGGATAAGCCTACTATTTTATTTTCAACCATTTACACGCAACTGTTCTTGGAACAAATTGACTGTAGAAGAAAGAAAGAAAAGAAAAAAACTATCTTCCCAATGCTACACATTTTGTTTAAAATACCTCTTGATGATATACAAGTAAAGAAATGACAAAGATGAAATAAATAAAATGATAGTAACTAATTCAATTGAAAATGCGCCGAAACAATAAACTTATTAACAAAAAGTGAAAAATAATGTAAGAATGGAGACTTTCCTGACATATGATCGCAATGAAGTCTTCAAGGATGTATGGCCGATTTGTGTTGTGAAAAGACAATCCGTCAGCAGACCCGCGAATTCATTAGAAAAAAAAAAATTCAGAAAAAAAGGACGCTGAATTCAAGGCAATATGATTTGTTTTAAATATTATTTCATGCAATAAAAGTAGGTAAAAGAAGTTTAAACAATACCTGAAGATAAAAATAAATAAAAATATTTGACTCTGTGGGGATTTGAACTTGGGTCAGAAAATTATGTACCATGCTGCCATTTGTTAACATGGGGCAATAATTTACTATATACCTGGCATTTAGAATTTTTGTTTATTTGCATGCGAATATCTAAAATATTAGGGCACATTTTGAAAAACGACTATATCACAGACATGCTGTGTACCCTTCAACATATATGAAGGAGATCGAAATCCGTTCTTAACATGTCTGATGGTCTCCAAGTAAGAGTGATGACTGTCAGAGTTCTGATCACTTAAGATAACCTGCTCTGGGCTTCACGTCACCTTCTGACTCTTAGACCAGCCATTCAGCCTGCCCTCGTGCAACCGTGTGAGGTTACTAGGCCCTCTTGCAACATCGACATGGCACATCAAAACAAATAATAACCAATCAAACCTTCTACTGATAACAAATAGGTGTATTTGCAAAAAATTGGCCAAATCTGTACTAATATGAAATAGTAAAGAATAAACAAATTTCTATTACACACATCTCACAAGCAAAAAATCAAATTATCAATTGGTCTCTCATCTCCAACTCGACATTTATTATTATTTTTTGTAAGTCTCAAAACACAAAAATAATTTCTCATTTTTAAACAAAGTATAATTAAATACACAATTCACAGGTTTTATGCCGGATAATTGATTTATTTATTTCTATTAATGATGTTTCGGCAACTGCCATCGTTGCCTTCATCAGGTTAACTCTTAAATACAAAGACAAGACTGTGACTGACTCACGAGCCAGTCCTGGCTCCTATAAATAGCCTGTTGCCGAGGGAAGCTTCCCGCTGCTCTTAGATTGGTCGGCGATGCAAACGGCCTCAGATGGGGTGAAACCGGTTTGGCTGCATCTCGTGGCTGCATCCCGTAGCTCAGCAGTTGGATGGCAGTTAATAGCTCCACGGCGGTATCTTGAGTAGTCACCCATCCGAGTAACAACAACGCCTAACGTTGCTTAACAGTTGGCATGTGCGGTCGCCCATCCAAGTGCTCACCACGGTCATTGTTGCTTAACCGGCATCATTAGTATCATTACAAAGTAATGATACTAATAATAATACAGAAAATAATAGTAATAATGATTTTTAAAGTAATAGTAAAATAAATTGGTGGTACATAGTGCACATACATATAAAAGTGTACTAGCAGACACATGCATGGACTCAATCCCCAATATTAACTTACCACTGAATCAATTTTTATCTCTCATTAATTTAAAATAATTTTTTATAGTTACTTTTCATTTTTACTATATCATAGTTCTATTATATGATCAACTTTTAGTTTAAAAATAAGATAGAACAGGGAAAAAGACCCATCACTTACCACGTATGAAGGCAGAAGGGCCAGGCGAATACATAAAAAAACACTAGTGTTTGTCTGAACCACCTGCCTTTATCTGTAGTAAGTGATGGGTCTTTTTCCCTATCTTATCTTATTATCTTATATTTGTCTCCATTATCCACAACATTTACTTTAAAAATATTTGTAGTTAATGATATTAGGGGTCCACAATTATTCTGGTCTCACCTAGACTCACCTTTGCCTTGTATCCAATACCCATTTTCTACCATGCATTGAATTGACAAACCTTTTTTTTTTTTTTTTTTTTTTTTTTTTTGGTCATCCCAACCTCCCTGCTACCATTTTTGTGATATGTTTACTTTCCATAGCTTTTTTGTTATAACATTTTTATTTTCACTTTTGATGCCATGTGTTGAAGACAAAAAAGTCTGCTGTTTCGAATCAGGGTGAGTCCAATACAATGGAATCTTCAGGCACATTCTGAAGGTCACTGTAGCATCCTTTCTTTTTACGTACCAGATCACCCCACAGTACATTTCGAAAACAACTGGGACAGTTTCCTTCAACAGGTAACAGTTGCCCAGGTTGTGAGAAGACCTTGCCAAGGCAAACCACATGTGCCACGAGCGTGCAGTGTGGCACCACACAAGTCATCCGGCTGCTGAGAGGAACTGCATTGCAACACAGTGAACAGAGTGTCAATGTGCTGTTAGGGTCAGGTTCTGGAGCAACCTTAGCAGTTACCACTGGCCCATAAGACAGAGGCATGTGAAGCGGAGGAATGGCCTTTAAACAAAAATCAATGAGTTACTAAGTAAAATAAGGTGTTCTAAATAATGAAAAAGATACTTTACTCTCATTCAATAGTAGCAATACAATTTAAATCTCACCATAAACAAGGAAGGAGAAAAAATAGAACCATCACTCACCTCTGAAGAAGGCAGAAGAGCAGCGAAGTACACATAAGGACTAAAAGATTTTACACAAGTTCTGAATAAAACAATATTCACGTGTAAGTGCAAGATGTGTGACAATGTTTCTACTTAATACAAGAGTATGGTTTTGTACACTGTGTTAATCGCTATGAGTTTCATCACTTCCCTGCTGCCTGCATCTATGGAAAGTGATAGGCTTATTTTTCCTAAACCTTCTTGTCTTTCACTGCGTACAAGTATTTTCATTCTCGATAAATATTACTGTGGTATATCATTTTTGTCAAGGGTTACTGACAAGTAAAGAAAATATATCTAAAGTATTTATTTTTAAACTTACTTACAGTATGCATAAAACATGTTTTTTTTCACTTTTACACATAAATGGCATGAATTCAATTCACTTAAGAAAATAGGGAATTATTTCCTTTTTATAAGCATCTGCAATCTGGTACTAGCTATCTCAGCCACAATATCATACCATCGTGAATTTCAACATTACCAACATAAGCCTTTCCTGTAATGCTTTTTCATTTTGGGAAACAAGGTACAGGCCATGTAATTCAGTTTTCTTTACAGAAGCCATTAAGTAACAAATATGATTAAGAGGGAGAAATGATCAGAGTTTATCAAGTAAATTGTTTTGTAATTCTGCATGAAAATTAATTACCTTCTTGATTTCAATTATGACTACACCATCATATCCAACAAATGCATAGTGATAAGAAAACTTGCAGTACTGCAAGATCAGTACCTCATCAACAAGCCAAATTTAACAAGTAAGACAATTTTATTAAGAGGTGACTCTAGTATAGAATTTTAAAAAATATATTTTCCTTCCAATTTTGATACGTATGGTGTCAAGAAAGTTAGAACATGTCAACTAAGTGAAATTTGTAGGCTGGTATGTAACTACGGTTTTATTGGCATCCGCACAAGGTGACACAAATTATAATTGTTCAATTATTAGCAATGTACGACCCTGTCAACCATCAGTTAATACCAGTCAAGTTCTAAAACCAGACCAGGTGTTTCAGCCTCAGCTACTTCACTATTCCACTTCTTCACAACGGCAGATTCTTCATTGACCTCAAAGGACAGGGTAGCCTATGGAGACTACAAAAGAATGGGCTACTCCAAGGAGGTGGCTAGCCCCAGTTCTGTTTTATATATATATACAAATCACCAGCATATTGGCCCCAACAGCAGGAGTTTCGTGTATGCTGATGATCTTACTCTGGCTACAAAGAGCACAGACTTTGAATAATTGGAGAGCAAGAGACTAACACTCTTGAAGGTCTTTCAAGAGACTATAGCACAAACTTGCTTTAACCAAATATATGTTAAAGGAAGTATAGTCTGGAGTCAAACTGGAACATTGAGACACTAAAAAATATCTAGGAAAGCCCCATTACAGATCTCTTACAATCAAGAAACACTACATGAATTCCAAGTTGAAAGTATCCATCAGAAACAATATCATTAAAAAACTAGCTAGAACACAGTGGAGTAGCCAACCTGAAAACACACAAACTTCTGCCTTAGCATTTTGTTATTAAGCTGGAGAGTATGCCCATCCTTTATAGTACAATTCACCTCATACCAAACAGGAGAGTATAGCTCTCAACAATACCAAAAAATCATAGAGGCTGTTTAAAATTCACTCCAGTCAAATGGCAATACCATCTCGCAGGAATAGCACCACCTTCAGTTTGAAGAGCAATAGCAGCAAACAAGGAAAGGAAGAAAGTGGCTCAAGAAAGAACACATTCATTACATTGGCATTTACCACACAAGCAAAGAGTGAAGTCCATTAAGAACATCAGAGGAACTTAAAATATAATTGAGAACACCAGATTACAATTGTAGGAAACTAAGGCCTCTCCTTTCACCTATTTGGGGAAGAGTGTCCTTATTACTTGGCTATGATCAGGGATGGCCAACACAGAAGTCTCTAAATCGACTGAGATCGGGGTTGGGAAGATCCAGGCTTAATCTCGTAACATGGGGCTACGCTAAGGCTCCCAAAGTAATGATACTACAGAGCCAAAATAAGATCTTACCAAAGTGTTAATTAACTTTTACCTATAGATTTGAATTTTTTTTTTCATAATGTACTTTAAAATTCAGTGCATCTTTTAAGCTATAAATCTTTTCTGTAGCATGAAAACTGAGAGTTTAGAAATTATTTAACTGTTTCCTTTGGCATCTAAGACCATGCTTGAATTTCAACTTCAAAATCAAATATCTCATCTGCACTAATTTATATCCACAACGTGTCATACCTTGTTTTAATCCTTATAACTTAATGCACCTCAGCATGAATGTAGCATCATACCTGCAGGTCCCTGCAGTACTCCTGTTTCAACCACCGCACTGTGAGGGGAAGTCTGTTCCAAGGACCCACACGAAGCATTTCAGACAGTACACGGAGACAGTAGTCAAATACTTTTTCAGTTCTCAACTTTTTTGAAACATGTCGCAAACGCCTTGATTTGTCAGGATGCTGCCAAGCCCACTCAAACTGGTACATAAAAGAACAAATAAGAATAAAGTGAGAAACAATTGAAAAACAGGAAATTAAATGTGCTTATGGGTTTACATACATTTGAAACATGTTTCATGTTTCTTCAAAGTTTCTCCTTAATTATACCATAGGTGCTATCAGAGTGTAATGTAATAAACTTCTTATCATAGGTACATAACCCAATACGCAAAGTATATTAAGTGAAAAATGTAAACTACTTGTTATAACTTGATAGCATGTTGAAATGTGTAAAACAGGATATAATATTTTAATGTGAATTACAATTTGTTTTCTCTATTCCATACCAACATATAAGTTTGGATACCACTATTAAATTGTTAAAATACAATGAATTATACAGTAGCAAACTTTCTTTGTTCTCAGAAGCTCACAAGATCAACCCCACTCCCTAACAACTTCTGTGATGATACCACCTATCAATACATACCAGTAACTGAAACATGCAGTGGTGTGGGGTAAATATTTCCTTTCTCTGTTTCTGACATGGAACAGTGACCAAAATAATAATGTTTATTAACTGGTAATGAGAGTGTTAATTTCATTTGATGCCATCTTGTGACTCGAGTATTCCTTTCACACCAAATAAAATTTAAGGTATGCAGATAAGCTTACACAACCACATCTCTTGGAATATCATCTATAATTGGATAAAGGAAACAAAGAAACTGCCGAGAGGCACTGAAAATAAGATAGGATAGGGAAAATAAACCGTTACCCGTCACATACCACAGATGAAGGCAGGAGGGCGAGACACGTAAAAACAAATGAATTGCACAATGTTTCGACTTTAGTCTTAGTCACGTGGGAGGCGAGACATATGGCAGGGGGAAAGATATGGTCACATCCGAGCCCACCACATCATCTATAACAAGAATAATAGTGATAAAAAAGGCTTCAATAGATAATTACTAACCATCATATGAGAGTTATCCTACAAGTTGATGTCTTTATCAGGAAAACACACAACCTTGGTAAAATTGCACAAAATTATTTAATAGTTAGTACAATACTGTATTGAAATAGAACATTCTGAAATGCACATTGTACTGAAATAGGATGTTGGTACTGAACTAGATAAGGAAGAAATTATTATACTATGATTAAACATTTGCGGTAGAAAGAGACGTCACCTTTTTTTGCTCTATTCTTTGAAGATGTCGAAGTCATTAGAGGCAGTAAAGGATTGAAAGCATGAAGTAATTCACTGATGGTCTTTTGAAGGACTCTTTCTGGCATTCACCTGGAGTGATTTGGGGTTACCATGGAAACTGCAATCTTGATGAATGGACAGCGATTTGAATCCACATCCTACTCAATGAGAGGCTCGAGTGTTAATGCTCATCAATCAAACTCTGTATAAAGTAGCTGATGCAGCCAAAGAGAAAATAGAACAACAAATAAGACCAACAGAATAACATGTTCCAAGATTTAAAAGTAAAAGAATGAAGAAAACACCTTTCCACTTAATAAATGAGATGATAAAGTATGGGCAAGAAGTAGTAACATCTAAATTAAAAGAAATAATTCGGACAATAGTAGATAAAGGGAAAATACCAACCAAATGGAAAAGAAGTGTTATAATCCAAATTTTCAACAAAGGTGAGAAAAAACAAAACCTGAAAATGAATGTGGTATAATGCCCAATACATACTGGAACTTTACGAATCAGCTCATATTTTGATTCAGAATTTTTCATTATTTGGAGTCTACTCTGTAACAAAAAAAAAATGTCCACATAAGAACTCATGTCGCAATTCAATTCTTTGCAAAAGATGATCGAGTAAGTTGTTCTGCCGGAAATAGTACATCTCTTTTTTGCGTGATTAGTAACAGCAATACACACAATATAAATAACAAATATAGATGACAAGTTCATAAATTATTTCATAACAAGAATCAGAGTAGGAATAATCTTTTGGACATGTTAAAAATCTTTTGGATCCAGAATTTTGCCATCTGAGGCCCTTGTCACCACACAAAATACTCAAAGGAGATCAATAAATGATGGAAAGAAAATATGAAATCTATTTCATAATCAATTAGTGTCAGATGAAGGGTCATTGCCTTGGAAAAATGACTTCCTTTAAAAACTATGTACCAATTAATTGTTTGAAATTTCGATTTTTATGTTTCAGATAGAATTATTTGATCTTAGCAAGACTGTATCTATACTTTTTTTAAACTCAATGTTTATAATTCATTTAATACAAAACAGCTATTAATAATTACAAAACTACATGTATACTGCCTTTCACACCTATCGTTGTGGGAAATGGTACTACTTTACTATTCATTTCAAAAGGTACATAAGCAAAGGGTAAATGGAGGTACTTAAAAGTAGTTACATAAATATGTTATTTAGCCAAAGCTGTCAATGGTAACTGTTTATTTTCCCTATCCTATCTTATTTTCAGTGCCTCGCGGCAGTTTCTTTGTTTCCTTTATCCAAATGTTTTGCTTCTTAATTCTAATTTCGATAGTTCATGACAAACACTTCCTATAAACAAAAACAGGAATGCATCTCCTCTATAAACTATAAAGATATCCTGGCTGTATTCCACAAAGCAACTGCCAAAATAAATTAAGAAACAAAACCCAACACAATCAAAAAAGTGTGTGGTGGTGAATGACACCAGCTTCACATCCACATTGGTCATTGTTTTTTTATCAATTAATATTGGACAGGATTCAAAAGACACAACACACCAGATTCATGAGTCAGAGCAGTCCAAACATAGAGGAGATGCCAATAGGATTCACCAAAGACTCGAAGAGAGAACGTAAAGAGTCCAGTGCATATAGTGACATAACTATACTGTTGACGCCCATGGCAAATTCCCCCCATACACCCGAGTGCCAGAACTAGGAATTGGAGATGGGGGGGGGGGTTCCAATTTATTGAAGGAGGTAGCAGGTCCTCTCGGTGGGGACCCGTGGCATTTTGCCTGTCCTGCCACCCTATTATTATGCCACCGAGTGTATAATAGATACGATTCTGATGATCAGTGTGACCATAATCTTTAATATCTACTGACAATAAATTAAAAGAATAAAAACTAAAGTAAAACAAGAAGGATTTAGGAACAACTGATCAATTATAGTTGTGCATTTCAAAGGTAGAAAACCAGGCAAAAAAGAATTAGAATCCAATTTAGCGCTCATATTGTAAGCTATCCTATCTTTCTGATGATGGCGTGTTATTTAGAGGAGACTGGTCCATATTCTCCTCTTTCAACACATGAAAGCCATTAGCTCGGATAGACAAATTGGGATTACTGGAGATTGCGATTCCGCCAGGAGTTGTCATCATAATACTGCAGTGGTCAAACGCAAGACGCCACTAGAAATTCTTTCCTAAGTACATTTAACGGTTTCATTCTGGTCCAGGCTGTATTACAACCTAATTTCTGCTCGAAAATAATGGTCCAAGCTGTATTACAACGGAATTACAGCTTGAAAATAATACGCCTTGCGACTTACTACAGCAGTATTCCAACGATATTACTGAATGTTGTTGTAGCGGAATCGCAATCTCCAGTAGACCCGACAAATTGAGAGGTATTTTGACATAGTCTAGAAATGAAAAACTCACTGTTCTTGTAGAAATATTATTGAACTTAATAACATTCACTGACACTACTTCTAAGATGCTTATGTTACATTGACAATAAATAGTTTTCCATACATTTCCCAAGCTATTTTTGCTTGTGTACAGATTGCATTAACTGGCTCCATACAACCATCTCCGAGCAGTGTGACACACATACTGCCTTGTGCCCTGCTATGCTACAGCACAGGTGCCCAACCAACAATCTCTGCCTGCACAGCTGTGCTGGCCTGTGTCAAAGATTGTTACGTAAATACAACAACATTATGCTACTCCCTTTACTAAATCCAAGAATATTACAACTCAAGTTGTTCAGGATACTTATAATTAATCAATGCAACATAATCCAATAATAATAATGATGATGATTGGGGTTAGTAATAATGTTACATCTGCAACGACATTGACATTCATTTGCCGGAATGTTCATACGCATTGTCCAACAGATGCAACAACTTCAGAATATGGATTGAAGAGAGTAAAAATTAAAGAAAGAAAAGAAACAGGCTATAAGCTACAAAAGAAAAGAGCTTTTGTTGCATATCTGTGTCAGGGCACAAAGTATGGGGTAATTTTAGTTGTATTTCCTTTCTGGTGGAGTATCACTATTCCTATTGCAAACCTTTTAGGAAGGAGTACCATTATTATTAAATGTGTAATCCCCAAACAAGAAAAATCATTAGCTGTGGAACTGTGACCTTTTGACTGTTGTTGAATAATTTAAGAACACTGCTGTTAAACACAGCATAAAGCTACAAACAAATACTTACTCTCAAAGCTGATACATCGTTTGGAAATCCGTGGATGATAAGTACCATATCCCTGCAACAAATAAAAATTACTCTCTATGCAATCTTTGACAGAGAACTTCAACATAAGATACCGATTCTTCACTGTGAGAGCTTATATATAACTTTTCTCAATATTACAAATTTGTTTAATTATTGATTCTTTACCTCATGTTTGTAAATGCTTTATGACCTGTGCTTAGAGAGCAGTGGTTCCCAATTTCTTTTTGGCCACGGAACCCCAATTGATCATACATTTTTTGGCGGATCCCCATTTTCATAAGTGTAAGCTGAAAAACCAGTCTCACATCGGTAAGTAGTCACAAACGGAAGCAGAATCATGATACCCTTCTCACGGAGTGGTTATGACTCTTTTAAACGAACATTTTATTTAATTTTTGGACGAAACACAGAACCTTTGGGACCCTTCCACGGAACCCCAGGTTTCCGCATACCAACATTTGGGAACCACTGTTATAGAGGTTCATTAAACTGGAAGGAAGTCTTGCACAATTATGATTAATTTTTTATCAACTTTTAACATTTTCATATCTAGCAAATATTTTTTCTCATCAACTGGATTATCCCATATGAATATAATACGAGGGCATTTCCAAAAGTAAGAACTCTAAAGCATTTAGATACAAAATCAATTTATTTTCTCTAGTATACACATCATTTTAGAGGTTGAACAATTATCTATTTTTCTACATAACCACCATTTCGATCAACACATTTTTGTAGACACTGTTACAGCTTTAGTGTGTCCATATACCAGGTTGCTGCCATGTCTTTGAGGAAGTGGTGAAATTCTTCTTTCACCTCTTTGTCAGTGCTGAATCACCTTCCAGTCAAATTTGCATGGCCATGTTTCCACAAACTGTTAAAATGGGGGGTGGGGTATCTCCCTAAGATAAAAGAACACCTGTTCAGAAAGTGATTTAGCACCGACAAAAAGGTGAAAGCTGAAGTTCAACTTTTCCTCAAAGACGTGATCACAAGCTGGTAAGATACGAGCTTACAAAACAAGAGGATCAGTTGGTTTGGTCTCTGGGCTAATAATACACATGATAATTGGTCTACTGGAGATCACGATTTCGCTACAACATTCACTAATGACGTCATAATGCTGTTGTAATCAATCGCAAGACATGTCATTTTCATGCAGTAAATCCGTTGTAATACAGTGTGGACCATTATTTTCAAGCATAAATTAGGAATAACCTGTATACGTACTAACTATAATTTCACGAACTGTACAATCTGACATTAATCCATATCATTACAGAAGCATATCACCTAAAAGAAACAAGATAGCTCTAATAGAAAAACAGCACTGCGATTACCAAGGTCCTCGATTACTTGTCTTCCAGGCACCACCTGCGTATCTTCCTTTATTGTGCTGATTTATTCTTCTGTTGGGGTTAACGGTGTAGCCAATATAAGTTCTTCCTTTAAATTTGGGATTTGTACAATACAGCAAGTAAACACCAAAAAAATGTTCCACAACATCATCACCACTCATATTTCAGAAGAATCCACAGCTGGTCAACTATGAATAGAAACAACAACGTGAATAACTAAACACAACAAACAGCTGGAAGCATACTTCTTGTATAATTTTTAAATGACATTCTTGAATTCCGTGCCATATGTCATTAACCAGAGACATTATGCAATATATGCAATGCTACCAACATTGAACAACACACAAGACAAGTACAGAAAGCAGGACGTGTAAACCATGGGTGTAAACCATGGAGGAAGGAATATACAGTAACACCGGAATATTTAGCTCTGCTACAGATTATTTTTTTGCATAAAATTGCGAATAGTGAAAATGTGAGCAAACGTAACTCCAGATAGTCTTAATACGTTGTTCCTGCTGGTTCCTGCTAGTACGCCCCATGGAGGAAGGAATAATATTGAGACGACGCAAGAGACCTTTACCACGCATGGGAGTGAAGCAGGCCGGCGGAGGAGTGGGGGGGCATGGCCGGAGTGGTGGGGGCTTGACCGCTTCCCAACAAACACGGGGAATATGTACAAACACCTCAAGGGGACTCTAGGATAAACGTGATGCCGCAATCTGGTGATGGATTATTATGTAACTCGATGAGACAAATAAAAAATGAAGAATAAAATTTTTTGATATCCTGCTTAGTTTTCGAGATATTCTGTCTCAAATGTGAAATGGTTTTGGTTGAAATTCAGAAGAAAAAATTATTCAAAGTCAAATTTTATGATGAATTTTTATTTAAAAAGACGAGACAAATAAAAAATAAGGAGTAAAATTTTTCGATATTTCACGTAGTTCTCGAGATATACTGTCTCAAAAGTGAGGTGTCTTGAGTTGAAATGCAGATGAAAAATTTCGCAAAAGTCAAATTTAATGATGGATTCTTATGTAACACGACGAAAAAACTCGATAATAAGGAATAAATGTTTTCGATATCTTGCTTAGTTTGGGGGATATACAACATCCAAATTGAGGGGTTTAGGTTTGGATGCAGGCTAGACCAAAAATTAATTCTGTCAAAGCCACAATGATTACATGGTTGACATGCAGAATGGATATTTCAGTTTTATTACTACCACTTGTGGTTAGTCTGAAATGTGTCCTAGACCAGAAAAAAAGTAAGAGGACCCAGCAACCCAGACATTTTGTAGGCTGGTACCAGAAATAAAATGTTTATTCAGTCACCTTAATGAACTTCTCTTTATCAAGATGTGTTGTCTAATTTCACAGCCCTACTTATTAGGACAATTGTAAAAAAATTATCTCTCAGTTAGATTTAGATACGGGGGGGGGGGGGGGGGAGAATGTTGTACAAAAAAAGAGACTAAATTAGAAACACATTCCCCAAATTGATTTTGTTCAAAGGCCAATAACTTCTTTATTTATGAAGCCCATTTTTATTTCTGCATGAACCTGTTTCAACATAAATAGATTAGAAAGATTTCAAAATCGGTAAAAATAGGTAATTATAGACGTATTTACAAACAGAAACAAGTCTTATATGAAGCTTTAAAAATAACCTAAGTCAATGGCCTGAAATAGCTATTTAAAAAAATTAATAAAACTCACAGCTTCTCACATAACAGTTAATTTCATCATCCATTGTCAGTATAATCAGCAACGTGACGAAAGAAATCGTAATAGTAAATTCACTGAATCGCGAAGTAAAACACGCCCCATTAAATCTCATTTTAAACACTCGTTAAAAAATAATGCTAGTCTATTATGTGCAAAATAGCAAGTTTGCTGATTTTCTACACTACACCAAGAAAAATTTGAGAACAAAGTCATCCCATTGAGAGCTATGACTAAATATTTATAGACGTGCTGCAAAGTTTGCGGTGTCTACCGCTCACTTCAACAACGATAATTACAATTCAACTTACTTATGAAATGATATTCCAGGTTCTTTCCTGTATGGCCTATTTGTGCAACCGTACGCAAC
>CM061919.1:47870432-47929161 GCA_031002005.1 Vandiemenella viatica | reverse complement strand
AATACTTCTTTGATTTACTTAAACTATAAAAATGCTTTTCTTGAATCCCAGATAAATCAAAAATAAGTTAAGATTAATGGTTGCATGTGCACTATGACTAGGTACCTTTTCTGCACGCTAAACTAACATATTACTGCCTCGCAACAATTTGCCTTTGTTACATGATCTCACTACTTCTTTCTACCAAGTAGAGGAATTCAGTTATGGCTGATGCACTTGACTTGAACCAGTGCTGTTCTTTCCGGAATGTATTATTTTTCTATAGATTTTCCGAGATCTTTGTGATATCTCCCGTTTCATAATCTTCGTGATGGAGCTGAAGAATCATATTAAACTGGATAAAATGAAATCAGGCTTTAATCATTTAAGTTACATAAGGGGACTTCCATTTCCAGGCCCGCCGCTAGCTGTTTCAGCGCCCGCGTGCAACACCGATTATGTCGCCCCCTGTCTAACTACAGCCAGTGGTGGATTTAGGAAATTTCCGAACCGGGTCAAAAAACAGATTGCCGCCCCTTTGAACATTATTTGCCGCCCCCATTGTTGCCATTCCAAGTGTCGCCAGCCGCCCGAAGCAGCTGTTGAGTGGTAACTATCGCGGGCTGGCGACTGTCGATCGCTCGTTTTGCCGCCCCCCTCGACGTGCCGCACGCGTGCGGTGCACGACTTGTACGCCCGCTTACGGCGGCCCTGTCCATTTCATTCTTACGTGGAGTAGCACTTCTCATTAGAGTATGTTTTTTCGTAGGTACAAACAATGGTGAGCGTTACTAATTTATATCTAGATTAAAAACATAATCAATTGCAGTGATATTCACAATCAGCAAAAACACAAAATTGGCGGTGTAAGACCTTATGAAGCTTGTGCAGTGAGTCTGCACATTTGCCATGATTGATTCTGGTTCTGTTTAGACCAGCCACGTTCTTCTGGGCAGGTTAAAACCAGGTGTCTTTTCAGACACACTGGAGATCGCGCTAGTCTGCTGGTAACAATTGATCCCATTCCCTTCTCCAATACTGAGTAATGTCAAACTGATTTTGAATTAGGTGTCTGGCTGTCACAATAAAAAAGCGTTTTGCAGCGGTATGGAGCGAAGGCTATTGATGTGTAGATTCCCAGGAAATGAATATCGCAGATTTTGGATTTCTCAATATTCACTAATAAGCGCAATTTATCTGCGTATTTGCGCATGAAGAATGGATGCTCATTGGCAATCAAAGGACTGGGATGGTTTTTATTGTTCGAAATATCATCCTCTTTAATTTTTTCAGCTCACTTTCAATCTTCGGTGTATGTGTGTTATTGACCCACACGGAGATTATTATTATTATTATTACTCCGCGATTCACTAAAAGTGTGTGGCGGAGGGTGCATTGCACCTATCGAAAAGGGTTATGGTTTGGAAGGGTTATAAGGGATATGGCAGGAGTCGCCCATGGGCTATTGTGAGGAACCATCCCCGCATTCGCGTGGAGTGATCTGGGAAAACCATGGAAAACCCAGATCAGGATGGCTGGAGTGTTTTATCGAAAGCTACTCCTGTCGGATTTTAAGTTTACTCGCCCGATAAATCCTTTCTATTCCATTCCCTAATCGCTCGTGGGAAAAATGAGTACAGAAATGAATCGGTTCTGGCCCTGATTTCTCTTATCTTAGTTTCACGGTCATTTCGAGATATGAATGTTGCTGGTAGCAATATTTGCTGACTGTCATTCCGAAATACATCTTTCGTGAATTTTTCAATTAGCTTCCGTCGAGAGCAACGCCTTCGGTGTTCCAGGTCTTCCCAACCTAACTCCTTCAACATCGCACTTACGCTTTCCCTCCAACTATATATACCTGTCACGAATCGGGCGGCTCTTCTTTGGACCTTCTCTAAAACCTCCATTAACCCCTTTTGATGGGGACCCCATACAGAACAACAATACTCTAAGTGAGTACGTACTAGTGACTTGTATACAATCGATTTAACTTCCTGAGTGCATTGATTTAAATTACGACCTAGAAATCGGAGCATACGATTTGCTTTTCCCATTACATTCTCGATATGCTCATTCCACGACAAATTATTACGAATTGTTACCCCTAGGTATTTAGCGGAATCTACCGTTCTAAGGACAGTGCCATTAATCGTATATTCATAGTTAAATGGTGTCACCTTTTTACTTTCACGCATGACTTGGCACTTTTTAGCGTTTAACTCCAACTGCCAATCTTTACACCATGCAATTATTTCCATAATATAGTCTTGTAACAAAGCGCAGTCGTCCTGGGTTTTGATTTCGCGATAAATTATAGCATCATCGGCAAATAATCTTTTCATCCCCCCTATTATGTCGCATAGATGTCGCATAGATGTATATGAGAAACAACAGTGGCCCTAACACGCTTCCCTGGGAAATCCAGACCCCACTTCAGTAAGTGATGAACGCTCACCGTCGAGAACTACACTCTGTGTTCTGCCCTTCAGAAAGTCTGCAACCCAGTCGCATATTTGTATAGATATGCCGTAACCGTGAAGTTTCCTAAGTAACCTAGTCTGAGGCACAGTGTCGAAAGCTTTTTTAAAGTCTAATAGAACCAAATCAACCGGGGATTGCTCATCTATAATTCGGCAAAAGTCGTGAATTAGAAGTGCAAGTTGTGTTTCGCAGCATCGGCCTTTTCTGAATCCATGTTGATTTGGATTTAAAAGCTCACCTTCATCCAAGAACCGCATGACATTTGAATAGATGATATGTTCTAAAATCCTGCAAAATATTGAAGTTAACGAGATCGGCCTATAATTCTGAGGATCATTAACATTCCCATTTTTAAACACTGGAGTTACGATAGCGGTCTTCCATTCGGCTGGTATTTTTCCTTGATCCAGAGAGACGGTATACAATTTCATCAGGCGGTTAATTTATGAATTGAATTTTAAATGTGATGGGTCATACGTTCCTGTGAAAATTCCCTTAGGCATCTAAGCACCGCTTTATTATCATTTTTAATTATCTTACAATATTTTGGTGCTAAATTCCTCCACCATCTACTTTTGAGACATTCGAATTTTGATTTTAAATTCCTTCAGCGTTTTTGGTAAATTACTCACCACTTCACTCGATAATTTTTTCCACCCACAAAACATAATGCTTTCACTCCCTTATGCTTGGAATCGAGTGCCAGCTTGTGGTCATGATCATCTTTTTCCTTCCATGCACTATTCCTAATTCTACAACCAATATCCTTCCAAGCCCCATTACCAGCATATGCCTTGTACACTCCCAGTACTCTCTTAACGCTTCTCCTCCCCCCCCCCCCCCCGACTACAATTACAGCTCCTTTATCATTTCAGTTGCTGACTGATAATTTCCACAAACAAATTTAGCTGCTCTTCTTGCACGCCATCCAACTCCTGTATTTGATACCCAAATTACACAACCATATTCAAGCAATGGTCTGAAAAAAGTTTTGTAACCCAGTTACCTAACTTCTCTTTTTCATTCTCTCACTACCCTCTCTAGTAAATGAAGGATTCTGTAACCTTTTCCTTCAACCTGCCCAATGTGATCTGCCCAGTTGCGTTTGTTGTCAAACGTTATGCTAATATACCAAGCCTTCAACAAGCAATACTGGCCCACCCAATAATCCTAAACTACCTTTAGTTTTTTATTTGTGTACCTAATATGCTGACTCTTCTTGGCATTTATCTTCATTTCATGTTGACCTACATAGTTAAATATTTTATCCAGGTCACCTAGCAGCTGTTCATAGTCTTCTTATGTCTTCTGCATAAAACCTAAATTCTGACTGTAAACCATCAATACAATTATTCTTTAGACTGATGAATAGCAATGGTCCCAATACACTCCCTTGTGGCACTCCCGTATTCACTTCTACTTCTTTTGATGATGTATTTCCTATTCTAACGCCTAGCTTTCTGCCTTTTAAGATTCATCTACCCTGCAAATCACTTTTTCATCCAAAAAACCATTTTATGACTCGTACTTATCAGTGCCGTGGAAGAACCTGGCCTCCCCTGTACAGTTCATACGAAATTACCTTTCATGTAGCCCACCGTCTGAGATCCTTCCTAAGTTGCGATCCTTTCCTAAGCTATGGTGTCAATTTGTGAACCAGTTTCTTTCCTCACAGCACAGGAGTTTCTGAAACACAGGCCTATCCTGATGTCACACTAACCGGCCTGTAATTTTCAACCCTGTTTGTAACCCCTTCCTTTATGAACCGGTACTACTTTCACCATTTTCCAGTCCCTGGTAAGCTGCAAGACTAGATTTACTTCAAATAAAATTTTTAGGTGAGTTACAATATCGTATCTCACAGTTTTTAATACATCATTAGTAATATTATCTACACCAGCTCCTTTAAGCTTTTGGGTTTCTGAGTTTCTTCATAATTTTCTGAGGATCTATTTCAAATTACGTTGTTTCCTCATTTCTACTTATAAGGAGACCCTCTGATTTATTCCCTCCCATCAGAGGATGATAGTGCTTAGTGGTATCATTAAACCAGTCACCCAATATTTCCACCATTTTCAAATCCTCAATATCTTCAACTCTATTATTATCTGCAACTCTCTTAGTACCTTGCCTTCCCCTTAGTTATATAACAGATATAGAAATTTCTAGATGCATCATTCAGTGGTTCCTCTACGCCAATAATATTCTTCACAAACCCATCTTTACCTTTTCTCTTCCTGTTATCACCTGCTTGTTTAGTTGTTTTAAGTATTCTCTACTGCCATGCTGTTTCCTAACTTTTTAAGAACTGACGTCTTTAGCCCCCTGACCTCCATATTGGAGTATGTAGGTACTGTACTTCACTTTATTTTCTGTTTGAAATAAATATTTCCCCAACGTTTTTTATTACCTCCTTAAACTTTTCCCACTTAACCTCCACTACACTTATTCCATCCTTCCATTTGGTGAACATTTCCCTTAAATATCTCTTAAATTCTAAAATTTGTGTCTTTTTATAAGTGTACCTATTTTCTCCTTCAGTTATGGCTACTTTTTTACTGAATCCCCTAATATCTATCAGTACTGCATTGTGATCACTTATTCATTCAGTAATTTGACACCCCACAAGATTTGCATAAGGCTTTGTTAGAAAGATATCCACCACGTTTGGTCCCTCCTGTTGTGCTCTACTACTTGTGTAGAACCTCCTCCCCGTACTAAGGTATTTGAAAATCTTTGTTTAATATTGTTATTTATCCTATTTTCTACCAGTTGATATCTGGTTAATTTAAATCCCCACCAATAATGACAATTATACGCTCACCTCCGAAGTGTTAATATGAATTTAGTTTCTCTCCAAGAACCTCATCTTCTTCACTCAGTTCGATAAACAGCCAAAACTCTGATTTTTTCTTTTTATTATCCCTGAAATATATCCCCCGTAACTCATGGTCATGATCTATGAACACTAGAGAACTGCAGTAATCTCTGCTAACCAATTTGAATACCCCTCCACCAGTTTCTCCTCTATCTCTGTGGTATACTTTGTAACCACCAGGGAAAACCTCATTGTGTAATACTCTTTCTTTCAAGCAAAAATCTACCTCTATAATCGCTTGTGATTCATGTATCTTTATTAAGTTTGAAAATTCTATTACTTCGTTCGTTATATTTCTACAGTTCACCAATATCACTCTTATTATTGGCTTTGTGATATTTTCAGCATTAATTTTTGTCTCGCCGATCGTGCCTTTGATATCACTACAGCAGCTTCAATTATTTATTTATCATTTGTGTTTTTCCCATCATGCTTCTAAAATCAGTTTCCCTTTGATCACTTATTTTATTACCTTCACCAGCAGCCCATAACTTAAAATAGGCACAGTCCTAACTCCATCATAACCTACTCGCACATCTACACGAGGTTCTTCCCTATCTTACTCTGGTAATAGGTCAAACCTATTTCTCAACACGATTTCCGAGGTGAGAAATATTCTAGGAAACGAAGTCAGTTCAAATATCTAGTTAAAATATTAAATATTTTTCGATTACTTCAGCAGTTCGTTACCTACTACGCTGTCATCACTTTCAACGAAACTATTCGCAATGTTGTTCATTTTTCTCATTCTATCAAGGGACGAATTATTTCCTGCATCGACGTGAAATTGTTTCGTATTATAAGTCTGTAAGCAAGCTGCGTGTGTCTCTTTATTTGAACGGGGGCCACGCAAAAATTATGACAGAAATTTTGACGGGATTTCCAAATGTTTAGAACTTATGGTGCGAGTCAAAATCTGCGAAAATAGCTAATGACTTATGTGTACCATGGGAAGGAGCAAGCAATTAAAAACTTTTATATATGGAAAATTGTGGGCCGCGGTTCATTATGCACTTTCAGACGCTCACTCCTTTCCCAAAAATTAGACAAAACTAAGGATTCCATTATATTTTTTTTATTTTTGTTATTCAGTTTTCTGTACCGCGGTGCACTAAAATAAACGGAATTCGTGAATCAAACGTAATCAGCATTTATGTACATCGTAACAGGTCAGTTGTCATGTGAAATGCATTAGATGACTAGCGTGGTAGACATATAGATTGTCTTTGGTAGACACTAAAAGTTTGTCTCTGGTACAATATGTCTTAGGTGATCGCTAAAGGAAGTACAATAAACATTATTACGCCAATATTTCTTCCTTACATATCATTATCGATACGAAATTCAATTTTTCTTTTCAAAGAAAGATGTCTTAGAAAAACCTAACAGGTAACAATACGTAGTTTTTCCATACTAACTTCTACAGAACTGCCCATATTTCGATGGACTTTATTCGATTAATATGTATTTGGTGGCTCTCATGTGCATTCTTAAACGTGTGTACAAATTTTGGCTGCTGTTCAAATCACAGGCAGTAAGATAAAGTTCTTGCTATAAAATAATTTCATAACCCTGATTTCCTAATGTTTATCTCCATACGTGAAATTGAGTTAAGGACGATAGCAACATGCAACCAATGAAATTAACTAGGCATCTTAACACCTTATGTTACACCACGTAAATTATAAAACTAGATCCTTTATGCCTTATATTGTAACATAGCGTTTCTATTGCCATTCTGGTCCAACCTAACGATAAACTTGGCTTCTGTCATATGCGCATTAATACATTCACTGTTTTGCTATCGAATCTTGGCCTGCTGGAGGTACTTATATGCGACTGAAATAATAAAATCAATAATACGGCTTTATTGAAAGCAAAGAGAATCTAATTATTCATGTCCTGATGCTACATCGCATTAATTATAAAGTTAAATCCATATAGTCTCTTTTGTTTCAACAAATCTTATCAGCTGTTATCATGGTCCAGGCTGTACTTCAACCGAACCACAACCTTAGATAATATTGACGTTCGAAAATCATAATTTCAGTCAAAAGTGCATTAATACATACACTGTGTCGTGAAAAAGTCATGACATTTTGGAATTATTTATATGTGGCTTGTGTGTGTGTGTGTACCTGCCTCAACGGCGTGTTTGTGTATGTCCCCCTACCTAGGTAGCTTTACTGCTAAGTGTCACTTTGTATTGGATATGGTTGTTTTGGGGACTCTTTGTATTTGCGCTTTGAGGGGAAAACATGGCTATAGTCGTCGAGGATGACCTTTTGTGAAAAATCCTTTCAGTTTTCTTATAATGATATCAGTGCTATTCCGGCTGATATATAATACTTAATGGTACTCGGTGAGAGTGCCAGTGCATTGGTATCGTGGTGCCAAGGGTATGGAGCCTCTCGTCTGTTTCTCTAAATTTTTCAATTCTTTCGTGGAACTTTTCAGTTTGACGAAAGCTTTCTGTTCTGATAGTTTCTATGTTGGTCTCGTTGTGGATGAACGCTGTTGAAGTTAGTCTCGGCACGCGGAGGATGGTCCTTAGGCACCTGTTCTGAAGTCTCTGTAGATGTAGCAAGTTGTAGTCTGCTGCCGACCCCCACACCTGGTATCCATATAGGATGAAGGAGTGGATGACGGTCTTGTAGATGCATAGTTTTGTCTGGGTCGTTAGCTCCGTGCTGTATAGTATCGGAATAAAGGTTCTGTATGATAGCCAGGCCCTGTCTTCTCATGTCCAGGATGTGTTCCCGAAAGAAAAGTTAGAATGTAGCGTGATGCCCAAGTATTTGGTCTACCGCTACACATTTTGTGGGGTTTACTTTAATTTTAATTACTCGACACCACTTGCCTAGTAATTGGAGGCTCCGCTGTAATCTGTTGATAGTTACATCACGTTTGCTGCCCGTAGCGTATACAGTGGTGTCGTCGGCAAATTGTACCATTTTGATGTGCGATGCTACTGAATACGACGTACTCGCTGAATAGGACCGGCGCGAGTGGTGATCCTTGAGGAATTCCCAACGGTATTGGATGTAGGTCTGATCTTTGTGCTTGTATTCGGTTGGTGAGGTAGCTTCCGATTAACTGAACGTAACAATGCCGGATAGTCGTCTGTGTTCTTAGCGTGGTTATAAGGTTGGCGTGCCACACCTTGTACATTAGTAACAGGGCCGCATTTAGGCATAGGCTACCTAGGCTGTAGCCTAGGGGCCCGCACCACAAAGGGGCCCACACCACATGCAAAAAAAGAAGAAAATCCTACACGTGCAAAGAAAGTAACCTATTTCCGAAACGGTATTAGCACCAAAAGTCCTGAATATGCGCAGTTCAATCCTTTGAAGTACGTGAGTACTGTAAAATAACATTTCAATGCACTTATACCGAAAAGGAACAACTCTGCGGCTCAACGATGAGGACTTACAACCCTTGTAACATAAGGTTGTAGTATGCTGTGGTTGGGGGGGTATGAATGTTGATTAAGGTCACTGTGCTGCACCTGCAGTACGAACTAAAATTCCCTAGCCTTCATGTCCGAAAGGTTACGTAAGATAAATTCATTTTGTTTATCATATAAGTATTTATATAAAAAAAAAAATTACATGCGTATATAATTCAAATAGATTTATTTAGAATTCGGTATTAATTATGTATTTTAATTCGTTTTTATTTAATTTGTGGTTTTAAATAATTTTTGATTTCTTTAAAAACTTTATTTCAGTACTCAGGAATCTCTATCGCTTGGTGTAGGGGAAAGCTCTGATTAGTGGAGCGCTGTCTAGAAACAGTGTAGTTGCTGTCTACTTTTAATCTCTCTCTAATGCGTGCTTTGGTGATATTAATAATCTTTTATCGTACTCTTTCATATTGTTATAAAAACTTACCAGTTTGTGATTCCACAGGCTTTTGCTGTGGGTGTTTGGTTCCAAGAACACAACTACAATAAGCAGCACTGTATCTATCGAACATAAATCGAAAAATGAACATTGGAGCATCACTTTCTAATGTAGTTCACTTCAGTGTCTCGGAAGCGATACAGAAATCACGTTTCAAACTTTCGATTCTTCAGTAAGTTATTCTCGTACATTTTTACTGTCATTACATAATCCAATATTTTGCATTAAGGTTTATTAATTTAATAATAAGTAATCGAAATTATTTATATATATAACGGCCCGCACCACAGTAATAGCCTAGGGGCCTTCAGATCCTAAGGGGCCCGTACCACATGTATAGCCTAGGCTCTAACAAATACTAAATGAGGTCCTGATTAGTAATACGGTGATTTTAAAGTGAAGGAAATTAAAAATAATTCTTAACGTGTGACACCACGCAAGGTTATTTTTAATCAACGTAAATTTATTTTTATAGCAAAAATAACTGATCGTACTAACATATTGTCAAAATAAAACCAATATCCTAAAGGCAAAAGGAAAAATATACAAATATATTTCAGAAGATTAAATAGGGAATCACTGGGTGAAGGTAGGAGGGTGAAGAGAGTACTGGGAATATACAGGGCATATGTTGGTGATGGGGAATGGTGGGATATTGGTCAAAGAATTAGGAATAGTGCATGTAAGGGGAAACACGACCATGACCACAAGCTGGCGCCTGATTTCATGCACAAGGGAACAGGAAAATTTTCTTTGTTGGTAAGGGTGTCAGGGATTGGAACAAATTACCAAGTGAAGTAATGAGGGTTTTCCATGGTTTCCCCAAATCACTCCAGGCGAATGCCGGGATGCTTCCTTCAAAAAGGCCATGGCCGAATTCCTTCCGTGCCTTGTCACCAGTCCCATCCCGCCTCTAATGACCTTAGCTGTCGACGAGGCGTAAAGCAATAAGTTAAAAAAAGTGAAGTAATGAGTAAGTAATGTACCAAAATGCTAAAGGAATTTAAAGTTAAAATTTGTAAATCAGAAAAATAAATGGTGGAGGGATTTAACGCACCAATTATAAAGGAAAATGTTAAAAAATAAAATAAAAAGGAATAATTAGATGACAGGGAGAATTAACACCGGAGTATTAGCTCCATATAGACGTGTGTTTTCCTATATTTTACTTTTCAGCCACTACTACCTTGCACAGATCACAGGTCTTTGTGTGTGGAAATAGCATGGAGTTTCCTGTCGTGCACAACGTTGGCTGAATGTCGATAGCTGTGGGGATGTGGGAGATATTATGGTTAAAAGTGGCCGATGCATGGCATTTTCGTATTTCAACCAAAGACACGTGTCTCCGCATATGTCACTTTTCTGCCACAACTTGGTGTTTGTGAGTGGTAGTAGAATCCCATGCTCTGTCGTGCACTATGGTTATTAGATGTCGGTAGTTATGGGGGAGTGGGAGATACCGGAGTTAAAAGTGGTTGACCTGCGACAATTTCATATTTCTGCCAAAGACGCATGTGTCATGGTGTATCAACTTTTCAGCGTAAACTATCTATCGCAGATCACTGGCGTTTGTGAGTGGTAGTAACACAAAGTTACCTTTCGATAACAACGTCGGCCGAATTTAAGTAACTGTGGTATTGTGGGAGATATGGTGGTTGAAAGTGGCCGATCAAGGATATTTTCGTATTTCGACGAAAGACATGTGTCTCCGCATATGTCACTTTTCTGCCACAACTACATAGCATAGATCGTTGGTGTTTGTGTGTGGTAGTAGAATCGAGTCTCCTGTCGTGCACTATGGTTGTTAGATGTCGTTAGCTATGGGGGTGTGGGAGATATTGGGGTTGAATGTGGTCGATCTGCGTCAATTCCATATTTCTGCAAAAGACGCATGTGTCTTGGTGTACCACTTTTCAGCGATAACTATCTATCGCTGATCACTGGCGTTTGTGTGTGGTAGTAACACAGAGTCACCTTTCGATCATAACGTTGGCCGAATTTCAGTAACTGTGGGAGTGTGGGAGATATGGTGGTTGAAATTGGCCGATCAAGTATATTTTCGTATTTCGACGAAAGACATGTGTGTCCGCATATGTCACATATCATAGAGCATTGGTGTTTTTATGTGGTAGTAATATCATGTCTCTTGTCGTGCACTATGGTTGTTAGATGTCTGTAGCTATGGGGCTGTGGGAGATATGGCGGTTTAAACTGGTCGACCTGCGGATCTTTCAAATTTCTACCAAAAACGTGTGTCCATGTGCATCACTTTTCAGCCAAAACTATGAAGCGCATATCACTGGTCTTTGTGTGTAGTAGTAACACAGAATCACCCATCGATCACAACGTTGGCCGAATTTCGGTAACTTTGTGAGTGTTGGAGATATGGTGGTTGAAAGTGGTCGATCAAGGATATTTTCGGTTTTCGTCCAAAGACATGTGTGTCCGTAAATATTACTTTGCTACCTGAACTACATTTCGCAGATGACTGGCATTTGTGTGTGGTAATAGCATCGAGTCTCCCATCGTGCACTATGGTTGTTAGATGTCAGTACAAATTCTTTACAAACACGAAGTCGTGGGTACCAGCTAGTTAATAATAATAATAAATCGTTCAGTCCTCCGTATCACCATTTAAAAATGGCACAAAGAGGCGTTACAGTGACCAACCTACTAAGTATGGTAAAGGTAACATTTTATTTCTCTTGAACATTGTTACAACCTAATCACAAAAATAAAACCCTTTCTAAACAATTTTTTTCTTCTCACCATAATTATCTCTACGAATTAGTACAGTTAATTTTTCAGATAGCTTTTCTACTATTTCATAAATTGTATAACATTAAAATATGAATGAAACAAAACACTCGGACATCAGTATGAAAACCGAACCTAAGGCAATAACCAAAACAAGGAAAGTTTTTAGAAGACATTTAGAATTCACTCCTCTCAACGTTAATATTTGGTAATAGAATAAAATCGGTAAAGAATTTTTTACACGTATCAAAGCTCACGCGCGTGAAGCAGCGGGCAAATCCTAGTAGCTTTTAAACCCGTGCCAGGCTCTATTGGTCTAGTACTTAATAAATACGATACACATATGGATAATTGTTGGAATGGTAGCAAAGTTAACTAACTGGTTTAGTTTTCGAAAATTGTAATGTATATGAAAAACTAGCTGACTCGGCAGTGCCTTACTATTGCTAGACTTGAAGATACACATAGATTAAATGAATATAACAGAAAGTTTGATTTTAACTTCTATTAAAATTAGTTATTTATATATAGCTTATTATTTTTATTTTTTGGATTACATAAAGTGTAATTACGGTTTTCAATTACAATTCACTTGGGATACGATGTTTTGGGGCATTCCATTGGGTATATGTGCAAAGAAATATCTTGGTTTTCCATGCAACTTATAAATGACCATAAAATAATAATTATTCTATTTCCAATATTCAATAATATTACAGCAAAATGTATTGCAGAAAGATCGTCTTGTAATTTAACACGCATAATGGACATACATATGAACATTGCTTTTCATAAATATGTAGATACAATCTATTTTGTCTATTTAATTTTACTTTCTTCATACAGATCTGTTCGAGGATTTCAAGTGCTTTAAGCCTTCTCCAGACAAAGCACCCCATTTTGCAAAAAACCGCACATAAATCGGTTCGGTAGTTTTTTTAGTCTATAGCGGACACACATGCAAACATTGTCTTTTATATATATATATGAGCTGGCTCTGGAATTATTGGAATACAGGATGCGTTAAGGAAGTGTGTTTTAGATAAATTGACGATAAGGTTTTGGTACTGGGAGCACACATAACGGAATAATTGGGCTGCTTGGAAATTTAAACATTGTCATGCATTCAGCTAAGACTAAGCCGTCTCTTGAAATTCGATCAGGGACTTCTTCTTAACTTTCTGATCACGTGCGCTGGATTACTTGGCAGTTTCGTATCACTACTCTTAAGACGGGGGGAAGCTATAGAGGGATGGAACCAACTTCGCCCTATTTGAATAATTTCGATACTGCTCACAAGAATGGCCCTTCCTTCTCTAATCTGCCGTTAGAGACATTTTATTGGTTTTACTGTCACATCAACCACGTGGACCTGAGATAATTGCAAGCGTACGTTTGGCAAAATGCTTCTGGTATAGGAATGCTCTCATTACTGTTGGATGGATACATGGAAAGGACGCACACTGGCTCATCAATGGCTTTTGTTTATCTTTATACAAAATAGGACTGTTGAAAAATTTAATTTAGTTCTTATGGATTACTTTTAATGATGGAAGACTTGGAATGATTCTATTTCTGTAATCGTTGTTGAACCTTGAGGCCAATTTAATGACTACATTACTAATTTCCGTCATTTTACTTCGAATTACCCTTTTGTGGATAAAAATACAGAAATTACGTATTTTTTTCCCATATCATTTGTGAACATAACAGAAAATAGAGGAGAGCTTATGTGAATCTGTTTCGAATGCCTATAATTATTTTTACGTTAGGCATTGTGGATCGTGAAATTGTGAAAACCGGGCAATTAAGTAAATGAAGAATTGATATCGCCGTAAAATTAAAGTAAAACGATTCAGATCAGTTAGGAAATGAAAATATTGAAAAGTCTGACTTCCAAAATCATGATTTTTAAAAAAAAAAATAGTTTTTTCCCTTCTTGACAGGAACTACACACTTATGTAACCTAATTGTGCGCTTATTTATTACTATTTTGGTGATTAAATAAGTATTTGATTGATATTTGTTGGTCACGTTAAATTAAACTGAAAAATCTCTAATATACCCACGCCAGTGAAGAAGTTCCTTAGAACTTACCAAAATAACTTTTAAAGCATTATTTTTAAAACACGGTTTAATTACTTGTCAAGGCATATTTATGAACACACCAACTTACTATTGTTTGCAAGCTTCGGCAAGCGAATAACGTACCACCGTAGTATTTTATAAGGAAAATAATAAATAGTTTTTTGAATAAATTTTTTTTCTGGTGTACATCGTAACTTTACACGCTGTGGGTCTACTCCGAACACTTTCCTTAGTAATAATTTTCTTGCAGCCTTTGTTCCTATTGATCTGAGATCAGATTTATATCCCAGGACGTTATTGTTTACTTACGGCGACAGGAAGTTATTCAGAAACATTTACTTTGCTCAACTTTGAACGCGATTTCGACAGATAAACACAGTTCGCAGCTTATACACTGATCAGCCAGAACATTATCACCACCTACAGTACCTAATAGCGGGTATGTCCACCTTTGGCACGGATAACAGCGGCGACGCGTCTTGGCATGGAAGCAATGAGGCCTTGGTAGATCGCTGGAGGGTGTAGGCACCACATCTGCACACACAAGTCACCTAATTTCCCGTAAATTCCGGCGAGGGGAACGATGAGCTCTGACGCCACGTCACTCACATCCCAGATATGTTCGATCGTATTCAGATCTGGCGACTTGGTGGAACAACATATCAATTGCAACTCGCCACTGTGTTCCTTGAACCACTCCATCACACTCTTGGCCTTGTTATATGGTGCATTATCTTTTTGAAAAATGCCACTGCCGTTGGGAAACATGGTCGTCTTAAAGGGGTGTAAGTGGTCTGCATCCAGAGAACGAAACTTATTGGCCGCCATGATGCCTTGCACGAGCTCCACTGGACCCATGGATGCCAACGTGAATGTTCCCCGAGCATAAATGAGCCGCCGCCAGCTTGTCTCCGCCCCGCAGTACATATGTCAAGAACTGTTCCCCTGGAAAACGACGGATTCGCACCCTCCCATCGGCATGATGAAGAAGGTATCGGGATTTATAAGACCATGCAACGCTCTACCTTTGCGCCAACGTCCAGTGACGATGATCAAGTACCCATTTCAGTCGTGGTTGCCGATGTCGTGGTGTTAACATCGGCATACGCATGGGTCGTCGGCTGCGGAGGCCCATCGTTAGGAGTGTTCGGTGCACTGTGTGTTCAGATGCATTTGTACTCTGCCCATCATTAAAGTCTGATGTTAGTTCCGCCACAGTTCTCCTCCTGTCCTGTTTTACCAGTCTGCCCAACCTACGACGACAGACATTTGTAAAGAGGAGTAGCCGCGTTTGGACGTGGTTTCACGTTGGTTTCGCCACTTGTTAAAGACACTCACAACAGCACTCTTCGAACACCCGAAAAGTCGTGCAGTTTCCGAAATGCTCCAAGCCATCACAATCTGTCCTCGGTCAAACTCAGATAGATCGCGAGCTTTCCCCATTCTAAACACGGACATCACGCTCACTGATACTACCATACATGCACCGTGCCAGTGTATGACTAGCAGTCACTCCTTGTTAGGTGACGCTGCAATCGCCTGAACTGGTTTATATCGATAGTAGGTCATAATGTTCTGGCTGATCAGTGTATAACTGTCATTTTTTCTAAAGAAAAACCTTCAGTATCAGTTCTGATCCGACCCAGTGAGTATCCGTTTACTATCGGTTGTTCCTCTACTCAGTTACAGTTAGTAACTTTAGAAAGAGTAACTGGCGAAACATATTTCTCTTGTTCGCGTTTCTCTTATTTTAGTATGCTTACTCTTCCTGACATCTCACCACCACTTTTCATCTAGAAATACATTTTCCTGCAAACACCAACGTAAATACATGTTCACACGCTGGAATGGTTTATTATTCCACATGTTGAAGACTCTTATCTATTCGACTTCATGTTAGCTGGTTTTCGTGTTCAACTGCTCACTCTATCTGTTGCTGTAATTCTAATACGTTCTATCATTGGCTATCTAAACTCACTTGTTCTGTACTTTCTAAACATTGATCAATACTGTTCCTAAATTCATGGAACTAAATGCTTACAGATTCCCTTAGAGTTACTAGGATCTTTATAAAATATCTTAGAAGATACTTATCGACAATCTAACCATGGATTTTGCTGGTGTACCTAAAATGTATGGTTAGTTGCCTCCAGAATTCCTACAGAGTGTACAGAATTTCTGTCACGAAAGAAAAGCAAATATTGGTTGAGAACTTGTTTCTCGAGTGGATTCAACGCGACAACATCCCACATCGATTGACAATCTGCTGATTAAAGGAAAGTCAAAAGTGGAATGCTTGTTTCTTGATGGACGTAACATCATGATATTCTAGGTACATTTGGGTGAATTTAAAATTGTATTTACACGGATGTGGTTACAGAAAAAGCATAGTTACTTTTTCGTTCAAAATTCTCATTTAAGCTTGTTCTCTTCTTCCCATTCAAGGATTAGACCTGTTGAACTGTTCTGGCTTCAGGGACTATTCCTATCTCTCCCTTGGTTTATCAATACTTCTTATTTCAGTCTATGTTTGTTTACTACTTTTCGTAATCGTGGATTATCTATTCCATACAGATGGTCTCTCCAGTTATTCCTGAGATCCTCTATCTTGTCTTCATACTATATATTTACAAATTCTCTCTTATTGTCTCTTATTGTTCCTTATTAGATCGAGCCTTGTGCATCCTTTTACAGATCTTGGGAATTTCATCTTCTCTGCTCGAACGTGTCTTTTTTCTCTTCTTTTCATTACCTATGATTCATTTCATTAGCATAGGAACTGCCATCACTTTATATAATTTCGTATCTCTGGGCGCTCTATTTGCTAAAGATTTAGCTATTGTACCACACATCATCTGCTACTTGTTTGCTTTATTATTAAGTACTTGGGTGACCGATCTTCGCTCGGTATCTTTAGATTTCTGTTCAATATCCAAGATTTCAAGTAAAGTTTGATTAAAGTAAAAGGCTTGAAGGCTTCCTAGGCGTTTTGAGGTGCACAGTTAATCAAAGAGAAGCTTAACTAACATCAGTAGGCTTACTGGTACCTGAACCTTCTACATAATGAGGTTAGAGCAGTTTTAAAGAAACCAAATAAAAAAAATTGCTCCTTTTTTTTTAAAATCGTGTTAAAAACTTGAAAATAAAACGTTAGCTACATATGAAATTTCATCCAAATCGCTAGATCCATTTGCGAGACATTCTCATTAATTTCTTTCAAAGAAAAATGGTATTATGATGTTAGATAGAAACCTTAATGCCAGTCAGGGATTAATTAATGGTGCGAGATTTGTGGTAATTCTGGGGATTATACGACAACCCTTGATGATGGTTTCTTATGTAACTCGACGGGAAAAATTGAAAGTAATTTTATATATATATATATCACTTAGTTCTTGAGTTATCGTATCTCAAAATTTGAGGTGGTTGAAATGCGACCTGGATCAGAAGATAAATTTCGCCATAGCCAAGTTTCATGATGAATTCGTATGAGACAAATCGAAAATAAAGAATTTATTTTTCTGATATCTCAAGTGAAGAGGTTAGGATTAGATCCGGCCTGGACCAGAAAAAAAAATCCACCAAAAACCACTATGTCTATACGGTGGAAATGTACTTTCAATGTTTTATTTTGTTCCTAATGGTTGTTGTTAGGTTGAAATACGGCCTGCACCAGAAGAAACGTC
The DNA here is from genome assembly GCA_031002005.1 of Vandiemenella viatica. Lineage (NCBI taxonomy): Eukaryota > Metazoa > Arthropoda > Insecta > Orthoptera > Morabidae > Vandiemenella > Vandiemenella viatica. Next base: position 47,911,384 of record CM061919.1, on the reverse strand, counting down.
GCCAAAAGCACAAGGAACTATCCCTATAACTATATGTCGAAAACCAAGCGAGATATCAAGAAAATTTATTCTTTATTTTCTATATGTTTCGTCGAGTTCTATAAGAATTCATCATCATATTGTGACGTCACGGTAATTATAGACCATCATCAGTGCTAAATTCATTCACTCCGATAAAACTATGCTCATACCTCGCGCGGTAGTGTTTAATGAAAAAGTAATAAGCACTTTTTACGGTCAAAAAGTAAACGATGATTACTTTATAATTGGTACCGGTAGTATTATTTTCAAAGAAGTTTCTGTAAAGCATCACCTCTGACAAAACCATTGATAATTTTTTAATTATTCTTCCTTTTTAAATGTTTTAAAATTAAACTTGAAGTTTTAATATTTCCACGGGTGGCCAGTATACAAGAACTGTTCGTTTAAATATTCTTTGAAATCAAAGAGACTCTATTTGTAGGCTTTCTGGTACCTGAATTGTCTACGAGATGGCGCAAGTGCCGTTTTCGAGATACCGAGTGAAAAAATTGTTCGTGTTTTGTAAACTCGCTTTTTTGTAGGGAAGACAACTATTTAGGTAATATTAAAAGTCAAAACGTTATCTAAATATCAAATTTCATCCATATCGTCATAGCCGTTTCCGAGATCCGAAATATATATATATATATATATACAAGAATTGCTCGTTTAGAGATATAAGATATCTTTGCTTACTCTGTGTATGATGTCACAATCAAGGTAGTTACAGTTCGAAACTTGATAACAAGGGAGCCATTTATAACTATTTTCGCTCTAATAGGGTCCCGACCACAGAAAGTAATTATTTTTGTTTTTCTTGAATATCTTCAGGTTGTAGTGCTCTAAACATATTTGCAATTTGTGGACCGCTCTTTGTATGCCACTTTCAGTATAATCTATTACCAGTAGGTCGTCAGCAAATAAAAGTACATTTACGGATGTGCCTTGTCCTAAGTCTACATCCCTCGGTGGATATTAATTCCGACACATGTTTATGACATTGTTCGGATATATGTTAAGAAGTGTTGATTAAAGACTACAACCCCGTATCACACCTTGCTTAATCTTATGTAAATATAAAAATAGACTTTAGTATCCTTATATTTCACTCTGCAACCACAATTACCCACCGCATAACACTGGTGTTTGTGTGTGGTAGTATCTTCGAGTCTCCCATCGTGCACTATGGTGGTTGCATCTTAGTAACTTTGGAGGTGTGGTAGATATCGTGGTTGAAAGTGTCGACCGTGAGCATTATCATATTTTTACCAAAGACATGTGTTTTCCTGCATTTCACTTTGCAACCACAATTACCTAGCGCAGACCACTGGTGTTTATGTGTGGTAGTAGCCTCGGGTCTCTCATCGTGCATTATGATGGTGATATGTCGGTAGCTGTGGGAGATATGGTGATTGAAAGTGGTCGACCTAATGCATTTTCATTCCTCGTCCAAAGTGTACTAAAAATCTTTGGAATCTTGTAGAACGTTCTTCAATAGGTCTACACTAAAATTTTCTTGAACAATATTCTTGAAAATGGCACAGTTATTAACGAATATAAATAATTATATCCACAATATTTAGTGGGTGAAGTGATTTAGATGGGACTTTCACTCGCAGATTGCTGATTTTGTAGCAAGTTAGATAGGATTGCATCTTAGTCTGGAAATATTTAAGACTCAGTGCAAAAACACCAACAATGCCGAAGGAATTTAAAATTAAAATTCGTAAATCGCAAAAATAGATGGGGAGGAATTTAAACACTCAAATTATGTAAGATAGCTAAAAAATAAAGTAAAAGGTTAGTTTGATGACGAGTGATTGCCACCGTAGTGTGTACTCCATCTCAATTAAATTAATAACATAAAAACCTTGACAATCACGAAGTCGTTGGCACCAGCTAGTTAGAGAGGAACAAGAGATTTTTTTTTTTTTTTAAATCTAAGTGATTTATCAGCCCAATGTACAATCCCATCCTGGAGGACCAGGGTTTTATTTCAGGGTTTTCCTTACCTCAGCCGGAGTGTCCCAGTTTCAAGGCCCCGGGGTCTCGCCTTCCATCCTGTCCATTAGCCTCACTCCAAAGAGGGCATGGCCCAGGGACCATGCGGCTTTCGCCTTCACGGACCTGGTACTAGGGTCTGTTGCAGAGCTGCTTAAAGGAATCACAGAGGCCTCTCAAGGATTTATTTTCTTATCCCATCCAGTGCAAGCTGAGGCTGTACCTGCCTTCGATCCCCAGCATTGCGTGAAAATTGCTGAGTACTGGTATGTAACTTTGTTGTTTCGTTGTATCAGGTTTTTTGTTCCTTACTGCTGTACGAAGATGTTTCGCACCTTGTTGATTCTTTACGTTTGTGCATTAAACTCATACAGAAATATATCTTCAAATAATAAAGTCACATCACCTCCATATTCGACGTCTATTTTTTGTACTGCAGTGTAGAGTCAGTAAAGTAAAGTCTGCTAGAATTGCAGTGGTTGGAAATTATGGAATCGGATTATTTTTCTTTTCTTTCTTGTTCCATACATATCTGATGAGAAAAGACCGTAGGACGACGGGTCTGGTCATAGTTGGAGGGAAGAGTGAAATTTTTACCGCTCCTTCGTTCGGTTTGAAATTTTTATATCATGAGAGAAATTCTTATTATGGAGGCAAGATGGTTAATTTCTTTACTAACATGGGTCTAAGTGTTGTGTGTGTGTGTAGTTGACTAGTGCGATTTGAAAATCCAGCATCAGCTCAGTCTGGCTTATTATTTCGAAAGACATCAAAAGGGTTCACCAAGTTTAACTTTCACATCTGATAGAAAAATAACCACAAAAAGTATAACCTCTCAATCCTTTCAGAATTTTTGGCAAAGTGTTCAAAAATTTCTGGTTACTCTTATCATTCCACAACTCCCTTAACTGAAAAATTCACAGTTCCTTATTCACATAATCGAGAGCCAGTTTGTGATCCTGGTCATCTCTTCCCTTCCGTGCACTATTCCTAATTCTTCTACCAGTATCCCTCAAGTCTTATCGCCAATACACGCCTCGTACACTCCCAGCACTCTCTTAATCCTCCTATATTCGAATGAATCCCAATCAAGTTCCTTTATGATATCATTTACTCATTGTGTACCGCGGTAATTTACACAAAAAAAATCTAGCTGCTCTCCCTCAAACTCCCATATTTGATATTCAAAATGTGGTCCATACAGCACCACCAATGATCTGACCAAGGTTTGGTAATCTAATTCCTTCATTTCTCTGGTAATTCCGAGTAAATGAAGGATTTTGAAACCTCTTCGTATCATTTCCATCAAATGTGATGTCAAGGAAGGGAAAAGATGACCATGACCACAAGCTGGCACTCGATTTCAGGCACAAGGGTGTGGGAAGATTTTCTTTTTTAGGTAAGGGTGTCAGGGATTGGAATGAGTTACCAAGGGGAATGATGAATAACCTACCGAAAACGTTAAAAAATTTAAAGTTAAAGTTTGTAGAGGGCAAATGTAGGTGAGTGTAGGATAGGGGAAGTTGGGTGTGTAGGGAAATTGCCACCGGAGCGTGTGCTCCATTGCAATTAAATTAAATTAAATGAAATCACTTTCCAACCCTTTAACTACATGCAACCTTTATTTTGATTTATTTCATCTGTGTACTTAATAATTCTTTCTTCTTGGAATTTATCTTCATTCCAAGTTAACATATCCAGCTGAATATCGTGTCTAGGTGACACTGCAACAGTTCGCTGTCTTCTCCGTTTTAGTCCTAATAAATACCATTGTGTCATTTGCAAACAATCTAACTTCTGAGTCTAAACCATTAAAATAATAAATAATTGGTATAATGATTTGTTGAGTAACTTCTTGGGAAACAGAGATAAAAAAAAATCGGTGTAGTTACATCTACGAACCTAATTACGCATGATCTCAAAATAGTAACACGAGCTTCTAGATATATAAAAATTTCAAACCGAAGGAAGGTGCGGTGTTATTTGTAGTGCAATGGAATTATCATTAGCACTAAAAAACCACTAATCTCTTGGTTCTTTTCTAATGTTGGTAGCATTGTGTTTGCCTCAATATGTTTTCTGAAAGCACAGTCTTTGATTAGGAACAGCTGAACTCCTAGTTACTGGAGAATTAATAAAACATGATTGTCCAAAGGGAAATGTAAGTGACGTTTTGTTTCTACAGCATAATCTTTGATCGACTAACAATGAAATTAGCTTATCCACTCTAACCTTCATTATAATAATAGAAGTTATATTACTCACAGAGAAACCAAATGTTATTAAGAAATGTTTTTTCGTAGAAAGAGATTAAATCAGATGTACAGATTAGTTTCAAATATTTGTAAGCAGCACTTGTGACCAGTGCAAGACACGAATATCTCACAATTCACCGTATTCTTTTGTTTGTGGTATTTAACCGCACAATGGCACCTAAATTAAATGCCGGCCACCTCTAGATGTCAGATGTTTCTTCTCTTGATACAACTGCGATGAACCATTTCTTTTTATTATACATACACATGGGCAGGCTACCACCACGAATTGCTCTTTCCGGCTGAAATTTCATGCACACTTTACTTAAGAAAGAATGGCGCACGAATCGCCCGCTAACGTGTATTATTAAGAATACCGCTGTAGTCATGTTGCTTCACCTCTCTGACACCACGATCGTATCGCCGTTTCTCATGGCAGCCAACGTCTTCACACCGAATGACCTCTGAGCACAGAGTGAATGTCCAGGTATCGCATCACCTTTGCCAATGTTTGACAGATTCAAATGATCCCTGAACAGATGAAATTAAAACTAACTAATACTAGGAATACGGCTCGTACATATTGTTGCCTGTTGTGTGATCTCTGAGCTATATGAAGATGGCTATTACAGATTTTTTACTGTTATTATTAATTGAAATGAGGTTTACATATGACTGACAAATCACTTACTTTCGAATAGTAGGCCTACGTAAAATTTCAGTTCTGATTGTTTCGCTATTTGTAGTTCACTATTCATCACTAATATTTTATTGCTGCTGTTGATTAAACCTACAAATATAAACCTTCTCACTCCATCATGCTTGAAAGAAATTGCTAGTATATGGTCATAGCTATTTATTGTTGCTTTATTTTGCGTTCTATATAAGTAGTTGTAAGTCTAGGTGATTATTTATTTATTAATCTTGTTCCATTGATCCCTGCTGAGGAAGGACCTCTGTGATGTGAAGAAAGCCATGGTTAATACATACAATATGAATTATTATCATAGTGAAAAAATAATTATATATCGCAGAGACGAAAAATAAAAATATACATTAATTTATACAACTGATTTTTGTTGAAATGATTTTACATACAATTTGTTCCTTTCTAAAAATTCTTGAATGGAGTACAAGAGACTACCAATAAGATAATCTTTCAGTTTTTCTTTAAATATATCTTTATTACCTACAAACTGTTTTATACTTTTAGGAAGCTTATTAAATAGATGTGTCTCAGAATAAATAACCCCTGTTTGTACTAATGGCAGTGATGTTTGTGTTTTGTACAAGTTATTTGTGTTTCTTGTATTGAAATTGTGTTCACTGAATCAGATGTAAACAATTTAAAATGTCCTATGACTAAGCACATGAGAGAATATATATACTTAGAAGTCATTGTAAGAATATTGTGCCTTGTAAAGAATTATATGCAAGAGGTTCCTGGCATCCTAATAGCTCTTTGCAGTGCAATGAAAAAACTTTTTTACTTTGTGAAGAGTTTCCCAAAAAAATTATTCCATATGACATGACTGAAAATAATAGGAATATACCTGTTTACACTATTCATTCTAGACCTGCTATTAGAGAATGTGATCTTATTGCAAACGTGGTACTACTCAACTTCTTCAGCAGGAATGTGATATGTTCTTGCCAACTGAATTTGTCATCTATTTGAATACCAAGGAATTTTATACTCGCATATTGTGTTATTTTATAGTCTATATGTTGATACTGCAGCATATAATTTTTTGTTTTAAACCTAATATAATGTGTTTTATCAAAATTTAATTTTAATTAGTTTACCTTGAACCAGTTTTCTACTTCACTAGATATTTTATTTGCATTAAGGTCTAGATTATTGTTTGATGATTTTCTTACAGTCAGGTTGGTATTTTCTGCAAATAAAACGCTCTTAACCTCGTCAGTAAAGTTTCAGGGAAAATCACTGAGGTATAATAAAAACAGAAAAGGTCCTAGGACAGATCCTTGTAGGATGACCTGTTGTATTTTTTCCCGTCTGATGAAGCGTCGTTACTGGTTTTAGAATAACCCTAGGGAACCTTTTTGAATTTGGTTTTTTATAAATAAATTAAACCATTTGCCTGCAGTTCCATAAATACCATTTTCAAAGTTACATTTTTTTAAAAAGTTGTTAATGATTTACTTAGTTTAATGCTTTTACACGATCACGAAACATTCCTTCAGGGGACATTTTATTGTTTAGTTCCTCAAATGTATTATTTAAAAATGAATAAACAGCCAAATTAATCCTTTTTGGAATCTAAACTGCGGAGCAGTGAGAAATTATAGTGACTAACATGTTTTATTAATCTGTGACAAATGACTTTTTCAGAAATCCTTGAGAAAACTGGAAGCAAAGTAATGGTACAGTAGTTATTTATATACGTTGTTTCTTCTTTTTTAAATAATGGTTTTTCAGCTGCATATTGTGGTCTACTTGTAAAAAATACCTTGCATTAAGGATTTATTGCAGATGTGAGCAAGTAAGTTACATTACTGATACAATATCAACATCTTTTCAGTATTTTGCTTGAAATATTGTCATAGCTGTAAGCAGTGTTCATTATTTAAGGAATCGACGAAACGTTTTTTGTTGCTTTCCTTTATATATTTCTCCTGTACCCAGTGTTTTTCTTTACCTGCTTAACAGTGTTTGTAGATTTCATACAAAGCTGGGCATCATGATCGGAGATACCACTTATTGCTGGAAGTATGTTGTAATTACTGTACTTATAGATATCCATAAAAATTATCAATAGCAGTCCTGCTGTTATTTTGTTTTATTGTAGGGAAGTTTACAATTGTCGTTAGATTAAGATACAACATCAAGGCTTTCATATTTAACTTGTCATTTCTGTGATCGAGAAAGACAACATTCAGATCTCCACATGAAACTATTTGTTTGTTAATTCTTAAACATACTATTTATTCTAACTGCGAAAAAAGGAATGAAATTTCCTACTATAACTATGAGTTGTTCTTTACAATACTGAAATTTTGTAACACAGCATTCAAAGTGTTGCTCTGTACAATACTTAGCCTATTTACAAATACACTGTTACCTTGAATATTACTTCTAAAATATGGCAACTCCCCCTTTCTTCATTTTAGATCTACAGTAATTAGAGCTTAATTTATAATTTGGGATTGATAGTTGAGATATTCCTGTGTCAGACAGATGATGTTCAGATTATAGACGAAACGGATAACTGTTTGGCTGGATACCGGTTATCCGGCCATCCTGTAAGCCGACTGAACGTCGTTGTTATTTGAGGTTTGGAAAAAAAAAATCGTCAGTAAAGAAAGCATCGCCTATTTGGGAATATTTTGATATAAATAATACCACTAAAGGCCGGTCCAGACGCTACGTTTTGCACAACTTTTTGTCTGCGCAGTCTTTAGACGGAGTAAAGTGCTCTCTCTAGCTCAGTTATCGCTGCAACTGTACCGTCTTCGCGCCGCAAAACGTAGCGTCTGGACCGGCCTTAGGGTTTTAATTTTGAATTACTTTTCGTGAGGCTCGTTTTGACGCGAAGTTTGAATCATTTCTTGGTTTTTTCTTTCCTTGTGGACTTCAACTTCTTAAGATTCAAACTACTTGATTGCGACTTTCCTAGAGCCAAGATTTAAGGCAAACTATATGGGGTTTGCTGAAGCTTTCAGAAGAGTCTATTGGAATCTATAAAAAAATGTCTTGCGAGGAATCTTCCACCAGTTCATCGCCAACGGCTGTTAAAAGGAGTAGAAGGAAGAGACAATATGAAATTTGGCTCAAAAACCTCACGACAGTTTTTGGGACTGTTTTAACGAGATATCTAGTATCACGATCAAGAAAAAAAACGTGACACCTAGCGAGATTGACTTTTATTTAAAGTCATCTCGAATTAATCGGAAGCGGGACCCGTATATTTGGTGGTTAGCCCATGCGACACAGTACCCGAATTTGACAAAATATGCTAGAATTTACTTTTCAGCACCTTGCAGTAGTGTACATAGCGAAAGACTTTTCTTTGAACCTGGCCTTGTTTAAAAGGACAAGCAAAACTGCTTATTACCTCTTTAATACAGATAAATTAGTGTTCATTCAGTACGAGAACAAAGTTTTTTTGTGTTAAAAACAATAATAAACATTTTTTTAATTTGACGATAGTATTTTTATTTGTGTTCAGACTTATTATATACTTAGAATATGTGAATTAAAAGAAAATTTTCGTACTTTATTGAGAATACATACCCGCCGGATATCCGCCGGATATTGACTTACTATCCGGTATGCGGCCGGATAATAAATATTGACCGGATAGGCCGGATATCCGATAGTTGCCGGATATCCATTTCATCTCTAGTTCTTATAGAAACAAAACATCGAAATTTCTGCAATTTTGAATCTCTTCTGGCCATTAGGTCATTTCATCAAATTTACGGAATATTCTTCCTACATTTCGATTGAGAATAGACGACTTTGAAATGTTTACTTAATAAGAATTTACTGGCATTTTAATTAGAATTTCTAATTTCGATAAATTTTGATTAGCAGAGAGTTTAATTTCCTTTAGACATCTTCATATATTTATTTTATTTACCTTTAAAAAGATAGTGAAATAACACCACTTATAACAGGAACACCTCTTTCCCTCACCTGGCATCCTCTGATATCATCAGCAATAAGAAGCGAAAGTTTCCTTTTGCCTCCGAAATTCAAATGGAGTCCATGGTGAGTATAAATGTCCTTTCCAATGCAGGCCACATCAATCAAACCAATATGCGAATTTTCAGATTGCCAGGGATCCCTTTCCAACGATGTATTTGTGTGTCTAATATGATGCCACATACAAGGTTTACCATAACGGGAAATTCCACATTTCTTTGACGTGTGTTCCTGGAAAAGTGATCAATGTCTTCCTCAATTGAATGACCGAGGTCCTTACCAGGACTACTACAATGATCTTCCTTCCAGAACTTATTCCCTAGATCCTTTATGTTTACTATTACACTTCCAAGATCTGCAGTTGGTTTGAAAATACTGCAGACTTTATAAATTAGCCCCATGTCATACTGCACCATCTTACTGATTTCCTTTCCATAAATGCTTCCAAGTAACAGTACTTTCATGCGCTTTCTTTTAGACTCTGAAAAGTTGTTCCTTTTAGATTACTAGAGGCCAGATCTTTCAATTCAACAGACGGTCCTGAGCTACCATCTTCATCTTCCAGTGACCAAAACACATTGGAAGTCCCCGCTGGAAACTTTTTTTTTACTTATGGCTTTACGTCTCGGAGACGTCGAGATGTTTATAGGCGGGATGGGACTGGATATCAGGAACGAGAAGGAATTCGGCCGTGGCCTTTTGATGGAAGCATCCCGGCATTGGACTGGAGTGATTTAGGGAAACCATTGAAAACCTAAATATGTATGCCTGGAATGGGATTCGAACCGGCACCCTCCAGAATGCGAGACCAGAACGTTAACCGCTCACCCACCATTCTCGGTGCTGGAAACAATTAGATGGACAACGTCTCCGACCCATCCTACCAGAGCTGACTTCTTTCCACTCACTGCTTTGCCTAACCGTAAGAACTGAGTTTTTTGTTTTCATTGACTTTAAATTCCTTTATGCTGATGCCAGATCTGACTGTAGTTTCGGAATCCGCTGTTCGTGATCGTTAATTCTGCAACAGTTCCATGCAATACCGACACAAGAGTTATTGTTAGCAACATCGCTGCACCCCGGCGGAACCAGCGTCCGCAGTCCCGACACGCCTCTCATTCCTTTACTGATCTCCGGCGGTATGTCCATTTTGATACTTTCAGAAAAAACTTGAGAATTTAAGAAAAAAGAATTTTAAATCGTATACTTCTTAATTAGCCATTTGCATATGATTTTCCCGAGAAAAGCAAAAGTAGGCTTAAACGAAAAACGCTACAACCTATTTAAATTAGTCGAAACTTCCGATATGTCAATTAAGCATAACACTTAACAACTACAAAAATTTACATCAAAATTACAAAAATAACATTAAAAGAATTTTTTAAAACAAATGCAGTACATTATTTTCGCTCTAGAACTCTGATTCAGTCCTAATCTCATCCCAAATTCATACCTTACACACACTCAAAAACTCTCCTCACCCTCCTTTGGACTTCCGTTGGCTGCCAACCCATCTTCTTTATCGTATCAAAGACTTATTATGTTCTACAGTCATTTTCACAACACACTTAGATTGCTGTCCACAATTTAACGTAGTAATATCACTGAAAGTAGAAAGGCTAAAGAACGGTTCTAACCGAAGTTTTGTGCCCCAGTTCCCTCACTTCTCTTGTGAATTTTGCTTTCAGTATCTCCATCAGATGAAACCTCATTAGCTCCCTAATGTCTTCTGCCCGTTGAAGTTATTTTCAATGATATATAAAAATATTTACATTTTGTACCTTTAAAATCAATTCCGCACCTTTATTCTTCTATTGTGTGAAACCTCAAAGTTTACTTTATGTAACTCCAATTGCCTTTGGTTCCTTGAGCAGAAAGAAGCTATTTAGCAATGTTTTATTTCATGATACGGGCAAAATAGTAGGTAGTAAGTTTAACAGGAATGGTATATAAATACCCCACCTGTTTACCTTTTTTCATAAATAAAATATCTCCAAATAGCTCCTTAAAATTGTGTTTTGTCTCATCACTTTATAGGTGAACTGTCAAAGAGAAGATTAACACTCCTGACGTCCTGATCATGCGGAAGCTGGCTCCCACAGTCAAGCTGAACAACGGAAGGCTCTTCCCTGTCATCGGTCTCGGCACCTGGAAGGTAAGGCACAGTTACTGCCAATGTTGTATAGTTCATTTAACATCAGAGTCGTTAGAAATCGAGAAATCAGTTTAAAAATAACTGTCACGCGGATAGTTTGCAGTCACTGACCTCGTCTGTGCCCATAGTCTTCTGAACTTTCACTACTGTACATTTCACTGTCCCATTCACCGTCATCCTCATCGTTATCGTAGCATCTTTCTTCGAATTTCAAATAACATATTTTCCTTAGTTTTATTTCTTCGCTCGCAGTCATACCAACTGGAGAGTATATAGACGTCACATTGTATCTATCTTTAATTTACAATGTTACTCAGGAGCCAGGACACCTAACGATATAGTAATGAAATTTGCTGCTAACCTTTGGGGAACTCGTGTAGCTACAATACGTGTTGTGGCTGACACTCGGCGTCGAGTATTTTAGTGTTGTGTGGCAACGCATTGAGCATACTCAGAAGATACAAGAGTGTATGAATGAAGATCATCGTAAGACCACTAGGAACCAAGAACATTACTTTCCTTCACATCTTCTTAGCCATCATATGGCTAAACCAAAGAAGGTTGTAATCGGATAGTTAACTGATGCCTATTAATTAATTCGTGCAGAGCAACTTTGAATAAACAAATGGAAATAATCTTATACTTTCGGTACAATAAAATCCTGTCCTTCCTACCGCGGTTTACTGAAACCGTGGCAAGGTTAGAAAATAAGCAATCTTTGGTAAACAATACGTATACAAATAAAGTGATGCACGGGAAGGAGAAAAAAAATGAAGATGATGTGACATACAGAAGTGAAGTTCCAGTTGCGGCTATTCCGCCGTTAAATGAAGTATAGTGGAGTTTACAATTTGGTGATCATATTAGTCACTAGATTAAATCCAAGAATAACTACAATTGTAAATAGGCTGTAGAAAATAAACAGAAACACTTATGACCGCGGAGATCTACGCCCAAGCGACGCTGTCACAACCGGGTCAAAGTCCCCGACAGTGTAACTTCCGTCTTAGCGCACGTTCGCGCTCAATGGCATTCCTGGCACTGGTGCGGTTGTTTCGGGTCACATTTTAGACCCATGCGATGACGAGCCCCATTAACCAGAAACGCATTTAAACATAGGTAACCTAGGCTGTAGCCTAGGGGCCTTCACCACAAAGGAGGGCCCGCACCACAAAGGGGGGCCCACACCACAGCCGAAGGGCCCCCTCCGAGGACAGTAGTGGTATTAAAAAAAAAAATTAAAAAATTGTGTCGCCCATGAATTATTACGCCGTTGCCGACTGCCCTCTGACGACAGGGGCCGACAAAGCCTAAATGCAGCCCTGCTATTAACGCTACACAATCAGCCGAAAAGCGAAGGGAGCAGCGCAATCCTATGTTCCTCACTATCAATGCCAGGTATCAGAATTGTGTTCCGAGAATTTAATATTCTGCAAGGGAACCCGTTTCAGAGTGCTTGAAGAACAGAATTCGAGTGATGCACATGGCTAGATGGATCCTAGAGCTAACGTCTTTAACAAATATTTCGTGTGATTACAGGTACCTCCAGGCGAAGTTGGACTGGCTGTGAAGCATGCCATCGAAGTTGGCTACCGCCATATTGACTGTGCTGCTCTGTACGGAAACGAACCTGAGATCGGTCAAGCGCTCGAGGAGAAATTGAAGGATGGAGCCGTGAAGAGGGAAGACTTGTTTATCACTAGCAAGGTAATCAGGATCAACATGGAGGTAGTACACGGTTCTTCATCACGGATCATCGAACCGATAGCTTGTTTCAGGTGTTGAACAGACGTCAACAACCAGATCAGATTGTTCCCACCCTAAAGAAAACCCTCTCCGATCTAAAGCTACAGTACCTGGATCTATATCTCATACACACGCCATTTGCCTTTAAGGTAAGATCTCGTCTGTTTTTTGTTGAGCTACTGTAGTTACGTAAAGTAAGTATTTCGTTATCTGCATGCAGTACAGTAACGAAGGCAAGCTACACTGTTGTGTAAATTTCCCTAGCTGGCAGTTGGCACCAGTTTTTGTCTGATGTTCGGATACTGACAGGAATTTGTTAAGACATAATTTTCTAGGCTTTGATTAATTAGTAATCAATTAATTGTTTACAGTCAGTCTAGGTTCACTGAAGTTATAATCTCAATAATTAATGCGATAGTGGAAAGCAAAAAAGAAGATAATCTGGTGAAGTCACTAGGAAAAATTTCCACTCTGGGAAAAGTGACGGGATACCACTACCTTTCGTCTCCCTCCGACGCTACTGCGGAAAGGTAACACCTTCCATATTTAACGTCTACACTTTAAATAATACGTGAAACACTTATACAACCAACCAATAATCGTAAGAAATAACACATATGAAATAACGTCTGATAAAGATTAAAGTGAGGTTAGTTACGAATCATGTCAAAAATTGTCTAGCAATAAGAGTTTCAAGAACGCTTGATAAAAATATCAGTAACCTTAAATAATTAATGACATGTCACGAAGGACGAATAGATACCAAAGGCTCTTAACAACTCTCCAACCGCGACTGGTGAGTGAATGATCAACGAAAGTGCCTGGTTTTCGGGAGAAAGAGTGTTCGAACTCCGGCACAGCGATCCAGCTAACGGTTTACCTCCTGAGATCATTTCAGCTAATGCCGAGATGATTCCTTCTCGTTCCTCGATTTCAGTTTCCTCCTGGTTCTAATGGCATCGACACGGAAGAGTCGTAAAGACTTCTCTCACCAAAAACAATAAACGAAAAATCACTCCTTTTATGCCGGGGCTATGTGGTGATGCTGAGTTACATCGACGCTGATGTGTCCCACTCCACTGTGGTAATCGACTTGTGAAACACAAGGGAAAATGACTCATCACTCACCAAAGTTGAAGGCAGCGACGGGAGAAGAACATAAAAATACGAACACAAAAATACACAATATTTCGGTCTTAAACCTTCTTTATGCTTGTAATGTCCCTTGGTGACGGGAAAGTTATACCTGTGAATTCCACGTTATTGGCATCGGCGAGAGCCAGGTGACTCATACCTGCGCTGAAAGACCGAACGATTTATGGCAGGCCGTAAAGTTAAAAGCTTTACACATTCAATGAAATTCAAAGGACAGTATAGGGACTGTGCCGAAATGAGGATTTCCTGGTACAGTAGAAAGTTGAGACTAGAGAAACGATGCTTCGGAGAAAAAGTCAGGCTGCGGAAAACCTCTGTTGGGAACCAGCGAATCAAACTGTGTTACGAACTTTTAGAAACCATAAGTTTTTTTATGTTGCATGAGGAGCGCCAATGGAGATGGTGGACGACCCGCCAAACGCTGCGACTCGCTGAAATTTCCCGCGTTTGCTAAAACTGGGGAGCCTGCAAGTTTTCAACGGAGCAAACACGCGGGAGAGACGACATTCTGTTTCTGGCCAGCAAACAATCCGCACCGGAGTACCACAGGAGATTGCCGGAGAGTTGCGGGGAGCTACCTCGCCAAGTGACCTTCGCCCAGCTGATCAACAGGGTCTATTAGACTCTGTTTTATCTGCTCGTCATCTGCTACGGTAAAGAACGCCGATGATGTATAGACACTCTTGCGTCATTCAACCCTAGGCAACGCTCTGAGATGAGAATCATGCTCTAAATTGTTCAAAAGAAACTCTTAATATTCAGTTCTGTTAAATAAACCAATCAATTTTATATTCAAAGAAAATAATAGGTGTTGTAAACCCTGCTTTCAATAACTTCCTTTCCAATGTACCAGATTAGATGAAGATTTGTGTTTTTAAATGGTATTTTAAAATTACAATTGCTTTGATTAAAAGTATTTCAGAATTGGAATGTCGCTTCTCTCGGATAGAGAACACTTCCATTCTTGGCGCCTACCCGGGATTAATTTTGCAAATTAATTTATTAATTAATGCATCTCATTATTTTATTGTAATTTTAATAACGTCAGTAAAACTAGACGTTACATGCTAAAGAGAATGCGTCATGTGGCTCGGGAGGTGTGCACACGCCGAAGTTTCCTACATGACTGAGTGGATTATCAATATGGCGGTGGGGCTGAGATGTTATATATAAATATGTATATCGCAGAAGGTGATAGAAATAGTAATATACCAAAAGGGTACGGAATGCAGAGACGAAAACAAAAATTAGGGAAATAAATATAGATAGATAAATTTTCTAAAAGAAAAAAAAAAATTAGTTAAATGATAATTCTAATACTGATAATAATGAGTAATGTGTCAAATAAAGGACTCGATCTTCCCCGCAAGACCTGAGCTGCTCTCGACAGAGTTAGGTCTGACCATGGTAGATCTGCTTTATTTCTTTACACATGGGGAATGAGAGTTTCACCGAATTGCGACTGTGGTGAGAAAGCACATACCATCAGTCACGTGACCTTTGATTACCCACTTCGAGCCTTCAGGGGATCACCGAAAGACTTCATAGATATTTCAAATGAAGCTCTACATTGGCTGCACTAAGTCGATTTTGAATTTTAACTATAATTTAATGTTACATTTTATTAGTGTGAAAAAATTGTATATAATTGTATTGTTGACTATGAACTATGGCCATAAGATAAATAAAACCTTTCAACATCCGTCAAGAGAACAATAGTAGATGGCCACCATTTTGAGAGCATAGTCGTATTCTCCATCCACTTACCGTGGATGCTTGCGCGGGTTAGAAACATTATCAGATGAAGTCCGTCAGAATCTGCTGGTCAACTCTGTGGACGAAGGCGATAGTTTCCTGAACAGATAAGCTTTAACACATTCCTTTCGGCCTATGGAAGAAAGACTACGTGAACTATATTTTACAAAAAATAATGTTATCGTTACAGCTGGAAGAAATTGATTAGCCTCTCCTGGTTCAGGAGCTCTTGCTCATCGCCAGCAAAAGTGCATAACTAATGGTGGTACTTATATCTAAAAATTGTCGCAAATAGCTTAGTTGTTGCTCTACTTACGTGTGTTACTATGATCTCAGTATAAGTTATAGTCTCCACAGCAAAATAGAGAAGAAATTATTCTATGTAGCTCAGTGCGGTCTTCGGTAAGTTATCTCTAGTTCTAGTACCTATATAAAAGGAATAACCTTTTCTTTCATTGAAGAGAGTATGATCAGCTCATCGCAGCAAATTATAAAGCAATGTTAAAACTTAGATTCATTGGTTTAATATTACTAATATTATGGAGAACGCTCTGAAACCTGTCGGTAATCACTTAGTCCCTGTGGGAGAGACATTTAAATGCAATGAAACACGTTTTCAGTATCTGACATTTCTTTCTGAACAGGAGGTAAACGGAGGGTTGGAAATCGCAGACATAGATTACATTGACGTCTGGAAGAAGTTGGAAGAATGCGAGAGGGAGGGATTAACAAAGAGTATCGGTGTCTCCAATTTCAACAGCAAGCAGCTGACGCGTGTTTTGGAAGTAGCGAAGATAAAACCTGTTACGAATCAGGTAGGTAATTACTTACTACTAAGTAATAGTACTAAATAATTAAAAGTTTCGTAATCAGCTCAGGTCTGTGTCCATTAAAAAAACTTAAGTATGTGAAATATAAATATTTTGAACAAAGATCATTCCAGGAGAACTGTTCACAGAATTCATTGATCTAGTGCGAGAAATTTATACATAAAAAATTAGTCATTTGGAACTTGATTGGTTAAAAACTTCAGCGTTTTATACTTTATCAGGTGGAGTGCCATCCTTACCTAGATCAGAACAAGCTCTTTGAATTCTGCAAACAACGTGATATAGTGATCACAGCTTTCTCTCCTTTGGCAAATCCTGCGCTAACGAAGGAAGGGGAAGTTCCAATGATTCAGGACGCAAGGTTCAAGAAACTTGCTGTCAAGTACAAAAGGACGGCACCTCAGATTGTCCTTAGGTTTCTGGTAAGTAATAGAACCAATAACCGTTCAACTCAAATGAAAACAAATTTTCAGATTTTGTGATACTGGGAAACTGATACATAATTCCGATAGTACTTGAAACTACATGAAGCGATTGTATTGTGAAGATTGATATGTCAGTTTTTGAGCCTACGCTTAGTAACTAAGATGGAAAGTGTAAGTTTAATACTTACACTGTGTTTAACTCTTATGTATATTTTTCTGTTTGAATTTAGTATCTTATTAACTAGTATGTTAGTATTAACGCATTTTCGGCTCGACATAATCATTTAATTCTATGAAATCTTTAAAGCAGTGATTATTAGATTATAAATGTTTTGTTTTAGGCCAAACAATCGCTTACCATCCAGGAAGAAAGATTTTATTAGCAGAGTATCCGGGAGCGGTCTGTCTAGATGGGTTTGATTTACCCGTACACTATTTTAATAACCCATTGAGAAATATGTGTATCAAGTTTTATTAAATTTACGCCAGTTATTTTTGGAATTATAGCAAACCCAGACTTGCTGGCCTCCTACCCAGAGAGGGGTGTGTTGGAGTTGATTTCACCGTACACTGTGATGTGTACCCAGTTTCATTTATATGGTACCACCTATTTCCGGTATTAGGATAAAAGTGGATTTACCCGCGCAATTCCCAGAAATAATGTGGGTTTGATGCAGTGATACTGAATGTATTTTTTCATTTTGGTCTATGCCAGCGGTTCCCAACCTTTATTGGTACCCGACCCACTTTTAAGCAAAAAAATTTTCGCGACCCACCTAATATGAGAGTCTATCTAATATCAGAATGGGAACTGTTGTATGACCTAGATACGCTATCGTCTGTCCTATCCTACGAAAAGGCAAATTTTCGTACAAAGGATATACTATCTACAAAAACAAGAAATTGATAATACATAAAGCAACAAACATATAATAGACCGGGAGGCGGCTGCACAGACTATAATCTTCATCAAGTTCACTGCTGAAATTCCACGATTAGAAGTAAATCGATCGGCATATTAAAATGCAACTGGCCATGCAAGGTGGTTTCCAGTGCCAAGTCACTGGAAACCACCTTCAGACCCGATTTTAGTTGTTGATTGGTAGGTTTATCATTGTGTTTTACTGCACCCAAATGTATGAAAATATGGAAGACCGGGAGCAGGAAAAAACAATGGTGAACTTACCAGTCAACCACTAAAATGGGATATGTAGGAGTTTTCCACCAAGATGTGACTTGGCACATTAGTGGCATTTTAATGTGCAATTAGAGGTTTAACCAATCTTGGAATTTCAGTATTCAACTTGATGAGGTGATGCTTTGTGCAGTTGCCTCCCGCTTTATTACAAAGATAATGAAAAAATACGTTTAAGCTGCCTCCCGCTTTATTACAAAGATAATGAAAAATACGTTTAAAATATTATAAAAGCACAACTTCACAAACAGTGAGATTTCTGGCACTGTTGTTTACTGACGAGGGCATCGATATCAGGGTTAACACTGGTTAATTTTATCCTTAAGACACTTTCTACACATAGTTTATTTCTATATTTGTTTTTCAAAAACAATAAAGTAGAAAAAGCTCGTTCTCACATGTATACCATGTTGAACGGCATCAAGAACTTAACAGCTAATTTAGATATTTCTGGATAATCTGCTTGTACAGTCATCCAGAAGGAAATTAAGGATTTTACCTTGAAAATTGTCTTTAAAGAAGAATCGCAAGATAGTTCTATTAGCGAGTTTTCTTCAGCTGTTAAGAGTTTTACGCCTTTCAAATGTTCCTCTTCAAAAATAGATGGAGTACAAGATATATTTTTTTGGCAAAAACCTAGATTGTTCCGCGACCCACCAGTGGGTCGCGACCCATAGGTTGGGAACCGCTGGTCTATGCTGTATTTCAGTCTAATCACAGCATCTGCTACTGTTGTTGATCAGAACTCGAAACATGTACTATACGCGCATTCATATTTATCACATACATGAATCTGTATCTAAAACGTTTCTGTTTGTTTCTGCATCACGGAAAAATACAGATTTTGAATCTATTTTCACCATTTGGAAGCTTCAGGTCCTAGTTAAAATATTATGTATGTCTAGGAAAATTTACGAAACATTTATTTTGCCAATAATATGGCATAATCCTGAAAACAGCTGAATCGATTAGGATGATGTTTTCACAGTATCAAAAGTTGGGTATGTCTCATTATGCTGCTTCATCTGATGCTGGAGTTGAAAAATGTCTAATTATGCTACTTCATCTGGTGCTTGAGCTTGTTTCCGCAAATAAATGTCTAAACTATTTTTAAGTATTAACAATAGGAATGGAAAGTTAAACTTAAAGGATTGCAAATAATCATAATAAATGAATTAAATAATTCCTCAGACTTCCGCGGCCATCTTTGTTCATGATTAATTGACTTTCGGGTTATGCCGCGTTGTAATGAAATAAACAACGCGGCATTATTAATCATAAATGAATTAGTTTGAAATTCACGAAAGTATTGCCGCCAGTTGAATAAAGGAATGTATATACTTATTTTATGTTTGTATTAATGACAGTAAACTGAGTAGTAAGACTACTATTTTCAGGTGCTTACAGCACTGGCAGAAAACTTGGTACTGATATTATGCCGAGAGCTAGTTAAGTGATAAAACAAGTTGAATAAACCAATACCACGATGTGATTAGTGACTGTGGAGACTGAAATAACATTTGGAAATTGCTATCCAGAAGATTCTGTAATTTTCGAATGTACAACGCCGTAAACGGCAAATAAAAAACTAAAGTAACGATAGTGATTGTTTGAAATCAAAGACCTTAATAATAAAACAATCAATCTGAGAACGAACTGAGTAAATTGAGTAGGATAATTTGAAGTACAAAATTAATAGACTGGCTGGACAAAAATAAGTAGTTAATTGAATGAGGGATAAAATAATATAGTTGGAATTCTCGAATTTAAGATACTGGAGAGTAAGATTTGATTTAAAAGAAAGGTTTTTTTTTGTGTAAGGGTTTGGGAGAGACTAACAATATTGGCCTTTTCCAAACAAATGTTAACCTCTCACCTCTCCATTACGTGGTGCACCCTGTTTGCACGGACGAGGCTCTGGCGACTGAAAGAATCTCGGTACAAGGAGTCACCCCCTGTTTGCCAACGGCCTCCTAAAGGAGGGCGGAAGAGCGGGGAACAGTCCTGGGCATCCTCTTGCCCTTGGGGTTGGAAACGGCCCTTAAAGGCGGATGAATCAGAAATGATCAACGGCATACTGCATTAAAGACCCAAAGGGTATCCCGAGGACATGTAATCTTCTCAAATTACATATATCATGATGGTTCTTCCTGGATAAAATATTCCGGAGGTAAAATAGTCCCCCAATCGGATCTCCGGGTGGGGACTACTCAGGGATGAATCATCAGAATGGATAGAAACATTCTACGAGTCGGAGCGTGGAATGTCAGAAGTCTGAATAGGGCAGGTAGGTTAGAAAACTTAAAAAGTTAGATGGAACGACTTAAGTTAGATGTTGTTGGGATTAGTGAGATTAAGAGGAATGATGCACAGGATTTCTGATCAGGGAAACAGAGAATAATTAACACAAAAGCTGTCAGTGGAGTTACTGGTGAAGGTTTTGTAATGAATAAGAGTTTAGGGAAACGGGTGAGTTACGATGAACAGTTTAGTGACAGAATTAATTTGATGAGGTTAGAAACTAAGCTCACCCCAACCACGTTAGTACATGTGTGTATTCCAACGTTACAGGAAGATGACGAAGAAGTGGAGAAGATATACGCCGAAACTGAAGAATAATTTCAATATGTGAAGGGGGAGGAAAATCTAATAATCATGGATGAATGAAATGCAACAGTGGGAGAAGGAGAAGAGGGGAATACTTTAGGAAGTTGTGGTCTAGGAGAAAGAAATGAGCGAGGAAGCAGGTTGTTAGAATTTTATGTAAGATATAAGTTAGTCGAGGTAAACACAGTGTTTAGGAACCTGACAGAAGGATTTACACCCGGAAACTTCCAGGGGATACAGGCAGATATCAGCTTGATTATATCACGGTTAAACAGAGATTCAAGAATAAGTTCTAGACTGTAAAGCGCACCCAGGAGCAGACATAGACTCTGACCATAATTTGATAGTAATGAAGAGCAGGCTAAAATTCAAGCGAAAAGGACTGGAAGTGAATAAGCTGAAGCAAACTTACATGAGTGAAAAATTTACATAATGGTAGACTTAAATCTAAGAAGTACCTCTGAAAGGAGCTCAACCGAGGACGAATGGAATGCATTGAAGGGAGAAGTAATGAAAGCTGATGAAGAAACATTAGGCCTTAGGGATCAAGCCTCCCGAAAACCTTGGATCACAGAAGAAATTTTGGAGCTGATGGATCAGAGAAGAAGGCATAAGAATGCTCGCGATGAAGCAGAAGGAGAGCAATATGGAAATCAAATAAACAGGAAATGCAAAATATCAAAAGAAAAAGGCTACAAGAAAAGTGTGAAGAAATAGAAAGGTGAAGTAGGTGTTGCGTATAGGAAGATCAAACAAAATTTTGGAGAAATGAAGAAATGAGATGCAAACATTAATGCTGCCGATGGGAAACCACATTTTAAGCTCAGCCGATAGAGCTTGAACAATAGTTTAATGGAAGAGGAAGAGGAATGCGATGTCAACATTGATAACCTGTTTTGAGGAAAGAATTCGAAAGAGATCTGATTGATTTGAAAGCAAATAATACAGCTAGAATTGATGAGATCCCTGCAGAACTTCTTAAATCTCTAGGCGAAGAAGGAATCAAAAGATTATTCAAACTGATATCAAAAAGTTATGAAACAGCAAAAATTTCAACTAATTTTAATAATAATATCATCTTCACACTTCCGAAGAAAACACAAGCCGAAAAATGTGAAAATTATCGCACCATTAGTCTAACATCACATGCTTCAAATTTACTGAACAGAATAACATACAGAAGAATGGAAAGGGCAGTAGAAGAGATAGTAGGTGAAGACCTGTTGGGGTTTAGGAAAAACCGCGGTACAGGGAAGCAATTCTGACCTTAAGATTGATATTTGGAGAGCGGATCAAGAAAAACAAAGATACTTTCATGGTGTTTGTTGATAATGTTAGGTGGAACATGATGTTAAAAATTTTATAGAAGTCAGGTCCATAATATCGAGATAGAAGAACACTTTATAAACTATGTAAGAATCAAATGGCTATAATGAAAGTAGAGAATCATGAGAGATATGCATCAGTTAAAAAGGGTGTGAGACAAGGTTGTAGTCTATCCCCTTTAACTTGTATGTTTTTTTTTTTTTTTTAATTTTAATTGCATTTGGCAACGAAGGCCATACAGCCAGCTCAATGTAATTTTGTAGTTCTCAGTGTATAAGTCATCATCCAGTACATATTGTATTTTCCAATGTATGGACGCGACAGGACGGACAGGACATTCACACAGACACACAACACTTAAACATCCATGCCCGTGGCCGGATCCGAACCGGCGGCCTTCGGCACGCGGAGCTAGCACTCTAGCCCCTACGCAACCGACACCGGCCAATTTGTATGTTGAGGAAGCAATAAAGGAAGAAAAAGAAAAATTTTCAAGTGTCATAAGTGTTCAAGGAGAAAAAATCAGTACGCTACGATTTGCTGATGACATTGTCTTGTTAGCAGAGAGGGCTGAGGATATTGAGAAGTTACTGCATGGCATGAACAATTACAGAAGGAAGAATTTGGACTGAATATAAATCAAAGCAAGAGAAAAGTGATGAAATTTAGAGGAAATTATACCACACACAGTAGATTAAACATAAAAACAGGATCGAATGCAATAGAAGAAGTAAGTGAATTCTGCTACTTGGCAAGCCGAAGCAGGAATGATGTTAAAAGCGGAATAGCACTAGCGAAAAGAGCCTTCATGAAAAAGAGAAATCTTTTAGTTTAAAACATTGACCTAGGACTTATAAAGAACTTTTTAAAACTCTTTGTGTCGAGCAAGCACTGTATTGTAGGAAGCCTGGACTTAAGGAATGCCAGAAAGAGGGAACAGTGAAGTCTTTGAAACGTGGTGTTACAGAAGGATGCTGAAAATTAAATGGACGGATAAAGTACGAAACGAACGAGTTTTGGAAATGATGGGTGAGGAAAGAAGTTTGTGAAAGAGTCTTACAGAAAGAAGAGACACGATGGTAGTTCATATTTTGAGACATTCATGATTGATTAACTTGTTAGTGAAGGGAACAGGCGAAGGTAAGAACTGAAGAGGAAGACAGAGATTAGAATAAATAAAGCAGATAACTAAGGACGTGGTTTGTAAGGGGTATGTAGAGATGTAGGGTTAGCACAAAATAGGAAGGAATGAAGGATTGCATCAAACCAGTCGAAAGACTGATGGCAGAAAATAAATGATAGACTTGAAATGGAGGCTACTTAGCTACAACTGAGCGGTAAGCGGTCCGAGACTGTCTTGCCGCTTCCGGAAATCATGATGAGGCATGGAAAGATATTGCTATAAGAATTGAAAGGAAGGAAAAGATGACCATGACCACAAGCTAGTACTCGATTTCAGGCACAAGGGCGTAGGAAGTTTCTCTTTTTTGGGTAAAGGTTTCAGGGGTTGGAATAACTTACCAAGAGGAATGATGAATAATTTACCAAAAACATTGAAAGAATTTAAAGCTAAAATTGCAAAGGGCAAATGTAGGCGAGTGCAGGAAAGGTTGAAGATGAGTGTGTGGGGAAATTGCCACCGCAGCATGCGCTCCATAGCAATTAAATTATATATATATATATATATATAATCAGAAACAAGTGAATTAAGATGGCCTGTTGTTTGTTGCAAGTGATGTCTGCTAAGCATGCAGTGATGCCTAGGCGTAATCATAAATGGCTGAGGAACGGATGACAGTTACCGCTCAGTACGCTAACATTTTTGTAAATCCTTAAATAATCTGTACTAATAAAATACAGCAGCTACATTGCGATACGACACTGTGACTGTTATTATCATTAATTCCGATATAAATTTTTACTGCGCTGAGAATTTTCCTACAAGCTTAATGTAGATTACTACTTCAAATTGTTTCAGGTAAAATGTTCAGCACGTCCCTGCGTTTATTTCACCGTTGTCTCCCTTCTCTACAAATAGAAACTTTCCGGCTCCCTTACGGCTAAAATCAAGTGCCACTTTATGTTCATACTACTCCTAAATTGTTTCCCATTACCATTCAGGCTTCATTGTCAATTTTTTTCTTTATCCTGAATAATACAAGTCCGAAATAAAAAAATAAAGTGATGAATTTTTGTGTATTATCTTAGTTTCAGTTTGGAGTTGTTCCAATCCCAATGGCAGTCAACAAAAATTATATTGAGGAGAACTTCAACATCTTTGATTTTGAGTTGAGTTCCGAGGACACGGCTTACATTAGAACATTCAACAAAAACTACAGAGTCTGCCCGTTCGTTGAGTAAGTACTTGCAATGAATCTGTTTGAAGTAAATAAAAAAAACTTCTATCTGCAAAAATATATATTTAAATCAAACTCTTATTTGCAAGAACTCTAATTTTTACGTGTCTATGAGTTCGTTTTCTCTAACCGATAATATTAGAAGAAATTAATTAATGTGAAAAAAGTGTCAAGGTTTTTTTTTTTCTGTTCATCTGATATCTTGCGACGAACCACTAGCGCTTCCGCCTGTAAGATTATTAATTTTAAAAAGGAAAATTAAATATCGTGAATGGATGGTATTTTTGTAGTCCTGAATATCTTTTGTTAAGTATGCGTTTAATTCGGCATACCATATTTGTAAGCCTCCCACTACTGGTGACATGTTGTTATGTTATTCGGAGTATTATTGAGTTGAGGTTACAAACTCGAAATTGCGGGTTGAACAGGTCAACTAGTGGGTATTATTCTCCACTAGAGTATTTAACTTTCTCTACTGTGACGATAAAATTAGCTGGCGTGAGAAAGTTTAAGATGTAATTAATTTCAATTTTAATGCAGAAACGCTTTCTAAACAGACATCATGGAGTTCACCGGAATTTGCCAAAGCACTTTAGCTGAAAAAAAGTCGTAGTTTTCTCCTAGTTTTTTTTTTCTGATCTGCTCTTCTTGCTACTGTTTAAAAAATATTTAATAAGCGACATAGAAATTTCTGAAAGCGAACAAAGTTGCCACGACCCGCTTCCAGAACTTCAAATCTTGCCTCAAGCAATCAGGTAGTATTAAAAACAATAATACTTAAAAGTAAAACTACTTGCAACCTAATGAAAATATTCTGAAATGATAGTGATTGAGATTGCAGTGGACAAAATAAATATATTCAATATACCTATCTAATATACGCTTAAATATGATCATGTAAACAGCACAATATATTACTATCCTTTAATTAAAATACCATGTACAGAAATAAATGTAACATACTTACACATTTTGATACTCTCTTTCAGAACAGTTTCGCATAATAGTATACAAAACACAATACCACACATCTGCGAAACAATTTTCAATTGATTACAATAAATCAATCATTTCCTTTATTTTTCACAAACTTAGTTTATGGCAGGATAATCGAAGAAAATTAGATTACAATTGTGTTTCACTGTCCTAAAATTTTTTGACAGCCATAGACGATGATGTTAGTGGCAAACTGCGAAACGTGGGATTTCACGAAAACACGGTGGCTATCAGCTCTAGACATTTTGTAAATGTATTTCACACTAGTGTAAGCCCGTGACCGTTTTCTATGTATCGTCACGGGTCTAGAATAATTCCAGTTTTCAGGATGAAAGATTATGACAAGTTGACCTGATTTGATCAAATATAAACTTGACCTGTGTTCCAGGGTGAATAAAATCTGTGAGCATGAAGAATTCAGAAGCATTAATAGAGGTAGATATTAAACACGAACAGGGACGATAGCACAATCGTATAATGCCATAAATACAAGCTTGACTTGTTAAAATTCACTCTGAAAATTTTAAAAACTTCCTGTTTGCTATCAAAGCATCACATTGTTTGTTATTGAGACTGGGTAAACACTAATAATATAATCATTGGTCATAATATCTGTAACAACCAGAGAATTTATTACACAATCCATATTGTTAAACAGTTGAGCAATTTCGAAGAAATGAATAGCCAGAATAGTCTATTCGGTAACATATTTAGTCTGATGTTCACTTGAAATAACCTAATAAGTTACGTACAGCGAACATGGACAAAGGCCATTAACGAAAGTTGACAGTAAAATACCTAAAAAGCAAATAAGCCGAAATGCATAAACTTTGGTCAATCATCAACATTAGTAAAAGTTTTAAATTGAAATTTATTCTAAGACCGAATGACAATTGGCATTCGTGGTTACAGCAGGGACCTTGAGTAATTTAATTTTTTTTAAGTTTTTTTTTTTAAGTTGCTTTCATTAACAACATTTTTCCGAAAAGCAGATCCACGTTTTTTCAGACGTCAAGATTATCGATATTTTTTTAAACTATGAAACGCTACGAAAACCAAACTTAATAAAAGTATTATGGCAATTAATTTGGTAGCAGTGATTAGCTATTAAATTGTGGATATAATCACGAATTTCTTCTAATGATATCTCTGGCCGCTGTTTTGCGAGTGAAGGCTGACTCCGGACACGGTTCTCCAGCCAATAGCTATCGAGGTGAGTGAATGAGTGAGCTTGTAGATTACGTCTTAGGATTATCGGCATTCCCAGAAATGTTTGAGGTAGGTTGAGATAATAATAAAGAAGAAACTACTTTTAAAATTTCAGTTCTTGAAGATTGCTAGTTAAGGCAATAGCCTTAAGAATTCGGCGGTTGTTGTCCTCGCCAAAGCTTCAGTGTCTTTTTTTGTTGTTGATATTATGGAATTCGTAGCTAACAGAATACTAGAAAAACTGCCACAAAGAAGTTAATTTAATCCCGAGAAACTGAAGAGGCTGTAAATCTTTTCTTCTTTAGGATTTCTTAGCTTCTGAATGGAAGCTGGAATCCTTATGAAATAAACCGCTTATCGGTCAGTCAGTGCACTGGTAATAAACTAATAATGTTTATTTAGTTTCAGCTAAATGGGAACCCATGAGCAACTATCTCTTCGTCGTCCTCTCTGACATCACCACACTATACTACCCAACAAAACTGCATGCAACTAAAAGGCTGACGCCTAGAGTGGGCACAAGCAGAGTTAAGAGGGGGTTTCCCTTCCAATAGCACTGTTATAAGAAGGCTACCCTAGCAGTGTTTGAAGAGTCACCGTTGAGGTTAATTTTGAATACCCTTATTGCACATCTAACGCTGAAGGTCAACGCCTTACCAATATTAGTAGAATCAGGTAGTCAACCAACAGCAATAAGGGTCAACGCCGGTCTGCCAGGGCATTGTCTCGGATACTAGCACCTGGTGCTCCCGGAGATCCTGACACCTCGAACTGCTGCCCCAAGCGGATAGCCCTCTGGAGCGGTCCAAAGGGCTCACGCTTTCCAAAGCAAAATGCTAACAGTAACACTTTGTACTATCCTTAGCCAAGCTTCCCCAGCAGCGTTAGAAGAATCACTACACAACATCTAATGCATACTGACAAACCCCCGCTATGCAGTATTTGAGGTTGGGTAGTTGCCAATAATTTTAGAGGTAGCTGCCATGCGATCGGCGGGAGCTAGTCTCGGATACTAGAGCTGCGATCCACGCACCCACATAAGGTTCAGTGCTGCGGGCTCTGAAACCTCCCTTATGCAGTAGTTGCTGTTCAAATTGGACTCAGTACGTAGGAAGCTAGATCGCATGGTTTAGCCAATAACACCCCAAACCGTCGCTTTGCTTTTTGTCCACATTGCCGCCTAACAATGCAATCTATCTGATTACATCCACCACGGTAGCCTCTTACATATATCATTACTGGAGGACAACTTGAAGCCGGATTCGCCTGGGGGAGGGGGGGGGGGGGGAGCACTAAGTTTTGCCACGCAGCCTGCCAGTGACGTCGTTCACGTGCCCATTGCATTCTGAGCCGTTGACGGTTTTTGGTCAATAGAAGCCGGCGCATTCCAGTCTAGCCCTCAGCAGACGGCCTTAAACAGTGGTCTAGTACCCGCGCGTTGCTGTGTACGACTCCTTCTATCCACTGTTTCCACATTCGCATCACTCTAGTAGCAGCGTTACTCTACGAGCCATGGGAAGACAAACCCGTTTCGTCGAGACCATTCATTCTGCCATGCTAGACCTCAACCACCTGCTGGTATTGCTCCCTTTGACGTCATCGAGGCGTACCAGTCCTTGCTTTCATGTTTCCACTTTTCCAAATTTTTCTGGAGAAATACTAAATTCGATACTTCATCATATAATTTTTCGATAATAACTCATTTACATGATATAAAATTTCATGAGGCAGGTGATAAATATACTGTGAAGATATATTTTTGCAAATTCTCAAAACTTTTCTATGTTTTCAACTATTTTAATATTTATTTATACACACAAACAAAAAGACAATTTTGCAAAACGAATAATTAACTCATTTTATATAATTCTTAATACTAAGATTTATTTTTAAAAGTTTTATCTTTCTTCTTAGTTAGTTCATTTTAGTACATAATATATACGGAACATTCGATTGGGAGAGAAAATAAAAGGAAGAAAACATTTTTTAAATTTAATTTAACTGCTGCGTAGCGCACGCTCCGGTGACAATATCCTTACAAATCCACTTTCATTTTTTCCTGTACTTGCCTACTTTTGCTCCCTATGAATTTAAACAATAAATTCTTTCAACGTTTTTGTCGAATTGTTCATCATTTCTATTGGTAATTTATTTCAATCTCTTACCCCCTTACCAACGAAAGAAAATCTTCCCTCACCCTTATGCCTGAAATCGAAAGAGCGCTAGCTTGTGATCATGCTCATCTTCTCCCTTCCATACACCTCTCTTAATTCTTCCAACAATATCTTTCCACGCCTCATCACCAATGCATGTCTTCTACACTCCCATAACTCAGTTCACCCGCCTTATGTCTTCCAATAACTCCCATTACAGCTCCTGTATCACATCATATCAGTCACCGTTTGTGTTCTGCGGTAAATTACAACCCTCCAACTCATGTATTTGATACACACAATGTGGGTCATATGCTATACCAACACATTCAGGCAATGGTTTGATCAGTTTTATAACGCAGTTCCCTTACTTCTCTGGTACTTCCATTCATCACACTATAACAAGTGAAGGATTTTGAAACCTTTTCCTGCTACCTGTCCAATGTGTCCTGCCCAGTTGAGTTAGTTATCAAATATTATGGTAAGATATTTATATTCCAATTCTTCGACAATCAATTCCTTCTAAGGTTATAATGATAATCAATATTTACTTTTTTATCTGTGTAACTAATAAGCTGGCTCTTCTTTGCATTTATCCCGATCCCATATTGACCTACCCAGATACATGTCCTGTGCAGATAACCCTGCAGCTGTTCACAGTCTTCTACCGTTTTGATCCAATTATATAGCATTACGTCATCTGCAAATAACATAACTTCTGATAGCAAATCATAAAACAACAATTCATTGGCGTGATGAAAAGCAATGATCCCAATATGCTACCCCGTGACCCTTCCATTTTTACTTCTACTTCATCTTATACTGCATTGCCTACACCAACGTTTTGCTCTCTACCTTTTAAGAATTCTTCTTCTCAGCATATCAATTTTTCATCCACTTCAATCGTTTTTACATAACTTAGAATATTTTATGGCTCGCTCGGTCAAAGGCCTTTCAAAAATCTGTTGCTGCACTATCAGTTTCGTTTTCCTTGCTCATTTCATCGGAAATATCTTATATATAGCTTACTGAGATTCGCATGAATATCCTTGCCTAAACCTATTTTCTTGACCCGAAAACCACTTACATTTTTCCATCCCTGGCAGGCAGTAAGTATCCAGACTCAATTTAAAAAACGTTTCAAGATAAGGTACAATGTAACATCCTGCTACCTTTAAGACATCCGAAGCGAATTATCTACACCAGCTCGCCTATTTTTTGCTTAGTTCCATCATGTCATTAGCACTTGAATTTTTAAATTTTTAAGTAATTTAGTAATTTTTTAATTGTGCTGATAAGCTCGTATTCGGTTTTACACCCTCTCATTCCTGAATATTAGTCTCTAATTGCATCATTAAACCAGTAACTTAATATCTCTACCTTTTTGAAATACTCAGTAACTACTTCTCCAATCTATAATTATCTCCACACTCTCCCTTCCCCTTGTTTTACTAACATAGCCATCAAAATTTCTAGATGCGTCATTCAGTGGTTCCCCTGCACCAATAATCTAACATATGTATAAAAATAGACGTGTGTTTTCCTATTTTTCACTTTTCAGCCACCACTACCTAGCACAGATCACTGGTGCTTGTGTGTGGAAGTAGCATGGAGTTTCCTGTCGTGCACAACGTTGGCCGATAGCTGTGGTGATGTGGGAGATATGATGACTAAAGGTGGTAAATGCAGGGCGTTTTCATATTTCGACCAAAAATATGTGTCTCCTTATACTTCTCTTTCCTGCAACAAATACATAGGATAGACCATTGGTGTTAGTGTGTGGTAGTAGAATCGTGTCTCCTGTCATGCACTATGGTTGTTAGATGTCGGTAGCTATGGGGCTGTGGGAGATATGGGGGTTGGAAGTGGTTGACCTGCGGCACTTTCAAATTTATACCAAAAACGTATGTGTCCGTGTGTATCACTTTTCAGCCAAAACTACGAAGCGAAGATCACTGGTCTTTGTGTGTGGTAGTAACACAGAGTCACCCATCGATCACAACCTTGGCCGAATTTCGGTAACTTTGGGAGTGTGGGAGATATGGTGGTTGAAAGTGGTCGATCAAGGATATTTTCGTATTTCGTCCAAAGACATGTGTGTCAGTAAATTTTACTTTGCAGCCTGAACTACATAGCGCAGATGACTGGCATTTGTGTTTGGTAATAGCATCGAGTCTCCCATCGTGCACTATGGTTGTTAGATGTCGGTAGCTGAGAATCCAAATTCTTTAAAAACACGAACGAAGTCGAGGGTACTAGCTAGTATTCTCCATAAAACCATCTTTTGCCACCATTTTTGCTTTTATTAATTCGTTGTTTTAAATATTCATACTGCCTTGTGGTCTCGTAATTCTTTTATTTTCTCTTCCCACAAACCTCTTCAACCACCTAACCATTTTATTCTAGTTTGCAGTTGCTGTAATTATCTACATTTTCTGTTTTGGAATAACTTTTTGTTAACGCTTTTTTATTAATCTCCTTGAACTCTTCCAACTTCGCTGAAGTTTTCCCTGAACTATATCTTCAGTTCTGAAATTTATGCCTTTTTATAACTGTACCTATTTCACCCTTCAATTTTCGCCAGTGGTTTACTGAATCTTCTGATATCCATTAGTACTGCTTTATGACCACTTATTGCTTCAGTTACTTGACAGCGCACAAAGTTATCATCGGGCGTTATTAGGAATATATCTAGCGGTCTGATGGCTCAATGTTTAAGGTCTCTGACTGGAGATTGAATGGTACCCGAATCCCTATCTGTGTGATGTTTTTGAAAGACCCTTAAGCTGACCTTCATCTCTGGCACTGCTTACTGTGGTGCGTAAATTATTTCAACAACTTCATCTATTTCTTTATCACTGGTAATTTTTTCCATCATGGATCTAAAATCAATATCTTTGTGATTACCTATTTTTATATGCTCACCAGCAGCCCCTATCCTAATAAAAAAGCACTATCCTAATACCATAATCACTGGAAATGGGCATCCTTGCAACTTTGGCTAACAAGTAAAAATTTAACGCTTTACCCCTTTTAAAAGTTCTGTTTCGTTCATCCAACTACAATGATTCTGAACAGAAGATGGAAGCAGAAGAACCGAGTAGTATGTTAGCAGTATTACAGGTAATTGATCATGCTGTAAAGATAATGGCGAGGATAAAAGTTTTCTAGAATCATGAAATGTCAGTGATATACATTAAAATAATTACCGCTTCAAATCAGCAACGCACGACGAGGATCAGACATTAATCATAAAAGTATTGCTGGTTCCATTTCGATATAAACAAAGTCACGGCATAATAAATTTTGTTCTTGAATGCTAATAACCTAGATGTTGAGGTACAACTACCACAACAACAGAGTCATCTAAGAAATAAGTTATATATTTTTCAGAGTGTTGCACAGCATTAGTAACTGCAAACATTTAAAGTTGCTTTTTTTTTTTCAGAGCAAAAAATTCTAAATATTATCCATTCAACGAAGAGTTCTGAAGTAATATTCAGTACACAAATCTTACAGAAACATCAAGAATTGATTAAACATCTGATTTCCCCGAGTACTAACCAGGAAGCATTAAAGACGACGTAAAAAAATATGTAAAAGATACTTATATTTTGAAAATTGAATAAAACATCCAAAATCTACCCTTTTTTGCTTAGCTATAGTATTAGAAGCTTCACATTATTTAATTTGATAAGGGAAGTGATCATAATGTGAATAGTGGAAACGGTATTGTATATTTGTGATTTTAATATGTTTTTGATTGTATTAAACTTGTAGTCATAGACGCAGTAAAATGTGTGTGTCTGTGTACAGACTATTTTGACTCTTTCCATACCATTTATATTTTGTACTAAATACAAAGGAACCAACAACTCTCCAACTAGGTATCCTGTCCAGTTGAATCTGCAATTCTTTGCTGTCTTCTCCCGTTTCAATCGTATTACATACCATCATGTTATCTGCAAACAACTTCTGAGAGTAATGAATAAAATTGGTCACATCTGTTCGATACGAAAAAATGAGTTACACCAGTGCTATGCGATTAGTTGTGTAATTTCTTGGGTAACTGAGATGGAATAAAACGATGCAATCATATCATCTACGAACCTAATTACGCATGATCTTATAACAATAGCATTAATTACTCCTTATGAAAATTTCAAACAAGACGACGTAGCGACATTATTTTTAGCACCATGGAATTCACATTAACACTAAAAACACTGGGCTCTTGGTTCCTTGCAAATGTTGGTAGCCTTGTGCTTGCCTCAGTATGTTTACCGAAAATAGAATCTTTGATTACGAACAGCTGAACTTCTAGCTACAGGGAAATTAATTAAACATTATTGTGTTACCAAAGGGAAATGTAAGTGATTTTTTGTTTCTATAGTATAATCTTTGATTGATTAACATGAAATTAAATTATCCAGTCTTTCATAATGATAATTGATGCTTTTTACTGACTTGGAAACAAAATGATATTAAGAAGTG
Organism: Vandiemenella viatica; assembly: GCA_031002005.1. Taxonomy (NCBI): domain Eukaryota; kingdom Metazoa; phylum Arthropoda; class Insecta; order Orthoptera; family Morabidae; genus Vandiemenella; species Vandiemenella viatica. The sequence goes on along the minus strand of CM061919.1, from coordinate 47,878,032 downwards.
TTTAATCGTAAAAAGCGGTTAAATAAGTTTGACAAATTATTTTAAAATAATCTGTAAGCTGTGTTTGTACGTAGTGCAAGACACCAGTATATTACAATTTATTGTACTATTTTGTTTGGGGTATTTAACCGCAGAAGGGCCCTCATGCCGCCCACTTGATTTAGATGATTTAGATGTTCCTACGCTTGATACCTCCGCACTGAACCGTTCTTGTCCTTATACGTACATGTGGCTACGCAACTACTACGATCCAGAACGAATTGTTTTTATGCTGATGTAATTTCGAGCATACTTTCCTTATGTTACCACAAAAAGTGTACACCATATTTACTAACCAGGAATTAAAGAAGGAAAGAAGTAACTGTTATTATTGAGTTATAACAATATAAATGTCCAGATGTCACCTGCAGCCTATGTTAGACAGACTAGTATGATGCCTGAGTCGACGAAACTCATACAATAGCTACCTGATAGTAGGAATATTACTCGTATACTCTGCTTATTATCGTTGGCTGTTGTGAGATATCACAGATATATCAGGAATGGTATAACCGATTTTTTTTTTTTGTTATTGTTAATTGCAATGGAGCTTACGCATCGGTGGCAATTTTTCTAGCCACTAACTTTTACATTTTTTTAGTTTTCATTATTTCACCGGTTGAAGTCAACTGTTCTGTATTGGTCAATTATTGCTGTCGTTGATTGTACTTGCAAAAGAAATTTTTTTGCACCCTTATGCTTGAAAGCAACTGTTAGTATATAGTCATAATTATGTCTTCTTAATATTATTTTATACTGGAACAGAAAAACCACTTAAGCACTTGTAAGTCTAGGTTTTATTGCGTAGAGCAAAATTACTCGTAATTTAAAGTGTAAAATGTTTTGATACTTCACTCTAAAATTAGACTCGTAAGATACTTTAAATATGCTAGCGTTCACCAAGCAGGTTCAGTCCGGTGGTTTTATTTCCCAACTGAAATTATTTACACTATGGGGCCAATGCGGAAATTCCATACTTCGGAGAAAGGATGTGCGTAAACGCAACTGATGTGAATTGATTTTGATTCCGCCCTAGCCTACCGAATAAAATACGAGAAAGTGGTAAAATTTAATAACGATATTATTGGTTTTAAGAAAGGGTTAAAAATAATCGGTTCATTTGTAATCAATGTGAATTAGTAAATTTTGAGGTGGAGCATAACATAAAAAATTATAGTTTAAAAAACTAAAAAACACGCTTTTGTAGCAATGTGAACTAAAAGGTTAAAAATAATCTTTAAATATAAAGATTTTGTTTAGCAGTGATAGGATGTCTCCCAATTCAGTATAAATTATCTTTGTGAATAAGCTTAAAGTAGTGAGAATGAACTTATTGTATTATCATCGGTTCTTAATAAGTGTTCAAAATTTATAAAGATTCGGACGTCAGGAAGTAAGTGAACACTGAAATGAAAGATTGCATGCAAACATTTTTCTATTGTTACTGTCAATGTATCAAGAATAACAGGACGTTGCTATGAGATTATTGTATTGTCACCGGTTCTTAATAGGTGTGCAAAATGTTTCTATTGTTACTGTCAAAATAATGAGAATATCAGAATATAGATATGAAAATATTGTATTGTAATCGCTTCTCAACACATGAGCAAACTTTAAAACAATTTGGACATCTGGAATTGGGTTAAAATTCAACTGCAAACTTCCATCACATTCAATCATTTGTCTATTGTTACTGTCAAAGTAAAGAGAATAGCAGTACATCTCTATCAAATTATTGTATTGTCACCGGTTCTTAATATGTGTGCGAAATTTCAAACAGCTCGGATACCTGTAAGTGGGTGAAAATTGAGTTGAAAGATTCCGTTAGATTCATACAGATCAAGCTGATATAAAGCGTGTAAAAAGTGTAACGAGACGTTATTGCAAACGTTGTAGTACGTTTCTAAATTTTTTGAACGTGGTAGTGTTGCACTTTAAATATGAAGGATGCTGATTGACGCATCCAATGAAAACCTCTAGGATCAAAACTTCGAATTTTAAACAGACAATACAATGTGCTATTTCAAATGAACAATTTAACAGAATTGGAGAAATTAATTCTTAAAATAGTTGGCCTACCTCATTTATCGATTTCTGTTATGTGTGAAGGGAGAAAAGTGGTTTGTCACGAAATCTCCTTCTGGGAATAGTATATAATGTTATATACTAGAATGAATATAACATTGTGTAAGAGAGTAATTAAATAAAGATATCATTGCCATCAATATCCTTGGTGAAAGACGTCTGGCATGTGACATAAGCTTGAAACTCAGAACGGTAATTTGAGAATTTTACTATGAAAATCTTGAAGCTTCTAAATCAATTGAAGTTTCTCTTTTTGAGCTTTAGTGGTCATCGACTTCCTTGTTAATTTCTTCCATTCCCTTACTGTCTTAACTACAAATGAAGAAGTTCCATACCTATCCAATCCTCATCCTCAATTTATTCCTTGACTCACTCAAACACTCTTTACCCGCCCTTTAACTTCCGTTGATTGCCAATCAATCTTCTTTGTCATATCAGTCGCTTCATATGTTTTACAGTAATTTTCACAAAACAATTAGCTTGATGAACAAAATTTGTCCTAGTAATATCTCTACAGTATGATGAAAGGGTAGTGAGCTGTGGTTGTGTGTGTGTGTGAACTGCTGTTCACTAAACTGGAAATAACTTCATCATCAGCTACGTTTTACTGTCTAAATTTGTTTAAAGCTTTGAATTATGAAGTAATTAGTTAGGATTATTATACGAAAAGCGAAATACGAATATTTTCTATTACAAATACAGATTCGAAACTCGCCTAATATTAGTGGTAAATTCTCATTTATTTTTAGTTCTATTGATTTAGAATTATCTGAAATCTTGATAGATTAAATGCAACAAATTTTAGTTACACTTTTTGTGTATCTATTTTAACATCTTAATTCCTTGTATAACTAAATAGACAAATATTTTCGATTCTGAATGTTGTGATTGTTAGTGAAACAAATTGTAGACCTTTGTTCTGTCAGAAATATAACAGTTTGTTATTTTCATTAGGATTAAAGCATAAAAGTAACAATAATTTGCTAGTAATATAACAAATAAATATAATAAATAAATAAGTAATAGTAATAGTAAATACTAGTAATAGTAAATAAGTAATAGTAAATAATAATAGTATCGATTCCAAAAAATTCGATTGTGGATGTAACTTCTTTATGAGTTAGATTTACTGACAACTTCAGTCTCAAATGTAATACTTGCTGTGTTAATTATTTCCAAAAATATTAAAGTAGGCACTTGTTAGTAAAAACATTATAATTAAAATATTGTTATCTACTTATTTTTATTTGCGTTAACTTGAGTAAAGAGTAAAACTTAAATAAAATTTTATTAAAAACTTAAGCACACTGTATAAATTTTATTGGACTACCTTCGTCAAATAAATTAAGATTTGTTTAGAGGTATTTGGAAAAAAATAATGATGGAAAGTGTGGCGCCTGTTGCAGGTGCGTGGCTATTGGTGTGGGCTGTAATTGGTATAAGATGTTGTTTCATTGGCGTATAGTGAAGAGGGTTCATGGGAAATAAATGTGGCTCTCCCATGATTTTTTACGCTTTATCTTAGGAATGAAATGATGAGGGAGATGTGCGAAACGATCTGGGAGTTGTATGATAGTTTTAGGGCTCTTGAAGTTCATCCTGGGGAGGTTTCGCTTGTGGAGGCTCAGCCTGTAGAGGCTAAGTCTGTGGAAGCTCAACCTTAGGCTCAGCCTGTGGGGGGCCCAGCCTGGTGGAGGCTCAGTCTATAGAGGCAGAAAAGTAGGAGTAGGGCGAGAAAAATGGGTTGGGGCCTTGGGCGGGTTAGTAGTAAGAAGAAGCCAGACATTTCAGAAACTGTGGGTAAAAATAGGTGTTTGACCTGTTACTAGAATCAGGAGTGGAAGAACATCATGTACTCGTAAATGGAGTAGTTGGTAAAGTGGAGCAGGCGTGGGCGTGTAAGGAAAGAATAGGAAGAAAAGGATTCTGCTACTGTTAATAGCAATCGGAGAGATTTATTCCCTCTTCTGCAGTATTCGTTAGACACAGGATACCAGGTCACAAGTTTTTTTAGTTCTTAGTGCAACTTAGGTTAGGTAATAGAGGATATAGGTTCACTTTGGAGGAGTTTCACTATGGATGATAGAATAGTTAAAAGCGGGTTATAATACACTGATCTGAGGAAGTTGGTGAAGGAGGCATACCAGGGTTGAGTTCATGCAGGGCCTAAGTCGTCATGACCGGCCATAGTTGAACCACGCTGTAAGGTTGGTTAACGTGGATACGGAGGTGCTACTTGGGAAAGGCATTATTTATGGCTTTTGGGTTGTGCCTGCGGACACCATTGGTAGGTGAGGTTTCACTAGGCATGGCCTACACCTGAAAAGAAGGGTTTACTTTCTGAGTTCCTAGCTAAAGCTGTAAGGAGCCCACTTCCAGTGATGATGTACCTTTTTTAGGTAGGGGCTACTGGTGAAGGGATCGAGATAGATGAAGAAATTGATACAGATTATAGATCCACTATGAGAAAACTCACTAATGCTAAAGAAATAGATAAAACTGATGAAACAATAACTGATAGGGACAGAAATGGGAATGAGAAGATTATTGCTGAAAATATTAGAAAGCCAGTAATAAGAAGAGTGTTACTAGTGAATTGTAGAAGTATACTGAACAAAGTAATAGAATTTGCAAACTTAATAGAGATACATCGACAAAATTAATTATAGGGGGTAGAGTCCTGATTAAAAGAAGAAGTACTGGACAAAGAGGTTTTCCCCGAAAGTTTCAGAGAATAATGCAGAGATAGAGGGGTATTGGGTGAATGAAGATTTTGTACTGGTAAACCAAAGACTGCTAAATTTCACTGGTGTTCATAAATCATGACCATGAATAATTTGAGGTAAAATTCTGAGATGATAAAAAAGAAAAAAAAAAAAATCAAGATGTTGGCTGCTTACCGTAATGGAACAATGAATGATGAAGATGAGACTCTTGGGGAGAAATTAAATTCATACTTCATTCATAGTTCAGTAGTGAAAGCGGAATGGTTATTATTGGAGTGTATTTAAATTTACCAGACATTAGGTAGGAAATAAGATTAATAACACAAGGGAACAGAGATTTTCAAGTACGTTAACAAGGGAAGGAGGATTTACACAAGTGGTCGAGCAGATGAGGAGATGAAACATGTTGGATATCTTCCTAATGAAGCCCGATGAAAACATCATGAGATATCAAGAAACTGGAAGATAAGTGATCATGAATCAGTTCTGATGAATATTAAAAGATTCAGTAAACCAGTGGCCAAAATAGAATGGGAAGCAGGGTACAGGATCAAAAAGACACAGATTTCGTAATTGATTAGATATTTTAGGGAAACTTTCAGCAAACAGAATGATGGTACAGGTAAAGTGGAGTCAAGGTGTAAGGAATTCAAGGAGATAATAAAAAAGGGAGTAGTAATATCTATTCCAAAACAGAAAATAAAGAGTACAGAAGCTACATACTATAATACAGAACTGAGGCGGTTGATGAGGTTGGAAAGAAGAGAACATAACAGAATAAAGAAACAGCAAGGCTTAGGGAATACTTGAATAAACTAAATAAGGAATTAATAATACCAAAGTATGAATTTATGCAGGGTATTGCCGCAAGGGCATCACTGTCAGATGCATCTAGAAATTTCTGTGACTCTGTTAGAAAACTGAGGGGAAGGGAGGATGTTGAGACAATTATAGATAAGGATGGTTAAAAAGGTACTGAGGAAAATAACAGAGAATTTAAGAAATTGGTTTAGTGAGACCATTAGGGACAATCATTTGAGGATGGGAAGGAATAAATCGGAGAAAGAGCTTATCAATACAAATAGAAATAAGCAGGCTAAATAATTTGAAATTCTTCCTGAGGATATCTTCAGTGAACTAAGAAAACTAAAAAACATGAATGGGTGATGTAGATGATGTTACTACGGATGTCATAAAGATAGTAAATGTGACATTGTACCTTATCTTGAAACGTTATTTAAATTGAGTCTGGATATTTGCTGCTTTTCAGAGGAATGGTAAATTGTAACGGTAGTACTGGTACGTAAAGGAGGTGTGAAAATAAGGTCGATAATTATAGGCCAATCAGTTTGACATTAGTGATAGGTAAATTAATCACATCAGAACTGTATGTGAGGAACGCAAGTGATTTTCAAATCGATAACATGGATTTGGGCAGGGATATTCGTGTGAATATCAGTTAGTAGGTTAATGCAATAAATTATGAACTGGACCTGGAATGGCAAATTGATAATATAGCACTAGATCTTTCAAAGGCTTTTAACAGAGTGAGCCATTAAATGGTGGTAAATAAGGTAAAAACTATTGGAGTGGATAAAAACGTGATTGATGGGTATAAGAATGCTTAAAACGTAGAAACAAAAAATCAGTATCAAAAATAGTGGAAGTGAAATGTGAGTGCCACAGGGTAGTGTATTGGGACCATTGCTATTCATGATTCTAGTGAATATTGTGTTGATGGTTCGTTTCAGAAGTTGTTTCGAGATGACATAAATCTATATAATTTGATCAAAACAGTAGAATGTGAACAGGATATCTATCTGGATGGGTGAACATGGGATGAGAGTCAGATTATTAGGTACAAAGATAAAAAACTGAAGGTTGATTATGATTATAAGGGGAGGGGAAAATTGCTTGTTGAAGACGTGAAATGTAAAAACCTTTGCATAACGTTTGACAACAAGCTTAACTGGGCAGGACGCGTTGGACAGGTGGTAGGAAAAGGTTTCAAGATACTTCACTTGTAGGAGAGAATGATGAGGGGATGTAACAGAGAAGTAAATGAAATAGGTATCAAAACTTTGGTCAGACCATTGCTGGATTGGCGGCAGAATAATAATTCCGCGTTGCCGTAATGAGCTGCGCATTTCGCTCCTGTCGTAGCCGCCTTAACCTAACCCGGCAAACCTGCCGGGTACAGGGGACCTACAGTATAACGTGGAATCCGAAGAACGAATGCGTTCTTGTGTACTTCACATCACACAAGCTGTGCAAGACGTTAAGGTCGGATTAAGGTCCAAAGAAAGTCCCCGCCAAAACTGGGAATTGAACCAGGGACCGATCGATCTCCAGTGAGACGCCTTAACCTCTGAGATACCAGACCACTTTGTATGGTAGTGTAGCATGGACCCATTTTTTTGGTATTAAATAAACAGTTGCAGGGGATTCCAAGGAGAGCTGCTAGATTTGTCTCTGGAAATTACCGCAGAACACAATCAATAATCGATATGATAAAGGATCTGGAATGGGATTCATTGAAAATAGCAGGAGGGTGAAGAGAGTCATGGGAGTGTACAAGACATTATTGGTGATTCGTGGAGAGATATTGGTGTAAGAATTGGGAGTAGTGCTTGGAAGGGAAAAGATTATGATCACAAACTGGATCTCGATTTCAGACAAAAGGGATTAGGAAGATTTTCTTTCATAAGTAAGGCTGTCAGCAATTGTAATAGTTTACTAAGAGAAATGGT
>CM061919.1:47841432-47869432 GCA_031002005.1 Vandiemenella viatica | reverse complement strand
AATTCATATGTACAAGCCAATCCAAATCTTCAGGAAAGTAAATTCACCATCAGCAAACTGGCATGGGTGATGCCTCACTGGTAAGTACGTGAAAGAGAAAAACTATCGTTGCTCAAGATGGTTGACAGCGGGTAACCTCCTCGCATTAATTTCAGAAGTTGGGATCTGTTGGAGTACCCGCTGCTTCCAACCAGTAAGACTCAAATTTGGTCTTTGAAAATATCAACGCAACTGGAGAACCCAAGGTTCGTGGTTCTGGGATTAGAAACAAGCAGGAAACGGAATGCTGAATTCAGTGCTGCCATCTTTGACGACTGCAAACTCATCAATGTCCAAGTGTTCCTAAATGATGTGGCGTATCCATATGGGAACATGATTTTCTACTTTGAGACAAACCAAACTACATTGCTGTACAACATTCATGCAAGATTCCAACAGTCTTATCATTAGCGAGCCATCCTTCGCCGCTACTAAAACGTGAAGACTTTATAGAAACTACCCCTATCTCCATAATAGACTGTCCACATTAAAATGAGTCTGTTAAAACAGGACCTGTATGGAGTTTGATAGCAGTGAGAATTTTACCGCCTACAGCTCTGTATACTGTCTGATCTTGCACGATCATGTAGTAGAATATGTACCTCTAACCAGTGTTGTGCGTAAGCTGACATAAAACCAAGTAGCATCCAGTCTTGACAACCATTACCATGCAGACCATCTTCCTGGATGCACAGAGCTTCACAAAGAACGTTGGTGGGTTTATTTTCAAAGAATTTGCAATATGCATAGTGCGCTAAGGCAAAATTATCGCTACACACTGTATTTCTGTATTGTCACCATCGTGTGGAGGTAATGAGCCAGAAGTTAGATGGCTAACACATAATTACCATGGAATACCTTGGAATTCGGATGGAGTATCCTTCAGCAAGATGCACTCAATACTACATGCAATAACCAATGAAGATGATTCCATTATTTACGTTAAAGATTGGGAGAAGGCTCGATGGTTCCAGAAAATTTTCAAGAAGAAAATATGCTACAACATTGAAGATTTAGAATGTCCACCACTGCGAGATCTCAAGAAAAATAATTTGAGAAAACCTTGTAACTTACATATATTTTGTAATAATATGTGTGTAATTAAAAATATATTTTTAATCGCCAATTGGTGCACAAAATAAAAAATTTAAAAAATATGTTCTATCTTATTATTTTATTTGTATACGTGAAATGACAAAAGAAAAATCTGGTAAAATGATTTGATTCACTCACAATAAAATTCCCGGCTTACATCATTAATCAAATTTTTGTAAGCTTTGATTTCATTTTATCACACTGTTCTGACAATATAGTAGTCTTTGTCTCAGTATCACTTGAGAGAAACGACGCAGTCTATGTCAAATGAGTCTATGTCGCATGGTTAGTGCCCAATGAGAACAATTTTTTTTTTTGGTCTGCTGTTCCTGTTCCAAATATCAGAATGTATTAACAACCGCTCTGCTGTTGAGCTCTAGAAATTTCATAAAGTTAAAGTATGTCCCATGTTCCAGAACTCTAAAAACGGTTATTTTTCCATACCTTTGTCTGTGAACGGATTTTTTAATTTGTCGCTTCTATCGTTAACTACTCCATCTACCGAAATTCCATGCTGAGTTAATGAGCCGTGTTCGGCTTGCATTGTTTATTTTCCCCGCCCTCGATTGTCTTCTAACGCTGGTTCCTGCAGAGCCCGCGTGCTAGCTTCGCCCGTGTGAGCGCGCTGTGCTCCTGGTGGTGCCCTCTACTGGCTAATGGAGTTGATTTTTGAGGACACGAAACCGGGAAGTCAGTCGGTCGGCAGCAGCGGATTGGTTCGTTGGGCCTAATATTTTCCCTAATTGACTGCGACGTTAGAGGTCTGCTAGTATAAGCGAGGACTTGTAATTTGGCCATTCGGCCTGGAAGTACCGCATGATGTGGACTTGTGACCCGAGCGAGACCGTTCGTCGCTCGCATTAATCGAGGGAATTCCTCCGCTGCGCTCTATGTTCGTGAATGGTTTTCCGCCGATTGGGAGCACGGCAGTGGGCGGGGCTGGCGGTGGCTTCGGGGTGATAAATTGCCATTTTCTAGCACTGTCGGGTATTCGAGGTAGAATACCTGATGATCCCAACTACAAAGTGCGTCGCTTGCTGCATTCTTTTTATTGTGCTTAATAATTTTGTTACGGGAGTGGACAAAATTCCCCGATATGTGGTGCTAATCGTTCCCGCTACCTTATCAGTGTATGTGGGTGGTAACGACTTATGCGCCGGCGTGTACACACTATAGTGTGTCAGAACCTTTTGGTAAGAACTTGATTCTTAAGGTTAAACTGAAGGACGCTAAGGTAAACTGATTCCTGTTTGTTTAAAATAATTGCTGTATTTTGCCTCCTGTGTACAAATTTGTGTTTGATACTAGCTGTAAATTTGTTATATGATGGTAAATTGGTAAGATCCTGCCCTGTTACATTACATTTCCAAGCACGTAAGCATTTTCTGTTTGCATGTTTAATACAAGTGGATATATTGTGATTAGGGATATTTTCTCATGGCCTAACAAGGTTGTCATCGCATTAACATATATTTGTATTGGTACAGGATTTATTAAGATCATAATCTGCAAGATAGATGCTTTCTTATGTATTATATTGTATTATATTATTTGTGATATTCTGTATAAGTTTAATCGTTGACCATGATTCTTGTAAGGAAATGTTTGAACAATGTTTGCACTTTATAACCATGCTCCCACATGCTTCCCACTGAGTCCTTAGTTGCTACCACACATATCATTTAATGACGTTTTTCCGTTTAGGCCTTTAACGTATTTTAAAGGAAAAATTTATGTTGCTCAATCGTCTATAACTTATTTTTTATTCAATTACAAGTCAAGGAGTTTTTCTGTTCGGCTAGGATAAAAACAAAATTTTCATTTTAAAAACACGTAATATAACTCGATCAGACGACGTATTTGCCTAGTTTAGGATGCTTCGTTGTGGATAGACATCAGACACATGATTCTGAAATAGCACCAGCAAGCAGCCGCATTCCCTAATGATATTCTTAGTGCATAGCGGTGGCTTGTGACGTCGCTAATATGTGCTGACACTTGTTGTGTAGCGGTCTATAACGTTCGCCCGTGGAGGTGTTGTGTCAGAAATACTCAGACTGAGTGTCGTGCTGTCACATCGGCGGTTAGTGGTACATCCCAGAAATTGCCGTGCAAATTGAGGTCAACGGCCTAGGCCGGGTGGTGATAAGCCGTGCGTTCTACACTAGCGCTACCAGGAAGTGCTGACACCTGGTGGCAGAAAAGTGAACTACGCCCTCCCCATCACCTGCCCTGTGACGTCACGGGGAATTCCGTGCCAGGAATCAGGTCTTAACACTACTATGTCGCTAATGAAAGTAACATTTTAGAAACTTAAATTTCTCATGGTCTATGCTATAACCTAACTGCGTTACCAGATACAACGTGTTGTAGAAGTAACTGCACAAGCATACGAAGAGCAGAGATAAAAAAAAAAAAAAATAATGCGAGGCAATTATACGTCACAACGCTACAACTGGTACGTTCGTTTAAATTTACATGCTGCTTTTTGATGCATAAATTCATGTAAGGAGAAGGGTATTCGATGTCTGCGTTATATAATTTGTGTCAGTTATAAGTACTAGGTTAAATCAGAACCTAAGAATTTTATTGGCAGAAGATAAACAATGAAGTTTATTAAAAACTCGGAGAAGGTTTACACAAAATGTGAGAATCGCTAAATGTATCACTCAAATAAATGACAGTTATCCGTTTCTGATATTATACTTTCCGTCATTTAAAGTAAAATACATATTTAAACAAATCGGGATTACCGGAGATCACGATTCCGCCTGGAATTGGCGTCATAACACTGCCATGGTCAGACACAAGACTCCTGTAGAAATACTTTCCTATACTATGCTAAGCTGTATTACAACCTAATTTATTCTTGAAAATAATGGTACAGGCTGTATTACAACGGAATTACTGCTTGAAAATTATATGTCTTGCAACTGACTACAGCAGTTTTATGACGCCATTACTGAATGTTACCATTTTAGCGGAATCGCGATCACCAATATATCCGATCGTTATTCGTTTTTCCTTACAAACTTTTCCAGAATAAATTTCTATTACCCCCATAGGTGTTGCACGTCGTTATTTGTATAAGGGTAATAGAAGCTATGATTTTCTAAAATCAAATATTTGTGGAGGTTGTGGTTAAATTGGCCATAATCGCAACTGATACATTTTGTTACAGCATAATTCACTCTGAAATCAGTTTTTCAAACCATTTAAGCTGCTTTCATAAGCGCCATGTTACTAAAGCTATTAATAAATGCGGGTGGAAGAAGTTCCATATTTAACTTGCTGAATTGTGCCTGGACCAGGAATAAAACTGATATTACATGGATAGCAAAAGTTTTTGGGATTCCAATTTTTTTTAATTTTTGTTTTTATTTATTTATTTATTTATTTTCAATTTCACTGATTCTATACTTCCGTCATCACTAATTCCGTAGAGGTTACTACTGTATTGCCATGTTAACTGCAAATGAAATATATAGAACATTTCGAAATCAAGGCCATTAGTATCATATAATAACAATTCCGTATAATTAACCAACTGCAAAAATGAGCTGCCGAAATATTGCGTTCAAACCGAGTTTGACCTCTAAATCCAAACTTGTACAATGGGCTGATGATAATGAAATTGCAAAAAGGATTTTCAAAGCAATAATGGACGTAATAATTGTGGACATGCTGCTTATGCTTTGATGGAAGGGGAAGCATTCCGGCGACTCAATTTCACCGATTCCCAAGCAGTTCATAAATGTCGAATGAAATCTTAAAAAAAAATTAAAACATCACTGTTGCCGCAAACATATGAGAAAATTAAATCCAAAATAAATACGGTACTTAAATGGCAAAAAGCTATTGGGTGTTTGATACCACTAATATCTAGACTAGCAACTTCTCAGCTTTACAGCTCATTTTATCGTAAATCAGCAACGACTAAAAATTCAACTGACTGCTTGCATGCTGAAACACGATCATACCACTAAATATTTTGAGCAAAAGATTACAGAGATTGTGAATGAATGTAGTTTAAAAGGCAAGATTTTTTATGACATATGTGAGAGTGCAGCAAACATGGTTTGCGCCATGCTTGGTGACTATGAATCCATAAGTTGTGTGTTCGAGCGTGTTGAGTTAGTGGTTGACGCTCTCATCAAAAGAAGCAGTAATTGTGTGTTTTCTGCCACATTCGGTACGGAGAAGTGGGAAGAGATTTACATTCGAGGTTATCTCATCAAACATCACGGTTCTATTGATTGTCTTGGGAATCCTTCTGGTTATATTAGGTATACATTATTTTCCTACAAGTTTATGCGTTGAGCTAACATCGCATTATTTGCGCGCGAGGCTAACCTGACAATATGCTGCTGTTGGATATAACAGATCAATTGTCCAACTACTGTCAGAATATCGTGACGTCATAGGCTATATGAACACAAATAACTCAGAGGGTGCCATCCTCTCACTTGATCTCGATCGAGCATTTGATAGAGTTAACCATAACTTTCTAAAACAAATGATGCTAAAGATGGGATTTGATTACTAAATAAGGCGACAGTAAAGATATTTGTCAACGGAATGATGAGCGGACTTATACGAATTAGACGATCAGTGAGACACGGGTGTCCTCTATCTATGGTCCTATTTGCAATTGCCCATGAGCCACTACTGATAAAATTAACAGAAACAGTAACAGGAATTGGGAAAGTGATATGTCGGGCCTATGCAGATGATGTCGTAGTCTTTGCAAAAGACACAACAGATATTTAATTCGCAAAACAAACCATCGATAGTTACAGTCAATGATCTGGGGAAGTATTAAACACGAAAACATAAAAAAATCATGGATACTGGAGTGGGATTGAGGTCTAACAAACCCTACTGGCTGGAAGAAAACTCGGAAATCAACCTGCTGGGAATCAAATTCCAAAAATGCCTGTAAAAAAGTGCGACAAAAAATTGGCGGAACCTATTACCCAAAATTAGAGCTTTCCTTCAACAACATTCCGTGAGAAATCTTAGTATGATACAGAGAGTGCAACTAATCAACACATTTGTCCTTTGGAAGCTATGGTATACTTCGCAAGTATTTCCAGTTTCTACGGCAACATTATGTCTGCGGTCGGATACTTTATTCACAGAGAAGAAATCTTCAAAATTAAGGTTGAAACGCTAACTCTAGCTAAACCTGGCCTTGTCGATGTATATAAGAAGGGTAAAGCTCTCTTCGTTAAAAATAAGCTGCAGGCAAAAAACAAGAATTACAAGGCATTACAGCACACCTGATCGTCCTATACAAGTCACAAAGCATGACACCTATCAGCATCTTCGGAATACCAAACCAGCTGAAATACATAAGACTTTCTTCTAACTGGAAAACTTAGCTACCTGAAGCTCCAACACAAAAATAACTGCCCTTTAACAACAAAAATAATCTACAATATTATGAAGTATAACACCACTGGAAATAGACAGGAAACGAAGTATCCAACTATTATATCGAAAAATCTTTTTCTGGCCTCGCATTCGGGAGGACGGCGGTTCGAATCCCCGTCCGGGCATCCAGATTTGGGTTTTCCATGGTTTCCCCAAATCACTCCAGGTGAATGCCGGGATGCTTCCTTCAAAAGGCCATGGCCGAATTCCTTCCCATTCCTTGCCCCCATCCTTTCCCGTCTCTAAAAAGACCACGTTGTTAAAAAGGGACGTTAAACTGTTACAAAAAAAAAAAAAAATCTTTGGAGAAATATCCATAGCCCGGTGTTGTAATATGAGCAGTCCGGCTGATAAAGAATTTTTAGAAAAAACCAAGAGGATTGACAAAGATCTGCGAGCTGATAGAGAAAGAAGAGCTAAAGAAGTTAAATTGCTGTTGCTTGAGAAATTAACTGGTTTGATGCGACCATTAAGGGGAAACATGAAAAAAATAAAAATATTGGTTGAATAGGGTGGTGTAGCTTGGGTCCCATAATTTGGGTATCAAATACAGGAGTTGGAGAGCGTGCAAAGAAGAGCAACTAGATTTGTTTGTGAAAATTATCTCCGGACTCAGCCAGTAAATTATATGTTAAAGGAGCTGGATTGGGAGTCTTTCGAAAACTGAAGGAGCGTGAAGAGAGTGCTGGAAATGTACAAGGCATATGTTGGGGATCGGGTTTTGAGGGATATTGGTCGAAGAATTAGGAATAGTGCATGGAAGTGAAAATATTACCATGGCCAGAAGCTGGCACCCGATTTCATCAATTTGGGGGTGGGAATATATAAAATTGTAGACATAACCTCGAATTTCTTCTAATGATATCTCTGGTGGCTGTTAATATGCGAGCGAAGGTCGACACGAGACACGGTTCTCCAGCCAATAGCTATCGAGGTGAGTGAAGGAGTGAGTGAGCTTAGAAAACTATATAGTAGATTTTAACAACAAGTTGCTTCCATGAGCGCCATGACACGAAATCCTTACTTCATTTTAACGAAAATATTCCTACACTGATCTTGATCTATGCGTGTTGGACGACGATTAAATTATAGGGCATAATGGAAGTATTCGCGTGTGACTGAAGCTTTGATTTTCTTGCGACAATGTTAATGCAGATTGTGGTAACTATAAAAAGAAGCCTGGACAAGGATGAAAACTGAATCTTTTTGTCATAGCGTAGACTACGAGAAAATGCGATGAGCGTTGTTTTATAACAATTTTATTTATTTGAGCAACTGAGAACAAATCACTCGCTCTGTTCAACCTGAATAATGAATACAGATTTTTTGTATTGCATATAATTTTATAAAAAACTAGATGACCCGGTGAACTTCGTTTCACCTACATCATATATGTATAATGTATTGAGATGGCAACACCGATCAAAAACTCTTTATTGTCATGACTGTACAATAGTGTCTCTTTTGTGCAAATCACGGTTTATGCAGTTGTTCTACTACAGACACTTCTGTCAACCAATAAGGTGCCTACAATTTTTTTTTGGTGTCTAATATAATATGCACTGCCCGTTTTGAAAAAAGTTGATCGAGCGGCAGGACAACCGATGTTCATGTCATAGTTGTTATAACACTTTGTTCCGTTGTGATGAATGTAAAACAATAATAATTTTAATTTTGAAGGCTATGTTTTAGTAACAACACCACATATACATTTCACATACAACCGCACGCACACCCTCACACACATTCAGTATACTATATCTCACACTGTTTTAATTTCGATCGGTCACTAACGAAATTTGCTAACAATTCAAATGAATACAAAATTCTTGTCTACATTAAATGCAACACAGTTATACACTTAATCATTTTAAAGCTTTCTGATGACTAAATTTTTTGCGGTGCGTAAATATATAAAGATGATGCGTTTTCCGACGCGCTATCACGCGACATATAATTGTCCATGCGCGAAACAGGGAAACTTGCAACGACTGACCTTGTGATTTATTAATGGTCATCGCAAAGGCCAGACGCACAGGAAATTGTAGACACTTAAAATCGAATGGCAAATCCGTTGGAATCATCGGTATACGCGGGGTCAAGACTTCCTCTTTTTTGTATTTTCCCTTGATGATCTTGGTCTCGATCACATTATTCATTAGCTTTTTCACAGCCAGTCTCGTTCCATTGCACAGTCGAGGTTGATTAATGTTACGCAGTATAATCAAAACTGATTCTACTTTTAATTGTAAATTGTTAGGTGGTAGTCCAGGCAATTCCAGTGAATTTAAAAACTCTGTGGGGTAGTTTACAAAATCATCCTGATTTGTAACTCTATCAACTGATTTGTAAGAAAACAACTCTCCTGGGTCGCATTGAGATCATTGACATCTTTGTTTTTGGGCGCCAGTATTGCTCGTTCACACAGCCAATTATGGTTACTGAACTGTTGTTCTATGTCCGTAAAAACACGCTGAATAAGCTCTTTTGAGTCGGTGAAGTGACAGAAATGCGTGGGTAGTGTAATTAATCCGGTCGAGGTATCAACTGCGACTTTACCATTTGCAATATCTGCAATAACTGATTCGAAAACACAAACGCATTTTGATCTTGTTGCAAAACCACTCGCGTGTTTGTTGTTAATTGGAGTGTCTTTACATTCCGCCACAAATTAGTTGATTTTAGGTATGCTTTTAGTTAGTCAGTTGATCGGGGAATAATTGGAAGAGTCTGACGAAAATCACCTGACAACAGAATCATGGCTCCACCAAAAATGTTTTGGTAGTCACTAAGATCTTTTAACGTTCCGTCCAGTGCCCTCTTGTGGGCCATCGTACATTCATCCCAAACGATCAATTTGCATATCTGTAGAATATTCGCCATTGCGCTGTTTTTGGTGATGTTGCAAACTGATGATTCGTTGAATTGCATGTTTAATAGTAATTTCAAGGCAGAATGTGCAGTTCGTCCACCTTCTAACAATGTTGCAGCTATTCCAGATGAAGCCAACGCTAGGGCTACTTCATTTTGCGATCTGATCTTTGGCAACATCAATGAAATTAGGAACGTTTTCCCAGTCCCTCTGGGAGCATCAAGGAAGTAAATTCCACCAGATCCACTGCTCACAGCTTTAATCAAAGTATCGTACACAATTCGTTGTTAGTCATTCAATTGCGGAACATTTGAACAAACTGTTTCGGTCAATACTTCAGTATCGTACTGTTGTTCTCTTTGTATCTCGTGGTTAAATGCATTGCACATAGGACGATTGGGCGATGTCATGCCCAAACACGACAATACTTTATTTGCCACCAATAAACACATATCTTCTATCATGATTAATGTCGCATTGTAAATTTCTGTAGTATAAGATTCAAAGTTTGACAACGCACATGATGCAACACATCCTCAGACATGTCATCCCTATATTTCATCCACAAATCTTTCGGATTCGAGGGGAAACATGTCGATATTATAATCGCAAACAACGGGCGAATTTGATGAGGTGATGAGGATACGACAGATTCCTGGAGCGTTTTATCCCAATGCGAATCGTTCTCGAGCAATTGTAGTAGTTAACACGCCCCACGGTATGTCGCACACAGATGTCCAACTGTTCTCAGTTGTTGAAACGGATGTCGGACCATGAACATTCATCAACAACAATTGAAGATAAAAAATTCATCGTTAATTGAATGAACTGTGTAGATGTGACAAAGAGCATCTGAGGCAAATACATTTGGGTGTCCTTCAACTGGTGTTCCTTGTTTCCGATGCTGAAACGATTTCGATGATGCGTTCCAAGTGTAATAGCGTGGCATATCAGCATACAGCAAAGTGCATGCGAAAACATCCGTTTTACAAACTGAGAAGAAACTTGTTAATGTGGTCGATGGTGGACGTGCCGCCCTATACACCACGTTCTCATGATTGAAATACACTCATTGTCCATTTTCTAGATGAACTGCTAAATGGACTACTGTAAGGTGTCTTTCGTGGATCGCAAATGAAAATATACGCCAAATAGCTTCGTTGCTTCCTATATAGCAACCCATCTGATACTGAGATACTTCATCATTTGCATTTGTTACAGCGAAGATGGGCATGTCGCTACCTTTGTTAACATATTTACAGGGGCGGATCCAGGATTTTAGTTTGGGAGGGGCTCGAGCGGACTTTGGTTTGGGGGAGGGGGCTTGGTTTGAGTGAATTTTGGTTTAAGGGGGCTTGCCATCAGGGGGTAGCTTGAGTCGGGCAAAGGGTAGTATTTACAGTCTACTTGGGTGTTGAATTCGTAGAGCTAAAAAAAAAAAAAGGGTCTCTAAAATCACAATGTCAGAGGTGGAACTACATACTTTTTTATGGGGGGGGGCGGGCTTGAGGCGCCCTTCCACTCTCCCCCCGTTCCGCCCCTGCATATTTACATATGTATGTACTTTACCGACTTGATGGAGTTACAATATTACTCATTGATGTGAACTTCAAAAGCTTTTAACAATAATGGCGAGTACAGCACAATCCAACGATAGTCTACTTCAAAATCTTGTCATTTTACCTTCACAACTACCAATCGCCCACCGCCCGCAACTGATCGTCAACGATACAACGGGTAACGGTCATTTCCCGTGATGGTTTCAGCAATCACGTCTCTCGGGTATCGCTTGGAGCACTTGCCGTCGACTATACAGGGTGAGTTGTTGTTGAAAACTCCGCAAGGTCCATGTATCATGTGTTTAGTCACTACTGCATGCAATTTTGGGTCAACTATTTCATCGGGAATCTCAGCTGAAATTATGGAATCAATTTCATCTGGCCTTAATTTGTCAACTAACCAAACTAATATGTACGCATGTGGAAGATCACGCTTTTGCCACTGAACAGAGTACATCCAACAATGGACTTGGCCATATACACGATGCTTATATAGGCAGTATTTTTCTGTATATTTAATTGTATAGGTGTGCAATTTTCCATCGAAATCGGACAAAATCTGTGTGTTTGTGTAAATTATGGGGATGTGAAGGGGTTGAGGGGTTTCGTTTTTGGAAAACATATATAGGCAATATTTTTTAATTTGTTTTTAAGTATACGTGTGCAAATTTTGGTGGAAATTGGACAAAATCTGTTGGGTTGTTTAAATTATGGGGTGTTATGGGGAGGAGGGGGTGGTTTTTTTGAAATTTTATTTCTTAGGAACCATCTCCGAAACGCTCTAGACAACTCGCCAAAGTTTCACCGTAATCGGATGAACGGTTTAGGAGCGCATAGAGCATAAACAAAACTCGCATTGATTTCTATATATAAGATTAAATTGTCATTTTTAGAATTTTCCTCACAATTTTTCCATTTTTTCTCACCGTTTAAACCTTCCCTGAACTTCCACAAATAGTTCAAGATCAAAATTAGCCAAATCGGCCCAGCCATTCCCGAGTTTTAGCGAGACTAACGAACAGCAATTCATTTTTATATATAAGATAATGATGTAATAAACTTGTGTTGAATTTGCTTCTGAATAGTTTAATAGATATATGTACCAGTACTGCAATGCTCAAATGTATTTTAACAAACTGAATCTACATTTAATCCTGCAACTGATTCAACCCATTGTACACAACTACATAGACTGTACGCTGTAGGTGGTATATTCACGAGACCGTCTAAAACTGAAACAATGCATCGCACAAAAAACTAAACATATTCCAGTTCTCTTTTTTTTTTACTAATCTAGAGACAATATTTCTGTAACATAAATGTTTCACATACAACGAACGCACTTCTGCTTATTTTTATTTCTTTTTTAAAATATTTCAGAAATTCTGCGTGTTACCAATTTTAAATAGAGTCCTAAATTAGAAAAAATGCTGGGACATGAAAAAATATAAATGCTGTATTGATCTTCACTAGCATAGAATATTTAGAAATCAATGAAAAATTCAGATTTTATTAATATTACAATCAGCAAGCCGAAACAGAATTATCTGAGCGATTTTTTAAATATATTTATTGCTGATGGCGCAATTTTATATTAGTTGCTATTCCACAAAGCTGCTTGTCCCTACGTCCATGAGTACAAAAAATTGTTGCTATTGAACTACCCCGTCAAAACAATCGAAATTTGAAAAAACAATTATTAATTGTAGTTTTTGTATGTATTTTAGCATGGCAAAATTTATTTTCAACTACTTAAAATGCGTTAGTTCTCAAAAATAATAAAGTGTTAACAGACCGAGAAAAACAATTTCATACAATGCCTGTTTGATTTAAAAGCAGTTGTTACCGTTCCCTCCTGCTCGTTACCCATGTCAGTCAGCTTTCCCATTGGTCAAGTGGCAAAATTCTTTGATCAAGTGGAAAGCTTTCGAAGTAAAGTTACGTCAATCATTAGTGTTGTCAAAACATGCAAAATCTGTAGATTTCAGAAGAAAAGTTTCCTCTGACATTCGAAAAGCGTATGAAATATATAACGTACTTTAAAACACAATGTTGTATTCTGAATAAATGAAGACAAAGGAATCTGTGAAACTTACTTACATAGTCGCAAATGAAGATAGGCTTAACATTTTCTTTTTATTTCAAATAGAATTTTATTTTTTCTTTGGCAAATAGTAATAAAAACTGGACCACCGGAGTACAGCAACCGAAATGAGAAATAAAAGCTCACGATTCTAATATCGCAACACATCCAGCAACACCGCATCTGGTGTAGACCCTGAACACCGCATAACTGAAGAACATCCATAGCACTCGTTTGCGTATGTGCCTGGGAAGCCGATTTCAGCAACTCTTCTTTTTATTGGCATTCCGTATCTTCTTTCTGTCCGTCTGGAGCTTTGGACTTAGAAATTTGTAATTGCGCACTGTTATAATACTCACTACACAAAATTTGTAAAAGTTATAAGGCGAAATTATAATGCGTTTACTGGGAATTGGAAAGGAAACATAAGGGCGTTAGGTATCTTCACTAGTATCAAATGGAAAATTGAAATCTGCAGATTTTGAAAATAATAGAATTTTCTTTAGTAATTCCGCAATTTACATTATTTTTAGGAGAAAGTAATTAAAACAATTATAATTCACCACTCTATTTCAGAATCTAATGATCCTTAAGTTCTTTCTGACTCCAAAAGTTAGTAGACAATATACAGTGATAGAGTTCGTCGTTTTCACAAAACAAAAAAAAATGAGAATTACGCAAAACGAAATATGAACTGATTTTAAAAATCTCCTCTTCTATATATATATATATATATATACAGGGCGTTCGCCGGGAAACGCAACCCACTGTTAGCGCTACAAGGAAGAAACTGCTCCCGGCGAGCGAGCGCTCAGTTTCCGGCATTGTTCGACCGTCGGCCGCGGACTATTTCATAATAATCACGCTTCATAAACTTCATAAACTTGTATGTGCTAAGCATTTAAATGTGACGTAATTCATTAGCTTACCTTATAAAAGATGCTGGAAGTGTTGACCCTCTTGTGTAATGCACATTTCACATCTTCTGAACTTATTTCGAGACACACGCTGCCCTAACTGACTTAATGATTTTTTGGGTGACTGTTCTAGTCGAAAAGCGATATCGTTAATTTTCTCCTCTGTGAGAATACGGTTGACCGACAGTCTCTTTTTGTTAAAAAATGAACCCGTTTCTCTTACTTTTTTAACCAGACGCAGAATTGTTGATTTAGCTGGCAGTAAAGCGCCAGGAAATTCGCGACGAAATTTACTGCGACACTTTTTAAACGACTTCTTCTTCACATATGTATCGTAGAGAAATATTCTTTGTTGCAAACTGTAAGGTACCATAATTTTACTCACACTCAAACACGGTACAGATTAATAAGAGTATGAAGCCCCAAATCAGCCAAACCGCAAAGAAACGTTTATTCACAACACTGATTAATAAGAGACTGAAGTCACAAACTATCTACAATGCAAAGAAACCGTTCTTAACAATGTAAGGGTCACTGCACTGCACTGTTGGGGCAGCGGAGGTGTTAAACAGTGCGGTGATTCACGGTGGCGTGTGGCGGAAACTGCTGGCTGGACTGACCGAGCAAGTTGCCGACGGCAACAGACTGGGAGGGTAGCGTTTTCCGGCGAACACCCTGTATATATACTTGCATGGAACCTTCAGTACGAGAGATTAACTCGTACTTTACGGATTTATATATGTGCAGCAGAAGACGATCTTTTAATTACACAGTCTTCAAGCGTGTAATAGCTGGCAAAATAACTCCATTCGTTGTGTAACATCTTTGATCATTCACTTAAGTCACGCATTTATGTTACGTTGCTGAATTAAGTTAGTACCCATCTAACGCACCAAAAAAGTTTAATCTAAAAAATTTGTTATTCTGTTTTTAATGTGCAGTCTGAGAGCTGCCTGATGGGTATGCAGCACAGGACGCGAACTGCCGATGAAATTTATAGCTGGCAAAAGTACGTCGGGACATTGCGCGCTATTTTAAAGCTTATCTATTGCACAATGAGCATATTATGCACCATACTGGTTCAGTGCACCGATAAACGCTGAATTTATGACTATCATTATATTGGGTTATCGATGAAAGCGTTGCAGAGAACGACGAATAGCCAGCTCCTAGCGCAAACGGCAGTGTGGTTATTTCGTTTGGGATTTAGTGTTTATGTTGTCGGAGACGAAAAGCTGTCATTATTTTTAGTACTCACTGGATACTATGTGCAGCAGTTTGAATCAATTACTGTGTAATTAAACCTATTTGATCACAAGAAGCAAAAGTTCTGAAAGCGTTATGGTCCAGTAACGGGGTCGTAAAAAGGGGATCTCACAAACATTATATCACGTAAAAGATTTTTTTTTTCTTATCTTGTATATATTGGTAAGAGTATGCAGAAACCAAGTTTTCGTCCTCCAACACCCTCGGAACATTTTTCTGTGACCATAAAACGTCAAAATTTTGGTACTTTTTTCGTCAATAACTCATTCCTGATGAGTCCTAGCAAGAAATAATTTATTACCAATTTGAAAGAAAAAATGGTTTCCTACAACTTACTTTGTCGCTCTAAATGACCTCAAACCCGTATAAATATACGTAAATATAATTAATTAATATGTGTTACCATATGTGTATAAACGCGTAGACCATATACGCAAAGTCTCTGAAATGTATTATTTAAAATAATAAAAAATTACCCACGACTATGGTTGCGCGCTTTAACGAGCCACGCACGACCCTGGTTCGCATAAGTACAACAGGACCAATTTCGAGTACTAATAATCGCTTACATGCTATCCTGATTGCGGTGTTTAAACGGATTTCCACAATCTTTTAGGTTAATGCTGGGACAGACTCCGATTTATGCCTCATATAATACACAATTCACAAATAAAATTACACAGCATTCAATAAACGTTTCACAGACAAATGGCAACTCAAACTTTCGTTCAATACGTTAAGTGCTCTGGATCTCACAAATCTGTTTCTGAAACACGGGTAGAGCACAATTCACCCAAAATCATGATTTCACACTGGGCGTCTATGTAACAGGTGATCGGTGTCTTGGTCCGCTGGATGTTAACAGTTCACTGAGGCAGAGCGAGTGGGAATCTGGATTCTTCATTTAAACACCATTAAAAAAATGCTCCCTTACTTCAATACTGCAGGTCATTTATATGCAAGATATGCTGACATTGGAAGAGCAAATGGATCCTGTCGAATTCAATAAATTTACAAAAGAAGGATCATTTACCATCAGGCGTAATGATAAATTTTGGAGTGGTATATGGTCAGATATGACCATCGAGCAAACTTAAATGAAGTCAATGAAAGTCACTGATGGTGTAACTCACGGGCGTGGGTTTTCGGAGTCTGTGCTTACCAAGTGGACTGCAGGGATCGCAAGTCTGCAGAATATCTGTCAGAAGATTGAAGAATACTGTGATACATCATCTGCAGACTGTGAAACCTAATTAACTGGCTGTCGTAAACCCTCTCTTTCCACAATGTGACGTTATCATGTCAATCAGCAGTGGTTTAATTGGGGATGCAGATGTGAACTATCATTTGTCAGTAGAAGTTGGAAAAATGGAAATTGCCAGGGTTATTGGATAACACTTTCAGAATGTATCATTCGAGCGCCAAGATAAGATTATTTAATTTGCATCCTGGACTGCTCTGAAGATAGGGAATAAGAAGGTAGCTACTATCACTCCGTTAACACTGTTTCACGGATTGTGTGTTGTGAAACAGTCTTAAGATGATCTTAAAAAGTGTTTCTCATTTGAATTCACTCCCTATCCCACATCTTAGTTTACTGAGTAAGATTTCCGCAAAGGAACAAAATCATCTCTATAGGAAGCCTACTCACCTCTTGAAGATACAACACCCAGTATAAATAGCTTCGTTGTGGACGGAGGATACCTTCTGCATAAGGCTGTGTGGCATCGCAATGAAAACTTTGATTCCATCTGTGGGAAATAGAAAGCCTACTTGAGAACGCACTATGGATCCAACATCACAGTCATTTTGACATTTTTGAATGATGCTGCGCAGATAAGAACAAAGACGTCCGAAAGATTTCGTCGTTTGAAGTCATCAGGTATCTCAGCAGACATCATTTTCAATGCTGCAGTTACAGAGGAAAACTTCCTTAAAAACTAGAACAATAAGAACCGTTTAATTTTGATGCTAGTACAAAAATTAAAAAACTGTGGCATCAAAGTTCAACAGAAGAAGAAGATGCAGTTGGACTGATTGTTGATGCAGCTACTTCACAAGCAGCAAAATCCGTCAGTGTGGCAATCGTAAGTGAGGATACTGACGTTCTCGTTCTGCTAACGGGCCCGTGGAATACTTGCGATAACTTGTACTTCCATAAACCAGGGAAAGGCAAGAAAGCAGGTATATGGTATTCAACCACATCATTCAAGTTTGATCCCACACAAGTACTCTTCATTCATGGATTTACATAATGTGATACAACCTCAGCATTTTTCGGCCAAAGGAAAACAAAATTCTTCTCCCTCATTCGTCACCAACCACAGCTAAAAGTACACGAAGCTAAGTTCTCAGAACCCCTAGCCTCTGGAGACTCCATAGAACAGGCAGGGGAACAGTTCATCTTGGCAGTGTACGGTAAAAATGGTTGTGAGACACTGGACGGTCTCATATATGAGATGATCACAAAATCCTCCACAAAAAATGCATTCAGCCTAGCACGGTTACCACCTACGTCAGATGCGCACGTACCAACAGGTGCAAACGTTGCAGGGTTGAGAAACGTGCTCATTTTTATGGGTATGGAGAAAAGACTCGTCTTACTCCAACCACAATGATGAAAGACTCTGCACCTGAATTTATTCTTAATATGTTCCTGCAAAAAAGGTTGCACTGCACCATGCAGCTGTCGCAGCTCTGGCCTGCACTGTTCATCTGCTTGCAAAAATTGCTCTGGCCTGTCTTGTAAAAATCTTCCTGTGATAGAAGCATTAGAAAGTGAGGAAACGTTCTTTGAGATTGAGGAAGCTGCTTCTGCTAAAGTTGATGATGGAGACACAATACAAGATGAGGATGTTAATCAGCCGGGGACATCCAGAAGGAGAAGACATTGAGTTTTTTTTTATTAATTTTTGACTTGTTATAACGTTCTGACTGCGTAAATAAACTTTGTGCCATTATGTTATTCTTTAGTTTCTGCGACCTAATTCCGACTGGATTGAAAACCAACGGTAATAAATAACAGTAATTATATAGAAATAAACACACACACACACACACACACACACACACACACACATATATATATATATATATATATATATATATATATATATATAGAGGTTCCAGATGGTCATTTAGAGCGACAAAGTGGGTAGTAGCTCTTGGGAAAAAATTTAAAATTTTGCTGTTTTTTGACGAACTGCAGTTCGCTTAGTTTTGAGTTTCGAAAAAACTTTGTGATACAAAAGCTGTAGGAAATTTTGTCATATTTCAAAATATAAATAAAGTATTTCTTGCTAGGAGTCGTTAGGAATGAGTTGCCAAAATGTTTAGGTTTTTTTGGCCATAGAAAATTGTGCCGAGGGTGTTTGAGGTCGAAAACTTGGATACTTCCCCATAAAATATATATATATCTTCTACGTGATATACTGCAAGGTAAAATTACCCCGTTACTGGACCCCCCTACCCGGTACTATTCCCAGTGGCGGCTCTAGACGTAGTGCCACTGTGACATGTCACTACCTCTAATCATGAATAAATAAATTTAAAAATAAATGCAGTGAAAGAAAAATAAATGTTTATAAATGCGGCATTCTCTACTCTGCAGCTAGGGAAAGTATTGAACTCCATCTGTTGGCCACATCAGTGAACAGTTTCGCTGTCGTGGAGACAAATCTTGGATGGCACAGATCGCGCATGCGCTCTAGCGTTTTCGTGGAAATATTCAAGGTCGGGGGTTCGCTTTGTTAAGGGGGAATGGAGACAACTTCGTTCTGTCACACGCTGCAGCTCTATAAAGTTAGTAATACTGTCGGCAGAGTGCAGCAGCTGCCATTTTTGTAGCATTCAACTAAATATCCACTGGAACAGTGCTTCAGCCTGTTCGCTGATTACTGGTGGTCGGCGAACATAGTTCAGGAGTTCCACAGGCAATATTTCATAAATTCTGATACCATATCTGTACTGTATAAGGCCGTATGCCCAACATTTAAAAGCCTTGAATATTTCAATGACCCTGCAAAAATGTGGCATTTCCAGGATGAGATAGAACAGCTCTGTTTCTACAACAGTCTATTCACTTCCATGTGGCGTCTAGAGATTAAGTAAATGACGGTTTACTAAGGGTTTTAAGTAGGTACGAGGAAACGCGGTAGTTGATAAGATTGGTAACGCGAGTGGTGAAGTAAATAAAAATAAAAGGCATACGGTCTAGCGTCTTTTATTTTAGTTTATGTATGTAGGCCGGTGGTATAGTGTAGCGCCCATCCTGTAGTAACATTATTATTTATCTGGTTATTAACATTATAATTTATCTGGTTTGGTATGATTAAAATGTAATTAGCTTTTAATAGTTCACATCCAGTTTTATATCTGCGTTTTCATAGGATTCAAAACGTGGTTTTAGATTTATTATGTTATAATGGTTTTAAAAACAACAAAATAAAATTAGGCACAGGGTGGAAGACATTAAAAAAGACAGAGGAAAAATTTCGGAGGTAACTGGCGACGGAGGAAGGAAACTCAGAAGAGGAAAATGAAGTTGCGTAATCGTCGTCCATAGTCGGCTGAAACGAAAAGGAGGGGAAAAAAAATGGGCCTATGTGAGTTAGTGGCCTACAGCATTATTTTTGAAAATTTACTGGTCCTCGGGTTGAAAGAGGTTTGGATACGCTGCCCTAGAAGCTTTGTCAATGCGAGCAGGCAATATTGTTTTTTTTCTTAGATTCTCTGAAGGCGAATTACATAAGTTTATGAATGCACGTAACAGGAAACGATTCTCAAGCGAAATGTGGTCCACTACCATCGTGGTCATCGAAGGCAGTGCCGGATAAGAAAGTATGGGGTCCTAGGCACTCAAAAATTTAGATTCCCTCTGTTTTTTAAATTAATTATATGTATTTTATAAGTTCAAAGAAAAGGTTTTGTAGATGACTAATAGAATTTATCATATTTGTATTCAATTAACAAACGATTTTTACAATTTATCATATTTTGAAAATTACTTTTATTTATCGTACACTACTATGAAACAAAAAAAATAATTTCCATGCTTTTCATATTATTTTGATTATTTTATTTTGGATGATTTTATTTTTTTTAGTGAAAAAAGTGAACTTTCAGGGAGCCTTCAAAAATCAGGGACTCCAGGCTACTGCCTAGTCGTGCCTACTTTTGGGTAATCCAACACTGCTTGTAGATCAACTTGCCGGATTTTGGCTAATCACTAAATGTTAACCGTTTGGTCAATTTTAAAACATTTATCATTGAATAATTTCAAAATAATTTAATTAATCCGGCAGTAATTGCAGGCAATGAGACTTTCACACGTTACAAATCTTTATATAGCGAGATTCTTACTCTGAGCTGTTTTTCACCTTTCACTTCAATGATGATCAGTAAGCCGCGGAAACATTCAACGGCGGATCCAGGGAAGGAGAGGGCTAGGGGACTTAGGCGCCCGCCACCCTCAAAAGCACTCCCGACGACATGGATTTTGGGAACCATTTTTTTTTTTGCTGTTCTTATAAGTGTGGCATTCTGAAGTAATGAGCCCCCCAAACCAAATCCTAGCCCCCCCCCCCCCCCCAATCAAACCAAAATAATCCTGGATCCACCACTAGAAACATTTTGTTGTTGTCACTACCTGAGCAAATCACTTCGGCCGCCACTGACTATTCCTGGTTAGTAAACACGCATTGCGAGGCGAATCAAAAACACTGCCACCTGGTGGCCGAACAATTCTTCGGAATCTCCCGGCCAACAATGGCATATGATTATTGAATCGACCATCAGTAATCAATGTATAGTTCATATATGTACTATGTCATTCAGAAATGCATATATATCAATTATATATATAGGTGATTTTGAGCGACAAAGTAGGTAAAAACCCAAATTTTCGAAAAAGTGTGAAATTTTGGTGATTTTCGAATAACTGTAGCTCGCTTAGTTTTGAGTTTAGAAAAAACTTTATGCTGCAAAAGATATAGGAAATTTGTCCTCTTTCAAAATGGAAATAAAATACTTTTTTCTATGACTCATCAGGAAGGAGTTATGGACGAAAAACTGAAAAAAGTACCGAAATTTTGACTTTTTTGGTCACAAAAAATTGTGTTCAGGTTGAAAACTTGGTTTCTGCATACTCTCAACAATATATACAAGATAAGAAAAAAAATCTTCTACGTGATATAATGCAAGTGAGAACTACCCCGTTACTAGACTATTATCAATAAATTGTCGTGTAATGTATGCTTTGCACTTGAGGTGGATACGCTAATGGTTTTCTTTATACTGTTGTAAGTCTGTACAGAGTGGTGTCCGTTCATTCCGGGATCATGCAAGAATTCCTGAACGGATTGTGATCGGTTTTTAATTATTTGAATCCTAATGGTTGTAATAATAAGGGAATTGTTTGGTTTTAATTCGTTGAAGCAGTCTTTGGTTTGTTTAAGTTATAGTATCATTTATAACTTTAACAGTGCTATATGACATTTTATGGTTTATTATTATTCATTAGGAAGTACGCGTATAATATTCCGTTTCAAAAACGGTAATTAAATTTACAAACATGAATGAACATTTATTCACAAAAATATACTTTTAATCAAACAAATCCAATTTGAAATAGTCTTCTCGGGTGACTAGCCGAGAGAGCACCAGAAGATGGCGACAGAGTTCCGATGGCCGAAATATCGAGTGAAAACACCCTGCTCACTCGGGCAGTCACCCGGCAAGACTATATTAATTCTCAACGCAGACATAAACTTCGACCTCAGGAAATACAATTTGAACATCGTAAATCGAACAGTGAATATGAAAACATTTTGGCAAGATATAAGTTCTGCGTGAGATAACTGTGCGTGAGACATGAATAACTGAGATAGCCACAGTAAAACATTATGACGTTTCAATAAATCAAAATATACATGAACATTTCTGTTGTAAAGTAAAGGTAGAGGTCATGGGGTTCCTACAGCTCCTGCCGCATCCCGTATGATTCGCGGAGGTAGAGCTCCGCATTCCCATTACAACCATTGGCACTAGAAGGGATGAGACGGGGTCAGCGCCACGCTCCGGGCTTTCTTTTAACTTTCCGCGGAGTACCTCTCGTTGCATTTGAATCTTTTCAGAACCAAACAACGGAAAACCTGAAGGTAGGGTCATGTTTTACGTAATATTTTTTTAACCCAATTGTTTTAACATATTATTCTTATTTTGAAATTTCAAAGATTATTTCCATTTAAAAATCTCGTGAAACTAAATCTCAAGCAGGATATCATATGATAAAAATACAAATGAGACACTGACAATTGCTAAAAATGGATAGAGAATAAAAAATTTGAAATAATTGGCTTGCGGAACAACCCATCAAAGCCATAGAAGAAAGGAAAATGTTGCAGAGTTAATTTAGACAGGCTAATCCGCAATACCAGCAAATATCTAAACATATACTGAGCATGTGCCGAAGAGACAAGAACAACTATATAAATAAAACGAGCGAAAAAAAACAAGAGAAAGTCGGAAATTGTAATGAGACCAGATGCATGTTAGGCAAATCAAGAGGCTGACCTGTTCCTTAAACCAAGAAGTTTGATGATAGAAGATGAGAATTGCTTGGCGCTGACAGGTGTGGATCTAGTTGCTGATCCATGGAGAAGATGTTGCACTGAGCTGTTTCTGCGTGTCAATGGGACACTCAGACGAGAAAGTGTTAAGCATTGTGATAAAAGTAAGAAAATCAATGATCAATATAAGAAGCAACAAACCAACCGGACATGATACGATTACTGCAGGGATGTTCGAAACCTCTGGAGAATTGGGGGTCGACGATATTCTTGGAACTTGTAACCCTTATGGAACACAGCATGTGGCTTCAAAACTGGACCGCGTGACTGATCATTCCGTTCCATACGACAAGCAGAAAACAATGCTGTAAGAACTGCAGAACTATTACAGTGATTTGAAATGCCAGCGAAATTCCTCTAAACCTTATAAGATGCTATCTGGATAGAGAAATATTAACATGAGCAGATCATGGAAGACTGTTTTTTGATAAATCTACAGATCACAACACACCTCTATTGCTGTGCTTCCTAGACTGCTGTAAGGCTTCACTCTGTTAGATGGCAAGAATTGTGGGAGATAGAATAGAGGGTTCCTATACACCTTCTCTCTCTTACTAGAGGCTTGTATGCTGAAGCATATTAGGCTGGATAAGGCTGTGTCCAGATATTTTGAACCTTCCAAAGAGTTTAGAGAGGATGAATTCTACATCCAGTTCTCTTTAATGTTTATGGAGAATCTAGATGGGTGCAACGGTGAAATCAAAGTCGCAGGACGAATAATGGAAATCTTAGAATTGCCAACAATACCATACTAGTAGTTGGATCGGATGCAAAAATGAATGAATTGTTGAAGAGAATGAAAGGAGGAACCTGGCTAGTAAGTGAATAAAGATAAAACCAATTACGGTTAAAGACCGAACTGTAATTACTGGCTTTGAGAAAGTTAATCACTTTGTGTACCTGGCACTATGGCAGATAAGTTTGGTGGCTGCTTTGAGAAATTAAGGTGAAGAAGAGATGCTGTGTCAATGTCATCTGGAAGAGCCGTTCCATAGAGTTCCATAGTGAGACGTGCCAAACTTGCACTACATAAGGCTCTGGTTTTGATGGTGTTTCTTTACGTCGCAGAAAAATGGAACATCAAAGCAGAGGACTGTAAAACAAAAACAAACAAAAAAGACAAAAAACAACAACAACAACAACAAAAACATAAAAACAAAAACTAAAAAAAAACTAAAACATAAAAACATAAAAAACAAAAAAAAAACAAATAGACAAAAAAATGTTTTTGGGATGTGGATATATAGAAGAATACTGCGAATATCTTTGTTATTAATGTTCGGTGATGTGGAATCAATCATATAATATAAGCAGAAAGTGAATCATTACCTACAAGATGTCCGATGCGATATCTGGACCTGAGAAAGCAAAAATCAAACATCGATAATCCTGGGAAGCACAAGATGGAAATAGACTATGCAGTGTGTCACTTAATGGGCCACCAACTTTCAACTGTGATAGATTAGTAGCTGTATCGCTTTGTTACTGTTTTGCCTGAGTGAATCTTTGTTGCAGACTCTCGTAACT
The DNA here is from genome assembly GCA_031002005.1 of Vandiemenella viatica. Classification (NCBI taxonomy): domain Eukaryota; kingdom Metazoa; phylum Arthropoda; class Insecta; order Orthoptera; family Morabidae; genus Vandiemenella; species Vandiemenella viatica. Next base: position 47,845,010 of record CM061919.1, on the reverse strand, counting down.
ATAAACCGATTTGCATGAAATACCAAGTCACAGTTCACAGCTATAATTGCTGAATGATTTGCATTCCACTAATGCAGCTTAAACCATCTAACCTCTTGACTACTGTCAGCTGCAGTTATTCAGATATTAAACAAACTGTTTGGTTTAAGGATTAGTGAGTTTACGTGTAAGTTTATGGGAGACATATCAGTCGAAAATGAAAAATTGTGATAATTTGTCAGGTCGCAGCCACGTAATGTATTGATAGCCAAAGCTCACAGTCAGACACGGTAATGATGAAGAAATCGTTGCGCACAGATATGGTTCTCCTACGCAGCACGACACTCAGTTTTTATGCTGAGCCAAGTTCTTAGACCGCGTTAATTATTCAGGCAATATCCTCACTTCCATAACCATTAGTTATTTACGGCGTAACAATAATTACCCGCTCCCGGCGGGCGAATTCCGTCGCCTCGCACACAAAGTTTTTCGAGCGTCCTATGAGGTAACCAACTTAGAACTTATGAAATGCTAATGCGCATCGGGACGTTATTTTACGCGGACAACGCTCCGCTGCTCTTCCTGCTCGCTGCAGTAATTTTCTTACATCGCGCGTTGTAAGACTAGCGGAAATATCAACCCTTCAGTAACCTGGTGACGTAGATTTGAGTCCGCTGTTCCTTAGGTCGCAGTATACAGGCTGTACCAAAATTATCTGAAGGGCTTGAACGCAGTGTTAACATTTTAGCTTTTATTGTTTTTACGGTTCGTTGACGTTGTGGTCATTAGAGTCAATAGAACACTGCTGGCTAGGAACGACAATGAACCAGGGCATGGGCTCCTGAATGAAATATCTTGGCATTTGCCTGGAGTGATTTCGGAAATCGAACGAAAACCAAAATCTGGATGGTTGACCTAGGATCAAACCCGCGACCTCCCGAATGACGGCCCCGTTCGTTAACAACTCACCCTGCAGGATAGGATTCAATGTCTAATAAAGGTTAGTAACAGAAATGACAGTCTGATGAGCAGTGCTTTAGCATTGGTACAGTTTGTAACAGAATCTCTTAGGAACCTCAGAGAACAGTACGAAAACTTCTTGGCGCCTGCCACGTGTACCAGTACCAAGTGCGCTATATTGCATTTGCAAAATATCGAGAAAAAAAAACTCGTATTTCTTTGAAGAGAAATTTAATCATTAAATTTTCCTGAAATTTTTGTTTAGTACTTTGCTAATGGCGCAGCCAACATTCTCATATTATGAAAGTTGTAAACAGTGATCATAATCCGATTTCCAGTCGTAACTTATTTGCCAGTTCTATTTTCGTGTAATAAGTACATGGCGCTTAAGAGTAATTTCAATATTATTTATTAACTGTGCAATGGTTTGGGGTTAAAAAGGATTCGTGACAATATTGAATTGGCTGACAAGATGTACTATGATGGTAGTATTGAATTTTACATACTATACTGTCAGTACATTTGAATTTCCTCACCTGTACTGCATTTTTACCAATATGGATAATATGAGAAATTTTAATCAAATTATTCAATGTTCAATTAAAGAGCATTCATTGTCCTTCACATTTCTTTTTGCGATAAACTTTGGCCGAAGATGAGGAATTTTGCAAATAATATTAACATAAAACCTCTATTTTATAGGATATTTAGTAAACAACTGAAACATTAACTCCTCCAGCGTAAAATATCTACCGAAACAGGTTATCAAATCAACGATCTTGGGTTATTCATACAGTCTTCTTTGTTAAAATAGACGTACGTTTCGTTGCATGCAATGTTTCTATGTTTGTTTGAGAAAATAATACACAGCTATCTATAATTCAGAACCTCTTCTTTTATTTAAAACTTGCAGATACTAACCAGTATAAAATGTAAAAACACCCAAGGCCGAAGAGAATGAAAACTTAATTTGTAATGAACTAGTATATAGTGCCACAAATATGAAATTAATTTTTTGTTTTTTGTTTCTCATCTAGATAATTAGTTTGCTCTTTCCACTAGATGTCGTCCTTCTGAAGGTTTGCCTTCTATTGTTTAAAGTTTTATGTGATTACGCTCTTTTTGTATGTACTATGAAAATGTCCAGAAGTATTCACCACAATATGTTCCAAACCCTTATAGCAGTAAGTTCTGGATACCTTGACTTAAACAGATATATGAAAGTAATTAACAGTCATCTTCATAAAGAATCTCCGAAGATTTTAAAATTTGAGGTGATAAAATGTTGTGATTTAGGGAAATACGTAAGAAAAATTACGACAAAGATGATTATCTGGAATAAGCAATTTAGGTAAATTGGTATTAAAAATAGCCACATAAAAACTTTGGTAATGGATATCAGCAGACAGAATAAGAAGCCTAATATTTATTTTCATGCGGGAAGACTGAAGCAAGTCGGTAATTTTCAGTACCTGTGCAGTAAAGTGACCTCGGAATACTTGAGCTGATGATAAAATTATTAATAGTGAGCAAAAGAAGCTTGATTCTATCATCAAGTAAGGCAACTTCTGTGGCACAAAAATATTCTAATTTGATCCAACTGTCACTGTATAATACGTACTTCTTCCCATCACAACATACAGCCTGGAGGTATGAGACGACAGTAGACTTCAGGTGGCAGAAATAAAGTACCAGAGACCAATGGTACAGAAAACTAGAAGAGACAAGATCAGGAATGAAGTGATCCGTAAAGATATTCCATTTAAAGAAACCCAAAGTGAAAAAATTGTCAAAGCAAGACTGCGATGGTCCCAACTAGACTAGCAAAAATATGGCTGAAAAAAGAATTGAAAGATAAAAGACCTGCAGGACGGTTCAGGAGCATATGATCTGATCTGCTAAAACTGGATCTACAGGAGAGAGGTGTACCGTGGTCTAGAGCCAAAGAAGAGGAATTCTAAGTAGGCAGACAAAGGTGACGAGCGCTGTCACACCGCACTGGGAAACTAGGGAAGGATGAAGATGATAATGACATTACCGAGCCTGCAGAACATTCTCCCACTGGACTGGTGGGAAATCTCTCAGTCGTTTGGAAACGTTATGCGCAGTGAATATTTTGTACGTTCAAAGCTTCTATTATAGATTTTGGTCGATACTTTGTACCTTCCCGAATTTGCATTTTTTGGAGAAGAGAAGTGTATAAGTGTAAGTAACTTTAGTATTAAAGTTTTATTAAAGAAGTGTGGGATTGAAATTCATGGTCACTTATTTTAGAAGCCGCGGCTCGTGCCAGTAAGCTCAGTGTATCACCATGCATTGGTTTGTGTATATTGTGATAAATACAAACCCGTAGATTCATGAATGTACAATTTTTATTTTAAGAATTCATCTTTCTCGGCTTCTTATGGGTCCTCTGGTATCAATTTGAGTTATTCGACTAACTTTTCTATTTCTTTCTGAAGTTTGTAGACCGATAATTTGGTAAACAGTAAATCGAGGAATATCGATGAATAATTACGTATGATATTTATCCAAAAATTATAAATGATTTGCTGATTGTAGGGAAGAATAATTTTGGAACGAATATAGGCGAAACGATGAAGTGGAATTTCAAAATTCGTGCTCACGTGGTGAGTTTA
>CM061919.1:47678505-47840432 GCA_031002005.1 Vandiemenella viatica | reverse complement strand
TTATACCATGTTGAACGGCATCAAGAACTTAACAGCTAATTTAGATATTTCTGGATAATCTGCTTGTACAGTCATCCAGAAGGAAATTAAGGATTTTACCTTGAAAATTGTCTTTAAAGAAGAATCGCAAGATAGTTCTATTAGCGAGTTTTCTTCAGCTGTTAAGAGTTTTACGCCTTTCAAATGTTCCTCTTCAAAAATAGATGGAGTACAAGATATATTTTTTTGGCAAAAACCTAGATTGTTCCGCGACCCACCAGTGGGTCGCGACCCATAGGTTGGGAACCGCTGGTCTATGCTGTATTTCAGTCTAATCACAGCATCTGCTACTGTTGTTGATCAGAACTCGAAACATGTACTATACGCGCATTCATATTTATCACATACATGAATCTGTATCTAAAACGTTTCTGTTTTTTTCTGCATCACGGAAAAAATGCAGATTTTGAATCTATTTTCACCATTTGGAAGCTTCAGGTCCTAGTTAAAATATTATGTTATGTCTGGAAAATTTACGAAACATTTATTTTGCCAATAATATGGCATAATCTGAAAACAGCTGAATCGATTTTGATGATGTTTTCACAGTATCAAAAGTTGGGTATGTCTCATTATGCTGCTTCATCTGATGCTGAAGTTGAAAAATGTCTAATTATGCTACTTCATCTGGTGCTTGAGCTTGTTTCCGTAAATAAATGTCTAAACTATTTTTAAGTATTAACAATAGGAATGGAAAGTTAAACTTAAAGGATTGCAAATAATCATAATAAATGAATTAAATGATTCCTCAGACTTCCGCGGCCATCTTTGTTCATGATTAATTGACTTTCGGGTTATGCCGCGTTGTAATGAAATAAACAACGCGGCATTATTAATCATAAATGAATTAGTTTGAAATTCACGAAAGTATTGCCGCCAGTTGAATAAAGGAATGTATATACTTAGTTTATGTTTGTATTAATGACAGTAAACTGTGTAGTAAGACCACTATTTTCAGGTGCTTACAGCACTGGCAAAAAACTTGGTACTGATATTATGCCGAGAGCTAGTTAAGTGATAAAACAAGTTGAATAAACCAATACCACGATGTGATTAGTGACCGTGGAAACTGAAATAACATTTGGAAATTGCTATCCAGAAGATTCTGTAATTTTCGAATGTACAACGCCGTAAACGGCAAATAAAAAACTAAAGTAACGATAGTGATTGTTTGAAATCAAAGACCTTAATAATAAAACAATCAATCTGAGAACGAACTGAGTAAATTGAGTAGGATAATTTCAAGTACAAAATTAATAGACTGGCTGGACAAAAATAAGTAGTTATCTGAATGAGGGATAAAATAATATAGTTTGGAATTCTCGAATTTAAGATACTGGAAAGTAAGATTTGATTTAAAAGAAAGGTTTTTTTTTGTGTAAGGGTTTGGCCTTTTCCAACCAAATGTTAACCTCTCACCTCTCCATTACGTGGTGCACCCTGTTTGCACGGACGAGGCTCTGGCGACTGAAAGAATCCCGGTACAAGGAGTCACCCCCTGTTTGCCAACGGCCTCCTAAAGGAGGGCGGAAGAGCGGGGAACAGTCCTGGGCATCCTCTTGCCCTTGGGGTTGGAAACGGCCCTTAAAGCCGGATGAATCAGAAATGAATAACGGCATACTGCATTAAAGACCCAAAGGGTATCCCGAGGACATGTAATCTTCTCAAATTACATATATCATGATGGTTCTTCCTGGATAAAATATTCCGGAGGTAAAATAGTCCCCCAATCGGATCTCCGGGTGGGGACTACTCAGGGATGAGTCATCAGAATGGATAGAAACATTCTACGAGTCGGAGCGTGGAATGTTAGAAGTCTGAATAGGGCAGGTAAGTTAGAAAACTTAAAAAGAGAGATGGAACTACTTAAGTTAGATGTTGTCGTGATTAGTGAGATTAAGAGGAATGATGCACAGGATTTCTGATCAGGGAAACGGAGAATAATTAACACAAAAGCTGTCAGTGGAGTTACTGGTGAAGGTTTTGTAATGAATAAGAGTTTAGGGAAACGGGTGAGTTACGATGAACAGTTTAGTGACATAATTAATTTGATGAGGTTAGAAACTAAGCTCACCCCAACCACGTTAGTACATGTGTGTATTCCAACGTTACAGGAAGATGACGAAGAAATAGAGAAGATATACGCCGAAACTGAAGAATAATTTCAATATGTGAAGGGGGAGGATAATCTAATAATCATGGATGAATGAAATGCAACAGTGGGAGAAGGAGAAGAGGGGAATACTTTAGGAAGTTGTGGTCTAGGAGAAAGAAATGAGCGAGGAAGCAGGTTGTTAGAATTTATGTAAGATATAAGTTAGTCGAGGTAAACACAGTGTTTAGGAACCTGACAGAAGGATTTACACCTGGAAACTTCCAGGGGATACAGGCAGATATCAGCTTGATTATATCACGGTTAAACAGAGATTCAAGAATAAGTTCTAGACTGTAAAGCGCACCCAGGGGCAGACATGACTCTGACCATAATTTGATAGTAATGAAGAGCAGGCTGAAATTCAAGCGAAAAGGACTGGAAGTGAATAAGCTGAAGCAAACTTACATGAGTGAAAAATTTACATAATGGTAGACTTAAATCTAAGAAGTACCTCTGAAAGGAGCTCAACCGAGGACGAATGGAATGCATTGAAGGGAGAAGTAAAGCTGATGAAGAAACATTAGGCCTTAGGGATCAAGCCTCCCGAAAACCTTGGATCACAAAAGAAATTTTGGAGCTGATGGATCAGAGAAGAAGGCATAAGAATGCTCGCGATGAAGCAGAAGGAGAGCAATATGGAAATGAAATAAACAGGAAATGCAAAATATCAAAAGAAAAAAGGCTACAAGAAAAGTGTGAAGAAATAGAAAGGTGAAGTAGGTGTTGCGTATAGGAAGATCAAACAAAATTTTGGAGAAATGAAGAAAAGAGATGCAAACATTAATGCTGCCGATGGGAAACCACATTTAAGCTCAGTCGATAGAGCTTGAACAATAGTTTAATGGAAGAGGAAGAGGAATGCGATGTCAACATTGATAACCTGTTTTGAGGAAAGAATTCGATAGAGATCTGATTGATTTGAAAGCAAATAATACAGCTAGAATTGATGAGATCCCTGCAGAACTTCTTAAATCTCTAGGCGAAGAAGGAATCAAAAGATTATTCAAACTGAAATGAAACAGCAAAAATTTCAACTAATTTTAATAATAATATCATCTTCACACTTCCGAAGAAAACACAAGCCGAAAAATGTGAAAATTATCGCACCATTAGTCTAACATCACATGCTTCAAATTTACTGAACAGAATAACATACAGAAGAATGGAAAGGGCAGTAGAAGAGATAGTAGGTGCAGAACTGTTGGGGTTTAGGAAAAACCGCGGTACAGGGAAGCAATTCTGACCTTAAGATTGATATTTGGAGAGCGGATCAAGAAAAACAAAGATACTTTCATGGTGTTTGTTGATAATGTTAGGTGGAACATGATGTTCAAAATTTTATAGAAGTTAGGTCTATAATATCGAGATAGAAGAACACTTTATAAACTATGTAAGAATAAAATGGCTATAATGAAAGTAGAGAATTATGAGAGATATGCATCAGTTAAAAAGGGTGTGAGACAAGGTTGTAGTCTATCCCCTTTAACTTGTATGTTTTTTTTTTTTTAATTTAATGGCATTTGGCAACGAAGGCCATACAGCCAGCTCAATGTAATATTGTAGTTCTCAGTGTATAAGTCATCATCCAGTACATATTGTATTTTCCAATGTATGGACGCCACAGGACAGACAGGACATTCACACAGACACAACACTTAAACATCCATGCCCGCGGCCGGATTCGAACCGGCGGCCTTCGGCACGCGGAGCTAGCACTCTAGCCCCTTCACTACCGACGCCGGCCAATTTGTATGTTGAGGAAGCAATAAAGGAAGAAAAAGAAAAATTTTCATGTGTCATAAGTGTTCAAGCAGAAAAAATCAGTACGCTACGATTTGCTGATGACATTGTCTTGTTAGCAGAGAAGGCTGAGGATATTGAGAAGTTACTGAATGGCATGAACAATTGACAGAAGGAAGAATTTGGACTGAATATAAATCAAAGCAAGAGAAAAGTGATGAAATTTAGAGGAAATTATACCAATCACAGTAGATTAAACATAAAAACAGGATCGAATGCAATAGAAGAAGTAAGTGAATTCTGCTACTTGGCAAGCCGAAGCAGAAATGATGTTAAAAGCAGAATAGCACTAGCGAAAAGAGCCTTCATCAAAAAGAGAAATCTTTTAGTTTAAAACATTGCCCTAGGACTTATAAAGAACTTTTTAAAACTCTTTGTGTCGAGCAAGCACTGTATTGTAGGAAGCCTGGACTTAAGGAATGCCAGAAAGAGGGAACAGTGAAGTGGTGTTACAGAAGGATGCTGAAAATTAAATGGACGGATAAAGTACGAAACGAACGAGTTTTGGAAATGATGGGCGAGGAAAGAAGTTTGTGAAAGAGTCTTACAGAAAGAAGAGACACGATGGTAGTTCATATTTTGAGACATTCATGATTGATTAACTTGTTAGTGAAGGGAACAGGCGAAGGTAAGAACTGAAGAGGAAGACAGAGATTAGAATAAATAAAGCAGATAACTAAGGACGTGGGTTGTAAGGGGTATGTAGAGATGTAGGGTTAGCACAAAATAGGAAGGAATGAAGGATTGCATCAAACCAGTCGAAAGACTGATGGCAGAAAGAAATGATAGATTTGAAATGGAGGCTACTTAGCTACAACTGAGCGGTAAGCGGTCCGAGGCTGTCTTGTCGCTTCCGGAAATCATGATGAGGCATGGATAGATATTGCTATAAGAATTGAAAGTAATGTATGGAAGGAAAAGATGACCATGACCACAAGCTAGTACTCGATTTCAGGCACAAGAGTGTAGGAAGATTCTCTTTTTTGGGTAACGGTGTCAGGAGTTGGAATAACTTACCAAGAGGAATGATGAATAATTTACCAAAAACGTTGAAATAATTTAAAGCTAAAATTTGCAAAGGGCAAATGTAGGTGAGTGCAGGAAAGGTAGAAGATGAGTGTGTGGGGAAATTGCCACCGCAGCATGCGCTCCATAGCAATTTAATTATATATATATATATATATATATATATATATATATATATATATATATATAATTGGAATCAAGTGAATTAAGATGGCCTGTTGTTTGTTGCAAGTGATCTCTGCTAAGCATGCAATGATGCCTAGGAGTAAACATAAATGACTGAGGAACGGATGACAGTTACCGCTCAGTACGCTAACATTTTTGTAAAACCTTAAATAATCTGTACTAATAAAATACAGCAGCTACATTGCGATACGACACTGTGACTATTATTATCATTAATTCCGATATAAATTTTTATCACGCTGAGAATTTTCCTACAAGCTTAATGTAGATTACTACTTTAAATTGTTTCAGATAAAATGTTCAGCACGTCCCTGCATTTGTTTCAACCGTTGTCTCCCTTCTCTACAAATGGAAACTTCCGGCTCCCTTACTGCTAAAATCAAGTGCTACTTTATGTTCATACTGCTCCTAAATTGTTTCCCATTACCATTCAGGCTTCATTGTCAATTTTTTTCTTTATCCTGAATAATACAAGTCCGGAATAAAAAAATGAAGTGATGAATTTTTGTTTATTATCTTAGTTTCAGTTTGGAGTTGTTCCAATCCCAATGGCAGTCAACAAAAATTATATTGAGGAGAACTTCAACATCTTTGATTTTGAGTTGAGTTCCGAGGACACGGCTTACATTAGAACATTCAACAAAAACTACAGAGTCTGCCCGTTCGTTGAGTAAGTACTTGCAATCAATCTGTTTGAAGTAAATAAAAAAAACTTCTCTCTGCAAAAATATATATTTAAATCAAACTCTTATTTGCAAGAACTCTAATTTTTACGTGTCTATGAGTTCGTTTTCTCTAACCGATAATATTAGAAGAAATTAATTAATGTGAAAAAAGTGTCAAGATTTTTTTTCTGTTCATCTGATATCTTGCGACGAACCACCAGCGCTTCCGCCTGTAAGATTATTAATTTTAGAAAGGAAAATTAAATATCGTGAATGGATGGTATTTTTGTAGTCCTGAATTTCTTTTGTTAAGTATGCGTTTAATTCGGCATACGATATTTGTAAGCCTCCCACTACTGGTGACATGTTGTTATGTTATTCGGAGTATTATTAAGTTGAGGTTACAAACTCGATATTGCGGGTTGAACAGGTCAACTAGTGGGTATTATTCTCCACTAGAGTATTTAACTTTCTCTACTGTGACGATAAAATTAGCTGGCGTGAGAAAGTTTAAGATGTAATTAATTTCAATTTTAATGCAGAAACGCTTTCTAAACAGACATCATGGAGTTCACCGGAATTTGCCAAAGCACTTTAGCTGAAAAAAGGTCGTAGTTTTCTCCTAGTTTTTTTTTCTGATCTGCTCTTCATGCTACTGTTTAAAAAATATTTAATAAGCGACATAGAAATTTCTGAAAGCGAACAAAGTTGCCACGACCCGCTTCCAGAACTTCAAATCTTGCCTCAAGCAATCAGGTAGTATTAAAAACAATAATACTTAAAAGTAAAACTACTTGCAACCTAATGAAAATATTCTGAAATGATAGTGATTGAGTTTGCCGTGGACAAAATAAATATATTCAATATACCTATCTAATATACGCTTAAATATGATCATGTAAACAGCACAATATATTACTATCCTTTAATTAAAATACCATGTACAGAAATAAATGTAACATACTTACACATTTTGATACTCTCTTTCAGAACAGTTTCGCATAATAGTATACAAAACACAATACCACACATCTGCGAAACAATTTTCAATTGATTACAATAAATCAATAATTTCCTTTATTTTTCACAAACTTAGTTTATGGCAGGATAATCGAAGAAAATTAGATTACAATTGTGTTTCACTGTCCTAAAAATTTTTTGACAGCCATAGACGATGATGTTAGTGGCAAACTGAGAAACGTGGGATTTCACGAAAACACGGTGGCTATCAGCTCTAGACATTTTGTAAATGTATTTCACACTAGTGTAAGCCCGTGACCGTTTTCTATGTATCATCATGGGTCTAGAATAATTCCAGTTTTCAGGATGAAAGATTATGACAAGTTGACCTGATTTGATCAAATATAAACTTGACCTGTGTTCCAGGGTGAATAAAATCTCTTGAGCATGAAGAATTCAGAAGCATTAATAGAGGTAGATATTAAACACGAACAGGGACGATAGCACAATCGTATAATGCCATAAATACAAGCTTGACTTGTTAAAATTCACTCTGCAAAATTTAAAAACTTCCTGTTTGCTATCAAAGCATCACATTGTTTGTTATTGAGACTGGGTAAACACTAATAATATAATCATTGGTCATAATATCTGTAACAGCCAGAGAATTTATTACACAATCTATATTGTTAAACAGTTGAGCAATTTCGAAGAAATGAATTGCCAGAATAGTCGATTCGGTAACATATTTAGTCTGATGTTCACTTGAAATAACCTAATAAGTTACGTACAGCGAACATGGACAAAAGCCATTAATGAAAGTTGACAGTAAAATACCTAAAAAGCAAATAAGCCGAAATTTATCCTAAGCCCGAATGACAATTGGCATTCGTGGTTACAGCAGGGACCTTGAGAAATTTAATTATTTTTTTTAAGTTGCTTTCATTAACAACATTTTTCCGAAAAGCAGATCCACGTTTTTTCAGACGTCAAGATTATCGATATTTTTTTAAACTATGAAACTTAATAAAAGTATTATGGCAATTAAGTTTGGTAGCAGTTGAATAGCTATTAAATTGTGGATATAATCACGAATTTCTTCTAATGATATCTCTGGCCGCTGTTTGCGAGTGAAGGCTGACACCGGACACCGTTCTCCAGCCAATAGCTATCGAGGTGAGTGAATGAGTGAGCTTGTCGATTACGTCTTAGGATTATCGGCATTCCCAGAAATGTTTGAGGTAGGTTGAGATAATAATAAAGAAGAAACTACTTTTAAAATTTCAGCTCTTGAAGATTACTAGTTAAGGCAATAGCCTTAAGAATTCGGCGGTTGTTGTCCTCGCCAAAGCTTCAGTGTCTTTTTTTTTTTGTATTATGGAATTCGTAGCTAACAGAATACTAGAAAAACTGCCACAAAGAAGTTAATTTAATCCCGAGAAACTGAAGAGGCTGTAAATCTTTTCTTCTTTAGGATTTCTTAGCTTCTGAATGGAAGCTGGAATCCTTATGAAATAAACCGCTTATCGGTCAGTCAGTGCACTGGTAATAAACTAATAATGGTTATTTAGTTTCAGCTAAATGGGAACCCATGAGCAACTATCTCTTCGTCGCCCTCGCTGACATCACCACACTATACCACCCAACAAAACTGCCTGCCACTAAAAGGCTGACGCCTAGAGGGGGCACAAACAGAGTTAAGAGGGGGTTTCCCTTCCAATAGCACTGTTATAAGAAAGGCTACCCTCGCAATGTTTGAAGAGTCACCGTTGAGGTTAATTTTGAATACCCTTATCGCACATCTAACGCTGAAGGTCAACGCCTTACCAATATTAATGGAATCAGGTAGTCAACCAACAGCATTAAGGGTCAACGCCGGTCTGCCAGGGCATTGTCTCGGCTGCTCCCGGAGATCCTGACACCTCGAACTGCTGCCCCAAGCGGATAGCCCTCTGGAGCGGTCCAAAGGGCTCACGCTTTCCAAAGCAAAACGCTACCAGTAACACTTTGTACTATCCTTAGCCAAGCTTCCCCAGCAGCGTTAGAAGAATCACTACCCAACATCTAATGCATACTGACAAACCCCCGCTATCCAGTATTTGAGGTTGGGTAGTTGCCAATAATTTTAGAGGTAGCTGCCATGCGGTCGGCGGGAGCTAGTCTCGGATACTAGAGCTGCGATCCACGCACCCACATGAGGTTCAATGCTGCGGGCTCTGAAACCTCCCTTATGCAGTAGTTGCTGTTCAAATTGGACTCAGTACGTAGGAAGCTAGATCGCATGGTTTAGCCAATAACACCCCAAACCGTCACTTTGCTTTTTGTCCACATTGCCGCCTAACAATGCAATCTATCTGATTACATCCACCACGGTAGCCTCTTACATGTACCATTACTGGAGGACAACTTGAAGCCGGATTCGCCTGGGGGGGGGGGGGGGGGACACTAAGTTTTGCCACGCAGCCTGCCAGTGACGTCGTTCACGTGCCCATTGCATTCTGAGCCGTTGACGGTTTTTGGTCAATAGAAGCCGGCGCATTCCAGTCTAGCCCTCAGCAGACGGCCTTAAACAGTGGTCTAGTACCCGCGCGTTGCTGTGTACGACTCCTTCTATCCACTGTTTCCACATTCGCATCACTCTAGTAGCAGCGTTACTCTACGAGCCATGGGAAGACAAACCCGTTTCGTCGAGACCATTCATTCTGCCATGCTAGACCTCAACCACCTGCTGGTATTGCTCCCTTTGACGTCATCGAGGCGTACCAGTCCTTGCTTTCATGTTTCCACTTTTCCAAATTTTTCTGGAGAAATACTAAATTCGATGCTTCATCAGATAATTTTTCGATAATAACTCATTTACATGATATAAAATTTCATGAGGCGGGTGATAAATATACTGTGAAGATATATTTTTGCAAATTCTCAAAACTTTTCTATGTTTTCAACTATTTTAATATTTATTTATACACACAAACAAAAAGACAATTTTGCAAAACGAATAATAAACTCATTTTATATAATTCTTAATACTAAGTTTTATTTTTAAAAGTTTTATCTTTCTTCTTAGTTAGTTCATTTTAGTACATAATATATACGGAACATTCGATAGGGAAAGAAAATAAAAGGAAGAAAACATTTTTTAAATTTAATTTAACTGCTGCGTAGCGCACGCTCTGGTGACAATATCCTTACAAATCCACTTTCCTTTTTTCCTGTACTTGCCTACTTTTGCCCCCTATGAATTTAAACAGTAAATTCTTTCAACGTTTTTGTTGAATTGTTCATCATTTCTATTGGTAATTTATTTCAATCTCTTACCCCCTTACCAACGAAAGAAAATCTTCCCTCACCCTTATGCCTGAAATCGAAAGAGCGCTAGCTTGTGATCATGCTCATCTTCTCCCTTCCATACACCTCTCTTAATTCTTCCAACAATATCTTTCCACGCCTCATCACCAATGTATGTCTTCTACACTCCCATAACTCCGCCTCATGTCTTCCAATAACTCCCATTACAGCTCCTGTATCACATCATATCAGTCACCGTTTGTGTTCTGCGGTAAATTACAACCCTCCAACTCATGTATTTGATACACACAATGTGGGTCATATGCTATAGCAACACATTCAGGCAATGGTTTGATCAGTTTTATAACCCAGTTCCCATACTTCTCTGGTACTTCCATTCATCACACTACAACAAGTGAAGGATTTTGAAACCTTTTCCTGCTACCTGTACAATGTGTCCTGCCCAGTCGAGTTAGTTATCAAATATTATGGTAAGATATTTATATTCCAATTCTTCGACAATCAATTCCTTCTAAGGTTATAATGATAATCAATATTTAGTTTTTTATCTGTGTAACTAATAAGCTGGCTCTTCTTTGCATTTATCCCGATCCCATATTGACCTACCCAGATACATGTCCTGTGCAGATAACCCTGCAGCTGTTCACAGTCTTCCACCGTTTTGATCCAATTATATAGCATTACGTCATCTGCAAACAACATAACGTCTGATAGCAAACCATAACACAACAATTCATTGGCGTGATGAAAAGCAATGATCCCAATATGCTACCCTGTGACACTTCCATTTTTACTTCTACTTCATCTTATACTGCATTGCCTACACCAACGTTTTGCTCTCTACCTTTTAAGAATTCTTCTTCTCAGCATATCAATTTTTCATCCACTTCAATCGTTTTTACATAACTTAGAATATTTTATGGCTCGCTCGGTCAAAGGCCTTTCAAAAATCTGTTGCTGCACTATCAGTTTCGTTTTCCTTGTTCATTTCATCGGAAATATCTTATATATAGCTTACTGAGATTCGCATGAATATCCTTGCCTAAACCTATGTTCTTGACCTGAAAACCACTTACGTTCTTCACAGACATTTCTGGTATGTTTAAATATCAATCTCTCCATTAGTTTACCTATAACTAATGTCAAACTAATTGGCCTGTAAATTTCGACCATTTTTGTTACCCCTCCTTTATTGGCAAGTACTACTATCGTATTTTTCCATCCCTGGCAGGCAGTAAGTATCCAGACTCAATTTAAAAAACGTTTCAAGATAAGGTACAATGTAACATCCTGCTACCTTTAAGACATCCGAAGTGATATTATCTACACCAGCCCGCCTATTATTTGCTTAGTTCCATCATGTCATTAGCACTTGAGTTTTTAAATTTTTAAGTAATTTAGTAATTTTTTAATTGTGCTGATAAGCTCGTATTCGGTTTTACACCCTTTCATTCCTGAATCTTAGTCCCTAATGGCATCATTAAACCAGTAACTTAATATCTCTACCTTTTTGAAAAACTCAGTAACTAATTCTCCAATCTTTAATTATCTCCACACTCTCCCTTCCCCTTGTTTTACTAACATAGCCATCGAAATTTCTAGATGCGTCATTCAGTGGTTCCCCTGCACCAATAATCTTATATATGTATAAAAATAGACGTGTGTTTTCCTATTTTTCACTTTTCAGCCACCACTACCTAGCACAGATCACTGGTACTTGTGTGTGGAAGTAGCATGGAGTTTCCTGTCGTACACAACGTTGGCCGATAGCTGTGGTGATGTGGGAGATATGATGACTAAAGATGGTAAATGCAGGGCGTTTTCATATTTCGACCATAAATATGTGTCTCCTTATACTTCTGTTTCCTGCAACAAATACATAGGAGAGACCATTGGTGTTTGTGTGTGGTAGTAGAATCGTGTCTCCTGTCATGCACTATGGTTGTTAGATGTCGGTAGCTATGGGGGTTGGAAGTGGTCGACCTGTGGCACTTTCAAATTTCTACCAAAAACGTATGTGTCCGTGTGTATCACTTTTCAGCCAAAACTACGAAGCGAAGATCACTGGTCTTTGTTTGTGGTAGTAACACAGAGTCACCCATCGATCACAACCTTGGCCGAATTTCGGTAACTTTGGGAGTGTGGGAGATATGGTGGTTGAAAGTGGTCCATCAAGGATATTTTCGTATTTCGTCCAAAGACATGTGTGTCAGTAAATTTTATTTTGCAGCCTGAACTACATAGCGCAGATGACTGGCATTTGTGTTTGGTAATAGCATCGAGTCTCCCATCGTGCACTATGGTTGTTAGATGTCGGTAGCTGAGAATCCAAATTCTTTAAAAACACGAACGAAGTCGAGGGTACCAGCTAGTATTCTCCATAAAACCATCTTTTGCCACCATCTTTGCTTTTATTAATTCGTTGTTGAGTTGTTTTAAATATTCATACTGCCTTGTGGTCTCTTAATTCTTTTATTTTCTCTTCCCACAAACCTCTTCAACCACCTAACCATTTTATTCTAGCTTGCAGTTGCTGTACTTATCTACATTTTCTGTTTTGGAATAAATATTTGTTAACGCTTTTTTATTAATCTCCTTGAACTCTTCCAACTTTGACTTCGCTGAAGCTTTCCCTGAACTATATCTTCAGTTCTGAAATTTATGCCTTTTTATAACTGTACCTATTTCACCCTTCAATTTTCGCCAGTGGTTTACTGAATCTTCTGATATCCATTAGTACTGCTTTATGATCACTTATTGCTTCAGTTACTTGACACCGCACAAAGTTATCATCGGGCGTTATGAGGAATATATCTAACGGTCTGATGGCTCAATGTTTAAGGTCTCTGACTGGAGATTGAATGGTACCCGAATCCCTGTCTGTGTAATGTTTTTTAAAGACCCTTAAGCTGACCTTCATCTCTGGCACTGCTTACTGTGGTGCGTAAATTATTTCAACAACTTCATCTATTTCTTTATCACAGGTAATTTTTTCCATCATCAATATCTTTGTGATTACCTATTTTTATATGCTCACCAGCAGCCCCTATCCTAATAAAAAAAAAGCACTATCCTAATACCATAATCACTGGAAATGGGCATCCTTGCAACTTTGGCTAACAAGTAAAAATTTAACCCTTTACCCCTTTTAAAAGTTCTGTTTCGTTCATCCAACTACAATGATTCTGAACAGAAGATGGAAGCAGAAGAACCGAGTAGTATGTTAGCAGTATTACAGGTAATTGATCATGCTGTAAAGATAATGGTGAGGATAAAAGTTTTCTAGAATCATTAAATGTCAGTGATATACATTAAAATAATTACCGCTTCAAATCAGCAATGCACGACGAGGATCAGACATTAATCATAAAAGTATTGCTGGTTCCATTTCGATATAAACAAAGTCACGACATAATAAATTTTGTTATTGAATGCTAATAACCTAGATGTCGAGGCACAACTACCACAACAACAGAGTCATCTAAGAAATAAGTTATATATTTTTCAGAGTGTTGCACAGCATTAGTAGCTGCAAACATTTAAAGTTGCTTTTTTTTTTTCAGAGCAAAAAATTCTAAATATTATCCATTCAACGAAGAGTTCTGAAGTAATATTCAGTACACAAATCTTACGGAAACATCAAGAATTGATTAAACATCTGATTTCCCCGAGTACTAAGCAGGAAGCATTAAAGACGATGTAAAAAAATATGTAAAAGATACTTATGTTTTGAAAATTGAATAAAACATCCAAAATCTACCTTTTTTTGCTTAGCTATAGTATTAGAAGCTTCACATTATTTAATTTGATAAGGGAAGTGTAAGTGATCATAATCATAATGTGTATTCTAAATGTGAATAGTGGAAACGGTATTGTATATTTGTGATTTTAATATGTTTTTGATTGTATTAAAATTGTAGTCATAGACGCAGTAAAATGTGTGCGTCTGTGTACAGACTATTTTGACTCTTTCCATACCATTTATATTTTGTACTAAATACAAAGGAACCAACAACTCTCCAACTAGGTATCCTGTCCAGTTGAATCTGCAATTCTTTGCTGTCTTCTCCCGTTTCAATCGTATTACATACCATCATGTTATCTGCAAACAACTTCTGAGAGTAATGAATAAGATTGGTCGCAATTGGTGGCACTCCAAAATCCACTTTCACATCTGTTCGATACGAAAAAATGAGTTACACCAGTGCTATGCGATTAGTTATTTAATTTCTTGGGTAACTGAGATGGAATAAAACGATGCAATCATAACATCTACGAACCTAATTACGCATGATCTTATAACAATAGCATTAATTACTCCTTATGAAAATTTCAAACAAGACGACGTAGCGACATTATTTTTAGCACCATGGAATTCACATTAACACTAAAAACACTGGGCTCTTGGTTCCTTGCAAATGTTGGTAGCCTTGTGCTTGCCTCAGTATGTTTACCGCAAATAGAATCTTTGATTACGAACAGCTGAACTTCTAGCTACAGGGAAATTAATTAAACATTATTGTGTTACCAAAGGGAAATGTAAGTGATTTTTTGTTTCTATAGTATAATCTTTGATTGATTAACATGAAATTAAATTATCCAGTCTTTCATAATGATAATTGATGCTTTTTACTGACTTGGAAACAAAATGATATTAAGAAGTGTTTAATCGTAAAAAGCGGTTAAATAAGTTTGACAGATTACTTTAAGATATCTGTAAGCTGTGTTTGCACGTAGTGCAAGACACCAGTATATTACAATTTATTGTACCCTTTTGTTTGGGGTATTTAACCGCATAAGGGCCCTCATGCCGCCCACATGATTTAGATGTTCCTACGCTTGATACCTCCGCACTGAACCGTTTCTTGTCCTTATACGTACATGTGGCTACGCAACTACTACGATCCAGAACGAATTGTTTTTATGCTGATGTAATTTCGAGCATACTTTCCTTATGTTACCACAAAAAGTGTACACCATATTTGCTAACCAGGAATTAAAGAAGGAAAGAAGTAACTGTTATTATTGAGTTATAACAATATAAATGTCCAGATGTCACCTGCAGCCCATGTTAGACAGACTAGTATGATGCCTGAGTCGACGAAACTCATACAATAGCTACCTGATAGTAGGAATATTACTCGTATACTCTGCTTATTATCGTTGGCTGTTGTGAGATATCACAGATATATCAGGAATGGTATAACCGATTTTTTTTTTTGTTATTGTTAATTGCAATGGAGCTTACGCATCGGTGGCAATTTTTCTAGCCACTAACTTTTACATTTTTTTAGTTTTCATTATTTCACCGGTTGAAGTCAACTGTTCTGTATTGGTCAATTATTGCTGTCGTTGATTGTACTTGCAAAAGAAATTTTTTTGCACCCTTATGCTTGAAAGCAACTGTTAGTATATAGTCATAATTATGTCTTCTTAATATTATTTTATACTGGGACAGAAAAACCACTTAAGCACTTGTAAGTCTAGGTTTTATTGCGTATAGCAAAATTACTCGTAATTTAAAGTGTAAAATGTTTTGATACTTCGCTCTAAAATTGGACTCGTAAGATACTTTAAATATGCTAGCGTTCACCAAGCAGGTTCAGTCCGGTGGTTTTATTTCCCAACTGAAATTATTTACACTATGGGGCCAATGCGGAAATTCCACACTTCGGAGAAAAGGGGTGCGTAAACGCAACTGATGAATTGATTTTGATTCTGCCCTAGCCTTCCGAATAAAATACGAGAAAGTTGTAAAATTTAATAACGATATTATTGGTTTTAAGAAAGGGTTAAAAATAATCGGTTCATTTGCAATCAATGTGAATTAGTAAATTTTGAGGTGGAGCATAACATAAAAAATTATAGTTTAAAAAACTAAAAACACGCTTTTGTAGCAATGTGAACTAAAAGGTTAAAAATAATCTTTAAATATAAAGATTTTGTTTAGCAGTGATAGGATGTCCCCCAATTCAGTATAAATTATCTTTGTGAATAAGCTTAAAGTAGTGAGAATGAACTTATTGTATTTTCATCGGTTCTTAATAAGTGTTCAAAATTTCTAAAGATTCGGACGTCAGGAAGTAAGTGAACACTGAAATGAAAGATTGCATGCAAACATTTTTCTATTGTTACTGTCAATGTATCAAGAATAACAAGACGTTGCTATGAGATTATTGTATTGTCACCGGTTCTTAATACGTGTGCAAAATTTTTCTATTGTTACTGTCAAAATAATGAGAATATCAGAATATAGATATGAAAATATTGTATTGTAATCGCTTCTTAACACATGAGCAAACTTTCAAACAATTCGGACATCTGAAATTGGGTTAAAATTCAACTGCAAACTTCCATCACATTCAATCATTTGTCTATTGTTACTGTCAAAGTAAAGAGAATAGCAGGACATCCTCTGTGAAATTATTGTATTGTCACCGGTTCTTAATATGTGTGCGAAATTTCAATCAGCTCGGATACCTGTAAGTGGGTGATAATTGAGTTGAAAGATTCCGTTAGATTCGTACATACATACAGATCAAGCTAATATAAAGCGTGTAAAAAGTGTAACGAGACGTTATTGCAAACGTTGTTGTACGTTTCTAATTTTTTTGAACGTGATAGTGTTGCACTTTAAATATGAAGGATGCTGATTGACGCATCCAATAAAAACATCTAGGATCAAAACTTCGAATTTTATACAAACAATACAATGTGCTATTTCAAATGAACAATTTAACAGAATTGGAGAAATTAATTCTTAAAATAGTGGGCCTACCTCATTTATCGATTTCTGTTACGTGTGAAGGGAGAAAAATGGTTTGTCACGAAAATCTCCTTCTGGGAATAGTATATAATCTTATATACTAGAATGAATATAACATTGTGTAAGAGAATAATTGAATAAAGATATTATTGCCATCAATATCCTTGGTGAAAGACGTCTGGCATGTGACATAAGCAGAAGCTGGAAACTCAGAACAGTAATTTGAGATTTTTACTATGAAAATCTTGAAGCTTCTCAATCAATTGAAGTTTCTCTTTTTGAGCTTTAGTGGTCATCGTTTTCCTTGTTAATTTCTTCCATTCTCTTACTGTCTTAACTACAAATGAAGAAGTTCCATACCTATCCAATCCTCATCCTCAATTTATTCCTTGACTCACTCAAACACTCTTTACCCGCCCTTTAACTTCCGTTGATTGCCAATCAATCTTCTTTGTCATATCAGTCGCTTCATATGTTTTACAGTAATTTTCACAAAACAATTAGCTTGATGAACAAAATTTGTCCTAGTAATATCTCTACAGTATGATGAAAGGGTAGTGAGCTGTGGTTGTGTGTGTGTGAACTGCTGTTCACTAAACTGGAAATAACTTCATCATCAGCTACGTTTTACTGTCTAAATTTGTTTAAAGCTTTGAATTATGAAGTAATTAGTTAGGATTATTATACGAAAAGCGAAATACGAATATTTTCTATTACAAATACAGATTCGAAACTCGCCTAATGTTAGTGGTAAATTCTCATTTATTTTTAGTTCTATTGATTTAGAATTATCTGAAATCTTGATAGATTAAATGCAACAAATTTTAGTTACACTTTTTGTGTATCTATTTTAACATCTTAAATTCCTTGTATAACTAAATAGACAAATATTTTCGATTCTGAATGTTGTGATTGTTAGTGAAACAAATTGTAGACCTTTGTTCTGTCAGAAATATAACAGTTTGTTATTTTCATTAGGATTAAAGCATAAAAGTAACAATAATTTGCTAGTAATATAACAAATAAATATAATAAATAAATAAGTAATAGTAATAGTAAATACTAGTAATAGTAAATAAGTAAATAGTAAATAATAATAGTATCGATTCCAAAAAATTCGATTGTGGATGTAACTTCTTTATGAGTTAGATTTACTGACAACTTCAGTCTCAAATGTAATACTTGCTTGTTTAATTATTTCCAAAAATATTAAAGTAGGCACTTGTTAGTAAAAACATTATAATTAAAATATTGTTATCTACTTATTATTATTTGCGTTAACTTGAGTAAAGAGTAAAACTTAAATAAAATTTTATAAAAAACTTAAGCACACTGTATAAATTTTATTGGACTACTTCGTCAAATAAATTAAGATTTGTTTAGAGGTATTTGGAAAAAATAATGATGGAAAGTGTGGCGCCTGTTGCAGGTGCGTGGCTATTGGTGTGGGCTGTAATTGGTCTAAGATGTTGTTACATTGGGCGTATAGTGAAGAGGGTTCATGGGAAATAAATGTGGCTCTCCCATGATTTTTTACGCTTTATCTTAGGAATGAAATGATGAGGGAGATGTGCGAAACGATCTGGGAGTTGTATGATAGTTTTAGGGCTCTTGAAGTTCATCCTGGGGAGGTTTCGCTTGTGGAGGCTCAGCCTGTAGAGGCTAAGTCTGTGGAAGCTCAACCTTAGGCTCAGCCTGTGGGGGCCCAGCCTGTGGAGGCTCAGTCTATAGAGGCAGAAAGTAGAGAGGGCGAGAAAAATGGTTGGGGCCTTGCGGTTAGTAGGAAGAAGAAGCCAGACATTTCAGAAACTGTGGGGAAAAATAGGTTTGACCTGTTACTAGAATCAGGAGTGGAAGAACATCATGTACTCGTAAATGGAAGTAGTTGGTAAAGTGGAGCAGGCGTGGCGTGTAAGGAAAGAATAGGAAGAAAAGGATTCTGCTACTGTTAATAGCAATCGGAGAGATTTATTCCCTCTTCTGCAGTATTCGTTAGACACAGGATACCAGGTCACAAGTTTTTTTAGTCTTAGTGCAACTTTAGGTTAGGTAATAGAGGATATAGGTTCACTTTGGAGGAGTTTCACTATGGATGATAGAATAGTTAAAAGCGGGTTATAATACACTGATCTGAGGAAGGTGGTGAAGGAGGCATACCAGGGTTGAGTTCATGCAGGGCCTAAGTCGTCATGACCGGCCATAGTTGAACCACGCTGTAAGGCTGGTTAACGTGGATACGGAGGTGCTACTTGGGAAAGGCATTATTTATGACTTTTGGGTTGTGCCTGCGGACACCATTGGTAGGTGAGGTTTCACTAGGCATGGCCTACACCTGAATAGAAGGGTTTACTTTCTGAGTTCCTAGCTAAAGCTGTAAGGAGCCCACTTCCAGTGATGATGTACCTTTTTTAGGTAGGGGCTACTGGTGAAGGGATCGAGATAGATGAAGAAATTGATACAGATTATAGATACACTATGAGAAAACTCACTAATGCTAAAGAAATAGATAAAACTGATGAAACAATAACTGATAGGGACAGAAATGGGAAGGAGAAGATTATTGCTGAAAATATTAGTAAGCCAGTAATAAGAAGAGTGTTACTAGTGAATTGTAGAAGTATACTGAACAAAGTAATAGAATTTGCAAACTTAATAGAGATACATAGACAAAAATTAATTATAAGGGGTAGAGTCCTGATTAAAAGAAGAAGTACTGGACAAAGAGGTTTTTCCCCGAAAGTTTCAGAGAATAATGCAGAGATAGAGGGGCAATTGGTGAATGAGATTTTGTACTGGTAAACAAAGACTGCTAAATTTCACTGGTGTTCATAAATCATGACCATGAATAATTTGAGGTAAAATTCTGAGATGATAAAAAAGAAAAAAAAAATCAAGATGTTGGCTGCTTACCGTAATGGAACAATGAATGATGAAGATGAGACTCTTGGGGAGAAATTAAATTCATATTTCATTCATAGTTCAGTAGTGAGAGCGGAATGGTTATTATTGGAGTGTATTTAAATTTACCAGACATTAGGTAGGAAATAAGATTAATAACACAAGGGAACAGAGATTTTCAAGTACGTTAACAAGGGAAGGAGGATTTACACAAGTGGTCGAGCAGATGAGGAGATGAAACATGTTGGATATCTTCCTAATGAAGCCCGATGAAAACATCGTGAGATATCAAGAAACTGGAAGATAAGTGATCATGAATCAGTTCTGATGAATATTAAAAGATTCAGTAAACCAGTGGCCAAAATAGAATGGGAAGCAGGGTACAGGATCAAAAAGACACAGATTTCGTAATTGATTAGATATTTTAGGGAAACTTTCAGCAAACAGAATGATGGTACAGGTAAAGTGGAGTCAAGGTGTAAGGAATTGAAGGAGATAATAAAAAAGGGAGTAAGTAATATCTATTCCAAAACAGAAAATAAAGAGTACAGAAGCTACATACTATAATACAGAACTGAGGCGGTTGATGAGGTTGGAAAGAAGAGAACATAACAGAATAAAGAAACAGCAAGGCTTAGGGAATACTTGAATAAACTAAATAAGGAATTAATAATACCAAAGTATGAATTTATGCAGGGTATTGCCGCAAGGGCATCACTGTCAGATGCATCTAGAAATTTCTGTGACTCTGTTAGAAAACTGAGGGGAAGGGAGGATGTTGAGACAATTATAGATAAGGATGGTTAAAAAGGTACTGAGGAAAATAACAGAGAATTTAAGAAATTGGTTTAGTGAGACCATTAGGGACAATCATTTGAGGATGGGAAGGAATAAATCGGAGAAAGAGCTTATCAATACAAATAGAAATAAGCAGGCTAAATAATTTGAAATTCTTCCTGAGGATATCTTCAGTGAACTAAGAAAACTAAAAAAACATGAATGGGGTGATGTAGATGATGTTACTACGGATGTCATAAAGATAGTAAGATGTGACATTGTACCTTATCTTGAAACGTTATTTAAATTGAGTCTGGATATTTGCTGCTTTTCAGAGGAATGGTAAATTGTAACGGTAGTACTGGTACGTAAAGGAGGTGTGAAAATAAGGTCGATAATTATAGGCCAATCAGTTTGACATTAGTGATAGGTAAATTAATCACATCAGAACTGTATGTGAGGAACGCAAGTGATTTTCAAATCGATAACATGGATTTGGGCAGGGATATTCGTGTGAATATCAGTTAGTAGGTAACATGCAAGAAATTATGAACTGGACCTGGAATGGCAATTGATAATATAGCACTAGATATTTCAAAGGCTTTTAACAGAGTGAGCCATTAAATGGTGGTAAATAAGGTAAAAACTATTGGAGTGGATAAAAACGTGATTTGATGGGTATAAGAATGCTTAAAACGTAGAAACAAAAAAATCAGTATCAAAAATAGTGGAAGTGAAAATGTGAGTGCCACAGGGTAGCGTATTGGGACCATTGCTATTCATGATTCTAGTGAATGATTGTGTTGATGGTTCGCTTTCAGAAGTTGTTTCGAGATGACATAAATCTATATAATTTGATCAAAACAGTAGAATGTGAACAGGGTATCTATCTGGATGGGTGAACATGGGATGAGAGTCAGATTATTAGGTACAAAGATAAAAAACTGAAGGTTGATTATGATTATAAGGGGAGGGGAAAATTGCTTGTTGAAGACGTGAAATGTAAAAACCTTTGCATAACGTTTGACAACAAGCTTAACTGGGCAGGACGCGTTGGACAGGTGGTAGGAAAAGGTTTCAAGATACTTCACTTGTAGGAGAGAATGATGAGGGGATGTAACAGAGAAGTAAATGAAATAGGTATCAAAACTTTGGTCAGACCATTGCTGGGATTGGCGGCAGAATAATAATTCCGCGTTGCCGTAATGAGCTGCGCATTTCGCTCCTGTCGTAGCCGCCTTAACCTAACCCGGCAAACCTGCCGGGTACAGGGGACCTACAGTATAACGTGGAATCCGAAGAACGAATGCGTTCTTGTGTACTTCACATCACACAATAAGCTGTGCAAGACGTTAAGGTCGGATTAAGGTCCAAAGAAAGTCCCCGCCAAAACTGGGAATTGAACCAGGGACCGATCGATCTCCAGTGAGACGCCTTAACCTCTGAGATACCAGACCACTTTGTATGGTAGTGTAGCATGGACCCATTTTTTTGGTATTAAATAAACAGTTGCAGGGGATTCCAAGGAGAGCTGCTAGATTTGTCTCTGGAAATTACCGCAGAACACAATCAATAATCGATATGATAAAGGATCTGGAATGGGATTCATTGAAAAATAGCAGGAGGGTGAAGAGAGTCATGGGAGTGTACAAGACATTTATTGGTGATTCGTGGAGAGATATTGGTGTAAGAATTGGGAGTAGTGCTTGGAAGGGAAAAGATTATATGATCACAAACTGGATCTCGATTTCAGACAAAAGGGATTAGGAAGATTTTCTTTCATAAGTAAGGCTGTCAGCAATTGTAATAGTTTACTAAGAGAAATGGTGAATAATTTACCTAAAACTTTAAAGAATTTAAAGTTGAAATTTGTAGAGGTGGGTACAGAAAGTGGTAAAAATTGCTCTGCAGGGATATTGCCATCGCTCTCCATCCCAATTAAATTAAATGAAAATTACATGTATGTTTTGTTCTCTCTTGTAAATTTACTCAAAACCTCTCCTTATCACATCCCTAATGTCTTCTACCCCGTTGAAAATATTTTCAATGATATATATGAAGATACTTCATTTTGTACCTTCAAAAAGCAGTTTCCCAGCCACTGCATACTTATGGAAAATATTTATGTGTGAAACATCAGTATTCGCTTTAAGTACCTCCAACAAGCTTTTTCTCTTTGGCCAGAAGGAAGCTATTCAGCAGTGTTTTATTTCATGGTACAATCAATATACGTAACCAGTAGGTTTGATAGTAACGGTAGTAAATTAGTAATAAAAAGACCCTGTTTGCTCACTAGTACAAAGTTAACAATTCAGTTGTTGACACGGTAGATTCCCTAAAGTATCTAGGCGTAACAGTTCAAAGCAACATGAAATGGGACTTGCACATAACTTCCTTCGTAGGCAAAGCTAATTCTAAACTACGATTTATAGGTCGTATTTTGAGAAGTTGTAATGCTCATACAAAGGAAATAGCATACAAAACACTAGTGCGGATCCGTATCGCAAGGGATTGATTGACACGTTAGAGAAAGTACAGAGGAAAGCCGCTTGATTCGTGACTGCTAGTTACAGTCCTTACGTTAGTATCACAGAGCTGTTACGTGGGTTGGGCTGGGATTGTTTGGCGGACAGACGACGTCGTTTTCGTTTGAATTTGTTGGAGAATATGCGAAAATCTTTAATTTACGAGTGCAACGAAATACGTCTTCCGCCAACCTATTTGGTCGCAATGACAGGAGGGATAAGATTCGAGAAATAAGATGCCGTACTGATACATTTATGTATTCCTTCTTTCCTCGTTCTGTTCGGGATTGGAATGCACTGAATTAGGATTGGTGCTTAGCACCCTCTGCCACTGATTTGCAGAGTATAGATGTAGATATAGTGTTGCAAAGTGGGAATACCTCACCTAAATGAATAAACTCTTCTAGGGCTTCCAGTCGTGTAAAAAGTTACAATTATGTCCATAATTTTACATTTTCACGGAACTGGAAGCCCGAATATTTTCTTAGTTTATTTATTTATAACGCGGTGAAAAGCTTCGTTCTTACAATACCCATCCTGTTTACTGTATTACTAAAGTTACGTAGTTCCATACAGCTCCCTCTTATTGTGTTTTGCCTCATATCACCATTACCATTTTATAGATGAACTGGCAAAAAGCAGATTAACACCTCTGAAGCCCTTCCATACTCTACCATGCAGAAACTGGCTCCCACAGTCAAGCTGAACAACGGAAAGCTCTTCCCTGTCATCGGTCTGGGCACCTGGAAGGTAATGAAGATAACATAGCAACTTATAACGAGGTAATGAATCGTTACTGTCAATGTTTTACTGTTCGCTTCGCACCAGAGCCGTTAGAAATCGGTTTTACAATCACCATCATTTCGGATAGTTTCCAATCACTGTCAGTGTCTGTAAGGAACACAAAACACTCCACCGTCTACTATCCTTCCGAGACTGCTCATTTCTCTGTTCCATCCATCATCCCACCTTCCTCTATCTGCATCCCCGTCTTTTTAGTAGCGTCTATCCTTCGATTTTCGGATAACGTATTTTTCTCGCTATTCCTTCTTCACTCATTCTCCACCCACCTAAGAGGCGAATAGAAAAGGAAACACAAAATTTATTCGTTTCCTTACTAGTGCAATACTTTCCCAGAGCTATGCTGTGGAATGAATAAATTTCTAAAAGTTTTAAAAATTTGCCTTAATAAACGTGTTTACCCACATTTAGAATAACACGTAAAAGTTTAATGTGCTTCTTTACCGATACAAGTACTGAAACACAAGTTTTTGAGTTGAAAACCGAGAACGGACCCACATGTCGACAAATTGGAAACCTCTGCAGATGCAACAGGATACGAAGACGAGGTGATCTTGAATGTATTAATTTCTGTAGCAAGAAAGTGATAGACCCAATTTTTTAATGCAATGATTAGTCCATAAAACGTAAAGTTAACCAAAAGTAGTGATAAGGTTTCGGCGATCAGTAATACAGAACAAATAAACCAGATTATTTTCATGTCTCCAGTTAGTATGCGTTGTAGGTATAAAATGTTTGGCGCCAGCAAGGGTATGCCGCCGTTAAGTCAAAGCTCCGTATTTGACGAGGCCAGAACAGTAAAAGTCATCAAAAGTAGCCGATCCATAATGTTGGGAAAACGTGGTGAAGAAGAAGAGTCAATACTGCATTCTATTAATTGTTTACCTTTAATTCTAAGTATTTACATGTCATCTTACCATCTGGAATCTTAGTTTTACTAATATATGACGAACGAAACACATAATTGTATCGTTCTTCCCTCTTACTCTGCCTGTCCGGCTAATCATCAACACAAAGTATCCGCGCATAATGACTACATTCAGTAAAGTAGGAAATGGAAATTTCTCCTGCTCAACCCATAGATCCAATTTTCGACATGTAATCAAGTGCTTCGTTGTAACTTGGATTTACTAATTTTATTTGTCGATCATACTTAACAAAAGATCGAAGTCTCACAACTAATTATTTCGATTTCATGATTGTTTAATTTTTTCCTTAGGGTTTAGTCTTGTCCAAGTAATTAGAGGCGGGAGAGAACTGGAAACAAAAAGTGGGAAGAAATTCCGCCATGGGCTTTCGAAGGCGCAGTCTAGGTATTGTCCTGGAGTAATTTTGGGAAATCATGGAAACTCGAAATCTGGATGGCCGGAAGCGGATTTGAAACCGTCTCGTCTAGAATGAAAGCCATTCACCCATCAGGCTCGGTTTCAGCTTTACGCTTCTTGTTCAGTTCAATGGGCAATGACACCGCTGTACTGCTGTTGGTCCGTCGAACTGCGAAGCCTCGGTAAAAACTGAGTTTTTACACTTGAAACACTTAAGCCGGCCCAAGATGTAGCCACCATTTTCGCTTCACGCCGCTGTGGAATTGGGCTATTACAATAAGTACAACGGAGAAACGCACTCAGCCACTAAAGCTATCAGGCTCAACCTCCGGCTCACAGGCCACATGCGGTATGTGGCCCTAGGCCTCGCACAATGCTGGTACTCCTTGATGTGTTGGAATAGCACAATGCAATAATAATCAAGATTTGTAGGAAATGTAATTTTTTTTCACAATATCAACAATGCCATTAATTTTAAAATAAATGCATACTATAAAATGTGAAGTTTTATCGTGCAGTAGTTTATTGCGGTCAATCATGATGCCCTTATATGGCCCTAGAAGAAAAAAAGTTGCGAATGGCTGCACTAAATGGTCTTGCTCGCAGGGAACTACGTGGAAGCGGCGCTGCCACAACCACGTCGCCGGCGCAGGATCGCGGTCGTAGGTGGTCCTGGAAGCACTGCGGCTGCTTTGGGTCTGATAGTCGACCCTTGCGGCGACGAGCTTTAGCAACGCGAATCAAACGAGAAGCAAAAGGACCGTCACAATCATACATTCAATCGGCACCTGGCGGTTTCCTTGCGGGAACCCTGGTCTCAGGATCGTGTACCGATAATTTAATTTAAACAAATATTGCGTATGATTACAGGCACCTCCAGACGCAGTTGGACAGGCTGTGAAGCACGCCATCGATGTTGGCTACCGCCATATTGACTGTGCTGCTCTGTACGGAAACGAACCGGAGATCGGTCAAGCGCTCGAGGAGAAATTGAAGGAAGGAGCCGTGAAGAGGGAAGACTTGTTTATCACTAGCAAGGTAATCAGGATCAACATGGAGGTAGTACACGGTTCTTCATCACGGGTCATCGAAGCGATAGTTTGTTTCAGGTGCTGAACAGACGTCATCAACCAGATCAGATTGTTCCCACCCTAAAGAAAACCCTCTCAGATCTAAAGCTGCAATACCTGGATCTGTATCTCATCCACTCACCATTTGCATTTAAGGTAAGACCTCATCTGCTTTGTCTTGAGCTACTCTAGTTACGTAAAGCGATTTGCTATCCGCATCAGTACAGTGACAAAGGCAAGCTACACTGTTGTGTAAATTTCCCAGCTGGCAGTTGGTACATATTTTTTGCTGGTGCTCAGATATTGACAGGAATTTGTCACGATACAGTTTATTAGGATCAGTAATCGATTACATTTTTGCAGTCAGTATAGAAAAAAATATAGCGATGAACTCGTTACGGGTGTAAAGCTGTATTGTAAAAAAATTATATTTTCATAACACAGTCCGGCTATACTCTCATGAAGGCTTCGTTGAAAATATTTTTCATAACAAAGAAAAACTTTTCGAGATGGTGTTATTCTATATTTCTGACATGTTCCGTACAATTCTATGGACACTAAGTATTACTTGAGGTCAGTGTCACAGCATATTGTACGCCATGCCAATAGGGTGTATGCATGTATTATTTTTATATTTTAAATCAATTATATACACTGTTATATAACCGTAAAA
The DNA here is from genome assembly GCA_031002005.1 of Vandiemenella viatica. Lineage (NCBI taxonomy): Eukaryota > Metazoa > Arthropoda > Insecta > Orthoptera > Morabidae > Vandiemenella > Vandiemenella viatica. Next base: position 47,813,457 of record CM061919.1, on the reverse strand, counting down.
ATATAATTTTGATGAAAATATTAAAATTTAACATTAAAAACAATTTTAAAACTGTAATCCAGTTCCGACGATTTAAACGCAGCCAGTTTGTCGCGCTGCACTGTGACGTCATTGTACACGACTACATTGGCATGGTGTGGAGTGTTATATCTCAAAAGTTTTATGTTTTATAACTAATTTCGATATGGAATGAGGTCAAAAATCATTTTATTAATACTGTATTGAACGTATGTGAAAAAATACGATAAAAAATGTCCCGCGAGATGCAAATGTAAGAAAAAAGTGGTGTCGAAATATGAAAAGACGTATAGAATCTTCAACTTATATTTTCATGAAGATCATTTTAATGTAAGTATATTATGTTTAATGTCGTTATGTTAAATTTGTGATAATACATAACAATTCTTTACCTATTCAAACTCTAATCATAACTTAGTTTATAAAAGTTTAATAGATATCTTTTTCAAATAATTTCTTATTAAAGCTTCCTCCAAAGCAGCTACGAACCTTTTATAGCCATCGGAGGAGAACATCTGAAATTTTATAAACGAATTTCAATCTCCTGAATATATTTTGAAGGGTATATGTCTACCTGAACTCTTGACTATAAGAGGCCACATCATTTAATGATTGAACTGGCCGATAATGATATGACTGTCGTACCGCCGTTTCTTCAAATGCGCCTATCAAAAAAAAAATTTTAATCCAAATGTCTTTTAATTACAAAATTTGGCATAGATTACCGCGAGTCAGCGTAATGTAGACGGTAAGGTGCTCGCTCCCTAATTTTCCAGACCTGGTTTAAATCCCTGCAGTATCAAATATTTCTATTTTTTTTCATCTGCAGAAATTGTTGAGCATGAATTTTTTATTTTATTTCAACTTTAAAGCAAATCTGAATACTTTTAACAGTTACAACAAATGCAATTTCGGCTAATGACTTCCTAATATACCTCGCCAATAGCCACTGAAATTTGGTTATTGGGCGAATCTGTTTTAGTCACTTATATTATTTCATTTTCAGCCATTTACACCCAACCACTTCCAGGAATTAAACATATCGACAGGAGAATAAGGAAAAATCAATCTTCTTGATGTTATGTATTACATTTAAAATATTTTTTGGAAACATACAAGTATAGAAAAGACGAAATTGAAATAAAGTAAAAACTAATACCTATTTCAATTGAAAAAAAACTGCCATAACAATAAACTCATTAACAAAACATGAACCAAATTATGTAAGAATGTAGACATTCCGGGCGTATGTTTGCAGTGAAGTCCTCCTGATTGTTTGTGAAAACTGAATCCGGCGGTATAGCCGTGAGGACTTCATTTCGAATCAACGACTTTTGGAAAAAATGCTTTTCTGCTACTTTATTAGGTTACTAGCTTCAAAGCTCATCAAAAATAACAGGTTGAACTGAATGTTCTGGCAAGTCATTTATTTGGAACTGATTAATTTAGTAAAATTGTTATAAAACAACGCGCAATGTAATTCTTAGTGTCTTACCTGTAACAAAAACTATCAATTGTCACTCTGGTCCGGGGTTCATTTAAACTTTACCACAAACTCCGCTAATATACCAGACCTATATTTCACTGTCGGTTACTCCGGTGTGCCCCTTGATTCACATTAGATATATATAATACGTAGAGAAAGAAAATTACTAATTCAAGTTATTACCCACCAACGTCAGTGACTGTAGAATCTGGATTTGATGCAAAATACGTTTTCATCATGAAAACATCGTTTTTTGGGGAGATTATTTTACAAAACCGCTCGCATATTCTATGAGTATTCTCGCATGAATGCAATATTTCACCAATTATGCTGCTAAATTACCATAAAACTTAAACACAATCATAAAATTATAAAAACTTCCAGCAACTACACCTTGCTTTACAATATGAAAGTGTATTTTGATGTTATGATTCGACTCGACAAAAAAGTTGCGTTTCTGCGAAGTTACATTTCCTTTGATTTTGATTAATTAAAATCAATAAACAAAAAGCGAATAAATAGGGAAAAAATGTTCTAGCCGTAATTCTACAGTAATAAAGCTTCCAAATATAAATACCAGACGTATATTTGAATTTCATGCATATTCGCTGTTGTCGGAGTAATTTTTCTACATCAGAGACAGGCCAACTCCGGCAACGTAGGGGTTGCAGGTTCTGGTCAGGCCTAGAGCATGGCTGGTTTTCACTAACTATTATGTTCATGTTATGTTGTTCTTATCATCCAGAAAATAATAACGAATTTAATTATTTGTAACAAGGTCTCTTTTCTGATGAGAGAGAGGATTGAATTCCTTAAAATAACGATAAATTAACTAGGAACTAAATATAAAATCGTATTGGTGAGAGCGTAGCCAGGTACGGACACGGGGGAGGGACAGCTGTTCCCTCCCCCCTCCAATTCCGTGCAGGATGTGGGAATGCGCTCTGTCAGAATGCTGCCGAACCCGAGAGTAAACAATGTTATGCAACATTGTCCTTAAAATCATTCAAAAATTAGTTCGTTTGGCGCGATTTAAACCTGCTTGCTTCTACCATTTGCGGGGAGCAGACATTGTCGAGGCGGGTGGCTAGTAGCGACTGCTGGCTGACTCGAGCCGCACACAACGCATCTTTATTATAACATCACCGGAGCGCGCGCTAATCATTTATTTTTTATAACAATGGATATAAGGAAGTTTTTTTTTTTTAAACAAAGTAATTAATTTGTATCTAAGGTTAACGACGGCTTTTAATAGTATTACGTACAATACCTACAAAATGCTCTACTTTAATTTAGTATATATAGATAGTCACATTCGTTTGTGTTATTATTTATTTTTATTACCAAGTATAGATTTTGAGAAAATCGATAGTGTAAGATTTAATTTGTGATAAAATATTCACTACATTTGAATTAACAATATGATTGTCGTAGGTGCTCCAATTCAACCGGAGAAGAGCTGGGTCAATCCAACGGTTAAGTTGTTTCACTCATTCTGTAGCCGTTCTATACTGTTGCATACGGTGTTAAAGCTCTCAAATCCAGTTTCATATTGGTTTCAATCTTATGTATTAAGTACACTGGTGATGGAGAGAGATGCTGAAACGCTACTGGGTACTTTCCTGGAAATTGCAATTTTGCTGAAGATACTAAAACTGTTAATTTGAAACGAGAATTTAATCATGGTTGCTTGCTGACTTACGCGCCTTGGTTAGCATATTCTAAACACCTAAAAGGTTCACTTGTTTGTACTGTGTACTATTTCCGCCAAAAGATGTAATCGGTATTTTGGGATCATTTGCGACTACGAAATAATTTCCCTATGCGGCTTGGTCATTAAAACTGAAATTATGCAGGTGGCAAAGAAGGCTTATTAATATAAGCATATCATATTATAATGACATATGTGTCGTGTGACTGGGAAAGAACAGCTTTCCATAAGAGTAAGCTTTTATGACGAAGATAAAAATACATTCCGCAAAAAATTTCTCTGATTTGTAGAATTGACGACGATGAAATAATAGCATCAGAAATTGACAGGTTTTTAGAAAACGGAGGACATGAACCTGACAGGTGGATTGGCCAAGGATATGAAGGATATTCTACAATGGCGTTAGTGGTATCAATTTTTTTTAGTGACAAATATAAAAAAGCCTTTATTTTCACTGCGCAAGCCACAGTCTTAACATGGTCGTAAATAATTTAAATCAAATTCCAGAAATTGGGAACAGGATTAGCACTATAGAGTACATTATACATTTTTTCCGAGAATCTTTTTTACGGAGAAAGTACGTGCCACATATTCCAGATTTATGTGAGACCTGCTGGTCTAAAAAATATGTGTTGTTATTTTTAACGAACATTTTAAAGACATAGTCGGTGGACTTTCGAATATTTCTAGAGAATGGAAAGTTGCGTGCCAATTAAATTGCGCTGCTTCTAAGTCAGAATTCATTACATGCATTGGACTGAATACTCAGGCATATTGGAACCTGTTGTCATTGCGTTACATGTATACACGCGTGAATCGTATTACAAGAATAGTGTCTATCATAAAGGAACATTGCAGCAACGCGGACAGGGAGAGCTAAAATATTTTAAACACTTCTACCAGAACTTCAGTGCCACTGCAACCGATTTAAGAGTCCCATGCATCTCGGCAATAACATCACTACAGTCAATCTGCTGAGTCTCCATGCATTTTTTTGGAGTGATCGATTTTCATCACTTATTTATGTTCTTGATATCTTCACTGGAGCAGCGTTTTGCTAGTGAAAATTTGTATTGTTTCGGTCTGATGAATTTACATCTCAGTTAAAGGTTAAGGATGTCATTGGCTGATTTTAAAAAGAAATCAAAATACAAATTAGAATTTTTTGATAGTGAAGTCGAACTATGGTATAACCTATGGAAGGACAAGGGTCTGAAAAGAGAAAATCTTATAGTACGAGACCATACGGAAGTGTTAAAGGAACTGGAAATATTCTTCCCTGCACGCAAAAAACGCAATCCTAATTTCCTTGGCACTGCCTTGTTTAACAAGTAACATAGAAAAGTCCTACTCTACACTGCGCCGTGTTAAAAAATGGCTGAGATCAATGATGTTAGAGAACTGTCTAAACGGTCTGTGTATGCTTAGTGTACACAGAAAAATTGTTCAAGAAAATTGAAATTATATTGCAGATGAGGTTTTGAATCGATTTTGTGAAGAACCTATTGTTACTTTTAGTGCAATAAAATAAATATTTTGTCATTTTCCGTATTCCATTTTTTGAAGCATTCTGATCACGCCCTTGCGTATTGGCATACTAAATAACATATTTGAAATGCGAAAAATGATCAATACAGAGAAAGTAGATTACCTTGGAGAGATATTATTTGGATTGCTCGCTGAAAACATAAGCGATCTTATAACGCACTTCAGTGTTCTAGGAAGTTAGCAAGTATGTCAAAAAATTTAATACAGTCACATTGTCATTTTATTCTCGTAATATATTTAAAATACAGTAATCGTCAAACCTAGTGAAAGCTTGTCCGCCTCGTTGGCTCAGGTTGTTGTGGCACAATGAATACGTTGCCGGTGGTGGATGAAGTTTCTGTCTTCGGGGCTTGGCCAGGAGAGCTAAATGTGAACGCCCAGACTGTGTGCGAAAATCCTAGGTTAAATCCCAAACCTCGCACTACAGTGTTGATGGTGATTCGTCTGTCGAAGGGGGACGTTAAACTCGGGGTACCCGTGGTGTCTTCGTGAATGGGCCGGCAGTGATTTTCACCCTCTCTTTTCATGTATCAACATCACAAGCAACACTCCGCACTGAACAAACGCGCATCATAACCATCCAGTTAACCAATACCAAACTTTTCACTCTGTAGAGAGTAACGGGAAACTACGACTGTTCAACTCCTCCCGATGTTGCTGATGATAGAACACCATGCAGAGCAACAAACATCGTCATCGTCATCAAAAGTTGGAAAAAGGTTTTATTGGCAGTTATAACAAAGGAATTATCCTCAAATAGAGTTGGCCTAACCTAATTTATAATGGGACCTGGGTGTTGACTGGCAATTTATTTAGGGTGTTGTTAACCCTGATTTCAAAGCAGCTATCCTCTCCCCGACTAACATATCCTCATGGTGTCGACTAGCTGACTGATTGCTTCCATAAACTAAATTACAATGGATCAAAGGATACCGCATTCGAATCACCACTAAGATTTTCGAAACGCATGTTAAAGTCCAGTACTGAATTTTATCACAGTACAGTTTTTCGAATTTAATGACATAGGCTACTTGTAAATTGCAGTGCATGCATGGGAAATTACGTCAATGATAACTTATGGCCCACACTAGACAAGTTTTCCCAAACAGTCATACTAGGATACAATATTACAGACTTTCCCAATACCATCATTTATCTCTTTGTGAGAGCAAGAATCGTCAATAATTTCATCATTAAACTTGTTAACCAGGTCTGTCAACCAGGAATGAAAATTGGGGGATTTCAGAGGAGAAAACCAATACTTGATATTATATGTAAAGAATGGCTGCTCATTATAATAAGAAGCGACCGTCGCAAATAGTTGTCAGTCGTGCTTCGAAAGTAAAACGGTTATCTGCCAAAGTACTCTTTCTACAGTCGTTAGGGTATTCTGTAAGAAATGGATGAGATAAGCTATATAACTTCTAGTGCAGAATTTGACGAGTCGCAGCGGTACAAACAGTTTTGACACCTCAACTGTTTACGGGAACAACCTATAATATCAATGTCATTTGGATACCTTTTCAGAACCATGATACTTACGCACGACTAGGTTAAACTGAAGTCCAGTTTGTCAAGTCCCATGAAACAGGACCTAAAAATTCATTCTATCATCCAATGTAATCGCGCATCTGTTTGAGGAAATTCGATATGAAATTAATGGAACTGAAATCAATAGCACAATCAAGGCATGTATTTCAAGGAATCCTCAACAAATTGTTATGTTTCCCATCGTGATCTTGGAAACGTCTACTTGGAGGTATGCATGCGCTTGCTTCTGCTTTGATACTTCAAGCGGATACTTACTAATATAAAAAAAAATCTTGGTTTGCAGAAAAGTAAATTTATTATCAGTAAACTTACATAGATGATGTGGGTGTAATGGTGGAACTAGTTTCAGTTAGTGGGAAACTACTGCTCATTTATTTCAGTAGTTGGATCTGCTGGAACTTCCTTTGCTTCCTATCAGTAAGAAACACCAACGTAATTTAAAACAAAACGGGGTTTGTGATTCTAAGATTACAAACAAACAGGAAGTGAGTGTTTTGGATCAGTGCTAATGCTCTTGCCTCGCTTTCTGGAAGACGCAGGTTGTAATAGCCGTCCGGCCATCCAGATTTCGGTTTTCCATGGTTTCCCGAAATCACTCTAGGAATGTCAGGATGGTTCCTTCAATCCTTCCCGTTTCTTCGCCGGCCTCTTATGACCTCGACGTCGAAGAGACGTAAAGCTAGTTCGAGGTCCTCATTGATGTAGGGTAGGTACACAAGATTCCAACGGTCTTATTATGTTCTACATCATACTTCTTCGCTACTCAAACGTTACTAATTTGCCACATCTGTTCCTCTAGCCGTAATTAACTGTTCACAAGAAAACCAATCGGTTAAGACTGGACCTGCAGATATTTCTATGTGATCCCAAAGCAATGACAATTTCCCTACCTACATCTACGTCGGCATTTTGCCTGATCCTCATGTTGAGAATTACACACCCGTGTTAGCGTTGTGCGGAAGGTAATGTAAATAAAGCAATCTCGTTCTCTATTGGTCATTGCCATGATGATCGTCTTCTTGAACGCACCAGGATTCAACCGAGAGATGGCGTATTATTTTCAAAGAAGTTGTTGTTTGTGTAATACAATCTAACAGCATTATCGGTACATATTGTACCGTTATAATGTTGAAGATATACAGTAGAATTCCAACAGCTAGGAGAACTCAAGAAAAATAATTTTGTAAATCTTTTAAACGGATATTTGGTTTGTAATGCTCTATATCCTGCTGAAAATGTGTTTTAAACTCCCCATGATGGAAAAAAATAGATGAAAAATAAAATAAAATATAATGAATATTTATTTATAAGCAATTACATACTGACACTACCACAAACACCAAAATTTTAATTACTCACCATCAAATACTAACAAATTTGCTGAGTTCAAGCCTTCAACAACAAAGAGTAGAGTGATGAATTAGGATTGAATGACACCTGAGTCATATTAACATTTTTAATGTGCACATAGTTTTTATATAGGATTCAAATGATAGTTACATAGCAGTTTACAGTTTCTTCCGACTCTTGACACGACATCATCTTGATGATCAAGGCGCCGTTTACCGCAAGCTGAGAGTCGAGCAGGTTCGCCCACATCGATTCAACAACGCCGTCAGAGACAGGTGATCTCCCAGTGGTAGGTTCGTCTGGGTGCAGGCATAGTTATTACCGAATAAATCAGACACTACGTCCAGTACCTGATCCAGCACGCCCCATTCTTAATATTTTAATGTGAATTTCTGGTGTCGGAGTTTTTTTTCCATCACAAACGGTTAATAATCATGTTTAGATTACAATCGAATTATCAGACATTTTGTGTTACAGCTATTCAATTTATATGCCGACGCGAAAAACTAGACCTGTCAGGCTATCTCAGCAAACAGAAATGGGTGGCGTAAGAGTAATATAATATATATTGGAGGGGAGGGTAAGGAGAGCCTTCTTTTCAGGTACTCACTGTCTGGTAGACATGCGCTGCTTCCTGAAATAAATTACTTTTCAACAATTCCCACACTTAGCCATTGTTCCATTGTGAAGCCAGGGAAGCTGAGATTCTGGTAGTAATCACTCAACCTATGATCCTCAGAAGCAACAGGTGTTAGAAGAGGGAAGGTGCGATCCGGCGTCTTCCTTTGAGTTAGTGAGCAATAGGAGTGAATAATTAGACGTAATAATGTATGTCTCATTGTAACTTAGGTTACCCATTGTTAGCCGAGTGAAACATACATCAAGAGAATAATAGTGGATGGCTGATATTTCGAGGGCATGGCCAATTTCCCCATTCACTTATCGCGGATGAGAAAATTGTCGGATGAAAGTCCGCCAAGATACTCCGTTCTGAGGAAGAATGTGAAAATTTCCTGGATAGATGAGATTTAGCACCTTCAAAATTCCATTCCTCTATGCCTACTGAAAATGAACTATGTGAGCTATATTTTCCAAATTGTGAAGCTATCGTTGCAGAAGGAAGAAATTGGATAGCCTCTCCCGTTCTGGGTTTTACGAGGGTGGCTTAAAGGCTCTTGCTCATCGCCGACAAAAGTACATAGCGAATGGCGATACTTATGTCTAAAAATTGTTGTAAATGCTTTCAATGTTTCTATATTCAAGTGCATTACTGTGCTCTATGCATAGATATAGTTTCTATTACAAAAGAGAAGGTATCATTTACTGTATCAATATTATTATTTGTAGCTCACTACTATTACTCTAATGCCATGAATAACGTTCTCAAACCTACCGGTAATTTCTTATTCCGTTATAGGAGAGACATTCAACTGAAATGAAACACGTTTTCAGTATCTGACATTTCTTTCTGAACAGGAGGTAAAGGGAGGGTTGGAAATCGCAGACATAGATTACATTGACGTCTGGAAGAAGTTGGAGGAATGCGAGAGGGATGGATTAACAAAAAGTATCGGTGTCTCCAATTTCAACAGCAAGCAGCTGACGCGTGTTTTGGAAGTAGCGAAGATAAAACCTGTTACGAATCAGGTAAGCAATTAGTTGGACATGTAGCTGGAACTAAATAGTTAAAAATTATGTAATTACCTGGAATCACTGTCACTTAAAAAACTTATGTATGTCAAATATTAATATTCAGAACAAAGATTATTCTAAGAACTGTTCACAGAATTGATTGCTCTTTACCGAGCGGGGCGGTGTAACTGTTAGCGTTCTCGCCTCGCATTCGGGAGGACGGCGGTTCGAATCCCCGTCCGGGCATCCAGATTTGGGTTTTCCATGGTTTCCCCAAATCACTCCAGGCAAATGCCGGGATGCTTCCTTCAAAAGGCCGTGGCCAAATTCCTTCCCATTCCTTGCCCCCATCCTTGCCCCCCATCCTTGCCCCCCATCCTTTCCCGTCTCTAAAGACCTCGATGTTAAAAAGAGACGTAAAGCAGTTAAAAAAAAAAAAAATATTGCTCTTGTGTAAGAAATGTAAGCGTCAGTGGGTACATGACTGGCTGATAACGTATGCGTTTCCTTGTTTATCAGGTGGAGTGCCATCCTTACCTAGATCAGAAGAAGCTCTTTGAGTTCTGCAAGCAACGTGATATAGTGATCACAGCTTTCTCTCCTTTGGCAAATCCTTCGGAAACGAAGGAAGGGGAAGTTCCAATGATTCAGGATACAAGGTTCAAAGAGCTCGCTGCTAAGTACAAAAGGACGGCAGCTCAGATTATCCTTAGGTTTCTGGTAAGTTCTAAGGGAAGAAATAATCTTTCAACTTACATGGAAACAAATTTTCACTTTTTCTGATACTAGGCAAATTAATACGCAATTCTGATTGGAACCTGAAAGTTCATGAAGTGATATTACGGTGAATATTGTTGTGGCTCAACTTTTGTGCTTACATTTAATAACTAATAATTACATGTGAGTTTAAAACTTACACTGTCATTAATTAATGTGATTATTTATCTGTTTGTACTTACTATCATATTAACTAGCATGTTTAATATTAATACGTTTATTTCTCAGCATAGTTATTTAATTATAAGGACTTTTAATGCAACGATTGTTAGATTAAAAATGTGAGGGTTGGCAGACTCTTGTTTGGTTTTGTTTTACACAGAGAATCCTGTAGTAGTCAGGACAACTATATTACATACTAGCATTTACCCGCTGCTTCGCACGCACGGGTTTTGGCGTGTTTAAAAAATACTCTACCCTTTTTGTGTTTTAATACCACATATTAACTTGAAGAAGCAAAAAATATAAATTCGTTTAAATATTTTCCTTTAGTTATTACCTAAGATTCTGTTTTCATACTACAGTTCGAAAGTTTTTTTGTTTTTTTTTGTTATACTTATATTTTAACACAGTATAACATATTAAAAATAAGAAATTAAAGCTATCTGAAACATCGCTAACGGTCCAATAAAGACGTATCGAGAATCACTTGACCTTTTGGTCAAAAATTTGGAACACACTTTCTGAAGATAAAAAGTGAATATTAAGGCTAAAAGAAATGTAGGTCTACCTTAGACATAAGGCAAAACGAAAGTTAACGTGGGGCAGTCATAAGTATTTCTTGCTTATTATCTTCTATGCATCTACCAAAATTTCTAGCCATCTCTCTTTATCGTATCTCATAATTGAAGTGTTTAGGTTGAAATGCGGCCTAGACCAGAAAAAAATACGGCGCCAAATATACACGGAAATATGGGATGGACATGAACAACGTTGTTTTGTTTCCGGAAATATACGTCATCATTGACATGGCACCCATTAAAACAGCTTATTAATTACTAACACTAATTGAATTCTTCATGCCTCATGTTGCAAGAACATTCTGGTCAAGGCTGCATTTCGACCTAACCACAATCTATACTGATATTGCCGCTTCAACAGCAAACGTTGCAGATACACCTAGACACATGAAATAGATCGCTAAATCATTTTTGATAGTGACAATATTACCTATTTCAGGATTCAAAGTACACGTAGCATAAATTATAACAATTAATTTCATAATACAACAATTTTTTTAATGACTTTCGGCAACTGAGGCCATACAGCCAGCTCAATGTGATTATTATAGCTTCAAGTGAATCAGTCGTCATGTCATCCAGTGATTATATATTGTATCTTCTAAGTATGGACACCACAGGACGGACAGGACATTCACACAGACACACAACACTTAACATCCATGCCCGCGGCCCGATTTGAACCGGCGACCTTCGGCATAGCCCTCTAGCATATTAGAACTTCATTTTGAACTGCAAGAGGAATAAAACATGCGCAGTCATACATTGACTGTACCACAATGTAACGTTTATTCTTCCTAGCGGTTGTGGTTAGGTTGCAATGCGGCCTGAAACAAATTAAAGACACAAGGAACTATAAATATAACTGATTTTTTACTTCTCGTAAACGGGACTACCGGCTATATAACACAAAATTTTATTCCTTACTTTCGAATTCTCTTACGCTATTCACTATCAGATTTCGGCGACCCGGTATATTGAAAACCCTTTACTATCTGTATTAAGCACAAAATTACTTACCGTAAATATTACACTTCTGTTACTCTTATTGAAGAATGAAAATATTATGTAGTTGTTTGAGTAATGAGTTCCATATAATTAAATTTATCAAAATATACAAGACCGGGATATTATAACCAAAAACAAACATATACAATCCAGAGATATTCATCTTTGGTCAAACGCGTCATTTGTACTGTAAATTAAACACCGGTATTAGTATTGCTTATTGAGTCTGATTCAGGTATCCCGCTTATCTACTACATTTAAGAAAACTGGAAAACTAAATATTCGAAATCAAAATACTAAACAGAATTCTAAATTAATTTGTGTTATATTTTTGCCAGTTTTTGTGCAAGGAGGGAACATCTCAATTACATCTCATAATTTTATCTCTATAAATGTATTTAATTATGCCCTCCGTACCTCAGTTCATATAAGTCATTTGCTATTTCCGCAGATTTTAATTGGGACGGTTAGCTCTAAAGATTTGAAAACACCATCCAAATTGCTGCGATAGTTTTTGCGCAGCTCCCGTTCAAATAATCAGACACACGCAGCTTATTTACAGATTTATAATACTACTAACTCGTACCCGCGACTTCGTACGCGTGGATTAAGAATTTTTTTGCCAGAATTAAATATAGAACGTTGTTGGTAACGAAGGATTGGTCCCAAACAATATCGAGTCGGAATAATATGACAGGAAAGCTATCACTATATCATTCTACCGTCGAACCTGTCTCTTGAAGAGAATCAATTTCCAATACATTTCTGTCACAATTCGATAAGGTCTCAAAATTTCGTGACTACTACTGTTAATCATACCGGAAAAAATATCCTGTGCCCTTCATACAGATTTTCTTATTAAATTCCATCAATATCGATATAGCCATTTAGTAGTCAAAACGTAACAAAAAGACAGAGACTTACTTCCGTATTTATAGTATTATTACTGCGGCTCACACACACACACACACACACACACACACACACACACACTGACTGCGATCAACAACTGAGGGGTCATTCATTATAACGTAAAAAATTGTACACCTACAGCATTTGCAAGACTACCTACGATTTGCCTTTCATTGCACCCCTAACTTTGTGATATCTACAGTTTAACATTCAATCCGAATAACCTACGGCCCAGGCCCGATTTTTACGATCAAAAATTTTATTTTTAAATTTTAGCCTCCACGTACGTTTGAACCGGAGACCAGGATATTTGTAAGCAAGCGCTTTAACCACTGAGCTGCCTGACCGCTACACGGAAAAACAGTTCAGAGACGTCCATATCCATCGCGTCTGTCAATCGCCGTCCAGTAGTATTTCGAAATTATGAGACAACATGTGTTATTTATACAGATAATTTTTCAACCAAATGTAGACAGTATTTTTCACCTTGTTTCAAAGGATAAGTGTGCAAAGTTTCATGGAGATCGGATGAAAACTGTGGATTTGTATGAAGAACAAACAAACATACATACCTTCATCTTTATATATATATAGATAGATTACCAGCAGATTAGCCTTGTCTAGTTTAGTTTGATTTAACCGTACACTATTCCATTAGATTCAGGCGAACTCTAGTCAGAAGGGTTTTCCATACTATGCTGCTACCCACAACAGAATACTATGAAACTGTGATCGTCACTGATACTGTTAGTACATTGGAATCGGATTCGTAAGTTCCTGGTTTTCTTGAACAGAGGTCGCCAAGCCATTAATTTAACATATAACAGCTAACAGTGGATAGGTTATACAATCACATGAAAAAAAGTTACTTCATTGAAAACTATATACTCGAAAAACCTTTGTAGCGTATCTGGTATGAATTGTAAGCCTAAGGATAAAATATCTGACCAGTACATCCTTTAACGAAGACAGCAGATAGACTTAACTACATCGCTGTAAGTCACACTCAGACAATTTCTTTCATCACTTTCCCCCAACAAAGTTAATGATAATATTCTGAAAAAGTCTTTCTGAATCTTGTCAATTTAACATAGTTCACTAATTACTGAATGACTGATGTTGCATTGCATAGGAATTTTTATATGTCCGAAAATTATCTGCCAGCCTTGATCACCCGCATGGTTTTTACGGAGACCTACCGCGACCAAATCTTACGGAAAAACTGCCTCTAAATTATAAGATGGCTGACTTCTTTATAGAAAAATTGATGAGCCTGACGTCAGACCGTAAATTCTAAAATTAATAATTGTCTAACACCTTTTTATGTTTAGCTGTAATTCACTTATGTTTCTTGGGGCAACTTGTTTTAAATTTTGAGACCTCATTTATTTCTCAACGATGTATTTTTTTATAATTTTAATTCTCTTCCGTGATGTAAGCGTCTCAACGTGGGAAATCGAAAATACCCTAAAATTAACCTCGGAAAATCTTACTTTTCTCCTCGAACTTTTAAATTTTTTATGAAATTGTTAACATATTCGTAATCCTTGGAATTTTATTGATTTTCTTAGCATCCACCTACTTTACTGCAGATTTTGTTTTTTTAGTTATGAAAAAGCATATTAAGAATGTACTTAATTACTCAAATTTATACTCAGGATGCTAATACTAATGCTGTCAACAACCTGTGAAATCAGAATCTGATGTAGCTCTTTGCATTAATTAATAATTTCAAATTCTGTACTTTGCCCCATCTGAGCACATGTCATCAGTTAAAATAGGAATATATTTTAACTAAATTTTTTAGAGCCACCAAATTACACCTTAAAATGAATGTCATTCTAAACTTTCTTAGTGGAAATAAATACAGCAAAAGCGATTACGTCTGAAAATTCACCTTATTTTAATCTTATGTCTTTTACGAAAATGCTTTAAAGTTAAAAAGTGCTTTACTGTTAAGGAAATGTTATTGAAAGTCTCTTCCTACACTACTACGGGTGATAGACCCCCTTCTGAGCTGTTTCAGGCGAGATTACTGATATATTACAAATTGGGTCGGAGTTGATGTATCCCTAAGCTATTTTTTATTCATCCAATGTCAAACATGTGTACTAAATTTAATTACATTCGCATCAGCCATTTATTATTATTATTATTACTCCGCGATTCACTAAAAGTGTGTGGCGGAGGGTGCATTGCACCTATCCGAAAGGGTGATAGTTTGAAAGGGATATACGGGATGTGGCAGGAGGCGCCCATGGGATATTGTGAGGAACCATCCCAGCATTCGCATGGAGTGATCTGGGGAAACCATGGAAAACCCAGATCAGGATGGCCGGAGCGCTTTAGCGAAAGCTACTCCTGTCGGATTTTAAGTTTACTCGCCTGGTAAATCCTTTCTATTCCATTCCCTAATCGCTCGTGGGAAAAATGAATAAAGAAATGAATCGGTTCTGGCAGTGATTTCTCTTATGTTATTTCCACGGTCATTCCGAGATATGTATGAATGTTGCTGGTAGCAATATTTCCGAAATACGTCAGTCGTGAATTTTTCAGTCAGCTTCGTCAAGAGCAACGCCTTCGGTGTTCCAGGTCTTCCCAACCAAACTCCTTCAACATCACACTTACGCTTTCCCTCCAACTATATATACCTGTCACGAATCGGGCGGCTCTTCTTTGGACTTTCTCTAACGCCTCCAGTAAACCCTTTTGATGGGGACACCATACAGAACAACAATATTCTAAGTGAGGACGTACTAGTGACTTGTATACAATCGATTTAACTTCCGGAGTGCATTGATTTAAATTACGACAAAGAAATCTGAGCATACGATTTGCTTTCCCCGTTACATTCTCGATATGCTCATTCCACGATAAATTTTTTACGAATTGTTACCCCTAGGTATTTAGGGGAATCTAATGTGAAATTACCCCCGCTTTGCCTAGATATGGGTGGGTTGGAGTTCGTTTACCTCTACAGTATTTTTCTTCGTCCTATGGGAATCATGTGAACCATGTTTTATTTATTTGGTAGGAGATATCTCCTGAATTACACTAACGCCAGTTTAAATGCACAGCATAGGGTTGGTTGGATCCTGTGATAGGGAATGTCAGTTTTCATTTTGGTTCAGGCTGTATTTCAATCTAATCACAACCAACATCTGCTTCTGTTGGGTAAGTCAATCCCAATTAGACGGGCAAGGCCGGGTAGCCTACACTGCTAGTATAGTGTATGTTTGAATTGCTAATAGTAAACTGTGTAGTAAGAATACTATTTTCAGGTGCTTGTGGCGAAAGCAATAAACCTGGAACTAGGCAAGTGTTAAAACAAGCTGAACCAATACCAGGTAGTGAAATACATAAATAATTTATTCAATGCCCACAAGAGAAAGAAAGAGGAAAGTGCATTCATTATAAGCTCAAAATTAAAACCTCTTCCGCATTTTTACAGTTGAGTATTAAGTGTTCAGAATTATTTTCAAAATATGTTATTACTGCGAAATAGACCATCTACGACATTCAAAGATTTACTAGCCAAATTTTCAAGAAAGAATACATTTATGACGCGATATTATTATTACCTTTTTAACTGAACATCGCTCGGAATTATTTTCGTACACTGCTTGTGAATATTGACTCCAAATTTTCCTTCAAATATCAGATTGTAGCATCAGTATTACCTGTATTATTAAAGATCACGTTTCCAGAGTTACCATTGTAAATTGTTCTTTTGAGAAAATTGGAGGCAATGGTCGCAGGGATTGTAGTAGTGCTCGCTGATACTGTCTGCATAGGAAATCTCTGTCGTTTTTTTTTCATAATTAATCTATGTAAACTTTTAGTTTCTCCGGAACAGATGTGCATGATTTTCAATGGTAATATAATTCGATTATTGATTGACTTTAAAAAGAACCTTTGTATTGTGAATAATACAGTTCAAAGATAATTTAATTGTTGTTTGTGAAACAGTATTCTACATTTTAGTGGAGGAAATAAGTATAATTTACAATAACTGTGATTTTTACCTGGGTAGTGACCAGGTTATTTTGATCAGATTTGATGAGAAAACTATGCAAATGAGGGTTGTGCTATCTTCCGTTGTTTAGGACTTCAAGAGCGAACAATGGCCACATTTAATGTACTAAGGAACACAGGACAAGTTGCTTAAACATGACAGGGTTTGAAATGATAAAATCACAGGTGATTTCAAAGCACGATGATTAACTGAATCAAAATCCTTATAACAGCTAAACTTTATTTATTGTTGGGTGGGATTTATTATACTAATCGTACTGTATTTTCTGAACCGGAGTAACAAATCAAAGAGGAAAAAAAGGGGTCGATCGCTTATAGTAGCAAAAGAATACGGATAGGTAAATAATTTTTCTCTGCCAATTAAAATTAAATGGAGAAAACCAACACGGTATATGATCCACACAAAGAAAGTCATTGGAGACAACCCCTCAGGAAAAATGTGGACAGAGTTGGACATCATAGACGGAAGGTAATTGTTTGGCGGACTGCAGAACTTCAGACATTACAAGAAAAACTAAAGTCCACATTTTTCCACGTGGCAATGTTGTATTCCTGTTTTAATGGAGGTCCTAAGGACACTTAGACATACGCATTTGCCCTGAAAATACCAGCTGGCGGTACGGTAACCGTGGAGATATAGCTCCACAAGACCAGTCTTGCTAACTTCCATAGACCAAAAACTAGACGGCTATCAGAAAACCGCAGCTTCGAGCGGATGGTTTGATAAGTGGATAGGTTGCCTGACACCATATGACACTCGCCCAGGAAGCAGCACCGTAGGAGATTGTGGCGAGTTGTTGGGGCTTACTTATGATACAACTATTTGCAATGCCCTCCCGTAGAAAGGATGCCCACAAGAGAATGATAGATTTATACAGCCCTATGGTCGACGAGAATGGACGTCGGTGCTTACCTCAGATTAGACAAAGGATGCGATGGTCCGGTCAGGTCCTGTGTTCGAGTCCTTGAGACGGACGGCGCAGGGCAACGTCCGTCCCCTAGTCTCCATTTATCTACCTGATTACAACAGTTGCGAACTCTTGGCTGCTGAAGATGTCCTAGCGGCCTATGATGCCCCATGTTCTCAACAGAGAGCTATGCGCCTCCTTGTATTACTTTACATTGCGAGGGCTGGACGGTATCGCTTTTTCTGGCAATCAGGGTCTTTACTGTAAAGGTGCCGCGATAATGTCGGATACCAGTATTTATTAATGAGCTTAGTCCTAGGTTCGGAATGGACGTAGAAAAGAAATATTTCAGCCAATGGAAGAAGGTCAAAAGCTAGTGCTAAGATGTCCTCTTTGAAGATAATCTAGTAGACGGTTGAATGCATGAGGTGCGGCGCCATAACCTTATCCTGAACCAAAGCAAGAGTCAACGCAAGACAAGAAGGCCAAAGCAATCCGTCTGATGGTTTATATATTGACTCTGAGAATGTACCGTTTTAAGATTTCACCGGTTTCAGTCAGGTAGTGATGTCATATGTGTCGTCACTTAATTTTTCGACTCCATTGGTACAGATTTACATGCAGAAAAATACACTTCAAGATTTATTTTAACCCTTGTGCTTCAATATCAGGGTACGAATTTATTGGACTAACCTTGTACAGATACAAAGTCAGCTTTGAGCTGTTTAAGGACACACTGTAATATCCACATTATGCATATACATAAATGGAAACATATATTATAAAGTATGTAATTTTGGAGTATTCTTTCTACTGAATCATGTACAGAAATACTGTTTTTATTTCAATTCAGGTAGAAATAGTTAGAAGAATTAAGTTTTAGTAAATTGTTAAGATTACTACACGAAAAACATTATTTCTTTATTTTCGGAAAGTTGTCGTATTAGGGAATGAAATTTGTCCTTTCTTACTTTGATTCAGTACTTATTTTACCGAAAACTTGTCCTTTCGTAGTTTGATTCAGTACTTATTTTAGTGAAATTTGTTGTTTTATTTTGTTGTCATAGTACAGCTTTCATGCCTTTAAGGCAAAATTCTGTGTCAATTAGCAATTTCTAAATGATTCGCATCAACATACCGGAAAGTCGCATTCTTATTTATGCGATCAATCATAGTTTCAGAATACACGGCCGTAATTCAGTCTAATTACGTTGAAGAAACTATTCACTTGTCGAACATAGTATTTTAACATTAAAATTTCTGGAAGAATTATAATAATACAGGGTTCAGAAATATCTTTCAACCCCGAAGAGAGGTTAGATCGATTTAATTGATTTCAAAACCATTATTGCGAATATTTCAGTGTAATGAATTGGGATATGACATAGTGACTATTATGATCATTAATTTCGATCGAAATTATTCCGTTGAGAATTTTTCTGCATGCTTAGTGGAAATTATTAGCTTAAAGCTCTTTTAGCAAAATTATTCAGGACGTCCCAGCATTTGTTACCTACAATCCCTGACTGCCTTACCTACAAATGGAAAGCTTTCCAGCTTCCTTACGCCTGACACCAAGTGCCTGTTTATGATCATACTACTGCTAATTCGTTTCCCACCTACCATCCAGGTTTCATTGCCAATGTTTTCCTTCACTCTGAACTATCCAAAACTGGAATGAAAAAATCATAATTTTTTGTTTATTATTTCAGTTTCAGTTTGGAGTTGTTTCAATCCCAATGTCCAGCAGAAAAAATCATATTGAGGAGAACTTCAACATCTTTGATTTTGAGTTGAGTTCCGAGGACATGGCTTATATTAGAACATTCAACAAAAACTACAGAGTCTGCCCTTTCGATGAGTAAGTACTTGCAATGAATCTATTTGAAGTAATAGATAAGAAATTCCGCTCTGCAGAAGCAGAAATTTAATTTGAACTCCTATGTTTAAGGATTCTAATTTTCAACGTACGTTTTCTGTAATCAATAATATTAGTAGAAAATAATAAACGTGAAAAAATTGTCTAATTAACTCGACTTTAGAAAAGAAAAGGATGTTTATATTTTAAAAGGTCTATTTCTTTCATCCAACTATAAGAAGAACCTGTTAGGAGAACCTTGTATCATGTTAGATGCAGAATAAAATAATTACTGATTACTTAATAACAGGTAAAAATATAGTTTTTTTTTTTAGCGCAAAAATTCATCAAATCAGTGATTTCATAAATGGAATCTGATGTGCTAAGTAATCACGAGAATAAAAGTAATCTAGAATCACATTAATGTCAGTTATAGTTTCAGATTAGAAATGAAATACGATTTAAATAAGATGGGAGCAGATATTAATTATAAAACACAGTTGCAGATTGCGTTTCAATATAAAGAAATTGAACATTCCTGAGGTGGTTAATTTTATTCTTGAATACTAATATCCTAGAGGTTGTAATTCATCAAATCAGTGTTTTCGTAAATGGAAGCTGATGTGCTAAGTAATCACGAGAATAAAAGTACTCTAGAATCACATAAATGTCAGTTATAGTTTCAGATTAGCAATGAGCAACGATTTAAATAAGATGGGAGCAGATATTAATTATAAGACACAATTGCAGATTGCGTTTCAATATAAAGAAATTGAACATTCTTGAGGAGGCGAATTTTGTTCTTGAAATCTAATATCCTAGATGTTGAGGCACAATTACCACAACAATATAGAGAACTAAGTAAATAAGCTGCTAATTTTCAGAATTACACACCGTTAGTAATTGCAAAAATTTAAAGTCGCTTTTCTTCTTTCAGAGTAAAAGGTTCTAAGTATTACCCATTCAACGAAGAGTTCTGAATTAGCATTCACTACACACATCTTCCAAGAACATGAAGACTCGCTTAAACATCTGATTCCCTGAATAGTAGCCAGACAGCATTAAATAAACAATGAAAATATATGTAATAGATATTTCTGTTGTGACACTTGAATAAAGCATACAAATATCTGTATACTTTTTTCTTTGTATATTATTAGTATCTTCCCATTATTTAATTTGATGATATATAATATAAACAGGATTTTGCATTAATAAGGATACAACAGTAATGATGAAAGGCAAGTACCCAGTGGCGATCAATCAGAAACGTAGCTTTGCAATGCTAAATGTTACAGTCTTGTTTTTATAGTCATTAGTTTATTGATTACCACATTTTATCAAAGTTTTGAAAATTTATTTTCTACTATAAATACAAAGAAAGAACAAATAATTCTCATTTATAAATAATCTTGCTTACTGAATAGGATATTCCCATTCATTCACACCCATTTAACCTCGGACGAATTTTCATGTCGCTCTCTCCAACCTAGTAGAGTTTCAGTACAGCAAGCTTTATTTCATTCTTACCTTGATTAATCTCTGTTGAAGTTGACTGGTTCTGTTAAACACAACATTAACAGAACAGTCTACTATATAATTTCCTAAGCTCACTCACCTCGATAGCTATTGGCTGGAGAACGGTGTCACGTGTCAGCCTTCGCTCGCAAATTAACAGCGACCTGAGATGATGATAGAAGAAATTCGAGGTTATGTCCACAATTTAATAGTTAAGCAACTGCTAGCAAATTAATCGGCATAATACAATCATTAAGTCTGCTTTTCATATCATTTCATAGTTAAACAAATATCGATAAATTTCACGGCTGAAAAATCGGGAATTGCTAATGTTGATAATGAAAGCAACATAAAAAAACTTAAATTACCCATGGTCTCCGACTGTAACCACGAATGCCAATTGTCATTCTGCCCTAGAAAAAATTTCAATTTAGTTAAAACTTTCGCTAATGCTGTTTCTTGACCAAAGTTTATACATCACGATTTATTTTCTTTTTACGTATTTCACCGACCACTTTCGTTAATGATCTTTGTTCATGTTCGCTGTACGTGAGTTATTAGGTTATTTAAAGTGGACATCAGGCCAAATATATTACCAAATTATAATGGGGTAAGTGCTCTCTCAAGGTCAGACAGTAATCTGGTTACAAACTTCTCTCAGCGCTATCGTCTCAGAGCAAACATCATGCCGCGGACACCTTGGGAGATTCAAAACCTTTAGTAATGTTGACTTTCTGCTTGAGCGACGAAACTGTTCACGTTAAATACTACTGAATTCTTTTGAGAATGACTGGAAAAATCCATTGTCCCAAAAGTTAAAGATTCCAATCCACATCATCCAACGTCTGCTGCAGAGCAAGCGAAATTTGAAAAAAGTACAGTTGATATTTTTGGATGATATCTAATGTAGTCATATTGGTTTGGACCCCTCACAAAGAAAAATTTTCTGAAGACGGAAAGATACAAGATTTTTTTGCTATATTTGTTAAGTACACGTCAATTTTTTTTTTTTTAAGAATAAGGAATTCTAAACTGAAAATGCGTTAAAAAATGTATAGACAATATTGGTCGCTATATCGAAAAAATTATTTATGTTACTTACGAAATGTTTGATCGATCATATTTGATAGATCACCCTAATCTTTCACTGTTGCTACTACTGACGCTTTTTGTAGTAACTGTATGGCATGTCAATATAATTTTCTTCATTGAGTTTTCAGGTCTAACAAATGTTCTTTGATATATTTTGTCACGGGGAGAGAGGGGGGGAGGGGGGAGACAACTTGGCAAAGTATTACCGGGTAGGCGTCGCTTATATTTTTTTTTACTTATTGTTTTACGTCTCGTCGATGGCTAAGGTCATTAGAGGTGGGATGGGACTGGGGACAAGGAACGGGAAGGAATTCGGCCATGGCCTTTTTGAAGGAAAGCATTCGCCTGGAGTGGTTTGGGGAAACCATGGAAAACCCAAATCTGTATGCCCGGACGGGGATTCGAACCCGCGTCCTCCCGAATGCGAGGCCAGAACGTTAACCGCTTCGCCCACCACGATCGGTGGTACGCGTCGCGACGCAACATTTGGGAAATGCTGCGCTAAACAATATCCTCACTGCAGCTAGGGATCAGGAAGGAGATCTGGTAGATTTAAGAGGAGAAACTATTACTCTGATACTACATATGCAGAAATTGAAATAAATGACGCACGATATTATAGAAAGTGACCCTCAAAAACTGTGGTTAGTCGCCAACCGACATATAAATAATTAACATCTACTAAGGTGTTCTAACAGTCTCTAGGCTCTGCATTCATAAATGAAGGACGTTTTTGATATATCTATCAGTGTGGATTTTGTAGAGTATGTGACACACAAATAATTCCATACACATGAATGCTTTACAGCAACCACATTTAAATTCACAACTTACATCTAAGCCATTTGCTTTTCTGTTTGATGAAATTTGGTATGAACATAATGGAGTCGAAATTGACAGAACTAGTAACGATGTTTTTTTTTCTGTCATCATTCTTTCCAGTACCGGATTAGCCACGTAGCAAGAGTAAGCACATGCTACGGGCCTCGCTGTCTTCTGGTGGGTGCCTCCCATCCGTGGATTCTCGGGGGATTCCCCGTTGGGCAATATGGGTGACACCAAGCGTGGTGGGTGAATGGTTAACGTTCTGGCCTCGCGTTCGGGAGGACGCCGGTTCGAATCCCCGTTCGGGCATCCAGAATAGCGTTTTCCATGGTTTCCCAAAACCACTCCAGGTGAATGCCGGGATGCTTCCTTCAAAAAGGCCATGGCCGAATTCCTTCCCGTTCCTTGTCCCAGTCCCATCCCGCCTCTAACGACCTCGATGTCGACGAGGCGTAAAGCCAGAAGTAAAAAAAAGAATAATGGGTGACCAAAGCAACCTTCTTCACATTTGCTGCGAGCCCCGGGCATTTTTAATCCGGCTCTGAGTCTTTCGACTGGTTTGATGTATCCCCTAACCTCTTCATCTCTACATACCCCTTACAAGCCACGTCCTCAATTACTTGCTTCATATATTCTAATCTCTGCCTTCATCTACAGTTTTTACCCTCCACTAACAAACTAACCAATCCAGCATGTCTCAAAGTATGACCTACTTGCCTCTCTCTCCATTCTGTAAGCTTCTCAAATTTCTTTCCTCACTCATCATTTCCGAAATTCGTTCATTTAGTACTTTGTCTGTCCACTTAATTTTCTGCATTCTTCTGTAGCACCAAATTTCAAATGCTTCAATTTTCTTTTTGTATTCCTAAAGTCCTTGCTTCACTACACACATAGATTTTTAAATTTTCTCTCTAAATCCTACATGAATATTTGAAACTAAAAGATTTCTCTTTTTCATGAAGGATCTTTTTGCTAGCGCATTTCTCCTTTTAACATCAATCCCGCATCGGCCATCGGTTGTAATATTGCTTCCCAAGTAGCAGATTTCACTTACTTCTCCTATTGCATCCGATCTTATTTTTATATTTAATCTACTATGATTGGTACCATTTCTACATCTACATCTATACTCTGCAAATCACAAATACTGTGGGTGGCAGGAATGCTAAGCACCAATCCTAATTCTGCGCATTCCAATCCCGAACAGATCGAGGAAAGAAGGAATACATAAATGAATCAGTACGGCATCTTATTTCTCTAATCTTATCCCTCCTGTCATTGCGACCTAAATAGGTTGGCGGAAGAAGTATTTCGTTGCACTCGTAACTTAAAGATTTTCGCATATTCTCCAGCAAATTCAAACGAAAACGACGTCGTCTGTCCGCCAAACAATCCCAGCCCAAACCACGAATTAGCTCTGTGACACTTACGTAAGGACTGTAACTAGCAGTCACGAATCGAGCGGCTCTTCTCTGTACTTTCTCTAATGTATCAATCAATACCTTGCGATACGGATCCCAAATTCCACAACAGTATTCCAAATGCGGACGCACTAGTGTTTTGTACGCTATTTCCTTTGTATGAGCATTACAACTTCTCAAAATACGTCCTATGAATCGTAGTTTGGAATTAGCTTTTCCTACAACGGAAGTTATGTGCAAGTCCCATTTCATGTTGCTTTGTACTGTTACGCCTAGATACTTCAGGGAATCTACAGTGTCAACAACTGAATTGTTAACTTTGTACTCCAGAGCAAGCGGGGTGTTTTTATTACTTATGTGCATTTCTGGAATATTTCATCATTTTTGTCTTGTTTTGATTTATATTCAGTCCAAAACCTTCCTTCAGTATTTTATTGTTCAATTCAGTAACTTCTCAATATCCTCAGCCTATTCTGCTAACAAGAGAATGTCATCAGAAAATCGTAGCACACTGATTTTTTCACCTTGAACACTTATGTCACATAAAATTTTCCTTTTATTTCCTTTATTGCTTCCTCTTCATACAAGTTGAATATTAACGAGGGTAGACTACAACCTTGTCTCACACCCTTTTTAACTGATGGTGCATGTGTCACATGATCCCCTACTTTTATTATAGCTTCTTGATTCTTATATAGTTTATAAAGTATTCCTCTGTCTCGATATTTTAAACGTGACTTGTTTAAAATGTTCAACATCTTCTCCCACGTAACAAAAGCTTTTTTAAATTAACAAACGCCATAAAATTATCTTTGTTTTTCTTGATTCTCTATTCAAGTATTAATCTTAAAGCTAGAATTGCTTCCCTGGTACCGCGATTTATCCTAAACCTAAACTGATTTTTGCCTACTATCTCTTCTACTACCCTCCCCATTCGTCTGTATATTATTCTGGTCAGTAATTTTGAAGCTTGATGCATGCAATAATTCTTACATTTGCCAGCTTGCGCTTTCTTCGGATCTGTGAATAAATCAGTTGGAATTTCTCCTGTTTCATAACTTGTTGATATCAGTTTTAATAATCTTTTGATTCCTTATTCCAGTATAGATTTAAGAAGTTATGCAGGGATCTTATCAATTCCTACTGTCTTATTTGTTATCAAGTCTTTCAAAGCTCTATCCTATCGAATTCTGTCCCCAAAACAGGATCTCCTAACGATGTCTAGCAAGAACAATAAAGACATACATTTCTAGCGACACTCAACAGCTCTGCTTGCTTCACAGAGCAGAATGGCGCCAACGTCTACTTGGTGAGTCCTATTTCGATGCCTGAGTATTAATGAGTACGCTTTTATGTTTTTACAGATATCAGATCCCTCTCTGTAAATGTAAAACAGCATATGGTACTGATTCGCACTGAGGGCGACACAAATTCGTACTTGAAAGCCAATCAGAATCCGCATAGACGTTTTTTCTTCAATAACTTCGTCTGTAAAATGTCTTATGTACAGCTATAGAAAGAGAAAGCCACTTGTAAGTCTTCCGGCTAATTAGAGTTTTGATTATTAAAAGTCACTTATTCGATACACACATATTCATTGATTAAACAAAAGGTTCTTTACGCCGCGGTCGCCAGGCTTAGGTATTAACGTTTATCGGGTTACTAAATGATAAGCTCACGTACTTTAGAATGGACAGATATACCAAACTTTATTGAGTTCATAAACTTATGCTTTCACACCGACGGAAAATACCACCACCAAATTAATATTTAAATAAGGAATCAGACTCCTTTTCCGAGAATTGCAGACTCGTGGGACAAGAGGAATTAAATTGCACAAACTCCCACACTCTCCACAGTACTCCACAGTACGTCCACAGTCACTTGAGATCGCTGCACTCCATGCAAAACCGTTAATATAACACATTACTAGTTTACACGTTACACTCCGCCAAATCTTCTCGTCTTTTCACAATTTCCATAATTACGACCGAAATGTTCCCGCGTCCACAACTAAACTTGACGGCGGTCAACCATGCACACCAAAGATAGCCCCACACTGGCTTACTACGCCGGCCACAGATACATTTGCATGACTCTGACGTGTGTTATGTTACACGCTGTACATCAATTTCAGAATACCCTCCCTTCCTATTAATAGTAAACACACTTGGTCAATAAAGACATCAACACAATTCGAAAATCTTAGATACTTAGTTCCAGACAAACAGGAAACACAACGAAAAACGTATTGCGACCGCAGCAATCTCACCAATGAAAAGATGTACTGTACCTAGAGACTGTTGTTCGGAAAAGGCAGTCCAGATATGGTGTCGGAAACTATTTTTTTCTTTTTTATGTCCTGAGACTTAATTAAATTTCGACCAACAACATCGTAAGGACGATTTGCCTTAAGCGTGCCTGCGAATTGTGGAAGTTTTGTGTAAATGTCTAGTGAGTTACCCTGTTTATATACGTGATTTAGGTGCTAGTTGAAGACCAATCCAGATTTCGCCAACTGACTACATAAATTCATCGTACGGTGGTTAATATGCCAGGAGCAAGGTTTATTTAGTCGTTATTTTGATTTAATTTCGATGAAGCACGTAAGCATCTCCCTGCAAACCACTTTCGCATTTCATGAACGATTATGTTAAATTCTTTCACGGTTTCAGATGAAGTGTTCAGTATTTCCCTTGGTAATTTATTCTAATTTCTAAGCGATTTCCTACGAAGGAAAATATTCTCACTCCCTAATGTTTGAAATCAAGTGCCAGTTTCAGTGGCGTAGCTAGGTCAACAAGGGCCCCGGTGCAAAAAATATTTTGGGCCCTCAGGCCAGATGGGCGACCTTTTTTTTCTTTGTGTTGCTGGTAAGGGCCCCCTGAGCCGAGGATGGGGCCCTTGTGAGTTGTGCTTAGGGCCCCCTCTGAGCAGTGAGAGAGCCCTTAGTGAGAACCCTGAAGAGCTAAAACAAAAAAAGTAGCCAGGGGCCCCGGTGCACTGCACCGCCTAGCCCAATAGTAGCTACGCCCCTGGCTAGTTTTGATCTTGGCCATCTCTTCCCTCGCACGTTCTACTTCCAATTCTTCTGCCAAGCCTCATCGCCATAGTTTATATACTGCTAAACTCTCTTCATGTGTCTCCTATCTTCCAATCAAAAACAAACCAACTGCTTTATTACACAAAGAATCGCCTGTGTTTTGCTATAACGTCCACAAAGCAATGTAGCTACCCTCCTTTGCATACCCACCAGCTCCTATGTTCGATACTCATTATTTGTGTTCCATACAACCGCACCAAACTCAACCAATGGTCTGACTAAGTTTTTATACCTATTCACTCACTTCTCTGCTGCATCGTCATCACCCTTTCCAATAAATGAAGTATTTTGATATTACTTCCTACCACCAGTCCAATGAGTCTTGACGAACTGGATTTATTATCGAAAATAACAGCGGGTAACAACAATTTTGGTGTTCAGGAAATAAACGCCATTTTATACGAATTGATCCCCCGATTCCAAATACGATCGTAATTGCGTCATATCAGTTCTATCTTTTAAGCTATGTGACATCCGTCTGTTATATATTAGGTGTTAGTCCAAAGTTAATGATGTTTATAAGTGTGTGCGTGTGAGTGACAGTACATGTGGTTTTTTTTTTTAGGTTAACATGAAAAAATTGCACGCGTTGTGCTCGATTGCAGTCCTGTTTAATTTCGCTCTATGTCTGGAATTCATTGTTGATAGCGACTTACCACCGATGCTGCGTTTGAACCGTCATTATCAAAAGCCACGTAGCTCACTCACATTCAATAAGTTTGTAAGGACTTGAGATCATTATGTACGTATGTACGTCTACTCCTTATATTTCACCTTATTCTAATTTTAATATTTGTTATAATCCCTTTAGGCCGCTATATTGCAATTGGTGAATTTTCTCTTAGGATATCAATGGGATTATACAAAATTTATATAATTTCATTGCACGTGGGAAATTAGAGACCGTTACAATCATTATTTTAAAAAAACTGGCCCGGCTAATATATATGGCGCTTTTTTAAAGTTGTCAATATACTAGAAAAACTTTAAGTTGAGCGAAAAAAAAACAATCATGTTCTCATCTTTTCACATCACATTCTAACAAAGTTTTGCACAAACATAGGGAGTGCTTGAAGTATATCTCCCGCGTGTTTCCAGACAAGAATGTTGAAAATCTTAATACAGGGATTTCTGATGGGTTAATCATTCATAAGATTATAAAGGACATAGATTTCGCGAAATTGCTGCACGACAATGAAGCATTAGCTTGACAAGCCTTTGTAGAAGCAGTACAAAATTTCCTTGTAAAACACAACATTGAAAATTATGAAGACCTGATTGGGAACATTTTATGATATTGCCATGAATATGATCATCAAAATGCATTTCCTTATATTCGTCTTGATCGATTTCCTGAAAATCTCGCAGTTGTAATCGAAGAACAAGGAAAACGATTCCATTAGGTCATTAAGGAGATGGAAACCTAGTAACAAGGTATTCTGTGGTGATGACAGAATATTGATGGTGTTTAAAAGGAGATAATCCTGTTGTTCAACATTATGGCACACAAGAAGTGTAAATTTATTCTTTTAATTTTCTGATGAATTTGCATTTTTGAATATATGTTTGTGTTTTGTTTATGGGTCATGCATACTTCCTCACTTAATATTCATTGTCTGTTATACAAATAAAATAAATTTGTTAAAGAAACACACTGGTTTGATCCCCCTAAAACACACTAATATCAGCCCATGTACAACGTTGTCAATATACAGTACTATACAATGTAATGCAGTCAAATGGAGGTGAGTACAGTAAAAAAATACTTCGAATTTATCAGCCAAATTTAGTAAAAATTCGCTAAAATATTCCAGGCACCAGATTTTTTATTATTATTATTATTACCGTGTGTAGTTGTGCTTGGTGTCTTCAACAAGCAATTCATCATACGCGTTAGAATGGTTGCCAGTAATTTTTATGTATGGATATAGTACAAACCATCTTGAACTTCGGATTAATCAAAATAGATGAATTAGGTCCCTCGTTAGTTCAGCAAGGCGGTCTTGAATAATTCATTGCTGTGCGGTATCCGTTTCATCCTTGACGCGCCTTCACACTTTACGTCTGCCTCCGCCAGGAAGCAGCCATGCCTCCGTCAATTATGAAGCATTCGCTTCTCGCCAAGATAAGATTAGCGTGAGTGCAAACGTAGCCTTCAGACAGAACCACAAAGCCGCACAACATAACCACTAACTCCACGAAGATACTTGGTGCGAGCGTGTTCAATCGCATATTTAAAAAAAAAAAAGGTCAAGTTGCTTACCAATTCTTGTATATAAATATATGTTTGCAATCTCAGAAACGGCTCTAACGATTTCGATGAAATTTCATATTTAGATAACGTTTTGTTTTTTAAGGTTACCTAAATAGTTGGTTTCCCTGCAAAAAAACAATTTTATAATATACGAACACTTTTTGAACTTGGTATCTCGGAAACAGCTCTAACTCCATCTCGTAGACGATTCAGATACCAGGAAGCCTACTAATATTTTTCTTTCGTTTCAAGCAAGTCATGTATTTAAACGAGCAATTCATGTAAACTAAGTGACCCACGCGAATATTTCGCACAATATCATGATCAATCACAGAATGGTAAAATAATAATGATGAAATAATTAAATACAAGAGTTTATTAATGAAAGGTATTTTATTTTGAAGGGTAGCGATCAATATCAATTTCACTATAAAAAGTCGTTAAATAATACATAACTGTAAAATGCCGTTACCGTTAAATACTACATACTTAATTCTTAAACATTTCAAAAGTAAATATTTTTAACAAATATTAGCTTTGTTAGAAGTCATTTCTTCAATCTTCTTTACATAACTTCTCTGAAAACAATATTAACAGTTGTAATGTGATCATCGTTGATTGTATGAACACAAAAATAAATTTTTATGAATCTACAATCTCGTGAAAAAGCCACAAACGTGTATTTACACGATAAAAAAAAACACTGCGGTTTTGAAGCGTCTGATCTTGTGATTTCTTAATGTTCAAATTGTTTTCTTATCATTTAGAAAGACAGGGTTGGTGGTGTGAGGTTATGCGAGGTAAAAGCATAATTTTATCGGAGTGAATTAATTTACCACTGATGTAATCGTCTTAGGGAATTACCACTAATCTTGCTCCAGTAATTAATCCCAGATTAGCCTTAATATTTCTGTTTATCATAATAATAGCATTTTTCTTTAAACCAATTTATGAGTTGGTAACCCAGATGATCTCTGACATTGCTCTGGCGATTTGGATGAAATTTCGTATGTAGATAACGATTTACTTTTGAAGTTTGTAATAAGATTTTACAAAAAAAATAAAAAATATATAAATTCTTGGATTTGGTATTTCGAAAAAGGCTCTAACCTCATCTCGTAGGATTCAGGTACCAATAAGCCTACTGATGTGAGTTAAAATTCGCTTTACAGGGAACTGTGCACTTAAAAATGCCTAGGAAGCCTTCAAAAAACCTTTAACTTTAATCTATCTTTATTCAAAATCTTGCATATTGAAGAAAGTAGTCCCGATCGTTATTCATTTTTCCTTACAAGCTTTTCCTGGATAAATTCCTACTACTATCACAGGTGATGCCCGTCGTTATTCATATGAGGGTAATAGAAGCTATGATTTTCGAAAGCAATATTAGTGGAGGTTGTGATTAAGTTGACCAGAATCCCCACTGACACATTTTGTTACAGCATAATTCACTCTGAAATGAGTTTTACAAACCAATTAAACTGCTTACATAAGCGCCATGTTACGGAAGGTATTAATTAATTCGGGTGAAAGTAGTTCCATACGCATCGTGCTGAATTGTGCCTGGACCAGGAATAAAACTGATATCACATGGATAGCAAAAGTTTTCGGGATTCCTAATTTGTTTTTAATTTTATTGTTTCTATACTTTCGTCGTCATTAATTCAGTAGAAGTTACTACTGTATTGCTATGTGAACAGCAAATCAAATATGTAGAACATTACCATATCAAGGCCACTAGCATTATGTAATAACAATTCCGTATAATTAACCAACTGCAAAAAAAAAAGTGAATATGGCGTTCAAAACGTCATTTTTGACGGGCTCGAAGCTAGTACTTTTATAAATCTGTAAGCAAGCTGCATGTGTAGTAACTTTTGAACCGGTATCACGCAAAAACAACCGCAGGAATTTGGATGGAGTTTTCAAATTTTTAGAACTAATGGTTCGGATTAAAATCTGAGGGAATAACTAGTTACTTATATGCACCGAGGAACGGAGAAAGTAATTAAGAACATTTCCAAACTATACATATATGGGCCACGGAATGCTGTGTATTTAAGATGAGAACTCCTTTCAAGAAAATCTGACAAAAGATATGTTTTATACAGTTTTTTTACTTCAGTTTTCTGTATTGCAGTAGTTTAAATAAACGGAATAGGTGAATCATTCGTAATATGCGTGAGTACTATATAATTTAAAGTAAGCGCTGTCGTTGAGATTATAAACATCTTCGAAAGTTAGACAATTTGTCTCTAGTACGACACGTTTGCAGTCAACGCTCAATGATCATTAAAATGTTCTCCCCTTGTGGAATTCAGATTTTTCTCAAAGAAAGATGCCTAAAAAAGAGCTAAGCCTACAATAAACACCAGCAGGTAACAATACGTATTTCTTGCATAATAACTTGTGCGAAACTGCCCATATTCCGAACAACTTAACTACATTAGTAAAAAAGAACTAATAAAAATATCAGTCTTAGTGGATGAAATAAGCATGTATCCTCGATAGGTATTAAATAAATTCGGAAAACTGGAAATCCATACGAGGTGAATATTTTTTATGAGTTTTAAAACTTTGAAGTCATTTTAAACCATTATCTAAGGATGTTTATAACATACGAGGCGATTTTTACCGTAATGTTTCCTTTTTTGATTTCCAATCTTGTCTGCAACGCAGATAAACAAATTTGGACATTAAAAGGAGGAAAGTAATTATCTTTTTAAGTGCAAAACGTACTTTCCGCTTCTGTTAATGCATGTAAGTGTCAGTTCGATTATTGTCTATACAACAAGTCTTTCGGCTGTCTCTTCACTTTGTTTCCTTCTCCGTCTTTTCCTCGCTTCCTCTCTGTCTGTGTGTCTCCCATATCATGTATCTTTTCAGCTGTATCGAATCCTCCAAGAAATTTTAGAATCACGTTCCTCGACTTGATTTGGGCTTCCTGGAATATGAAATCCTATATTATTTGCTGCATAAGCTTCAATAGTTTATTTACTTCTTAAATAAAACGACGGGAAGAACAATACTATATCACTTCCATGTGATGAAGATAACTCGAGAATCCTTATCTTCTTTTCGATAAAGTCACTACGAATATGTCTTCTTTGATAGCATATAAAAAAAGTCTTGAAGGCATGCAGTAGTTCATAGTGCCCTAAGAACTAGTATATTAACAGCAAATGGTTAAAACTTAATCACTTGCTATTAGTTACCACAGGAAACACCATATAATTCAAAGACACTCACATGCTTTCTGTTTGTAATAAGAATCGTTATGGTACTGAATTTGTCTTACGGGGAAGTCACATTTACTATGTAAATTGCAAACAGCAACAATCTTCTTACTGACTCTAACTAATTCTGATGTTCTTACACCTAACTGATATTTATTATCACAATAGACTTTGGTTTTTAAAAGCTACGATAAAAAAATCGTGTTAGTAATTATTTTTAATACTTTTGAAGAGGTTGAAACGACGGTTAAATATTATCTTATTAAAATACGCCTCTAAGACAGTTTTTGGGAAATTTATATGCCACATTTCCACGTTGCACTGTTTATGTACTGAATATACTGGATTGGTGCAATGCACCCTCCGCCACCCACTTTTAGTGAATCGCGGAGCAATAATAATCTTATATCCTTAAACGAGCAATTCTTGAATATATATATTTTGAATCTCGGGAACGGCGCTAACAATTTTAATGAAACTTCATATTTAGATAACGTTTTGACTTTTAAGGAAAAAAAAAAAACAATTTTACAAAATACGAACAATTTTTGCTTTTGGTATCTCGAAAATGGCTCGAAAACGGCTCTAACGCCATCTCGTGGATGATTCAGGTACCAGGAAGCTAACTATTATTTTTCTCTTTGGATTCAAAGAACTTATATATTTAAATGAATATTTCTTGTATGCTAGCTGACTCGAGGGAATACTAGCGCTGAATGTTTAATTGCAAAACATTTCAAAAGAAGATATTTAAAATGTGGCTTTGTCATAAGCGATTCTTAGAAAAAAATATTTAAAAACTGGTTATCATTAATTACTACCAGTTGTATTGTAAAACATTTTAAAAGAAGATATTTAAAATTTGGCTTTGTCAGAAGTGATACTTTATTTCAGTCATACTGTAATCATTTCAAGAAAACCTAATAGAAAATCGTCTCATCCAAGTTACTCGAACTTCACACAGTGAAGACTCAATTGAAGAAAATCCTGACGATTATTCAAGATATTTATTTAACTGACTGCAGTTCTTAATTTAGTAGAAAGGAAATATGTTGAATGTATAACAAATATGTAATTAGTGGGGGAAAAAGGTGGTTACTGCACTAGCTCTTAAAAAATTCTGGCTACGATCTCGGTTTCAAATTCCGATGGGAGCAAGAATTTTTAAGATATTTATTTAACCATGTGAACTACGGTGGGGCGTTCTGTGGTGGGATTCTGCGTTAAATTGTACGTCCCAGAGAAAAGGAACTGGCCGTCCTACCTCTGATAAAATTGCTTAATATGCTCCCTTCTATCCAATCTAATTCTATCATATGAGCAACTTTTGAAAATAAATAAAATAGGTGCTGTACCACTTTCGGAATCTCGGCGAAATTAATAGTAACCTGTAGAAATTTGGTTTAATTGCTTCGTCAACATGTGCTCTTCACATTTTGCGCTCTTGCTTAGCGGAAAAAGTCGCTAGAAAAATAAAAAATACAGAAATATGAGGCTGAGCAACTGCGAAATGCTATCAGCACTGCAAAACTAACAAAACAACTATCGGTACAGGGATCATATCAACCTAAACAGTTTCATTTCGTCATAGATTTCGTGGTTAGGTTGAAATATAGCCTGGACCAAGAGAAAAAAAATTACGTAATTTTGCGTTCTTTGGCGTCCATAGGAAAAGGTTTATTTGTTTACAATGGAAGCAATCTCTGACTGCTCGTTTCTATATAAGATGGTGGGCATCACCGTATTACAACTCAGATAAAAATTGTTTATTTGCCAATTAAATGCGACTTTTTCCAACGGAGAAAAACTGAAACGACAAGAAAACATTTTAAGAGACTATCACTGATTTTTCAACGCTGACAGCATCCAACGGCTGTGCGTCGCTGTCATATTTCGGCATTTTAAATTCCTGGCAAGTTTTCCGCAAAGCAAAAGCGCAAAACGCAAAGAGGACATAATTGACGAAGCAATTAAAACAAATTTCTACAGGTTAATACCAATTTCGCGTCGGTTCCGAAGGTGGTGCAGTCCCCGATAAAATTAATTTCTCACAAACGTCTCCAAGGATTTTGACGAAATCTTGCATACTGAACAGAAATCGAAAGGTGCCGAGCGAAGATCGGTCACCCAGGTACTATTAATAATGAGACATGATCCTCACTAGTCGCTACGTAAAGTCCTCGTAGTGTAGTGGTTGTCGGGTCAAACACAACTCTAGTGGTAATTTAATTATTTTTTACTTATTACAACCTACGTATTATTTATGTGCCAAATACGTGGTATGAACATAGAAACATTAGTGGCAGATACTAATTAAAGTATTTGTTGAAAATAACCCTGTTTTCTATACAGTCAGACTTCTAATTTGGATCATACTCAAATTTTATTTACAATATACAGCAAACGAAATAAATTATTATACCTAGCTACAGCATACCTGACAGCCGACTTTAGGTTACAGACTAAGAAATTATACTTCCAAGGTGCGGTTGCATGTCGTGGGAAGGTTCTGGTTGAAACGGATGCAATATATTAGTATGAATATCTCATTCGTTTAACCGAGTATGTTGTACTGATTAATTACGTTGACGTTATGCCCGAACATCTTCAAGGTTAAATTTAGATTCACTCTTCACTGAACGTGAATAACAAAAAAAAATGTAAGATCAAGGGAAACAATGTTCCATTTCATGCTTGAGTTATAACCATCAGCATATTATCTAAAACGTTTATTTTGTTTGAACTTTTGGTATGACGAAGTCTTTATTTCTAAAATAGAGAGTAGCAATAACTGGTGACAGTTCGATTATGCAAAAACAGTTTCATTCAGCTGCTTCTAAACCAAAAATAAATTTTTGTAACTACACCTTCAGACCAAGCCAGTACCAAAACGATTCTTCTTTATGTCATCAACCGGCTTGATGTACTCCTCCGTCCCCTACTATCCCTATTTTTTTTTTTTTATAATTTACTCAAGAATGTTTGTATCATCGAAGATAATGTTCTCTTTTTAAAAAGAAAAAAGTTAAATAACCTTAATAAAAATCTTTTTTAAAATCATTATTATTTTTTACTACATGTTTAAAATGCACAATGGTCTCTTTAGTAGATTGAACTACCATAAAACAATCGTTTTAAAGGAATTATAAAATAATTATACCATTTAAGATTTTTAATGAGTTTTTTTTAACGTTTTAGGAAAAAAAATAACATTGTTTTAGATTACTCAAATATCTTTGAGAACATTAAAAAAAAATACACGGTTCAAAAAGTCTTAATTGGTAGAAATGGCATGGAATCAGCTGAACGAAGTCACATGTTTCGAAAAAATATTAAAAACATCAATGTCTCGAAAATGGTGAGACTTTTACTAAAATATCATTTTGTCGTATAGTGGCAAATGACGTGACCTGTCTGTGGTTGCAGGATTATTCCAGGACACCCTGTATATGGTATATGCTCAACCAGATATAATATTCCACAAATTCATATATTTTATTTAGCTGAAGTCAGACATTAGACATTAAATGCTGAAGTATCTGTCTTCATACAACGTGTGTCTTTCTTTTCCTTCACTCTCCCCATTACGTTTGCTGGTTAATCCGATTAGGTGTGTTCTTGAAAACGTCACGATTAAATTTTAATCTTCCTATGGTCTTTGGACTATTTCTTGGTGGTTGTACAATTTGATGCCACTGTTTATTTGGTAAACAGGGGTGCCTTTTTGCGTGAGGCTAACCTTCCAGTCTTTATTCCATGTTTCCCAGATATCTTTCTTCATTAGAATAACGAGGTCCGAGGTGGCAAAGTTAGATTCAGCTAGTACTTCTATAGCTGCTGTCTTCTGCTGAACGATCAAATTCCCAAGAGACCTTCCACCCATATAATTTCAGTCATTTTATCTCTGGGCCACACATGAAGGGTCGCGCGTAATATTCGTTTTGCATGCGGATTAGCTCCACCATGCTTTACTTAGATAAAGTGCCAACTTTTGAACGACTGATTTTGAATCCGACCACACTATAATGTGTGCAGCTGCTAAGTTGATGTCAGATTCCAGAACCTTGACTAAAGCCATCAATTAAAATGAACAAATCTTTACTGTATTTGTAATTACTAGTCAGTTTCATTTCAGGGTGATAGTAGGCATCACCTGCTACGAATTTGTTTTGACCCGTCGGTGTATATTTGTAGTGGACTTGGACAGTCAGAAAGAAGCTTCTGTCTATGATATACTCACCGAACGGGATGCCTACAAGAATCTCCAGTCCTGTAAGGGTTATTTCGTAGTAATGTCAGAAGAGTGCAAATGATACGATAGATCTGAATGAAGAACAAATGGAACTAAGCCTTTGATTAAGACTAAGGTGTGAAAATTTTATATGTGTGTGTAAGCGAGGATATTGTAACACTCCCAACAGTTCCCTGTAAGGAACCGCGTTTAAGGAAACAGGTAGTAAATAATATGCTACAAATTCACTGATTCAGCTCTACCGGCCCCGATCGCGTGTGGCACGCGAACAGCTTTGCGATTTAGAGGTCGCTGGTTCTAATCCTAACCTGTGTTGTCCTTCACTTGTGGTCATCAGTAAAATTAGAAAAGTTGAGTATAACAGTAGGCAACACGGACGGTTATCTCCGTGGTCATGAGGCCTAATTCCATTTAAAAAGAAAGAGAAAAAAAAACTAGGAAATATGTTCATAGCACGTATTTCGTGATTCTTCGATGAGGGAAATAAATGGTTGCTGCAGAACCTTCGAAATACGGTCGCTGCATAAGTTCATACCTTATTTGTCTGCTGGATTGATGTTTAATCACGAAATTACTGATGGAGGATATTACAATTCTTGAATAACCTAAATAATCCGTTATACTGACACTTGAAGCAGGAAAATATTTCTATTTGATGTTAATTTTTATGAAATATTAATGCAAACTGTTTACACAGTATGGCAGTCCAAGAGTTGGCTTTAAGAGCTAGCTGTAATCTTACGTTGCTTTTGATCTCCTTAATTCTCCACTTTCTCATTCTGGGCATATTTGATTGATTATCAGTTCAATACAAGAGTTGAGGAAGAAAGTTTTAGCTCTTAAAGCATATCTGGAAGTATTGCGATTAGCAAATCGAATAATTTAAGAAGTACACTAGATGTATGGCAACAAATATGGGACGGAGGGTGATGAATTCCAGGAAGTTTGGAGCTACTTACAAACTATCAGAATTGGTGGACTGAAATTTTAAGTAAGACGCTGAATTAAGTAAGATCAGCTTGGGTATTTCAGGAGGCGTTCTGTAAGTGCAGCAACATATTTATTGTTTTGAACATGAGTTCGTCTGTATTCCGTAGTTTTGACACCTGTCAGTGTTTAAATGCAGAACTTTTCTCTCCAACGTTGGTTTGTTACGAGAGTTTAAAAAAGAAAACAGTTATGGTCAGAGGAGTACAAAATTTATGGAAACATGAAGCTATCAGTCATATTATGATATATTCTCCCTTAACTGCCTGTTACTAGTAACCACAAATTGAATTTGTATTTCAGAGAAAAGCCTGCAATGGTTAAATTATTGTAAGCATTTCGCATTAGTGTTGAATTAAATATGGTGAAAGGAAAAATGTCGTTATACAGTGACTACAAGTATGAATTATTCTAACTAAACATCTTATACTTCACAACAATTGGAATTTATAATTTCACTTATCAATTTAATTCTAAGTTCTGAACTATTGGCCAGAACATTTTCGGACTGGCCATTAATAACAAAATGAGTAAACTCACCACGTGAGCACGAATTTTGAAATTCCACTTCATCGTTTCGTCTATATTCGTTCCAAAATTATTCTTCCCTACAATCAGCAAATCATTTAAAAATTTTGGATAAATATCATACGTAATTATTCATCGATATTCCTCGATTTACTGTTTACCAAAGAATCGGTCTACAAACTTCAGAAAGAAATAGAAAAGTTAGTTGAATAACTCAAATTGATACCAGAGGACCCATAAGAAGCCGATAAAGATGAATTCTTAAAATTGTACATTTATGAATCTACGGGTTTGTATTTATCACAATATGCACAAACCAATGCATGGTGATACACTGAGCTTACTGGCACGAGCCGCGGCTTCTAAAATAAGTGACCATGAATTTAAATCCCACACTTCTTTAATAAAACTTTAATACTAAAGTTACTTACACTTATACACTTCTCTTCTCCAAAAAATGCAAATTCGGGAAGGTACAAAGTATCGACCAAAATCTATGATAGAAGCTTTGAACGTACAAAATATTCACTGCGCATAACGTTTCCAAACGACTGAGAGATTTCCCACCAGTCCAGTGGGAGAATGTTCTGCAGGTTATTATCATCTTCATCCTTCCCCAGTTTCCCAGTGCGGTGTGACAGCGCTCGTCACCTTTGTCTGCCCACTTAGAATTCCTCTTCTTCGGCTCTAGACCACGGTACACCTCTCTCCTTTACATCCAGTTTTATCATATGCTCCTGAACCGTCCTGCAGGTCTTTTACCTTTCAGTTCTTTTTTCAGCCATATTTTTGCTAGTCTAGTGGGGACCATCGCAGTCTTGCTTTGACAATTTTTTCACTTTGGGTTTCTTTAAATGGAATATCTTCACGGATCACTTCATTCCTGATCTTGTCTCTTCTAGTTTTCTGTACCATTGGTCTCTGGTACTTTATTTCTGCCACCTGAAGTCTACTGTCGTCTCATACCTCCAGGCTGTATGTTGTGATGAGAAGAAGTACGTATTATACAGTGACAGTTGGATCTAATTAGAATATTTTTGTGCCACAGAAGTTGCCTTACTTGATGATAGAATCAAGCTTCTTTTGCACACTATTAATAATTTTATCCTCAGCTCATGTATTCCGAGGTCACTTTACTGCACAGGTACTGAAAATTATCGACTTGCTTCAGTCTTCCCGCATGCAAATAAATATTAGGCTTCTTATTCTATCTGCTGCTATCCATTACCAAAGTTTTTATGTGGTTATTTTTAATACCAATTTACCTAAATTGCTTATTCCAGATAATCATCTTTGTCGTAATTTTTCTTACGAATTTCCCTAAATCACAACATTTTATCACCTCAAATTTTAAAATCTTCGCAGATTCTTTATGAAGATGACTGTTAATTACTTTCATATATCTGTTTAAGTCAAGGTATCCAGAACTTACTGCTATAAGGGTTTGGAACATATTGTGGTGAATACTTCTGGACATTTTCATAGTACATACAAAAAGAGCGTAATCACATCAAACTTTAAACAATAGATGGCAAACCTTCAGAAGGACGACATCTAGTGGAAAGAGCAAACTAATTATCTAGATGAGAAACAAAAAACAAAAAATTAATTTCATATTTGTGGCACTATATACTAGTTCATTACAAATTGAGTTTTCATTCTCTTCGGCCTTGGGTGTTTTTACATTTTATACTGGTTAGTATCTGCAAGTTTTACATAAAAGAAGAGGTTCTGAATTATAGATAGCTGTGTATTATTTTCTCAAACAAACATAGAAATATTGCATGCAACGAAACGTACGTCTATTTTAACAAAGGAGACTGTATTAATAACCCAAGATCGTTGATTTGATAACCTGTTTCGGTAGATATTTTACGCTGGAGGAGTTAATGTTTCAGTTGTTTTCTAAATACCCTATAAAATAGAGGTTTTATGTTAATATTATTTGCAAAATTCCTCATCTTCGGCCACGTTTATCGCAAAAAGAAATGTGAAGGACAATGAATACTCTTTAATTGAACTTTGAATAATTTGATTAAAATTTCTCATATTATTCATATTGGTAAAAATGCAGTACAGGTGAGGGAATTCATATGTACTGACAGTATAGTATGTAAAATTCAATACTACCATCATAGTACATCTTGTCAGCCAATTCAATGTTGTCACGAATCCTTTTTAACCCCAAACCATTGCACAGTTAATAAATAATATTGAAATTACTCTTAAGCGCCATGTACTTATTTCACGAAAATAGAACTGGCAAATAAGTTACGACTGGAAATCGGATTATGATCACTGTTTACAGCTTTCATAATATGAGAATGTTGGCTGCGCAATTAGCAAAGTACTAAACAAAAATTTCAGGAAAATTTAATGATTAAATTTCTCTTCAAAGAAATACGATTTTTTTTTCGATATTTTGCAAATGCAATATAGCGCACTTGGTACATGTGGTAGGCGCCAAGAAGTTTTCGTACTGTCTTCTGAGGTTCCTAAGAGATTCTGTTACAAACTGTATCAATGCTAAAGCACTGCTCATCAGACTGTCATTTCTGTTACTAACCTTTATTAGACATTGAATCCTATCCTGCAGGGTGAGTTGTTAACGAACGGGGCCGTCATTCGGGAGGTCGCGGGTTTGATCCTAGGTCAACCATCCAGATTTTGGTTTTCGTTCGATTTCCGAAATCACTCCAGGCAAATGCCAAGATATTTCATTCAGGAGCCCATGCCCTGGTTCATTGTCGTTCCTAGCCAGCAGTGTTCTATTGAATCTAATGACCACAACGTCAACGAACCGTAAAAACAATAAAAGCTAAAATGTCAACACTGTGTTCAAGCCCTTCAGATAATTTTGGTACAGCCTGTATACTGCGACCTAAGGAAGAACAGCGGACTCAAATCTACGTCACCAGGTTACTGAAGGTTTGATATTTCCGCTAGTCTTACAGCGCGCGATGTAAGAAAATTACTGCAGCGAGCAGGAAGAGCAGCGGAGCGTTGTCCGCGTAAAATAACGTCCCGATGCGCATTAGCATTTCATAAGTTCTAAGTTGGTTACCTCATAGGACGCTCGAAAAACTTTGTGTGCGAGGCGACGGAATTCGCCCGCCGGGAGCGGGTAATTATTGTTACGCCGTAAATAACTAATGGTTATGGAAGTGAGGATATTGCCTGAATAATTAACGCGGTCTAAGAACTTGGCTCAGCATAAAAACTGAGTGTCGTGCTGCGTAAGAGAACCATATCTGTGCGCAACTATTTCTTCATCATTACCGTGTCTGACTGTGAGCTTTGGCTATCAATACATTACGTGGCTGCGACCTGACAAATTATCACAATTTTTCATTTTCGACTGATATGTCTCCCATAAATTTACACGTAATCTCACTAATCCTTAAACCAAACAGTTTGTTTAATATCCGAATAACTGCAGCTGACAGTAGTCAAGAGGTTAGATGGTTTAAGCTGCGTTAGTGGAATGCAAATCATTCAGCAATTATAGCTGTCAACTGTGACTTGGTATTTCAAGAAAATCGGTTTATAGTTACGAGAGTCTACAACAAAGATTCACTCAGGCAAAACAGTAACAGAGCGATACAGCTACTAATCTATCACAGTTGAAAGTTGGTGGCCCATTAAGTGACACACTGCATAGTCTATTTCCATCTTCTGCTTCCCAGGATTATCGATGTTTGATTTTTGCTCTCTCAGGTCCAGATATCGCATCGGACATCTTGTAGGTAATCATTCACTTTCTGCTTATATTATATGATTGTTTCCACATCACCGAACACTAATAACAAAGATATTCGCAGTATTCTTCTATATATCCACATCCCAAAAACATTTTTTTTGTCTATTTGTTTTTTTTTTGTTTTTTATGTTTTTATGTTTTAGTTTTTCTTTAGTTTTTGTTTTTATGTTTTTGTTGTTGTTGTTTTTTGTCTTTTTTGTTTTTGTTTTACAGTCCTCTGCTTTGAAGTTCCATTTTTCTGCGACGTAAAGAAACACCATCAAAACCAGAGCCTTATGTAGTGCAAGTTTGGCACGTCTCACTATGGAACTCTATGGAACGGCTCTTCCAGATGACATTGACACAGCATCTCTTCTTCACCTTAATTTCTCAAAGCAGCCACCATCCTTATCTGCCATAGTGCCAGGTACACAAAGTGACTAACTTTCTCAAAGCCAGTAATTACAATTCGGTCTTTAACCGTAATTGGTTTTATCTTTATTCACTTACTAGCCAGGTTCCTCCTTTCATTCTCTTCAACAATTCATTCATTTTGGCATCCGATCCAACAACTAGTATGGTGTTGTTGGCAATTCTAAGATTTCCATTATTCGTCCTGCGACTTTGATTTCACCGTTGCACCCATCTAGATTCTCCATAAACATTAAAGAGAACTGGATGTAGAATTCATCCTCTCTAAACTCTTTGGAAGGTTCAAAATATCTGGACACAGCCTTATCCAGCCTAATATGCTTCAGCATACAAGCCTCTAGTAATAGAGAGAAGGTGTATATGAACCCTCTATTCTATCTCCCACAATTCTTGCCATCTAACAGAGTGAAGCCTTACAGCAGTCTAGCAAGCACAGCAATAGAGGTGTGTTGTGATCTGTAGATTTATCAACAAACAGTCTTCCATGATCTGCTCATGTGTGACTGTTTTCACATATCCGGCTTAGTCTGTTAATATTTCTCCATCCAGATTGCATATTATACGGTTATAGAGAATGTTTAGAGGAATTTCGCTGGCATGTCAAATCACTGTAATAGTTCTGCAGTTCTTACAGCATTGTTTTCTGCTTGTCGTATGGAACGGAATGATCAGTCACATGGTCCAGTCTTGCTGTGTTCCATAAGGGTTACAAGTTTCAAGAATATCGTCGACCCCCAGTTCTCCAGAGGTTCCGAACATCCCTGCAGTAATCATATCACGTCCGGTTGGTTTGTTGCTTCTTATATTGATCATTGATTTTCTTACTTTTATCCGAATGCTTAACACTTTCTCGTCGTAGTGTCCTATTGGCACGCAGAAATAGCTCAGTGCAACATCTTCTCCATGGATCAGCAACTAGATCCACACCTGTCAGCGCCAAGCAATTCTCATCTTCTATCATCAAACTTCTTGGTTCAAGGACCTGGCCAGCCTCTTGATTTGCCTAACATGCATCTGGTCTCATTACAATTTCCGACTTTCTCTTGTTTTTTTTCGCTCGTTTTATTTATGTAGTTGTTCTTATCTCTTCGGCACATGCTCAGTATATGTTTAGATATTTGCTGGTATTGCGGATTAGCCTGTCTAAATTAACTCTGCAACATTTTCCTTTCTTCTATGGCTTTGATGGGTTGTTCCGCCAGCCAATTATTTCAAATTTTTTATCTCTATCCATTTTTAGCAATTGTCAGTGTCTCATTTGTATTTTTATCATATGATATCCTGCCTGAGATTTAGTTTCACGAGATTTTTAAATGGAAATAATCTTTGAAATTTCAAAATAAGAATAATATGTTAGAACAATTGGGTTAAAAAAATATTTCATAATACACGACCCTACCTTCAGGTTTTCCGTTGTTTGGTTCTGAAAAGATTCATATGCAACGAGAGATACTCCGCGGAAAGTTAAAAGAACGGCCGGGGCGAGGCGCTGACCCCGTCACATCCATTCTAGTGCCAACGGTTGTAATGGGAATGCGGAGCTCTACCTCCGCGAATCATACGCGATGCGGCAGGAGCAGTAGGAACCCCGTGACCTCTACCTTTACTTTACAACAGAAATGTTCATGTATATTTTGATTTATTGAAACGTCATAATGTTTTACTGTGGCTATCTCAGTTATTCATGTCTCACGCTCAGTTATCTCACACAGAACTTATATCT
The DNA here is from genome assembly GCA_031002005.1 of Vandiemenella viatica. NCBI lineage: Eukaryota > Metazoa > Arthropoda > Insecta > Orthoptera > Morabidae > Vandiemenella > Vandiemenella viatica. Next base: position 47,768,813 of record CM061919.1, on the reverse strand, counting down.
TGCCAAAATGTTTTCATATTCACTGTTCGATTTACGATGTTCAAATTGTATTTCCTGAGGTCGAAGTTTATGTCTGCGTTGAGAATTAATATAGTCTTCCCGGGTGACTGCCCGAGTGAGCAGGGTGTTTTCACTCGATATTTCGGCCATCGGAACGATGTCGCCATCTTCTGGTGCTCTCTCGGCTAGTCACCCGAGAAGTCTATTTCAAATTGCATTTGTTTGATTAAAAGTATATTTTTGTGAATAAATGTTCATTCATGTTTGTAAATTTAATTAACGTTTTTGAAACGGAATATTATACGCGTACTTCCTAATGAATAATAAACCATAAAATCTCATATAGCACTGTTAAAGTTATAAATGATACTATAACTTAAACAAACCAAAGACTGCTTCAACGAATTAAAACCAAACAATACCCTTATTATTACAACCATTAGGATTCAAATGATTAAAAACCGATCACAATCCGTTCAGGAATTCTTGCGTGATCCCGGAATGAACGGACACCACTCCGTACAGACTTACAACAGTATAAAGAAAACCATTAGCGTATCCGCCTCAAGTGCAAAGCATACATTACACGACAATTTATTGATAATAGTCTAGTAACGGGGTAGTTCTCACTTGCATTATATCACGTAGAATATTTTTTTTCTTATCTTGTATATATTGTTGAGAGTATGCAGAAACCAAGTTTTCAACCTCAACACAATTTTTTGTGACCAAAAAAGTCAAAATTTCGGTACTTTTTTCAGTTTTTCGTCCATAACTCCTTCCTGATGAGTCATAGAAAAAAGTATTTTATTTCCATTTTGAAAGAGGACAAATTTCCTATATCTTTTGCAGCATAAAGTTTTTTCTAAACTCAAAACTAAGCGAGCTACAGTTATTCGAAAATCACCAAAATTTCACACTTTTTCGAAAAGTTGGGTTTTTACCTACTTTGTCGCTCAAAATCACCTATATATATAATTGATATATATGCATTTCTGAATGACATAGTACATATATGAACTATACATTGATTACTGATGGTCGATTCAATAATCATATGACACTGTTGGCCGGGAGATTCCGAAGAATTGTTCGGCCACCAGGTGGCAGTGTTTTCGATTCGCCTCGCAATGCGTGTTTACTAACCAGGAATAGTCAGTGGCGGCCGAAGTGATTTGCTCAGGTAGTGACAACAACAAAATGTTTCTAGTGGCGGATCCAGGATTATTTTGGTTTGATTGGGGGGGTGGGGGGCTAGGATTTGGTTTGGGGGGCTCATTACTCCAGAATGCCACACTTATAAGAACAGCAAAAAAAAAAAAAAAAAAAAAAAAAAATGGTTCCCAAAATCCATGTCGTCGGGAGTGCTTTTGGGGGTGGCGGGCGCCTAAGCCCCCTAGCCCTCTCCTTCCCTGGATCCGCCATTGAATGTTTCCGCGGCTTACTGATCATCATTGAAGTGAAAGGTGAAAAACAGCTCAGAGTAAGAATCTCGCTATATAAAGATTTGTAACGTGTGAAAGTCTCATTGCCTGCAATTACTGCCGGATTAATTGAATTATTTTGAAATTATTCAATGATAAATGTTTTAAAATTGACCAAACGGTAAACATTTAGTGATTAGCCAAAAACCGGCAAGTTGATCTACAAGCAGTGTTGGATTACCCAAAAGTAGGCACGACTAGCCAGTAGCCTGGAGCCCCTGATTTTTGAAGGCTCCCTGAAAGTTCACTTTTTTCACTTAATAAAAAAAAAAAATCATCCAAAATAAAACAATCAAAATAATATGAAAACCATGGAAATTATTTTTTTTGTTTCATAGTAGTGTACGATAAATAAAAGTAATTTTCAAAATATGATAAATTGTAAATTCGTTTGTTAATTGAATACAAATATTATAAATTCTATTAGTCATCTACAAAACCTTTTCTTTGAACTTATAAAATACATATAATTAATTTAAAAAACAGAGGGAATCAAAATTTTTGAGTGACTAGGACCCCATACTTTCTTATCCGGCACTGCCTTCGATGACCACGATGGCAGTGGAACATGTTTCGCTTGAGAATCGTTTCCTGTTACGTGCATTCGTAAACTTATGTAATTCGCCTTCAGAGAATCTAAGAAAAAAAAAACAATATTGCCTGCTCGCATTGACAAAGCTTCTAGGGCAGCGTATCCAAACCTCTTTCTACCCGAGGACCAGTAAATTTTTAAAAATAATGCTGTAGGCCACTAACTCACACAGGCCCTTTTTTTTCCCCTCCTTTTCGTTTCAGCCGACTATGGACGACGATTACGCAACTTCATTTTCCTCTTCTGAGTTTCCTTCCTCCGTCGCCAGTTACCTCCGCAATTTTTCCTCTGTCTTTTTTAATGTCTTCCACCCTGTGCCTAATTTTATTTTGTTGTTTTTAAAACCATTATAACATAATAAATCTAAAACCACGTTTTGAATCCTATGAAAACGCAGATATAAAACTGGATGTGAACTATTAAAAGCTAATTACATTTTAATCATACCAAACCAGATAAATAATAATGTTAATAACCAGATAAATAATAATGTTACTACAGGATGGGCGCTACACTATACCACCAGCCTACATACATAAACTAAAATAAAAGACGCTAGACCGTATGCCTTTTATTTTTATTTACTTCACCACTCGCGTTACCAATCTTATCAACTACTGCGTTTCCTCGTACCCACTTAAAACCCTTAGTAAACCGTCATTTACTTAATCTCTAGACGCCACATGGAAGTGAATAGACTGTTGTAGAAACAGAGCTGTTCTATCTCATCCTGGAAATGCCACATTTTTGCCGGGTCATTGAAATATTCAAGGTTTTTAAATGTTGGGCATACAGCCTCATACAGTACAGATATGGTATCAGAATTTATGAAATATTGCCTGTGGAACTCCTGAACTATGTTTGCCGACCACCAGTAATCAGCGAACAGGCTGAATCACTGTTCCAGTGGGTATTTAGTTGAATGCTACAAAAATGGCAGCTGCTGCACTTTGTCGGCAGTATTACTAACTTTATCGAGCTGCAGCGTGTGACAGAACGAAGTTGTCTCCATTCCCCATTAACAAAGTGAACCCCCGACCTTGAATATTTCCACGAAAACGCTAGAGCGCATGCGCGATATGTGCCATCCAAGATTTGTCTCCACGACAGCGAAACTGTTCACTGATGTGGCCAACAGATGGAGTTCAATACTTTCCCTAACTGCAGAGTAGAGAATGCCGCATTTATAAACATTTATTTTTCTTTCACTGCATTTATTTTTTAATTTATTTATTAATGATTAGAGGTAATGACATGTCACAGTGGCACTACGTCTAGAGCCGCCACTGGGAATAGTACCGGGTAGGGGGGTCCAGTAACGGGGTAATTTTACCTTGCAGTATATCACGTAGAAGATATATATATATTATGGGGAAGTATCCAAGTTTTCGACCTCAAACACCCTCGGCACAATTTTCTGTGGCCAAAAAAACCTAAACATTTTGGCAACTCATTCCTAACGAGTCCTAGCAAGAAATACTTTATTTATATTTTGAAATATGACAAAATTTCCTACAGCTTTTGTATCACAAAGTTTTTTCGAAACTCAAAACTAAGCGAACTTCAGTTCGTCAAAAAACAGCAAAATTTTAAATTTTTTCCCAAGAGCTACTTCCCACTTTGTCGTGTGTGTGTGTTTATTTCTATATAATTACTCTCATTTATTACCGTTGGTTTTCTTTCCAGTCTGAATTAGGTAGCAGAAACTAAAGAATAACATTATGGCACAAAGTTTATTTACGCAGTCAGAACGTTATAACAAGTCAAAAATTAATAAAAAAAAACTCAATGTCTTCTCCTTCTGGATGTCCCCGGCTGATTAACATCCTCATCTTGTATTGTGTCTCCATCATCAACTTTAGCAGAAGCAGCTTCCTCAATCTCAAAGAACGTTTCCTCACTTTCTAATGCTTCTATCTCAGGAAGATTTTTACAAGATAGGCCAGAGCAATTTTTGCAAGCAGATGAACAGTGCAGGCCAGAGCTGCGACAGCTGCATGGTGCAGTGCAACCTTTTTTGCAGGAACATATTAAGAATAAATTCAGGTGCAGAGTCTTTCATCATTGTGATTGGAGTAAGACGAGTGTTTTCTCCATACCCATACCCATAAAAATCCTGCCACGTTTGCACCTGTTGGTACGTGCGCATCTGACGTAGGTGGTAACCGTGCTAGGCTGAATGCATTTTTTGTGGCGGATTTTGTGATCATCACATATATGAGACCGTCCAGTGTCTCACAACCATTTTTACCGTACACTGCCAAGATGAACTGTTCCCCTGCCTGTTCTATTGAGTCTCCAGAGGCTAGCGGTTCTGAGAACTTAGCTTCGTGTACTTTTAGATGTGGTTGGTGATGAATGAGGGAGCAGAATTTTGTTTTCCTTTGGCCGAAAAATGCTGAGGTTGTATCACATTCTGTAAATCCATGAATGAAGAGTACTTGTGTGGGATCAAACTTGAATGATGTGGTTGAATACCATAGACCTGCTTTCTTGCCTTTCCCTGGTTTATGGAAGTACAAGTTTATCGTAAGTATTCCACGGGCCCGTTAACAGAACAAGAACGTCAGTATCCTCACTTACGATTGCCACACTGACGGATTTTGCTGCTTGTGAAGTAGCTGCATCAACAATCAGTCCATCTGCATCTTCTTCTTCTGTTGAACTTTGATGCCACAGTTTTTTTTAATTTTTGTACTAGCATCAAAATTAAACGGTTCTTATTGTTCTAGTTTGTAAGGAAGTTTTCCTCTGTAACTGCAGCATTGAAAATGATGTTTGCTGAAATACCTGATGACTTCAAACGACGAAATCTTTCGGACGTCTTTGTTCTTATCTGCGCAGCATCATTCAAAAATGTCAAAATGACTGTGATGTTGGATCCCTAGTGCGTTCTCAAATAGGCTTCCTATTTCCCACAGATGGAACCAAAGTTTTCATTGCGATGCCACACAGCCTTATGCAGAAGGTATCCTGGGTGTTGTATCTTCAAGAGGTGAGTAGGCTTCCTATAGAAATGATTTTGTTCCCTTGCGGAAATCTTACTCAGTAAACAAAGATGTGGGATAGGGAGTGAATTCAAATGAGAAACACTTTTTCAGATCATCTTAAGACTGTTTCACAACAGACAATCCGTGAAACAGTGTTAACGGATTGATAGTAGTTACCTTCTTATTCCCTATCTTCAGAGCAGAGCAGGGTGCAAATTAAATAATTTTATCTTGGCGCTCGAATGATACATTCTGAAAGTGTTGTCCAATAACCCTGGCAATTCCATTTTTCCAACTTCTACTGACAAATGACAGTTCATATCTGCATCCCCAATTAAACCACTGCTGATTGACATGATAACGTCACATTGTGGAAAGAGAGGGTTTACGACAGCCAGTTAATTAGGTTTCACAGTCTGCAGTGTCTCGATCTCTGCGTGAAGGTCTCAAAACCACATGTTATTCACGGGTCGCAGATGATGTATCACAGTATTCTTCAATCTTCTGACAGATATTCTGCAGACTTGCGATCCCTGCAGTCCACTTGGTAAGCACAGACTCCGAAAACCCACGCCCGTGAGTTACACCATCAGTGACTTTCATTGACTTCATTTAAGTTTGCTAGATGGTCATATCTGACCATATACCACTCCAAAATTTATCATTACGCCTGATGGTAAATGATCCTTCTTTTGTAAATTTATTGAATTCGACAGGATCCATTTGCTCTTCCAATGTCAGCATATCTTGCAGATAAATGACCTGCAGTATTGAAGTAAGGGAGCATTTTTTTTAATGGTGTTTAAATGAAGAATCCAGATTCCCATTCGCTCTGCCTCAGTGAACTGTTAACATCCAGCGGACCAAGACACCGATCACCTGTTACATAGACGCCCAGTGTGAAATCATGATATTGGCTGAATTGTGCTCAACCCGTGTTTCAGAAACAGATTTGTGAGATCCAGAGCACTTAACGTATTGAACGAAAGTTTGAGTCGCCATTTGTCTGTGAAACGTTTGCTGAATGCTGTGTGATAACTGTAATTTTATTTGTGAATTGTGTATTATATGAGGCATAAATCGGAGTCTGTCCCAGCATTAACCTAAAAGATTGTGGAAATCCGTTTAAAAACTGCAATCAGGATAGCATGTAAGCGATTATTAGTACTCGAAATTGGTCCTGTTGTACCAATGCGAACCAGGGTCGTGCGTGGCTCGTTAAAGCGCGCAACTATAGTCGTGGGTAATTTTTTATTATTTTAAATAATACATTTCAGAGACTTAGCGTATATGGTCTACGCGTTTATACACATATGGTAACACATATAAATTAATTATATTTACGTATATTTATACGGGTTTGAGGTCATTTAGAGCGACAAAGTAGGTGGACATCCAGCTTTTAAGAAAAACGTGAATCTTTGCTGATTTTCGATAAACTATAGCTCGCTTAGTTTTGAAGTTAAAAAATAAAATTGTAGTTTAAAAAACTAAAATCACGCTTTCGTAGTAATGTGAACTAAAAGGTTAAAAATAATATTTAAATATAAAAATTTTGTTTAACAGTGATAGGACGTCCCATAATTTAGGATAAATTAATTTTTTTGAATAAGCTTAAAGTATAAAGTCACTGATTACAAAATTAACTTTAATGTAAAAAAGCATGGGGTGCTATTTCAGTTGTTTTATATTTTTTTTCGTTGGCTGTTTGTAAAGACAGAGTCATTGTCAAAAGTTATGTAGAGCGCACCCCACGCTTTTTTAACATTAAAGTTAATTTTGTAATCAGTGACTTTATACTTTAAGCTTATTAAAAAAAATTAATTTATCCTAAATTATGGGACGTCCTATCACTGTTAAACAAAATTTTTATATTTAAATATTATTTTTAACCTTTTAGTTCACATTACTACGAAAGCGTGATTTTTAGTTTTTTAAACTACAATTTTATTTTTAACTTTTTAGTTCAGATAGTTTGAAAAGTATGTTTCTTATTGTTGGCTTTTCTTCGCCAATCTCTCTTTTTCTTTGAGTTGTAGTTTCATTATTAATTATGATTCCCACGAGTAAAATACAATTAAATGGTCAACTCAACAAGAGATCCAATATCACGGTAAACGAGGAAGGCTACTTTTCTATAATAGTACGAAGTAATATTTCGAATACTTAGACCTACTATTCAACATCACGTTAAGCGACTTCAGACAGAGAAACCTTTCTGGATAGGAGACGGCGGAAGACGATCGTCTACAGCAACCAAGGCTCGTAAATCACACCCGGAAAACTGGAGAACGATGATGATGATGATGGCTATGTTGGGTGGGAAATCTCCGAAGGGTGTGGCCGCCAAATGACGAAGATTTCTCGAATCGCATCTGTGCACTAATGTCGCGGCTGCATTGCCTAACTCAGTAATCCCATCAAGTATAGGATACACTGACAACGTGGTGAGAGTGAAATTATTGAATTTTTATCGGTTCTTAATAAGTGTGCAAAATTTAAAACGATTCGGACGTCAGGAAGCGGGTAAACACTGAAATGAAAGATTCCATTACATGGCAACCATTTTTCTATTGTTATCGTCAGAGTAACGAGAATAACAGGACGTTGCTAAGAGACTACTGTATTGTCAACGGTTCTTAAAACGTGCGCAAAATTTTTATGTTTTTACTGTCAACGTAATCAGAATATCAAGAAATAGCTATGAAATTATTGTATTGTAATCAGTTATCAATACATGAGCAAAATTTCAAACAACTCGGACATCTGGAATTGGGTTAAAATTATATTGCAAAATTCCATCACATTCAACCATTTTTCTGTTGTTACTGTCAAAGTAATGAGCATAGCAGGATATAGATATGAAATTATTGTATTGTCACCGGTTCTTAATATGTGTGCCAAATTTCAACCAGCTCGGACATCGGGAAGTGGGTCAAAATGGAGTTGTAAAATTCCGTTACATTCATACATATATACATACATACATACATACATACATACATACATACATACAAGTCAAGCTAATATAAAGCGTGTAAAAACTATGCAATACAAAAGTTGTAGGAAACGATTTTTTCTTTCAAATTGGTAATAAATTATTTATTGCTAGGACTCATCAGGAATTAGTTATTGACGAAAAAAGTACCAAAATTTTGACGTTTTTTGGTCACAGAAAAATGTTCCGAGGGTGTTGGAGGACGAAAACTTGGTTTCTGCATACTCTTACCAATATATACAAGATAAGAAAAAAAAAATCTTTTACGTGATATAATGTTTGTGAGATCCCCTTTTTACGACCCCGTTACTGGACCATAACGCTTTCAGAACTTTTGCTTCTTGTGATCAAATAGGTTTAATTACACAGTAATTGATGCAAACTGCTGCACATAGTATCCAGTGAGTACTAAAAATAATGACAGCTTTTCGTCTCCGACAACATAAACACTAAATCCCAAACGAAATAACCACACTGCTGTTTGCGCTAGGAGCTGGCTATTCGTCGTTCTCTGCAACGCTTTCATCGATAACCCAATATAATGATAGTCATAAATTCAGCGTTTATCGGTGCACTGAACCAGTATGGTGCATAATATGCTCATTGTGCAATAGATAAGCTTTAAAATAGCGCGCAATGTCCCGACGTACTTTTGCCAGCTATAAATTTCATCGGCAGTTCGCTTCCTGTGCTACATACCCATCAGGCAGCTCTCAGACTGCACATTAAAAACAGAATAACAAATTTTTTAGATTAAACTTTTTTGGTGCGTTAGAAGGGTACTAACTTAATTCAGCAACGTAACATAAATGCGTGACTTAAGTGAATGATCAAAGATGTTACACAACGAATGGAGTTATTTTGCCAGCTATTACACGCTAGAGGACTGTGATGCGAGTGAAAAGATCGTCTTCTGTTGCACATATATAAATCCGTAAAGTACGAGTTAATCTCTCGTATTGAAGGTTCCATGCACAGATTAAGTATATATATATATATATATAGAAGAGGAGATTTTTAAAATCAGTTCATATATCGTTTTGCGTAATTCTCATTTTTTGTTTTGTGAAAACGACGAACTCTATCACTGTATATTGTCTTAAGGATCATTAGATTCTGAAATAGAGTGGTGAATTGTAATTGTTTTAATTACTTTCTCCTAAAAATAATGTAAATTGCGGAATTACTAAAGAAAATTCTATTATTTTCAAAATCTGCAGATTTCAATTTTCCATTTGATACTAGTGAAGATACCTAACGCCCTTATGTTTCCTTTCCAATTCCCAGTAAACGCATTATAATTTCGCCTTATAACTTTTACAAATTGAGTGTAGTGAGTATTATAACAGTGCGCAATTACAAATTTCTAAGTCCAAAGCTCCAGACGGACAGAAAGAAGATACGGAATGCCTGAAATCGGCTTCCCAGGCACATACGCTAACAGGGACTGCATGTGATCAAACGAGTGCTATGGATGTTGTTCAGTTACGCGGTGTTCAGGGTCAACACCAGATGCGGTGTTGCTGGATGTGTCGCGATATTGGAATCGTGAGCTTTTATTTCTCATTTCGGTTGCTGTACTCCGGTGGTCCAGTTTTTATTACTATTTGCCAAAGAAAAAATAAAATTCTATTTGAAATAAAAAGAAAATGTTAAGCCTATCTTCATTTGCGACTATGTAAGTAAGTTTCACAGATTCCTTTGTCTTCATTGATTCAGAATACAACATTGTGTTTTAAAGTACGTTATATATTTCATACGCTTTTCGAATGTCAGAGGAAACTTTTCTTCTGAAATCTACAGATTTTGCGTGTTTTGACAACACTAATGATTGTCGTAACTTTACTTCGAAAGCTTTCCACTTGATCAAAGAATTTTGCCACTTGACCAATGGGAAAGCTGACTGACATGGGTAACGTGCAGGAGGGAACGGTAACAACTGCTTTTAAATCAAACAGGAATTGTATGAAATTGTTTTTCTCGGTCTGTTAACTCTTTATTATTTTTGAGAACTAACGCATTTTAAGTAGTTTTCATAAGCGTTGAAAATAAATTTAGCCATGCAAACATCCATACAAAAACTACAATTAATAATTGTTTTTGCAAATTTCCATTGTTTTGACGGGGTATTAGTTCAATGGCAACAAGTTTTTGTACTCATGGACGTAGGGACAAGCAGCTTTGTGGAATAGCAACTAATATAAAATTGCGCCATCAGCAATAAATATATTTAAAAAATCGTTCAGATGCATGCTTCGGCTTGCTGATTGTAATATTAATAAAATCTGAATTTTTCATTGGTTTTTAAATATTCTATGCTAATGAAGATCAATACAGCATTTATATTTTTTCATGTCCCAGCATTTTTTCTAATTTAGGACTCTATTTAAAATTGGTAACACGCAGAATTTCTGAAATATTAAAAAAAAGAAATAAAAATAAGCAGAAGTGCGTTCGTTGTATGTGAAACATTTATGTTACAGAAATATTGTCTCTAGATTAGTAGAAAAAAAAAAGAGAACTGGAATATGTTTAGTTTTTTGTGCGATGCATTATTTCAGTTTTAGACGGTCTCGTGAACATACCACCTACAGCGTACAGTCTATGTAGTTGTGTACAATGGGTTGAATCAGTTGCAGGATTAAATGTAGATTCAGTTTGTTAAAATACATTTGAGCATTGCAGTACTGGTACATACATCTATTAAACTATTCAGAAGCAAATTCAACACAAGTTTATTACATCATTATTTTTTATAAAATTATATGCAATACAAAAAATCTGTATTCATTATTCAGGTTGAACAGAGCGAGTGATTTGTTCTCAGTTGCTCAAATAAATAAAATTGTTATAAAACAACGCTCATCGCATTTTCTCGTAGTCTAGTCTACGCTATGCTATGGCAAAAAGATTCAGTTTTCATCCTTGTCCAGGCTTTTTTTTATCGTTACCACAATCTGCATTAACATTGTCGCTAGAAAATCAAAGCTTCAGTCACACGCGAATACTTCCATTATGCCCTATAATTTAATCGTCGTCCAACACGCATAGATCAAGATCAGTGTAGGAATATTTTCGTTAAAATGAAGTAAGGATTTCGTGTCATGGCGCTCATGGAAGCAACTTGTTTTTAAAATCTACTATATAGTTTTCTAAGCTCACTCACTCCTTCACTTACCTCGATAGCTATTGGCTGGAGAACCGTGTCTCGTGTCAACCTTCGCTCCCATATTAACAGCCACCAGAGATATCATTAGAAGAAATTCGAGGTTATGTCTGCAATTTTATATATTCCCACCCCCAAATTGATGAAATCGAGTGCCAGCTTCTGGCCATGGTAATATTTTCACTTCCGTGCACTATTTCTAATTCTTCGACCAATATCCCTCAAAACCCCATCCCCAACATATGCCTTGTACATTTCCAGCACTCTCTTCAAGCTCCTTCAGTTTTCCAAAGACTCTCAATCCAGCTCCTTTAACATATAATTTACTGGCTGAGTCCGGAGATAATTTTCACAAACAAATCTAGCTGCTCTTCTTTGCACGCTCTCCAACTCCTGTATTTGATACCCAAATTATGGGATCCAAGCTACACCACCCTATTCAACCAATATTTTTATTTCATTTTTCCCCTTAATGGTCGCATCAAACCAGTTAATTTCTCAAGCAACAGCAATTTAACTTCTTTAGCTCTTCTTTCTCTATCAGCTCACAGATCTTTGTCAATCCTCTTGGTTTTTTCTAAAGATTCTTTATCAGCCGGACTGCTCATATTACAACACTGGGCTATGGATATTTCTCCAAAGGTTTTTCGATATAATAGTTGGATACTGTCTATTTCCAGTGGTGTTATACTTCATGATATTGTAGATTATTTTTGTTGTTAAAGGGCAGTTATTTTTGTGTTGGAGCTTCAGGTAGCTAAGTTCCAGTTAGAAAAGTCTTATGTATTTCAGCTGGTTTGGTATTCCGAAGATGCTGATAGATGGTGTCATGCTTTGTGACTTGTATAGGACGATCAGGTGCGCTGTAATGCCTTGTAATTCTTGTTTTTTGCCTGCAGCATATTTTTAACGAAGAGAGGTTTACTCTTTTTATATACATCGACAAGGCCAGGTCCCCCTCTTTGTTTAGCTAGAGTTAGCGTTTCAACCTTAATTTTGAAGATTTCTTCTCTGTGAATAAAGTATCCGACCGCAGACATAATGTTGCGTGCTAAGGCCGTAGAAACTGGAAATACTTGCGAAGTGTACCATAGCTTCCAAAGGACAAATGTGTTGATTAGTTGCACTCTCTGTATCATATTAAGATTTCTCACAGAATGTTGTTGAAGGCAAGCTCTAATTTTGGGTAATAGGTTCCACCAATTTTTTGTCGCACTTTTTTACAGGCATTTTTGGAATTTGATTCCCAGCAGGTTGATTTCCGAGTTTTCTTCCAGCCAGGAGGGTTTGTTAGACCTCAATCCCACTCCAGTATCCATGATTTTTTATGTTTTCATGTTAAATACTTCCCCAGAGCATTGACTGTAACTATCGATGGTTTGTTTTGCGAATTAAATATCTGTTGTGTCTTTTGCAAAGACTACGACATTCTGCATAGGCCCGACATATCACTTTCCCAATTCCTGTGTCGAGCCTTGTTACTGTTTCTGTTAATTTTATCAGTAGTGGCTCATGGGCAATTGCAAATAGGACCATAGGTAGAGGACACCCTTGTCTCACTGATCGCCTAATTCGTATAAGTCCGCTCATCATTCAGTTGACAAATATCATTATTGTCGCCTTATTTAGTAATCAAATCCCATCTTTATCATCATTTGTTTTAGAAAGTTATGGTTAACTCTATCAAATGCTCGATCGAGATCAAGTGAGAGGATGGCACCCTCTGAGTTATTTGTGTTCATATAGCCTATGACGTCACGATATTCTGACAGTAGTTGCACAATTGATCTGTTATATCCAACAGCAGCATATTGTCAGGTTAGCCTCGCGCGCAAATAATGCGATGTTAGCTCAACGCATAAACTAGTAGGAAAATAATGTATACCTAATATAACCAGAAGGATTCCCAGGACAACCAATAGAACCGTGATGTTTGATGAGATAACCTCGAATGTAAATCTCTTCCCACCTCTCCGTACCGAATGAGGCAGAAAACACCCAATGACTGCTTCTTTTGATGAGAGCGGATAAAAGGTTTCCTTACATGGGTTCAAAAATGGTAACTACGATCTATCAGAAACTGAAAGAGACGCGATGGATTCAACTGAAGTGACATTGGTGAACTGTAAGTGACCAGCTCCTACGGAGTTAAAGCTTTTCATAAATGTTTGTGACTGGTTTTAATTCCATGTCATCAATTCGGCCGTGCGTCTGATCAGCAACTCAGCATATTCTAGCTGTTGCGCCGGGCACAATCGAATGTTTCTCTTTATCTCCAATACCAGCTCGCAGCAGGCACCAGTATACACTCCTTCCTTTATCTCAGCAATAGAGCATTAAATTCAATTTTAGACGTTGGAACCACTGTTTCTTTCGGTAACCACGTGTTCCAACCTTATTCCTATTATCGCTTAGATCAACAAGAACTCATTATATCCTACTCAAGAGCATAGAAGCCAGAATAACTTCAAGAATAAAAAAACTCAAGAAAAGAAGAGTTCAGCGAAAGTTGTAAGCTTACTAATAGAACTTGTCGCCTACGACACATGGAGTTTGTAGGATCGAAATTGCGTCTCATCCCTGGCACAGTAATCATTTACAATTGGTCATAGAAACTGCATCGATATGGCAGCTACCGAAGTGTTCTATTGGTTAGTTGCAGGAAATCGCGCTCCAGTTCTTCTGCGCTAGGATGTCTGAGGAAGCAAAGCGGCTCAGTAGGAGAGCATCAGGAATCCAGTGGCTCACATAATTACTACTCAACGCAGCAGAACAGCTAGTTTTGCGAACGAATGTATATGTTGAAAACTACATCGCCGTCCATTTAGAAACTCGTGAAATGAGGTTACAGCAGGCGCTAAATGTGTTGTGTGAAAATCTAGCGAAAGTTTGGGTTGAACCTAACCATTTCAAATTTTCTGCATGTAGTATTCATAATGAAATAGTGGCATACGCTATTTAATTTGGTAGAAACGTCAATGAGGTGAATCAAGAGAGTTTTTGCTACTCACAAATCTCACAGTAAGAAAAGCAGGTTGAATTTTATGTTGAGAACGAAGGCAAGGTCAATAGACAAAGGATTTGGAATTAAGATAATAACAAAGAAGCTTTAACAAGAATCTTGGGACAGATTGTTAACATCAATAGAAGATAATCTTCCGGTAAACAAATGTAACTGAAGAAATATTGTTAAGACAATAACAAAGAAGCTTTAACAAGAATCTTGGGACAGATTGTTAACATCAATAGAAGATGATCTTCCGCTAGACAAATGTAACTGAAGAAGAATCATTGATAAAGCAATACAGTTTTTATTTACTACTGCTCATCATACAAAACACATCTCACTTGTTCGTAACTTAAAATTAAATTTCCTCTTTATTCACCAATCACATCTGTTGTACGATGTTAGGTTAATTATTGCGGATTCGTCAAATTACAATTTGTAAATGTTTATGAAAAGTTTTCACTGCGAAAAAAAAGTTTCTTTGTCTGGGGCGGCAGAAAAAACATTCCATTTATATTGAGATAAAAATATTCTGTTTGTAAGATATGTCCATAATTTTTAAACGAAATGTTAGTGCTACTACAAACTTCTTGAACCATATAATAAGAAATCAATTTATTTGCTGTTCTTGTTTGGTAGTACCAGTACCAAAAGTTATTGTAATCTGAGACACAAGTGCCTAGGGCCAGCGCTAGGATTCTCGGGCCCTGAGTAAGCGTTCTTAGCAGTGCCGTAACCATTTGGGAGCCCAGCGTACATTTTCTCCAGTTACCCCCTTTCCCCCACTCACACACACACCTACCCTCACGACGGCCACGCCAGTGCCTCAAGTACTCAAGTACCTAATTAGAAATATTTTTGTTTGTTTTTAATGTAGTTGTGTTGGTAGTAAGACAAGAAGTAAAATGCTGCGACTTGAGAAACAAATCCAGATTCAAGTTTTGGCACAAGTATCCAAGTGTGAATGTAGCTTAAGAAAGTACATATTATGTATTTATTTTCGGAGATAATGATGGTGAACTTTCTTTGGAGTATTAGAAAGTCAAACCTCAAAATAAAAAAAACAAGAGGAAATGTGTTGTTTACCGGAGTCAATTAATTTTGACTAGTTGTGAATTTTGCAGTTGACACTCTGCCACCATTATGTACTGTAGAAAATGATACATTTAGGGCTCTAATTGCAGATGTTATTCAGTAAATATCAAACCCACCAAAAATTATGTACCGTCACACTTGCAATAATAAAATTGCTGAAGAATTTATGGAAAACACAAAACTATCTTTAAAAGCGATTGATTGTGTACGCACTACAACGGATATTTGGTCTTTATGCAAGCTATCTGGATATGACGGGTTATTGCATTGAACATAACATATCTGAAAGAAAAAGTGCTAAACTTGCATGAGTGGATCTGTCGTCTTGTCGGTAAATCGTAAAGCAATTAAATGCAATGTATGGGTAGTGTATCTTCTGTTATTTAGAAGGTTTGGGAAATTCAGTAGTAACAGCTTCAATATTTTCAATGCTATTTTGTATTTAAATGCCAATATTTCAACCCATTTTATATTTTGTATTTGAAATATAAAAACAAGAAAGTATTTGCATTTTGTATTTAAATGCTTTTTAAAGATATTTTGAATATCTCTGTTTGTGGGTTAATAACGACAGCAAAGGTATTGCTATTGATATGCATGCGTCATTAAATTATAAATCAATTGTGACTTCGCAAAATAATTTCAAAACGGTTCTTTTATAATCCCATTAATTAGAGAAAAGAGTATCAATCTTACCACATTCAACACAGTACAAGATGACTGCATTCTTTTTTTTCTCTAAAAACCTGTGTAACATCAAGTAAGTGCTGTTCCTCCTGACTTCGATATATTGCACCAAAGTATGTTCTGGCAGACTGCATTGTTTTTGAAATTCTGTCAGTTTTCCAGTTGCTTGCTCGCTGTGGTAGAAATGGCCTAAGATTTTTCTGAAAGCACACCGTGTGTGTCACACAACCTATATTTTTGTCTTATGGCTTTACGTGTCGTCACGTAATTAGAGGTGGGATGGGACTGGGGACAAGCAATGGGAAGGAATTCGGCCATGGCCGTTTTAAGGAAGCATTCCTGTATTCACCTGGAATGATTTGGGAAAACCATGGATAACCCCAATCTGGATGCCCGGATGGGGATTCGAACAGGCGTTCTCCCGAATGCGAGGCCAGAACGTCAACCACTAACGCAACACGCTCGGACACACAACTTATGGATTCATAGTCACCAAGCATGGCGCAAACCATGTTTGCTGCACTCTCACATATGTCATAAAAAATCTTGCCTTTTAAACTACATTCATTCACAATCTCTGTAATCTTTTGCTCAAAATATTTAGTGGTATGATCGTGTTTCAGCACGCAAGCAGTCAGTTGAATTTTAGTCGTTGCTGATTTACGATAAAATGAGCTGTAAACCTGAGAAGTTGCTAGTCTAGATATTAGTGGTATCAATCACCCAATAGCTTTTTGCCATTTAAGTACCGTATTTATTTTGGATTTAATTTTCTCATATGTTTGCGGCATCAGTGATGTTTTAATTTTTTTTTAACATTTCATTCGACATTTGTGAACTGCTTGGGAATCGGTGAAATTGAGTCGCCGGAATGCTTCCCCTTCCACCAAAGCATAAACAGCATGTCCACAATTATTACGTCCATTATTGCTTTGAAAATCCTTTTTGCAATTTCATGATCATCAGCCCATTGTACAAGTTTAGATTTAGAGGTCAAACTCGGTTTGAACGCAATATTTCGGCAGTTCATTTTTGCAATTGGTTAATTATACGGAATTGTTATTACATAATGCTAATGGCCTTGATTTCGAAATGTTCTATATATTTCATTTGCAGTTAACATGGCAATACAGTAGTAACCTCTACGGAATTAGTGACGACGGAAGTATAGAATCAGTGAAATTGAAAATAAATAAATAAATAAAAAAAATTAAAAAATTGGAATCCCAAAAACTTTTGCTATCCATGTAATATCAGTTTTATTCCTGGTCCAGGCACAATTCAGCAAGTTAAATATGGAACTTCTTCCACCCGCATTTATTAATACCTTTAGTAACATGGCGCTTATGAAAGCAGCTTAAATGGTTTGAAAAACTGATTTCAGAGTGAATTATGCTGTAACAAAATGTATCAGTTGCGATTATGGCCAACTTAACCACAACCTCCACAAATATTTGAATATTGGATTAGAAAATCATAGCTTCTATTACCCTTATACAAATAACGACGTGCAACACCTATGGGGGTAATAGAAATTTATCCTGGAAAAGTTTGTAAGGAAAAAATGAATAACGATCGGATATATTGGTGATCGCGATTCCGCTAAAATGGTAACATTCAGTAATGGCGTCATAATACTGCTGTAGTCAGTTACAAGACATATTATTTTCAAACAGTAATTCTGTTGTAATACAGCCTGTACCATTATTTTCAAGAATAAATTAGTTTGTAATACAGCTTAGCATAGTATAGGAAAGTATTTCTACAGGAGTCTTGTGTCTGACCATGGCAGTGTTATGACGCCAATTCCAAGCGGAATCGTGATCTCCAGTAATCCCGATTTGTTTAAATAAATGTATTTTACTTTAAATGACGGAAAGTATAAAATCAGAAACGGATAACTGTCATTTATTTGAGTGATACATTTCGCGATTCGCACATTTTGTGTAAACCTTCTCCGAGTTTTTAATAAACTTCATTGTTTATCTTCTGCCAATAAAATTCTTAGGTTCTGATTTAACCTAGTACTTATAACTGACACAAATGATATAACGCAGACATCGAATACCCTTCTCCTTAGATGAATTTATGCATCAAAAATCAACATGTAAATTTAAACGAACGTACCAGTTGTAGCGTTGTGACGTATAATTGCGTTGCATTAATTTTTTTTTTTATCTCTGCTCTTCGTATGCTTGTGCAGTTACTTATACAACACGTTGTATCTGGTAACGCAGATAGACCATGAGAAATTTAAGTTTCTAAAATGTTACTTTCATTAGCGACATAGTAGTGTTAAGACCTGATTCCTGGCACGAAATTCCCCGTGACGTCACAGGGCAGGTGATGGGGAGGGCGTAGTTCACTTTTCTGCCACCAGGTATCAGCACTTCCTGGTAGCGCTAGTGTTGGACGCACGGCTTATCACCACACGGCCTACGCCGTTGACCTCAATTTGCACGGCAATTTCTGGGATGTACCACTAACCTACGATGTGACAGCACGACACTCAGTCTGAGTATTTCTGACACAACACCTCCACGGGCGAACGTTATAGACCGTTACACATCAAGTGTCAGCACATACTAGCGACGTCACAAGCCACCGCTATGCACTAAGAATATCATTAGGGAATGCGGCTGCTTGCTGGTGCTATTTCAGAATCATGTGTCTGATGTCTATCCACAACGAAGCAACCTAAACTAGGCAAATACGTCGTCTGATCGAGTTATATTACGTGTTTTCAAAATGAAAATTTTGTTTTTATCCTAGCCGAACAGAAAAACTCCATGACTTGTTGTAATTGAATAAAAAATAAGTTATAGACGATTGAGCAGCATAAATGTTTCCTTTAAAATACGTTAACGGCCTAAACGGAAAAACGTCATTGAATGATATGTGTGGTAGCAACTAAGGATTCAGTGAGAAGCATGTGGGAGCATGGTTATAAAGTGCAAAAATTGGTCAAACATTTCCTTAAAAGAATCATGGTCAACGATTAAACTTATACAGAATATCACAAATAATATAATACATAAGAAAGCATCTATCTTGCATATTATGATATTAATAAATCCTGTACCAATACAAATATATGTTAATGCTTAGGCCATGAGAATATCCCTAATCACAATATATCCACTTGTATTAAACATGCAAACAGAAAATGCTTACGTGCTTGAAAACGTAATGTAACAGGGCAGGCTCTTACCAATTTACCATCATATAACAAATTTACAGCTAGTATCAAACACAAATTTGTACACAGGAGGCAAACAGGAATCAGTTTACCTTAGCGTCCTTCAGTTTAACCTTAAGAATCAAGTTCTTACCAAAAGGTTCTGACACACTATAGTGTGTACACGCCCGCGCATAAGTCGTTACCACCCACACACACTGATAAGGTAGCGGGAACGATTAGCACCACATATCGGGGAATTTTTTCCACTCCCGTAACAAAATTATTAAGCACAATAAAAATAATGCAGTAAGCGACGCACTTTGTAGTTGGGATCATCAGGTATTCTACCTCGAATACCCGACAGTGCTAGAAAATGGCAATTTATCACCTCGGAGCCCCGCCCACTGCCGTGCTCCAAATCGGCGGAAAACCGCTCATGAACATAGAGCGCAGCGGAGGAATTCCCTCGATTAATGCGAGCGAGGAACGGTCTCGGTCGGGTCACAAGTCCACATCATGCGGTACTTCCAGGCCGCCTGGCCAAATTACAAGTCCTCGCTTATACTAGCAGACCTCTAACGTCGCAGTCAATTAGGGAAAATATTAGGCCCAAAGAACCAATCCGCTGCTGCCGACCGACTGACTTCCCGGTTTCGTGTCCTCTAAAATCAACTCCATCAGCCGGTAGAGGGCACCACCAGGAGCACAGCGCGCTCACACGGGCGAAAGTAGCACGCGGGCTCTGCAGAAATCAGCGTCAGAAGACAATCGAGGTCGGGGAAAATAAACAATGCAAGCCGAACACGGCTCATTAACTCAGCATGGAATTTCGGTAGATGGAGTAGTTAACGATAGAAGCGACAAATTAAAAAAATCGTTTACATACAAAGGTATGGAAAAATAACCGTTTTTCGAATTCGGGAACATGGTACATACTTTAACTTTATGAAATTTCTAGAGCTCAACAGCAGAGCGGTGGTTAATATATTCTGACATTTGGAACAGGAACAGCAGACCAAAAAATAATTCTCATTGGGCACTAACCATGCGACATAGACTCATTTAACATAGACTGCGTCGTTTCTCTCAAGTGATCCTGAGACAAAGAATACTGTATTGTCAGAACAGTGTGATAAAATTAAAACAAAGCTTACAAAAATGTGATTAATGATGTAAGCCGGGAATTTTATTGTGAGTGAATCAAATCATTTTACCAGATTTTTCTTTTGTCATTTCACCTATCCTAATAAAATAATAAGATAGAATATATTTTTTAAATTTTTTATTTTGTGCACCAATTGGCGATTAAAAATATATTTTCAATTACACACATATTATTACAAAATATATGTAAGTTACAAAGTTTTCTCAAATTATTTTTCTTGAGATCTCGCAGTGGTGGACATCCTAAATCTTCAATGTTGTAGCATATTTTCTTCTTGAAAATTTTCTGGAACCATCGAGCCTTCTCCCGATTTTTAACGTAAATAATGGAATCATCTTCATTGGTTATTGCATGTAGTATTGAGCACATCTTGCTGAAGGATACTCCATCCGAATTCCAAGGTATTCCATGGTAATTATGTGTTAGCCATCTAACTTCTGGCTCATTACCTCCACACGATGGTGACAATACAGAAATACAGTGTGTAGCGATAATTTTGTCTTAGCGCACTATGCATATTGCAAATTCTTTGAAAATAAACCCACCATCCTTCTTTGTGAAGCTCTGTGCATCCAGGAAGATGGTCGGCATGGTAATGGTTGTTAAGACTGGATGCTACTTGGTTTTATGTCAGCTTATGCACAAGACTGGTTAGAGGTACATATTCTACTACATGATCGTGCAAGATCAGACAGTATGCAGCGCTGTAGGCGGTAAAATTCTCACTGCTATCAAACTCCATACAGGTCCTGTTTTAACAGACTCATTTTAATGTGAACAGTCTATTACGGAGATAGGGGTAGTTTCTATAAAGTCTTCACGTTTTAGTAGCGGCGAAGGATGGTCTCGCTAATAGTAAGACTGTTGGTATCTTGCATACATGTTGTACAGCAATGTAGTTTGGTTTGTCTCAAAGTAGAAAATCATGTTCCCATATGGATACGCCACATCATTTAGGAACACTTGGATGAGTTTGCAGTCGTCAAAGATGGCAGCACTGAATTCAGCATTCCGTTTCCTGCTTGTTTGTAATCCCAGAACCACGAACCTTGGGTTCTCCAGTTGCGTTGATATTTTCAAAGACCAAATTTGAGTCTTACTGGTTGGAAGCAGCGGGTACTCCAACAGATCCCAACTTCTGAAATTAATGCGCGGAGGTTACCCGCTGTCAACCATCTTGAGCAACGATAGTTTTTCTCTTTCACGTACTTACCAGTGAGGCATCACCCATGCCAGTTTGCTGATGGTGAATTTACTTTCCTGAAGATTTGGATTGGCTTGTACATATGAATTTGTATCGTCCCTAGCTCGAATGAGTATTAGTTTTTGTTTTACAATTGCAAGTATCTTTTTAAAGTCTTCACAATACCCCAAGAGTATACTCAACGGTATATATACATCTAAGTAGCCATTTCCAGGAGCGTGTTGACCCCATCCTGCATTGATCAACACACCCATTTGCAGAAATAAGCGTTTTCAATGTGCTTGTGATACCAACATTTCTATTTCAGTCAATTTCTGTTCCATTAAGTTCATATCGAATTTCCTCAAACAGAAAAGTGAATGCATTTGATGTGATAGGTGAATTTGTTACTGCTCCATCTGATTTCACGAATCTTCCTTCAATATGCAAGTAGATTTCACATGGTAGTGTATATGTATCTTGGTTCTGAATCGGTATACGAATTTCATCATTGTTATTAAATGTGGTTGGTGACTCAAATATTGTTTGCGCGTCACCGACTCATTAGATTCCACACGAGAAGTTATGTCTAACACCTCATCCATGATTTTTAACTGTATAGCCTAACGACTATAGGAAGAGCGCGTTCTCAGGTGCTAATCGTTTCACTGTTGGTTCACGACTGACAGCTTTGCGTGGTTGAAGGAGCGCCCATTCTTCTTTATATGCAGTCTAAGGGTAATGGTTTCTCCTCAAAAATCCACTAAAATACCGTCTTGATCGACAAGTCTAACGTTTATGGTGTTGATAGTTTTTACTGTGATGGGTGGATAGATGACATAAGCGGGTACTTCCACAATCTTGTACCCTGGTGGAACTGTTGGAATAAACTCGTGTTATGTATGGCCAAGCTTACCGTTGTCGTAATTTCCTGTACATATACTGCATTCTATTCATATTGCGTTAATTTTGAAGATCTGCATAGTGTAATCTGATATATGAAATCCAGGCTTTACACACGTTTCGAAAATTCAAGCAGAGATCCAATTGAGTTTGGTTTAGCGAAGTAAATTTCCACAGGTGTTTCAATCTCGCACTTGAGTGAACTGTTGTTTGCTCTAATTACTAGATTTTCGTTTTTAGTACGCTGAACCAAATAATTTGACAAATCGTCAATATCGTAAGTTCCTGTGGGTATGTCTATCACTTTATTCTTCGAGTAATGAAATTGACAATTTGTTTTGTCTATATTCGGAATCGAATTGTAAGTCTGAAAATCAACCAAGTCAACTGTGTATTCGCCTTGGCTCAAATCTATCGGTGTAAAGTAATCACAGCCTAAGCCTGAACTGTTGCCCGACAAGCAGAGTGTCACGGACACGTGTTTCTCTGACAAAGGTTCGTTCAAGACTGATGTAATACATTTTCATACAGGAATTTTAAACACAAATGACCACATATATGTGTGACAAATTTCAGGTGCCGTTGCACATTGTAAAGTTTTCTGTTCCCTGCAAAGTACCGCTGCAACTCCAATGGAGGAGGCAAGTCACCGAAACTGTCGAAATACTTAAGTATACCGTCTTTGTACTTGATATAAGCAACCCAATGTGTTCTAGCATTATCAGCAGTGTCCAAGTTCACGACACCACATTCACGTTCACTAATTATGTGAGTTAGTGTATCACGAATGAAAACACCTCGAAAATATGGTGTGCCCAAACGCTTTACATGTCTACGTATGTCCTCGTCTGTCAGTGGTTTAACCAACTTTTTTTTAAATCCAGACCCTTCTTTCCTGTATGGTTTCAAATATAAACCTTTACTCCTCATTGCAATTGCCTCCATCGCTTCGTTGTGTCTTTTCTCCTCAGCCAACTTCTATTCGCCTCTTTTGCTGCTTTGAGAGCCTTGACGACATTTGCAACCCCACCTGCCAAAGCACCATCTGCAGACAAGCCGGCAAATAATGGTATTAATAGAAGAATATCATCCTTTTTCTTCTTTTTATTTTACTTAACACCCCCACCAAACTTTAACTTGGCATGCATGGCTCTGTTTACCACAAATGCAGCTACACGTTCATCAAACTTTGCATCCTTAGCCTTAATTCTTTCTGCTGCCTTCTCTGCAAGTGTACGATCTGCTTCAGCTCTATCTGCACCCTGTGCATAAGCAATGTCGTGTTCCCTGCAAGCTGCATCTAGTGGGTTGATACCATTCTGCCCAAGAGCCAACCGTTTTTTCCAGTTTAGTACCGGGGCTATAAAACTGGTATGTAGGTACATGCGCCTCAAAAGGCATCTTGTCGATGAGCTTGTTTAAAAAGCCACTACCTTTCTTCTTCTTCCTCGTAGGAGGCATTCTTACCGACTGACTAACTTTACACGTTCGCGTGGCTATATATAGCCACAGCAACCACCAATCCTTGTCAACATGAAAGTTCGTCAAACAGAGAGGCACATTGCCCGTGAGTAATGTTGATATTGCCGGCAATAATAGTAGGCGGAAGAACGGACCTCTGTTCCCTGAGAAGGTGAGGGCAATAGTGTGTGGTCCATCAAAATGTGGGAAAACCAATCTTGTGCTGTCCCTGCTGGACTTTGTGATTGTATACGTGTTTTCCAAGTCGTTTTAACAGCCAAAGTATCAATTACTAGGAAAAAAATTAGAACCCATGGAAGAAATTCAGTATTTGACATTAATCAAACGTGTACCTCCAACAAGTGAAGCTCTACCTAATTCTGTGTTTGTGTTTGACGATGTTTCGTGTGAGAAGCAGAATAATATACGAGATTACTTCTGCATGGGCAGGCACAGATCAGTGGATTCTTTTTACTTGTGTCAGACATATAGCCGTATACCGAAACAGTTGGTTAGAGACAATGCTAACTTGATCGTGCTCTTTAAGCAGGACGATATGAATCTAAAACACATTTACAACGATCACGTCAACACCGATATGACTTTCAAGGAGCTTAAGAACCTATGTGGGTACGGTTGGAATGAGCGTAAACACGGTTTTTTAGTTATTGACAAAGACAGTGATATGTACCATGGAAGATGCATGGACCAGTTTGGAGAACTTCAGTGACTCAGAATAAGAGAGTGTTTGTGTACCCACCAAAGAACATACTTTTTACGAAGGAGGGTAGCATGGATTGCCAGGGTAAAGTACTCAAACGTGTGGCCAATCCCATCAAAGAAGACGATGCCGCTACAAAAGGATATGTTGATAAATTTATCGAAGAACTGAAAACGAATGAAGTGACTATGGTTATAACTATTGCTGTAACAGATATGCTTCAAGATCATGCATACATACTAGACACAGGTCTAAACTATTATAAAATCCCTGTCAATGGTGTAATCGACTCAATAGTCAAACCCGGTAGGGTTGACGTGAGACTGAATTGGATTAAAGATGCAAGGTTACTCTATGTGAAGCGAGGTGAAAAACTTAGTTTTTTCCCAACAACAGCAAATGTTCAACACTACAAACCATTTACAGCAACGTTAACAATGAGATATAAAATAGTACATTGAATAACCAGAAGCTTCATTTGATGTATAAACATGGACCCAACAACAACTAAACGTGTCATTATAAAGGCTCGCAATGTGACAGATACTATGGAAAGAGTTTTCTTACCTCAGCAACATATACAGCAGCAGACACCTCTCGTGATCAAAGATTTCTTGAAGTCGAAGTGAGCGAGATTATGATTCAGTGTATGGTGTCCGAAAGAAAACTGAATCACTAATGATTGAGAACTCACCTGTTACTATTGATGAAAATGTTATTTTACTCGATGATAATGAATATGAAAGAACAAGAGGGCTAATGGAACTGTTGTTTTTGAAAAACCCAGAACAGTATACTGCCAAGGACTTGAAAAGCTATCCTGAACTATTAAACAAACACGAGTGCTCACAGAGTAAATTTTAATCCACCAGGCAAAGTTTTGAAGTCACATGAGAATGTTAAGTATAAAACCATAATCTCTAAAACTGTAAATCAGTTTGTTCCTGGAGTTCTTTCTATGAAGGAATATGTGTACTGGGACGATCCCAATGAACTCGTTGAAAGTTTGAAGTTACTTACCTCATCGACTTCTGCAGGACATACGGCACACTCCAACGAAATTTTATCAGTGGTTGAAGAGCTTCGTGAAAGAGATATTGTATTGTAATATGGATCAAGTTGTGGCAGAATTCCATAGACCAGCAAAAAGAAATTTCCCAAGACGTCACTTAGTCATCAAAGGACTCTATTATCTGTGGGAAGCTGATATATTGGAAATGATCCCATACTCTCGTAAAAACAGTGGCTACAAGAATATACTGATGGTGATTGATGCTTATTCAAAGTTTGCATGAGCTCTCAACAACAAGACAGCTAGTGTGGTTGCTGATGCTATGACGAGAATCCTAAGTGGAGGTCGTGTTCCTGAAAACTTACAGACTGACAACGGAAAAGAGTTTTACAATTCCAAGTTCAAGAAACTCGTGACTAGCTATGGCATTAATCACTACTCAATATATACCCATCTTAAAGCATCAATAGTTGAACGGCTAAACAGAACTATTAAGAATGCAATTTGGCAAGAATTCAGCAGGCGTGGTTCACATCGGTGGATTGAACTTCTTTCTCAGTTAATGTAAAATTATAACAAAAAGTGGCACAGCATCATCAAAATGAAACCTTGTGATGTAAAGGATAACTCTCTACTTTCAACAGTGTACTTCCGTGTTAAGACTACCACACCAGCAAAATTCAAAGTTGGTGACCATGTCAGGAAAGCTTGGGAAAGGTTATCTACCCAACTGGTCAACTGAAGTGTTTACCATTAGAAAACTTAAATTTTCAAATGCTATAACTAATTCACTTAAAGATTATCAGGGTAAAGATGTTGGAGGAGCATTTTACCAGCAAGAATTACAATTAACAAAACATGTAAGTACATTTCTTGTTGAACGAATGATAAGGAAAAGAAAGAATATGGCATTAGTTAAGTGGTTAGGTTTTGATAAATCGCATAACAAATGGATCAATGTAAATGATTTATTTAAATTATAAAGTATCTATTGATCAGTAAAAAATAGTACAGCATATGTTTGGTTTTATTTCACACATTCATAAAGATATAATTGCATTTTTTTCATATTCATAAACATTCATATTCTTTTTACAGAAATCAGTGCATTGCTTATACATTTGATTGGCACTGATATTTGATACCTAATATTAAGTTACAGTGCACTGGCAAACCCCCACAGCAAATTATCACAAATCAAACATAAACCATTTACATCAGACAAATCACCATCCCATATACAAATCGACATCAAACAGAGGTCCGTCAACTATTTAAAATTTGACATGAACCAGATGATTCTGTATCAGCATCAACTATTTACATGTCATTTTTCCATCACACAACAAATAATCACAAATCAATTATTTACAATATATTTAAAACACATCCCATCCCCTCCAGTGCACTGTAAAATATATACACGGGTTAAACACTATATTTATTCTTCATTCACACTTATTTTACAAACTCATTCACTCTCTGGTACAGACTGGTGCCCCCCAAGGTAGGGTTCCAATCCCGTCGGGGTAAATATAGCGTTTATCATCCAATCTAGACAGACCCATCTTGGATACTTCAACAGTTGTTACTCTATGGAGATTTGATGCAAATCGGCGTTGTGTGTGGTGCTTCTCTGGGGCACCATGTTAACTGTCAATGTAATCTTGTATTGCAAGTTCTTTGGTAACTGTACGCCCCAGACCCTTGGCCCGTCTTGAGGTCTGGTTAGATTCTAGTCGGAATGAATACATTTTCGACCTAAGACCCGCAAACTCCACAATCAGTGAATCGTTCACCTTATCTTTCATAACCCCAACAACCTTCTCGTAATAGGGTTCTATATCGAAACTATTGTTGGGTTTATATCCAGACGTGTCGAATTCCTCTCTGTTGTGTTTCATTACTTCATACGGATCACAGCCATTCACCAAATAGATGAAACTGTCCGTATCCATATAAAGTAATTTCGGGTGTATAAACTGCGGAATGGCGAATTCATTGTGAAATCGAACATCCGCAGTTTAGATAGGTCGAGAATGGACATTCCGACGTAGACCGGCTTGTTGAAAAGTACCTTCACTTTCCACATCTCCAGAGCCACAAATTCTTTCTCTAAAATAGTCATTCGTTTAAAGTGTGGTGAAGCCACATGCTTGCGGGCACAGCGGCGGCCCGCACAACCTGTACACAATTTCACGTCGAGGTATTTTCTAAGGTTCTCCATTGTTTTACCGAAAATTGAATTAATCATTAATTTGAAAAAGTCTCTCTCAAATTCTGATTTTTCCGACTGACGAGAACACGTGTTGAGAGAGAGATACTCCTTCAACCACGGTGACTGGTTGAAAGATATTACCCGATGAACCGTGCCCAACTTCATCCCCAAGCCTACACATTGCTAGAGGACTCGGTAATGGAGAACATACCGTACCTTATCCTCCAACGCAGTCATCAGCTTGGGGTATGTAGATCCAGTGGCAGTTTTGAGGTCTGGACATGGCGGTAGGTCTGCTAGAAAGTTGGGTATATCCTGGGGAACCGTCAAGCCTACCTCTAAAACGAAACCCCTGGGTTAGTCGGCTGCTACCCTCATGATGTCTATGCAAGCAATCTGCTAGGCCGATAACCAGTGAAAGCCTCCAGAGGATAGATACTCTAAAATGGCCCAGCCATACAAATTGTTTACATAAAAATACTTGATGAAATTTTCAGGTGCGTTGTGGCTGGACTCCGCCATGTACCGGTTATTTGCCTTGACGTACCTATGGACGCACTGGCAAATACCACCACGAGTTCCACGTTCGAAAAAGAGAAGCATGTCAACATCTGTCAGAAGATCCAGCTCGACACGCGTTCTCTTTAACATAGCCTGCCATGAAAGGCCTGCAGCTGTGTAATAGTGGGCGGGGTCCAGGGTGTACTTCTCCAAACATACACTCCTAAATTTTTCAAACAGATCCGCAAGTAGTTGTACATCTGTCCCCATGTACAGACTAGCATATTCTTCCAAGTTTTTGATCTGGAAAATCCGCCATACTTGTGTCGCATGCTCGTAATCTTCATCAGAAATTTCTGACTCCGACAACGAATTATAAATTTTAGACTTTGGAGGGAGCGTGGCCTCTTTGAGCTTCTCCATCCAATCCATGTATTTGTAGGTGAAGACTCCTTTTCGCTTAACTAGTTGAAACTTCTCAGGATCCGTGAAATGCGCACTGGTAATGTATATGAAACGGTCCACAAGGGTTCCAACCAGCTTATATAACGAGGACTGTATGAAACGGTACGAGTCCAGGAACCGCAATTTAATTGACGTACCGTTAATCTTTTTCGTAAACGAAATGTAACGTTCAGTGTTGATGGGTAGGACATCCATCACATCATAATCAAGGTGTGCTAAAGCCTTAACAATAAAGTGCGCATCATACCCAGACAAATTATGGAAAAAGATGGGTATGCACCTTTGATTTTTGTACTGTAAATTACAGTTACTTTGTGCAACCCCTCTGAATGCACCTCTGATGTGGCAACGATCGCGAACCTTAATAGACTCCGGTGCAATGCCATCACCATAGATGTGGCATACCATAGCACTGGTAAATCGTGCTTCCTCATCAGCTGACATTACAAGAGGTATGACCACCTTGTAAATTACATCAACGTCATGGACCAGTTTCACGAGTTGTTCCACTAGCCATGTCTCAGGGTTTTAATCAAAGAATGAGTCGAATCTGTTCAACTGCTTGTCGTATGCGCAAAAGACCTGGTATGCCGCGGCAAAAGGGGTATGTTCCTGGACTCCTGCGGTGTAAGAGGGATTAGGGTCGGGCCTGCATGTATCAATTGGTTTCAACAAGCATTCAAAATCTGCGTAAACGACGAATGGTGCACGCTGTTGGTACAAAAAATCCTTAAATTTTAAGTTTTTCTCTTCATCGCCGGGTAGGTCGACTCTTGGTCACCCTTGCGCAGTCAACGACATGACGGTTCAAAATATCTTCGCCCCCGAAATGCTGCAGGCATCTATCACAAATGTGTGTTGCATATGAGTGTTTAGTTATTGATGATCTGATTAACTTTGACAAGTACTTGTTCCAGAAGTAGTGAAACTTATCTTCACACTCTGTAATATGGAACTTGCGTTTGACTGCAGCATGATGGAGGGAGCCTACAACTCTATGTTTTCCATTTTCTGGTTCCAAGCTGTATACATTGATCGAATAATCGGGATTTTGCAACTCAAATTTAGAAATGTCTGACAATTTTACAGTCTATGCCTGTAAAATGTAAATCATACTTTTACCGTGCTGGAGAATACTTCATAACTAAATGCGCGTACTTTTTCACGTGTTCGTGGAATTCCAGGATCGTCCAAAGAAAATAACGATCGTCATTATTTGAACATTGATAATTGCTTTCTTTGCTTGGATATTGGATGGCAGAGCTATAAATGAAGAGCCCCGATACTGCGGTTCGAATTTTGGTATATGGATGTCGATGGCATTAATTTGATCCCAATACTGGAATTCACTATATCTCTTCAAAATATCTTGACGCAACTAGACATCATACCGTTCTTCCAGGTGAGTGCTTAATGTAAGTTCTCACATCTTTGGCATAAAATAAATACGGCTGATGTTAGTTACATTATTCTTCTGAATTTGGAAAAGGCAATCCAACCCCACCTGGCATTTTATAGCCTGTGATGAAGGATTGTTAATAATCGCGGAAATTTGGTCTTTAAAAATTTTGAAGTATGCTCTAATGTAACCTTCTGAATATTTAAAATTTTCTGGAATTTATAACTGATACATGGAGTAACCTATTCCCGAAAGCACTTGCCCTGAAAGTTGGCTACAAGCGCGTAGCATCCGGCTTACCTTTTTCCCCTCCCGCGTTAATGTTGGACCCGGTTGTTTGTGTGTTGGGCAGCCACTGAGACGATGGTTCGTCTGTTGCTCAGAGTGCTTCTACTGGTGACAGAGTGGTTAGTAGATCGTCATCAATTGGATTTGCCCACGCACTGATGCTGGGTTGGGTTATGTCCACTGTTGGAATACCCCACAGTGCTTCCAGGTTCGGCGGTGACATATAAACATCTGCAAATAGACAAAAAAATTTGATTCATAGTAACAAGTATGAAAAAAGCAATGAATGAAAGGAATACAATACCTGAAATTTTAATCCTTTTTGATGGGCTGTCATCATGGGTTGCCATCCGTTTGTGTGTAGGTTGCACATCACTGGAAAAGTCAACGACATATTATTGCCCATATTGTGCCCATTTACATCATCAGAGGCATCTACAAAAAAATACATAACGTCAATCACATAGGCACTAAGAATTCACATGAAAAATAATTAAAATATTAGCTACTTACTGGTAAAACAATCAATCAATTCCTGAGTGGTGCTCACAGGCAAAACACATCCACTCACATCTGCAACAAAATAAATAATGTCAGTCACATATGTATTAAGCATTCACATGGAAAATAATTTAAAGTATTAGCTACTTACTGGTAAAGTCAGCAGCATTGTTACTGCATATATTGTGTCCATACACATCTTCATGGGTATCTACAACAATATAAATAATGTCAGTCACATTGGCACTAAGCATTTACATGAAAAATTATTTAAAGTACTAACTACATGCTGGTAAAACAATCAATCGATTCCTGAGTGGAGAACCAGGCAATACACATCCACTCACATCTACAACAGAATGAATAACTCAAGTCACATAAGGCACTATGCACTAACATGAAAAATTATTAAACAATTAGCTACTTACTGGCAAAATCAACAACATTATTATTGCACGTATTGTGCCGATTCACATCATCATGTGTGTCTGCAACAAAATAAATGTCAGTCACATAGGCATTAAGCATTCACATAGAAAATAATTAATGAACATCGTCATCTGAAACAAAATGAATAACTTCGGTCAAAAAAGTAATCTGTAGCATAAAATTATGTTAATCACTTACCGCCTGCAAGATTGTATCGCACCTAAAGTTCGGTCATGTTTACCGATCGTGAGTCTACAATAGAAAAAAATAATTAGTAATATCAAAATGAGTAAATTTATCAGCAACAAAGAATAAAATATAATAAAACTTATCAGTCAGAAATTCATCCCTGATTTGTTGCGAGATGTCAGGAAGACCTGTAAAATAAAATTAAAATCAGACTTACTTGTTTATACTAATGCAGCAAAACAATTAATAACAGAAAATTAACTTACCGTTTGCCAAATACTGATCGATGTCTTCAGCAGTCAGAACTGGAAAAAAACCTGAACCACGATCCATGTTGTTTACTCCGCAAGACACTGATGAGCAATGAGAATGAGAAGAAGGTTGGCACAGAATTTATACTCAGCCACATACGGTAAATTGTATTGTAGAAAGTACCCGAGTCCACTCACACTAGGAATAGCACCTAATGGAAACCGTTGTTCGGCCGAGGGGGTGTTGTGTCAGACTGAGGGTGCTGCTTTCGTGCCGGGAATAGCTCTCACCGTTGTTGTCTGCGGGCGTGTCGCGTCAGACTGAGCATGCGCTGTGACACCGGTTAGCGGTACTTCCCAGAAATAGCCATGCAAAATGAGGTCAGCGGCGTAGGCCGGGTGGTGACAAGCCGTGCGTTCAACACTAGCGCTCCCAGGAAGTGCTGACACCTGGTGGCGGAAAAGTGAACTATGCCCTCCCCACCACCTACCCTGTGACGTCACAGGGAATTCCGTGCCAGGAAACAGGTCTTAACACTACTGCGACATGATACTGAAAAGTAGTCGTAGTTCCACGTCTTTTCAGTCGAAATTTTTTTCCACAATTAAAAAAAAAAAAAATACCGAAAAGCAAACTTTATAACTGTATTATGTCAATTATTATCATAGCAGTTGCGTAACAGTTGCAGTAACTGTGCACATAATATCTAATTTCCAATATCTTTGGTGGCTATTATTTTTCGCAAGAATATTGTTGTTGAATTGCATATACATAGTCTTATCCTTGATGATTTAAAGCTACATAAAAAGGTAGATAAAACGTGTATCAAAAACTAAAAGCATCATCTATGATGATAGTAGGAATTTATTCTGGAAAAAGATTGTAAGGAATAACTAATAACTTTTTTTAAAATTATATCTTTCGTGATATGAGTACCTTACTCTGGTTAGATTACCAGAGTATTTGGCTAGGATTTTATTTAAATAAATTTATTTTACTTTAAATGACGGAGACTATAATTTCGAATACGGATAGCTGTTATTTATTTTACAAATACATTTCGCGATTACAAATGTGTCTCTGAGTTTTTTTTAATAAACTCCATTGTTTCTTATTTCTGTCAAAAAAGTTTTTTATATGTTTTAACCTAGTTCTTATAACTGATACAGATAATATAGCAAAAACATCGAATACCCTTCTCCTTACATGAATTTCTGCACATAGTTGTAAGTAAACAAAAACCAACATAAAGGAACGACTATAATATGGTGGCTGTTGATTCGCGAGTGATGGCTGGCACTTGACCGTTCTCTTGCTAATAGCTATAGACGACGTGCGCAGTCTCAAGATCACGCATTTTATATAAGAGGATGTCATTTTAGTTACGCACAAGAACAGACAACACAGGACTATTCAAGAACACCATTTTATGAAAACCATTCTTTACCGAGGCCGGATTTGAACTGTTGACCCTCTAGCAAAGCGCTTTATATAATGTCTTGCTGATCGACAGATAGTGAGTGAGACCTGTCAAAAATGGAAGCTCACATGGCAACTTAATATGTCATATCATATGTTATAATTGCCATGATTTTAAGAATTCTTCCCATACTGAATATATTGAAAAAATAGACCAAATATTTTTAAGATATTTTTAATATCTGACCTTTAAATAATTTTCTGGAAGGCAAGAAAATTATTCATTTTGTCTAATGTTAATTTTTTCTATATATACGCCTACTTCAATACCTAATAAATCCAAGACCGCATAGCACATCCTTTCTGCTGCTACCTAAATAATGTTGTAGAAGAATAAGAGGTACCTGCAATAAAAAAAGTAAAAACTTGATCAGATTGATTTCTTAGTTATGACATATATTTATTTATATATATAATTTTACACCGCTGGCCAATATTACTTGTATATTTTCTTTATAAATGTTTTTAGGGAAACAAACCGAGTAATATTATTATTGATGCACAATTTTCGGCAACATAAAACTCCGTCGCCATCTTAAGGTGCAGTTGTAACCTGAAGATGGCGACGGAATTTTATGACGCCGAAATATTGTGCATCAATAATAATATTACTCGGTTTGTTTCCCGAGAAACATTTATAAATAAACAACGCCCAGAAAAATTACATTCATTTATTATAATTTCTTGTTTGTTCCGGCAAAAAATGATTCTAAACATATGTTACATAAAAAAACTTCATTTAAATATAAACTGTTATAAAATAGTTTATCGAATATCCAACAAGAATATTATAAATGTTGACTTTTTTTACTGCCTAACGTCTCTTAACAGTGAGATCTTTAGAGACGGGAAAGGATGGGGGGCAAGGAATAGGAATGAATTCGGCCATGGCCTTTTGAAGGAAGCATCTTGGCATTTGCCTGGAGTGATTTGGGAAACCATGGAAAACCCAAATCTGGATGCCCGGACGGGGATTAGAACCGCCGTCCTCCCGAATGCGAAGCCAAAACGCTAA
This sequence comes from Vandiemenella viatica, assembly GCA_031002005.1. Taxonomy (NCBI): domain Eukaryota; kingdom Metazoa; phylum Arthropoda; class Insecta; order Orthoptera; family Morabidae; genus Vandiemenella; species Vandiemenella viatica. The sequence goes on along the minus strand of CM061919.1, from coordinate 47,734,432 downwards.
CCGTTACACCACCACACTCGGTATGTTGACATTAAAATTACACAAACTTAATACAGAGATATATAGCATTAGGTATTTCTTGATAGAAAGTCATCAGAATTATAGTATTACTATTATGTAGACTTTATGTTTGGTAGTCTAAGATTACATTTCGTCATTCCAAACATTACCCGTTGTTTCTTAGAACTTTAAGTCTCAGAAATAAGAAATTAAAATGATGGAGAAAAACTGCGAATCCAGATTTTAAAATTTCCGCACATCCGCCATTGAAATATGAAGTTTTATTATGTTTTCGCGGCTACGAGATGATTACAAAACAATTTCAGCCCTTGCTGTAGAGTTAATTCGGTACATGTTACGAATCAATGTTGCCACATTAGCTATTTTGTCGCTATATTTAGTGAATTTTGATGCTCGAAAGCAATATTCTTAAATATGTTATCACTAAAAAATATTTGGTGATTTTTAGCGATATTGAACCTTCCAGAGTTTCAAAAAACTTGATTGGAATATGGGTAGGTAATGCCTCTGTGAATACTCGGATGAGTAATTGCGTACAAAATATATTGAAAACGCAATATAACTTACCCAATACAAGAATGCTGCTGGAATAAATACCTTTCTGGAGTTATCTGATTAGGCATATTCTATCACTCTCTCACTCTAATGCCGCAGTAGAAAGGATTTTCAGGGCAATGAACATTTTTAAAAACAATTTGTGAAATAGGATAGCTGTTAATACTCTTGATAGCATTCTTTTTATAAGGAGTAAGTTAAAAATTGTGAAAATAACTGCTACTGTTACGAGCGTCCGGCTAGTGTGATTGCTGCAGTTGGTAAAGATGTTAAATACTGTTTCAAATCTGAGACTGACGATTCATCTCATCCTTCCACATCTGTAATTGCTACAACTCCAACGGTAGACCAAGAAGATGAAGAAATACTGATTGAAGAAATTGGATGTTAATCTTTAATACAATGCTATGTTGTTTTAATGAAAATACTAATTATTAAAATATTTTTATATTACTTACCTTACCATTTTCCTTTATTTTGTTTAGCGATTTCTAGAGAATCTTTTAGTTCTAAATATCCCGCAAACTAGTGAGTTTTGAGACCAGGTCTAGCGACTTTTGTTTTTGTAAGGTGGTATCAATGTTGCGAAGCGGCAGATTTCATAGTAATATTAGTATCAGAACAGAGTAAAAATTTCAAAAATAATTCAATGTCACGAATAATGTGTGGTTGAAGAAATGCTTCACTTACGTCACTCGATAGTCTAACTGGTGCAGCACGTTGTTAATTAGAAAATATTCTAATTACATGACCTTGTTGAACCCATGAATTATATAAAGAAAATTTGTTTAGTGGTCGTTTGTTTGTTCACGGCTAGTTTTGAAGAATTGGACGGTGAAAACAAAATGTCCATAAAATAAACGTATTGAAGGAAAATGAGAGAAAAAAAAGAAGATGAAATAAACGAAATCCAGAGGAAGGTTACTTATTATCAACTAGCTGTTGCCGCAAATTCATTCACGTGGACTGTTAAAGCAGATTATGTCGCGGTTAACACATCGCCAGCGAGAAAATAACTGTAACTGAATTCCTCTGAGCAGTAGCATGTTCCCTGTTAACTGAAACTGCGATAAGCATTTCGACTGCGAGAAGTAACTTTCCTTTAAATTGATACTAATTTGTGCACACTTTTATCTTAATTTTATAAGGCTTCAGATTTCACATCAAAATGAAACATAACCTATTTTATCCTCGGGACTATGGGTTGTATATTATTGAAATCCTATCACAATCCACCAGTGATTTCTGCGTGAATTCCGTTGATTCAAATAGGACAGAGGGACACACAAAGACAGATAAAAAGTTTAAAAACAGCTTATTTTTTATGTTATTAACTAACAGTGCTCCAAACTCATTTAAAAACAAACTTTAATGTACAGTACATACTATCTTCTGATTCCAGCTTCATTATATCTTCAAACGAGCAATTCTTGAATAAATATATAGGACATGGATAACCGATCTTCGCTCAGCATCTTTCGATTTCTGTTCTTTATGCAAGATTTTAAGTAATATTTAATTAAAGTTAAACGTTTTTGTTGAAGGCTTCCTAAACATTTTTAGGAGCATAGTTCCTGTCAAAGAGAAGCTTAACTAACATCAGTTGGCTTACTAGTACCTGAATCCTGCGAGATGAGCTTAGAGCCGTTTCCGAGATATCGGATTGCTCTTTTTTTATATACATAAAATGGTGTTACAAACCTGAAAAGCAAAACGTTATCTACATATGCAATTTCATCCAAATCACTAGACCCATTTCCGAGATCGTTTGGTTTACCACCTTATAAATTGCTTTTAAAGAAAAATGTTATTAATATGTTAAATAGATACGTTAATGTTCGTTGCGAATGTTACTTTAATTGGGAATTGTTTTATTATCATTTGGAAATGCACGGTTGGTGGTGTGAGGTTAATGCGAGGCAAGAGCATAGTTTTATCAGAGTGAATTAATTTAGCACTGGTGATGTACTCGTCTAAGAGAATTACCACTAATCTTCGTTACTTTACAAATCATCTTTGAAAACATTATTAGCAGTTATAATGTGATCATCGTTGACTTTTTGACCGTGTGCCTTTAACACGAAAATAGATATTAATGAAATCACAGACTTTTGAAAAAGCCACAAACGTGTATCCAAACGAAAAAAACAGGTTCTGTTAAATACAATCCTGTCTTTTGAAGCGTCTGATCTTGTGCTTTATTAATGTTCGTAGAGAATCTTATTTTAATTGGGAATTGTTTTCCTGTCATTTGGAAAGGCACGGTTGGTTAAGAGAGGTTAATGCGAGGTAAGAATATAGTTTTATCTGAGTGAATTTATTTTGGCACTGATGATTTGCTCGTCTTAGTGAATTACCACTAACCTTGCACCATTAATTAATCCCTGATTAGCATAACATAATAATAGCATTTTTCTTTAAAAGCAATTATAAGATGGTTAACTAGACGATCTCGGAATGGTCCTTGTGATTTGGATGTAATGTCATATGTAGATAGGGTTTTGCTCTTCAAGTTTGTAACACGATTTTACAAAAAAAAAAAAAAAAAAAAAATCTTGGATTTGGTATCTTGGAAACGGCTCTAACCTCAGCTTTTAGAAGCTTCTAGTAGCAGCAAGCATACTAATGTTAATTAAGATTCTCTTTGCATATTGAACAGAAATCGAAAGATCGGTCACCCAAGTAGTGTACAGATAAAAAGTGCACTGAGATTTTGAAACTTGACAGAAATAAGTGAATTAATAGTTTATACTCTCTTATTACCTCGCTGTAAATGATTGGAATATACACTGATGAACTAAAACGATACGACCACTGCCCTCCGCGAGCTTGACGACTTTTAGGGTACATCACATGGTAACGAAATTATATTAGAAACCATGGTGAATAAATTAGCGTCGACACGTGTGTGGCAAATGGGAAAATTATTTGAGATAAGTGACTTTGACGAAGGGCAGATTGTTATGACCCGGTAGCTGGAAACGAGATCACGGAAACGGCGAGGTCGTCAGCTGCTCGTGTGCTGTTGTTGTGAGCATCTGTGGAGAGTGATGATTTCGACCTTTTGAAGGAATCACCACACCATTTGCTTGGAGCGACTTCGTGGAAAACCTGGTCTAGAGCAGGGATCGAATCTCCATCTACCAAAATGAAACACCAACACTCCTTGTGGCGAATAGCGGGATGTCGTTACACGTGTGTGTTCTGCTATCACGAGCGATGACACCAGATTATTTGCGATCGCGGGCTTGTCACGTGTAAGAAAAAATTCGAATAATGCAATGGGTGTCGCACATTTTCTCTTAACTTTCATTGCGAAGCATTTCAAAACTGCAGGTGCGACAATTTTTTCAGGATATTACAGATTTTGCTGTTAAATGAGAATATTTGTAAAAACAGTGGCATACATATAACATTTTTAACAGATCACATAATTGAATTTTGTGAACATAGAGATTAAAGTGATCGCCAGTGCGTTGTGCTGGCCCAAGAAATATCTCGTAATACTGTGTTGAAAAAATACCTACTGTGACAACTTACAGAGCATATCTGTAAGAACCCTGGACCATGGTGATGGACAGTATAAAAACATCCTGGACCATTCATCTGTGAACGATTAAAACCCTTGCCAAAAACAGAAAACGCTTTGAAATGCAGCGACGAACCCGCTTTCCGGTTGCCTGTTGTTAGTTCCTCGGAAAATACGAGGCCTACGGCCACCGAGACACCCGCTAAAGTGCATGGTTCTTTTTCCATCCAGCCTCCGCATGATTCCCGCAGGAGTTTAGAGTTTACCTATTGTTCCATATGGAACTAATGGAGCAGATTGTTTGTGCACGTACTCATGTGTCTGGCGGAATACCACCCCGAACATGAGAGCAGCCTGGAGCAGCTACACCACGGAACTGGAGAATCATTTGTCGATCGAGAGACGAACACCTATTAATTTTTTCATTTTTTTGGCTTATGCCATACAGCCTTCAGCTTCATACATTATTTACAAGCAACTTACATTATGCACTGTTTACAATAATTACAATAGTTTATAACAATACTTACAACAATTCAATATTTACAATAATTGTTAATAATTACAGTAATTTACATTATAATTTACAGATATCATTTCAACTGTGGTTGCAACTTCAATTTATTTTTGGTTGGAATGTTTACAAGTGGTTTATGATACTAATTACTTTTTATTGCTCTTGTGTTGTCTCGTTGTCCTTTTTTCAGTTCGGGTGTGATTTTATGAATTTGCTCATATGTGGAGGCCGGTTTCGTCTAGGCATTTAATGATTGCTAATAAAATCTGTGGGTTATTCTCGTACAACAAGGTTGCGATTCTGGTAGGTAAAGGGATATTTTGTTTTGTAATGCAGACAAGTAATTTATATTATGAGATGCATTATTTTGAGCAACCAAAAAACAGTTGGTCTAGGTCGGATGTTTCTGCGGGGTGTTCTTCACAGAAGTGGGTTTCGGACACTTTAACGCGATGAGATGAGCCGTGTAGCACCCGTGACCCAGCCTAATTCATGTTATTGATGATGTATGTAGTCTACTTAGGTTTGTAGAATTGTACCAAGGTTTTGATGGTATTTCAGCTTGACCTGTAGCGTAATGTCTTCCCTTTTCTTGTTTTGTTATTTCCCACTCCATTTCCCATCTTTTATACGTTGTTATTCTTATTTTTCTGTGGATATCGGGGTGAGGTAACGGAATTACTTTTAATTTTTCTTCGACAATCGCGGCCTTTGCTAAGTCGTCAATTTCGTTGTTAGTTATTCCTATGTGTCCTTTAATCTACATTATGTTTATTTATTTATTTGTTTGTAGCATCATATCTAGGAGAGTATATATATATATATATATATATGGATTTGTACGTGTGGTCCAGTTCTGATGTTCTATTTTGCTGAGTACGCTTTTTGCATCTGTGAGGCTTAGGATTTTTTCAAAATGTTGTACTCTGTATTGGATTGCTTCTATGATCGCTAGGATTTCCGCCGTTTATATGCTTGCTTCTAGTGGAAGGGTGTAATTTCCAGTGGCTCCTGTTGTATGGCAGTAGAAAGCATAGCCCACTCCTACTAACGTTTTGGATCCCACGGTATAAGTTTCTGTAAAGTCACTTCAGTTGTTCCTGACATAATTCTGTATGTAGTTGTTAATTTTCCCTCCATAGATTTCAATGCTTGGTTGTTCATAGGTCGGTGGCATGTAAATGTTCAGATTGTATGGACAACTGTAGACTGGCAGCTCTTGGTCTCTGTAGACCAACGGAAAGATTGTCCTCAGTTGTTCAAAGCATTAAGTATAAGTGCTTTCCGATCTTGGTTTGCGTTTCCTTGTGAGTTTTTGATTCTTATTAAGGTATTCAGTTTACTTGGAAGTAGATGTGATGTTATTGCTGCGCGTCGGATGAGAAAAATATTTGTCAGTAGTTCTAACGTGAAGAGGCATCTCTTTCGCCTCTACTAGGAGTGCATTGGTGGTGGTTGATCCCATTGCTCCCAAGCATATCATCAAGGCTCGCTCGGAATTGGAGGATGTCCAATTTTTTTTAGAACATACTTGGGGGGCGTTTCCGTGAAAGATACTAGACTTGCGCATTATAGTTCGCGAAGAAGAGCGCTCAGTTTAGTTCGCAGCTCCCTCGCGAACTAGTTCGCTCTTTTAGTTCGTTAGTTCGCGTCTCGAATTCAGAGAAACAGATCGTTCACTCGCCTTGCTATCGCTACTGCACGCTTGTTTGTTATGTCAGTTTTATTAGGACATAATCATTTGTTTTTGTCGTTTCTAAATGGAATTTAATATGACCTTCTTAACAAAAGTTATTGCTAAATAATAGCCCTTTCAAATGACATTAGCATGATCAGTTGCCGCCGATAAACCAAAGTGCTCATTGTCTTTTGCACAAATCGGTAAACTGAATAACTGTGCTGTTTTTAGTGTTTACTTTACGTGTATTCGTAGAATATTATTTTTTTAATTGGATTTATTTATTACTTCATGGAAGAAACATTACTTATAAAAGGCGCTAATGATCCCGACGTCGACGTGCCCTTAAACCCCAACAACAAAACAACATTACTTATAAAATATTATAAATGCGTTTATTATGATGAACTAAAGTACCCATTTATTAGTAATCGGCTTTTTTTTATTTAAATATAGTTTTGGAAATCATGAACAAAATATAATTCTATTATTGGCTACAAGTTAAGTACTATATGAAAGAAACAATATTACTTATATTATTAAGAAAACTAACAGTAATACTTCCAATGTGATACCTAACAATTAGACATTTAAAAATGACAGTGACCCTTGAATGAGAAAGTGGTAACAATAACGAAAGTGCGTAAATTTCCAGTAAATTGGAAGTCATTGAGCTATTTTTTTATTAGTGTAGGGGAGGATAATCCAACACACATTCACAATATTTTGGCGACGAATGAAACTGATGAAGACACAAAAGTTAAAATCTTTTTGAATTTCGCAAGTCATTTCTTTACATAACTTTCACAAATCTGTTAACCAACAGACTGAGATAAGTATTATATTATGTCAGCTTTAAAATCAGCGCTAGAAAAATGTAAAAGATAATATTTCTTTCGTTAAGAAAACACGTAGAAGCCTTTAGAAGCCAAATTCTCGATAGAAAGTGATAATATTAAAAATAATGCTCCAGTATTCGTTGATAAAAGTCTGGAGTATCTTAGTAAGTAGTTAGATTTTAATGAAAGTAATTGGCTATAGAAAATCCAAAAATTAAATTTAAAACACGAGGTTTCATTTGATGGCTGTGAGACAATATTAGAGGTTCTAAATTTATGAGATAAATGAGTATCAAAGTGAACGAACTTTACTCTGAAATAACAACATTACACAAAATCTAAGTAAAAGTAAGAGCAGAATTTCATTAGTAAAAATGAGCTTTTGATCGACATTAATTTAACAAATGAAAGCGATAAAGCATATTACAATTTTACTGTAGACAGAAATTTTTAAAGATGCAAGAAGTGCAAAAAAATATAGCTTAAAAAATAAAATAGTAAAAAACCATATCCTTTGTCCTTTTCTACTCTTTCGTAAAATATTATATTTTTGAAGTGTACATATTTTTATAGGTTATTCTAAAAAAACATTCTACCATTAACCGAAAAAATGTTGGTAGCGGCGAATGGTGATAGTTCGCGACCGGGAATGCTCAGTTTAGTTCGCGAACGGTACCGCTCATTTAGTTCGCGAACGGTAGCGCTCAATTTAGTTCGCGAACGGTACCGCTCAGTTTAGTTCGCGAGCGGTAGCGCTGTGTTTAGTTCGCGAACTAGGTCGCTCCGCTCTGGAATTCCAGAAAGACAGCTCGTTCGCTCGCTTTGCTAGCGCTACTTCACGCGCTCTCTTCTTTGTTATAATAGTTGTGGTTACTGATAGTTGTCTTTTAAGTGTTAATGGGATCAAAGTGTGTTTTGTTTTCACATTCCATGTTAAATTTCCGTTTTTGACTTCTGCAATAATTATTAATGTTTAACAGTTACATTTTTTTTTATATCTGTCTCTTCAGTGAAATGTGTCCACAGCGAACTGTGTTACCTTTTAGATAATAAACTAAAACAAAAGTTGGTCGAACGAACGAACTAAGGAGCGAGAGATCTGGGAACTGGTTCGCTCGTGGGAGCGCTCTTCCGACTGTTCGTTCGCGAACTACACAAGACTAAAAGATACTTCCGTAATCTATTGTCGATCGGATGAGAGAGCGCTATAATGTTATCATGGTTGCTGTGTTGGCTACTCACCTGGCGTAGCTTACTGCTCGCAGAATGTTTAGATCTCTTTCAGTCCTTTCTATTCAGTATTCGGTATGTCAGGCCCAGGTAAGCCTGCTCTCTAAATAAAGATCTAATAACTTTGCAGATGTTTTGATCGGAAATAAGTATGGGCCTAATAGCACGTGTGTCTAGTTGAGTGGTTGATATTTCCTTGTAAAGATGACAACGGAGGATTTGGATGGTGACAGGTTCAGTTGTTGTTTTGTTCCATCCACTTTTCTAGGGCTTTGCTGTTTCTTCTAACCTTCTTTCTGTTACAGTAAAACTTGCGGGTGACGTGTTGATACATTTATCATCTGCATATTGCAGGATCATTACTGTTGGTGGTATACAAAATTCTATGTCGGCTACGTATATTGCATATTATCACAGCGGACTTAGTATTGCACTTTGGTGGAAGGCCCCTTAGTGATAACTCATGAACCGAACAGGTTATTGTGCTTTGCGCAGATCTATGACATGAGTATTTAGTAATCCGTATATTGTTTTAAGATAGATGTCTGGTAGATTTAAGGCTTGTAGTTTTTTAGTGAGTAGTGCAATGTTTACTCGTTATAGGTTCCGGAGATGTCGAGAAATAATGCTTTAAGATAACTATGGGTGGAGAATGCTTGTTCATTATCGGTTGTTAGCAGGGTTTAAGTTATCCAGAGTGCTCCTTGCCTTTCGAAAACAGTATTGAGAATGGGGAAGTAGGTTATTATTTTTCAAGCCACGATTCTAAGCGATGCTTGAGCATTCTTTCGAAGGTCTTCGCTATGCAGGATGATAATGCAATAGGTCGGTATGATGAGGCTTTACTTGGGTCTTTGTTAGGTTTTAATATTATTACGATGATCTGTGCTGTCCAGGTTACCGGGAATTGGCTTTCATTCCATATTTTGTTGATAGTTTCAATATGTTTGTTTTTTGCGACATTGGTAACCTTGCAGTAATGAATACCGTCAATTCCGAGAGCGCGCTTAGGGACGTTCTCAAGTTCTTCCATGGTAAATAGATGCATTAAATCTTCACTTTTGGTGTAATGGTTCTTCGGTGTTGTTATTCCAAATGGTTTCCAGTTGTGGTAGTACTGGAGGTGGGGCTAGGATGTCTGCAAACTCTTCTGTTACTTCTGTCATTAGGTGGTGTGGCAAGTTTTTCCTCTTAAGCGGATTTATCATTGACCATATCTGAGATTGTGGTGTGGTGTTGGATATTCTCTCGCAGAACTGTTTCCATGATGAGCGTTTGTTTCCTTTGAGTAAGCGCTTTGTTCTTGCATCGATCTTCTTATATTGTATGTAGTTCACCCAAGCGATCTGTCGCTTGTTTGTCAGCAGTACTAAGCTCCTCTTAGCGAAAGCGCGAGAAAATTCTGGGTTCCACCATGGCACTGGTGGTGTTCAAAGGTTGTCTTTTTTTTCATGCGCGTGATGGTTATGTTGGCTGTTTTATTTAATAATTTGATAATTTCAGTATGCATTGTTTCCGATGTTACTGCCCTTGCCACTATGTCGATTTCCTTATCAATGATATTACTGTATTTCTACTAGTCCGCTTTGTTTACGTTCCATTTGGTTGTTGGTTTACGAGGCTTGAAACTATTTGCGTTATTTTCTGTTAATTCTATGGCGAGATGGTCAGATTTCATAGACCGATTGAACAAATGGTGAGATCGACAGCTGAGGGTCGTCCTTCTGGCGTCTGTATAAGAGTGGGTGTGCGCCGTAATTTAAAATTGTTAAATGGAATTCATCCAATAAGTCTAGGATTTCGTTTCCACCAGCTTCGTTGTGCGCGTAGCCCCAATGCAGTGATGTGCGTTGTAATCTACACACAGCAGGTACGGTGACGCCAGTTGTGACATAAGTATTTACCATTCTCTGAGTGTTGTAACTGTTTTTGGAGGACAGTAAATGGATACGATTGTCCACTTCGCGCTTATCAATGCGCGCCCGCACTGCTACTGCTTGGAAGCTCCATTCGTTCGTGTTGTTATAATGATTTCTACATGGGGTACGTCTGATTTTATTATGAGTGCTACACCACCTTTTCCATTTTTCTGTTATGTGTGATATCCTGGGAATATGATATTTCTTCCAGGTTTTATCCATGTTTCTGATATAGCTGCTATTGTTATTTTATGGCTGTGTAATTCTTGTTGTAATGATTCTTTATTTGCGACAACTGACCTTGCGTTCAACTGTAAGAGTTTCATTTTGGTTTCCCTAGTTGAAATACTCCTTAATCATCTCTATTATTGCAGCCGGATCTAGAATGGAGGGGTTGTGAGCCCTGAAACCCGTTAATTATTTGCGTAATGATGCTGAATATCTTTTTCTACTGTAGTATCCTCCTGGTATCAGGTGTGTGCTGTGCATTGATTTACATTAGATGATCCTACTGTTATAGTCTTCTGTTGTGGTGTTTCACATGCCTTAGGAGTTTACGTCGTATGGGCCCTAGTGGTAGTTCCTGTGGCTGGTAATATATTGGCATGGTTGTAGCTGGTGGAGGCGACCGTGCGTGTCTGTTGACAGTAAACTTCCGCTGCGGGTTAGGTAATGCTGGGAAGTTTGGTCTTTCCTGCATATGTGGGGTTGGAGTGGGTACTTCCGGGTATGTTTTCTGGGTGATAATGTTTTCTGTATCCTTGAAAGTTATGTTCAATTAGGCTGATAACTCGTTTATTTTAACCCGTTTGCTAAATTCTGGGCACGATTTTTTCCGTGGCTTCATATTCTTGCGTCAATGTACGCAGCTTGGTTTCGGGTTAGTATAGTGTGTTTTTAGATTGTTTCCTCCACGTTTTGTGCATATTGTTTGTGATTTGCACTGATCACTTATATGTCCGAATTTCAAACAGTTATAGCACTGACGGACTGTTTCTATATAGGGAGACACATGACAGCGCATTCCGTACACCGATAAATATTCTGATAAAGTTTGAGCGTCAAATGTCCTTCACAAGTTCGCAATGGGATTACTTTTACTTTTTTTCTATTATTACCCTTTTAGTCATTCGTTTAATTCTAATTACCGGTACCGGTGATTCGAGAACGCTTGTTAATTCGTCCTCCCCAATAATTGTATCTACGTTTCTTATTACTCCTTGTCTAGTTACTAAATGAGCCGGGATGTATGCTGTAAGTTGTCGTGTAGAGAATACTGGTGAATCAACGAGGCTGTTGGCAGCCTGTGGTGTCGCAAGATCTATATTGATTCTAATTTTTTATTGTGCAACTTTGTTTTCGATGATTATTCTGGGCTAGCTCCAAGTATTATTTTGCCCAATCCATGGGATGCAGATTTCCAGTGTTCGTTCCTAATCCGTCTACATATATGTAATATGGAACTGGTGAATCTACTTTGCAGCGATTTGCCTTATTGTGTACATAGGCAGGTAGGTGGGACGCGTTGTTTACCGTCAAGCGGGAGCCGGATGCTACTCTGGTGGTTACTTTTTCTAGCCGCGTGTTATTTATCTTGTCTTGTACTGACGACAGGGTTGGAGTTTCTAAACTATTAACTGCGTTATCACCAATACTGTGATGTCCTGAGAGACCTTATGCGGGGCGGAAAGCCAGGGAATTTGTTTTTGCGAGACCACTGAGGGCTGCCTCGTGGGGTGAGGAGTGTCGTGTTGTAGCTGGGACGAGAAGATGCCAAGAAAAAATGTGGTGTGTGGACCCACGCAGGAGAGTGGCAGCACGTGTGACCAAACACGTGAGCTGATCTCCGTCATGTTTTATTTTGTTTATTTCGAGGGTGGCTACTAATCGGCGAGTTGCTGAGAGTCTTTGGCTCCCATTGGCTGAAGGGGTGGAAGATAAACTGGTGTGGAGAAGCGACGCGGAGACAAGGGATTGCGATTTCCGACGCCAGAGCGGACGGAGTGCACCTGGCCTGCAGCGCTGACACCACCCGCTAAAGAGGACGCTCTGCACCTCGATCCTCCGACAGCACGCCGTCCTGGGTAATTAGCCACCAAGATCGGAAGAGACACTTGCAATCTTGTTCAGCGCAGTAAGCCCCCTGAGATAACTCTCATGCTGAAATTTATATCCCCAAAACGGTTGTTATCTGTGCATTAATTTTTACTGACTAGTTTGAGATTAAAAGCAACTTCAAAGGTTTATTGTGAACTCTGTTTTTAATCACCCTCCATCCCTAAGTCATTGAATTAATTAGAGCTTATAGTGTGGAATCTGTGGACAATCTTTTTTTTTTTTTTTTTTTCCTCGACAGGCGCTTTCCTTTAAGATAGGAAACTCTGCCGAAAACCTGGCGCCCACCCTGACTAAATTCAAATCACAGAAACCACCCAGTAATGTCAGATTAAACCCTTTTTATCAAATCAAGAAAGGAGACATTACAATACATTGCATTAGCTACAGCGTTTTCTGTTGATTTACTCACATTACACGATGGCAAGGTTTTTCATTTGTCGTTGCTTCCGTTGTTTTCTTTATTGCGTCTCTTGTGGTTCTCAGGTTTACATATCTCCAGGTCAAGGTCTGATGTGTCGGTGTGTTGGATGATCACCGCCTGCAGTGATTCTGCCGGTGCTTCTTGATGGTCGACGGTCAGGCTGTACTACTGATCACCACCTTCCCAGTACATTCCGCTTTCCAACTGTTAACTTACATTACTCAGTAGATAATATTATATCACTCAGTTGTATGTGGTCTAAACACAACACTAGATACTATTCGCTGGTATGAGTGCGCTACATTCTCGCTTAAGAAAACGATGTTGCTCCCTGGAATGCTCGAGTTGGAACTGTGAGGAAGTTCGCGAACCGCGGGACACTGCCTTTGCAGTGTAAGCGGCGTCCATAAATTACGTGAGGTGAATTAGGGGGGGGGGGGGTCCGACGAAATCTCACCAAATCTCACCAAGGGGGATGGGGAGGGGATCAACGGAAATCTCACGTGTGATTTTGGAATTTTTTTTTGGACTGTAGAGCTAAAAAAAAAGTCTATGACGCGAAAGTGGAATTTAGGCGGATATTTCCTCCAAAACTGGGGGTGTAACTCGGCTTTGTAACGATGCGACGTAAAAAAATAGGTCTCCAAAAGTTGAAAGGGCAATTTGTAGGGGGCCGGGGGGGGGGGGGCGGGGGGGGGCGGGGAAGGTCTCACGAAGTTTCACCAGAGGGGGGGGGGAAGGGGAGCCTGAAACCCGGAAAAATACCTCACGTAATTTATGGATGCCCCCTTATGCCGGGCGCACATTGACGCGCTGTTTGACGCAGGCAGCGAAGCACAGTTTCTGTGTGTCTATCTTTTGGAGCGGAACAGCGCGTATTGAGACGCAGGGCAGGGCAGCGCAGTACTGTGCCGCACGTGGCCTGCGCCGCACGTGGCTTGCGCCTCGTTGTGATAACAACACAGAAACTGTGCCACGCAGCTCACTCGTGCCGGTTTTTGCCGTAACACTTCTTGCGTTATTTATAATCTTGCTTTACTTATAATCATTTTCAAGTATGGAATAAGAAAAATTGATTAAACTGGTACTTAATCAACCTGTGATTCACAATATCAGTCATAATAAATCAGTCATAAAAATTAAATTTAATCAAGAAATTTGGACAATGAGCCCAACAAGTGGCAAGTAAATTCAGCATTTATTTATCATTCAATTGTCCACTTACAAATTTCACTTTTATTTTTCTCTTCTTGAATTCATTTTTAATGAAAAAAGAAAAGTAGTCAAAGCGCTTGATTTTAAAAGTTCGGGGTTCAGTCGGGATTCCAATTAGGGTGGAACCAGGAATTTTTTTAAAAAAAGGTGTATTTGATTGAATGAGCTACTCCAGAACATTCCGTGGTTCTGATTCCATCTTAAATTGTAGCTCCAGCCACGATAGAAGTGGAATGTTTGAAAAATCTAAATTTGTCTCCATGTCGCAAAAACACAGGAATTTACTTAGTTTATACTTTGGTTTTTAGAGCATCATCATTTATTTTTCCACTTTCCCGGACATCCCTCCAAATGTTGGCTAATCAAACATATCTGATTTGATCTAATAAGCTGCCAGTACATCGCAGCTGTGAGAGAAATTTCACGAAGGAAGCATATGGCTGTAAACGAAATCCAAGGGAAGAGGGTGACTAAAAATTATTGGAACGATAACAGAATCTGTGTGGCTTGAGGAGAAGATGACATACGTCTGTGCCCATATGTAAACTTTGTTTCTTTACTCACTGCATCCTTGGACCATTGTATATTTTGTCGATGTTGATAGTCGCAACTGTACGTACCCCTCCGTTGTTGTGGGTGAATCTCTTCTCTCCTCCCGTTTCCCAAAATCTAGGTACTCCTCTGTTCATTTTAACGTATAATGTGTTTGCGATTAAATCTATTTGTATGCCAATGTCATAATATAAGCATCAGTTGAACTCAAAGACTTTGGACGAGTGTGGCCATGTTCAAATTCGAATTTTAACGTTGATATTGGCAATTACTGCTCCAATTACTATTGTATTCTTCTGTCTTGGGGTTGAGCTTCACGCTGTTTCGTCCGCTCGTAAGTACTTCAAACACGTCTGCATTCGGGAGCCCTAACAGCGGAATGAACAATTGAGCTATCAAACGGTCGGTACGTTGTAGTAGTTTTTAATATTGTAGTTTTAGAAAAACTTACGATAGGCGTACTTTGTTCAAGATTTCGATTATCAGAAAGCGTTACTGCGGAAATGCAACTGGCTTTCGACATAGCTTCTAGAGAATGCACAGAGAAATAATTCATATCTCTCTGCACCGCACCCTCGTTAAATCTTATCGTAATGAAAGGAGCGACTAGAACTGAGTGTTCACTCACCTCTCTCTCCACCTTTCGATTATCGTCTTCCGGTGCTTTAAGGGTAGTCGGTACTCTCACCAACCTTCTCGATGACTCCGTTACGAACGCCTTTCTGAAGCGCCAGCTTCACCTTCTCTGTGTCCCATGTCTGCCAACAAGCGTCAAGTGAAGTTTAGCACTCCATATAATTTCACCCTGCTCTAAATGCATAAATACGTAATCAATTTCTTTTACTGGGACAAAATATTGCGAACAGCAGCAAAAATTATGGAATTAATAACATATTAAATTATAAAATTATAACAATATAGTAAAGACTAATAACTTAATTTCGTTATTTACAAATTAAAAATGATGAGTGGAAAAGTCGATGTTATGAAGAAAATACAAGCAAAAAAGGGTTGCAAGCGGAAACTTTTTTTTTTATTTTGGCTTTTCGTATCGTCACCGTCATTAGAAGCTGGGAGGATTGGTTGCAAGAAACTGACCTTTTGACGGAACCATTTCAATGTTCTGAAGTGATTTCAAGAAACAGCAGAAAACCGAAATGTGGAAGGGAAATATTTTTAATAAGCCTCAAAGAGTGATCGGGCTTATAATATTCCTATCCTCATTTATTATTCCAAAACCTGTCCAGTAAATAAAAGTGGCATTTACGAGACATGAATAAATGAAGTAAAATTGTTCAGTAACAAGAATGGACTGGGTAAGAAATGAGAAGGTTAAAGGAACAGTGAAAGAAGAACCGTTGTTACGAGGATGATAAAGGCAAGACTAAAATGGCGTGGACACGTCAAGAGGATGGATTCGCGAAATAAAGGTACACAGTAATCGAACACGCGTCCACTCGAGTGTTAACTACTCACCCACCAGGCTCCAGCCTCCCGCCATTTCGTGTCTCAACTTGGGAATTGGGCAAGAGGGATAAACGGCTGAAAAAAGGAGGGTGTACGGAAAAGGGAATCTGGTTGGACATAGGTGGCAGAAACAGAAGAAAAATGGAGGAGCTTGTATTCATAGCAGACCCGGACAGTGGTTGGGTCTGGTAGATCATTGTTTAAGGGGCTAGTCTTCTAATTTCAGGGCTCCCGATTCAAATCATTGTATAAACAGGATTTTCTAAGAGAGGTGCTTGATTGTATGACATACGCCAGCAGCGTTTCCGAGGTTGTCGACGAGTTGCAAGACCATACGAACTTACTTTATAATTTAATGGATGATGATGAGAAAGTAAAGTTAAAGAGCAATGGCCAATCAAAGGAAAATGTGTAAATATATATTTTTTTCATGTAAAAGCGCAGACGAAAAGTATTTCCAGAGTCTTTATACTAGATTTCACAGTCAGCTAGATGACACTTATCTCGTCCTCACTTCTTTGAAACTTGCTCCAGACTCAGGGACAGAAGAGCTGTCATATCCTGTGATAAACGCCACAAGGAAGAACACGAACTTCATAGCAATAAATATATTAAAAACCATTTACGCTTTTCTGAAATGGAATTTTGTAAGAAAATATAATATGATGCTTACACTAACCAGTATGTTATAAAGAACATTCTATCTGTAAGTGTGGAACGGAGTATGAAACAGCATACTGAACGCAGAAGAAAGCAAAAAGAAAAAGAAAATGAAATGAAGTGATTAAGTGGAACTCTGAGCAACTTAATGGACTTATCGAATATATGGATCTTCTTTTGCTACTTATTTTCTTTGTTATTTTTCTAAGAAGCTTTACAGAGGAAAGTAGACGCTATAGAGGAAACTGTATATAAACTTGCCCAATAATAGCCCGTTTGGAATCTAAGACTTCAGTACAGTCCTTTTCTTCTTCCTAGAACTCCTTTACGTGTATGCTGATGGCCTGCACTTGTTAAGCTGATCTCTCTTGGGTTGTAGTTTCGGCTGGAGGACCGGAATTCCGTGATCTTGATTCTGGGGCAATTCTACCCATAGAGACGAAGTGTTCAGAGTCCCAAAGCGTGTAATAAGAATTATGTGTGGGGTTAGCAATACAACTTCATGTAGAGAGTTGTTCAAGAAGTTAGGGATTTTAATGTTAGCGTCCTTTGTAGTCACAAATTATACTTTAAAAAACGAAGTCTTTCTCGGCGTTGAGAATGTATAAACTGCTCTCGGGTGACTAGCCGAGTCAAGAGTGCGTTGTTACACGATATTTCGGCGACTAGATTCATTGCCGCCATCTTCACCAGAAGATGGCGGCAATGTATCTAGTCGCCGAAATATCGTTTGACAACGCACTCTTGACTCGGCTAGTCACCCGACAGCAGTTTATACAAATTATACTTTGTTTGAAACAAATAGTAAAATACACAATTATGGCACTAGAAGTAAAAATGATCTTCAAAAGACTTACAAGTCATTGTCATTTGTTCAAAAAAGGGTCCGATATTCAGGGATAAATATCTTCAATATGCTCCCAACACGTATTAAATGTCTACCAGATGATAAGAATAAATTCAGGAAAAAAAAGAAAGAATTTTAATTGACAACTCCTCCTACTCTGTCGAAGAATTTATTTCTAAGATATCTAAAAAAAATAGCTGCCAGTAGCTTGTGTAAATGTAGATTACATAATTAATTTACCGTGTGTACTATGACTGTACATCTCCTGGTGTATGTATTTAGTTTGTTACGCAATTGTTTACGGTACCATGTATGCTATGACTGTACATCTTCTGGTGTATATATTATTTTGTAATGGAATTGTTTAATGTACCATGTATACTATGACTGTACATCTAGTGATGTACTTATTATTCTGTTATGCAACTGTTTATCTGTAAATTGACAACTTTCCACATCCCACAGAGCCAGTCTCTTATACTGGGATCAATGGAAAATGAATGTATTGAATTGTATTTCAAAAATTCAACTTGTTTCTTTTAACCATCCTAATGCTATTGTGTGTATGTGTTTTGTTTTCTTTTTTAAAATTTAGAAACACCATGATCAACACACAGTTGTCCATTCTGTATAAGTGTTATAAATCTTCAGCCGTCTTTTGCTAATTGCGTCTGCAATTTTCTCTATGTTCTTGTATAAATCTTCATTTTTCTTTCACATTCAAAAAGTTATCTTTGTTCTTTCATGATCCTAAAATTCTCCTAAGTATTTTCCTTTACTTCTTCTCTTTCCTGTGCCTCTCTTTTATTCAGTTACATATAGTGCCGCCGGGTTAATATCTCGTGCATAGAATTTGAGTTTTGCCTGGATTGATATTGGTTTTTTTTTTTTTGTATCGATTTTACGTCAGCCAGTTCCAGCTTCCTGGTTGTATTGTACTGTCCATTTCAATGTATCCATTGTCTCAAAAATTTAAATTTATCAACCCGTCCGACCTTTCGATGTTATGTATCTGCGCTTTTTTCTATTATTTCTATGCACAGTACTACGAAGTTTTTAATCATGTTTTAGCTGCAGTGTCGTGGGGAGTTTCTGCCATTGTTTTAGCATCTAATTCACTTGTGGAAATTATTTCAACATGATCGGCAAAAGCGAGACATTTTATCCACTTCCTTGTTCCTTCGATGTTTTGTCCCACACTCGTATTATACCGAGGGTGCTGAATGGGCGGTAACACTCTTGTCTTGTGGGAGGACGCGGGCTCGAATCCTTCTCCAGGCATCGAGAGTTGAGTTTTTCATGGTTTCCTCAACGTCGTGGCCAAATTCCTTCCCTGTTCTTTGTCGCCGGCCCTTTTCCGCGTATAATGACTTCGATTTCGACGAGGCTAAAGCCACAAGGGAAAAAACGTAGAAACAAATTAAAATGGATTGCTGACAGTCCGTTACCTTAGAACTTAACTTTTGAAGTCATGTCTGTGAGACTCTCTTCAACCAATTTCCTGGTGATCTCATCTATCCCCAGTTCTCTTAATGTTAATTCTATCTATGGAATGGCATGCATTTTCAAAATCGACAAAGGTGACAGTTGTGTTGATGTTCCGTGTTGCTTTAATTATGAGGACATGATCCGTTTTTACTAAACCCTGCTTAGTATTTAGTAATTGTGTGTCCTACTTGCTCTTCTATCTTATGCAAAAGTGATTTGGACGAGATTTTACATGGGACTGGCTGCATAGAAATGGATCTTAAGTTATTCTCGTCAGTACAAGTTTAATTTAAATGCTATTTTAGTGCTATCACGTAAAACTGGTTACGAATATATTCAACTTTATTGTACATCGTTAAAATTCGTTCAACTCTAATGTTTTTTTTTTTTTTTTTTTTTTTTTTTTTTTAAACAAAAATGTAGCTTTGACCGGCATTTCCCCTACCCTGGTGTAATGGCAGTCAGCATTTAAACCCATTGAAAATCATAGTAAATCTAAAGATAAGGTAAAAAATGACTAAAACTCAATTTCTTTTAAATCAATGTATTTATTTTACAAAATTGAGATATAAAATTATTGGAAATGTGAAAACAGGCTTAATGAAAAATGTTACTCTTAGATACAAAAATCACACTTGTAGCCCTCTGCATGATCCCATCCGGAACAACCTTGATGAGCCCATACTCCACAAATAGTGCAACGGAACCAAAGTTCCCCATCTATACCGAATTCATTTATATAACTTTAGAGTTTCCATAGTCAGAGTCAAAGAGTTCTCTGCATGGATATTTCTTTGCATTTTTTTCTTTTTAATTTTACTGCTGTTGTCAACATTTTTCAGCTTATTTTGCTTCTTCTGCTCAGTTTCTTTTTTGGCGGTTTTTTCTTCTATTTTTTTCTTCAAGCTTTTCCTTTATTGGAGTCTGAATGTTACTTGGGTCTTGATCGTTTGGTAGTCAAACTATGTGGCCAAGTACTGCACCCAGGTAGTGGATAAATTTCTTCTATTGGAACTGCTACTATGTTGTTGAAGATAGAATCGTTCTGTTCTTCAGTGGGAAGTTGCACTAGGTGAATCGATGATCTGATGATTTGGATTTGGTTCGTCTGAATTCACCAATAAATCATTTGATGCTGTGTTCATGGGACTGTCGATGGCTTCTGGTAAATCAGCCTGTCTTTGAAAAACCGTCTCCACCAAAAAGTCTCATCTGTAAATATCCCTGGGTTGAGGGGATGAATCCCAGTTGCTGCAAAACCGCTAGTGGCTTTAGCCATAGTAGCAACTACTGAGTAGGCCTTGTTAAAAAGCTCAGCTACATCGAAGGGCGTTATTCTTACATGGTTTATAGATTTTTAAAAAAGATTACATTCTCTACGGTAAGCAGCCTTCAGCGGAGAAAAAATTGTAACATCTAATAGTTGAATCCTGTGGGAAGTGAGTGGTGGGAGGGACACCATCACAATGCCATGCTTTTTACAGAAATCGTAAGCTTCCAGAGTGCAGTGAGTGTTGTGATTGTCAAGAATCAATAGCATTTTATTATCTTCACTTACATGTGTAAAACTAGCAAAATGTTTCAGCCAAATCACGAATAGATCTTCTGTTATCTATCCTGATTTAGAGCAACTGTAAATCAAACCAGGTGGACCACTTTTTTCCAACAAAGGAGTTTTTTTCTGGCGAGGAAAAATAAACATTGGGGGTACATACGGTCATCCAGATCTCATAGCGCACACAACTAGTTATTGATCCTACTCGTTTTTGCCCCTTTTTAGCAACTATCAATCCTGGATCCTGCACTGTAGAAATTCCGGTTTCGTCAACATTCCAAATATTTGTATTTTTGAATTTATGTTTGACTATTTCCACTTCTAAATTCTTATAGAATCTGTTCACTTCTTCTTTGTTAAATCCAACTGCTCTACCAATGCTGGTAGTCTCTGGTTTTCTCACGCTAATGTCGTGTCTTTTTAAAAACCCGTACATCCAATCTAATCCAGCCATTTTATTATCATTATTAAACCTGTGTTTTATTTGGTTCCTTGTGGCATATTCATACGCAGTTCGTCTTAACTGAGTCGTCGTCATACCAAAAAAAATCTTCGAAAATGTCTTTTCATGGTTAGCTAAGGCAATTTGATGTTCACGAGGAAAATCGCACTTTCTCCCCAATGTGTAATCCCACATTTATCTCGCTGAAAATTAATATTCCGAGGTATAGCATAACGTGTTAAGTTTGCGATATTTATTTTCTTATTACTGTCTTCATTAATTTAATCGTATGTAAGAAATTCCAACTGTATCGCGATGTAAACTACTACCCATATTTTTTATGATTGAAAAACCACTAAAAATGAAACATAGATATTTAATGAAGTATTAAAAGCATAATTATTTTAATACGGCTTCTGAATTTTTTGACAGATATTGATGTCGGAAAAAGTGCACCGAATGAGCATCAGTCATTCGTTTTCTGTGTTGGGGCTCAACATTCTTCATCCGACTGAAAAGCCGCTCACACAATAAGTGTTTCCAAACGGCTAAATCAACCGCGAATCGTGTTTGTAGAACGCAGGATATTTCTCCTCGTCGAGGTAGTTTTTATCGTATTTTTTCAAACCAACCTATGTGTCACACTACATTTCACAATTTTTCATTTGCAAATTTTCCTTCCATGAATTTATCTCTACGGAGAATGACGTTGAAAATGCAGATAAAAGAACACGAAATATTGGTTTAAAATCGGCTAAAGCTGTAGGGTTGCAAATCTTGAAATCGATTTTCTAGCTCAAGGTTCAAGTTTGATATTCACTGACGCCTGTGCCCCATGTGCTTACAGCGACGGTGTAATTGTTATTTTGGAACTGCTGTTCTCATAGCCCCAGTTTCATTTGAAATGCAACAAGATGAGGCACATTATTAACCGATTGGTCTTTGTGTTGCAGACGAATGTTCAGATGATTTAAGTGGCTAGCTATGTCTGCTATAAACGCTAATTCATAGACCCGCTCCATGTCTTCACACTGTGAGATACTTTTTGACTTGCTTGCATATAAAGATAGATTGTGCAGGGTGATTTAAAATGATTGTCGGGGTTTCAGAAAATTCCTACCCTTAGCACAATTGAGATACGAATTTGAATCTTATTTTGATGTGTAAAGAAACTCATCAATTTTTTTTACATCCATTACAAATGTTCGATATGTGCGCCCTGTGTCACTGTGCACACATCTATGCGATAGTCCATTTCATCCCACACGCGACGCAGCATGTCATCAGAAATGTTTAGAAAGGCGACCCTGAGCCATTCTCTCAGTTGTGGGATAGTCGCAGGTAGAGGAAGAAGATAAACTTGATCCTTGACGTAACCACACAGAAAAAAATCACATGGGGTTAAATCTGGTGAACGAGATGGCCAAGCCATGAGCATTTGGTCACTGTCGGCTCCGCGTCCTATCCATCGCTGCGGCAATTGTTCGTTGAGAAATGTTCTGACCTCCTGATGGAAATGAGGTGGAGCACCATCTTGTTGGAATATGAAATCATCCACCTCTTTCAGCTGAGGCAGCAACCACTCAGAGACCATATCGAGGTAAGTTAGTCCTGTTACTGTCTGTTCATTGAAGAAGAACGGGCCGTACACTTTCACCTTGGAAACAGCAGCGAACACACACACTTTTGGAGAATCACGCTGGTGTTCAACAAAAGCACTGGGATTTTCTGTCCCCCAAATCCGCACCTTATGCTTGTTAACTTGTGAAAATCTAGAGTGTAAAAAGCCTTCTCTATATTGTTAGCTGCCATATTGCAAACACTGACATCTGGCGGAACAAAACGTAACTACAAGATTAGCGGCTGCTACAAAACGAAACTTTGAGAATTTGTCTATTCATCCATGTAAAGATAATACTTGTATGTTTAGTACACAACCAGTAAAAAATTCATTAAACCCCGACAATCATTTTGAATCAGCCTGTATTTCTTGATTCAAATGAAACCTTTTTAAAATTTTTGCACGGATGAACCATGGAGGAAGGAAATATATGGAGACGACGCAAGCGACCTTCACCACGCATTGAAGTGAAGCAGGGTGGTGGAGGAGTGGGGGGGGGGGGGGGGGCATGGCCGGAGTGGAAGGGGCATGGCCGCTTCCATACAGACACGGGGAATATGTACAAAAACCTCAAGAGGACTCTAGGATAAAGGTGACGCCGCAATCTGGTGATGGATTATTATGTAACTCGATATAACAAATAAAAAATGAAGAATTTTTTTTTTTTTTTTTTGATATCCTGCTTAGTTTTAGAGATATTCTGTCACAAATGTGAAATGGTTTTGGTTGAAATACAGAAGAAAAAATTGGTCAAAGTCAGTGAAAAATAAATAATAAAATTTTTCGATATCTCACCTAGTTCTAGAGATATACTGTATCAAAAGTGAGGTGTCTTGAGTTGAAATGGAGAAGAAAAATTTTGCAAAAGTCAAATTTAATGATCGATTCTTATGTTACACGACGAGACAAATCGAAAATAAAGAATAAAATTTTTCGATATCTTGCTTAGTTTTCGGGATATACTAGGAACATCGCAATTGTTTGGAAGCGCAATATCGCCACTGCCGCCACTGCGCATGCGCGAGCCTGCTTCACCAATTTAACGTCACTTCTCCTCCATATATTTCCTTCCTCCATGCCTTCACCACGCAATGAAGTGAAGCCGGGCGGAGGAGGAGTGGGGGGAGTGGGGAGGCATGGCCTAACTCATACAGACACGGCATATATGTACAAAAACCTCAAGGGGACTCTAGGATTAAGGTAACGTCGCAATGTGGAGATGGATTATTATGTAACTCGATGAGACAAATAAAAAATGAAGAATAAAGTTTTTTGATATCATGCTTAGTTTTCGAGATATTCTGTCTCAAATGTGAAATGGTTTTGGTTGAAATTCAGAAGAAAAAAATTGGTCAAAGTCAAATTTGATGACGGATTCTTATTTAAAAAGACAAGAGAAATAAAACATAAAGAATAAAAATTTTCGATATCTCGCCTAGTTCTCGAGATATACTGTATCAAAAGTGAGGTGTCTTGAGTTGAAATCCAGAAGAAAAATTTCGCAAAAGTCAAATTTAATAATCGATTCTTATATAAGACGACGAGACAAATCGAAAATAAAGAATAAAATTTTTCGATATCTTGCTTAGGTTTCGGGATATACTGGGATTGGATTGATATGTGGCCTGGACTATAAATTAATTCTGCCAAAGTCACAATGATTACATGGTTGACATTCAGAATAGATATTTAAGTTTTATTACTACCACTTGTGGTTAGGCTGAAATGCGTCCTAGACCAAAAAAAAATAGAGGGCTCACTCTAGGGGCGGGCAACCCAGACATTTTGTAGGCTGGTACCAGAAATAAAATGTTTCCGCGTAATTTATAGTTAATATAAAGTGTATCACCAAAAAGTAAAGAGTGATACTTTACTATACTGTATGGTTGGCATAATGAGGTGTTCTTTGT
This sequence comes from Vandiemenella viatica, assembly GCA_031002005.1. Taxonomy (NCBI): domain Eukaryota; kingdom Metazoa; phylum Arthropoda; class Insecta; order Orthoptera; family Morabidae; genus Vandiemenella; species Vandiemenella viatica. The sequence goes on along the minus strand of CM061919.1, from coordinate 47,709,848 downwards.
AGTAACTTCAATCGAGTGTGCTCCAATCAAAAATGCGGTGATGTGTCACTGTCTGAACATGCGTATACTTTTTTTTAACAAAATAACTTATCATGCTAGAACAGCTCTACTTCAACTTTTGTTTAAACGGGCAAAGACTTTATTATTACCTTTAAAAATAAAAGAATTGTTTCACAATTGTTGCTATTACAGGAATGTACAAGGAACTTTATGAGACAGAATTTCATTCATTATTTTTCTTTATTTCACATTCTTAATAATGAATTAACATGTAAATACCATAGTCACCTGAAGACGGATCCACAGGGTCCGAAATGCATTGTGTAATACAATAAAAGTTGTATTCTAGTGACTGAAGGGTGTTTCTCATTCTACCTTTGTCGAATTAACATGTGGTTAAAGGTAGGAACCGTGCAAAAACTACATAACTCAGTCCAAGGGGGGGGGGGGGGGGGGGGATAGCTGGAAGGCTACACTGGGCTACGTGAGGAGAGGAGGGGAGGGGGGGGGGGGTTCCAAGCCAGTCCACGTAGCTTTCCTTTCATAACATTTGTCACAGTTAAAATGAGTAACTGAACTCACAATAGCATGTGAATATTTATTTCCCTCAGTTAATTATCTCCTTATGTAATTTGTAATAGTCTGACAAGAGAAAACAGTGCAAAATGTCTTCTGGAATCAAAAGGGGAAAAAAAACCTACATGTTAGGTGATTGTCCTAATTCTTTTGGTTTTTCTATCATCCCTGCTCTGATCTCATTTTAGTATCTCATCATTCTTTTGTTAAGTTTTTTTTGGTGAATTGTTTTTGTCATCGGTAAAAATTGTTATTGTGTAAAAATTCGCATGTGTTCTAGGAAATCCTTCAAATTTAGTCTTCGGTCTGTTGGGACGAAACTTTGTTTTAATCTCTGGAAAAAAATGATCCGATTCTATTTCTAACCATCTTGATGTTCATGATTTCTTGATGACCCTGTTTGGTTATTGTAACGTGATCCAGCCTGATTATGTATTAGTCTTGGTAATTTTCTAAAATAAGTTGAGATTAGTTTTAGGTCGAATTGCCTTCAGAAGTTGATGAGCCTTCCTCCCTTCTTGTTGGTGCGTTTGTGTACTGGGAAATTTCCTACTATTGGTTTGCATTACTTTTTCAGTCTGTGTGTTGAAGTCTCATATGAGCCGTTTACATGATGGCATGGTATGTTCTATGTCTCACGTCCTAGTGTTTCCCAAAATTCTTCTACCTTCTATTGTCATTATTGGTGGGTGTATTAATGACTTTGCTTCTTCTATTAAGTTAGAGGAATGAGATCCTTTGAGATGGTGACGTAAAATTTATTTTTGTTGATATTGCCAACATTTCGGCTCCAGACTGGAGCCTCGTCAGGGCTTCTCTCTATGTAGCCACCTCGTTTTTTTTATATAAACTTGAACAGTGGATTCACTGTTTATTTTTCGCCGGCAAAGATGATTTTGTTTCTCCGCCAAAGAATATGTACTGTTCCAAAGAGGTTTGTATGGGAGTGTACAGGGCATATACTGGCGATGAGGCATGGAAAGATATTGCAATAGGTATGAAAAGTAGTGCATGGAAGGGACAAGATGACCATGACCACAAGCTGGCACTCAATTTCAGGCCCAAGGGTGTGGGGAGATTCTCTTTTTTAGGTAAGGGTGGCAGGGATTGGAATGAGTTACCAAGAGAAATGATGAATAATTTACCGAAAACTTTGAAAGAATTTAAAGATAAAATTTGTAGAGGGCAAATGTAGGTAGGTGCAGGATAGGGGAAAGATGGGTGTGTAGGGAAATTGCCACCGGAGCCTGTGCTCCATTGCAATTAAATTAAATTAATAAATTCTGTTAGAACTTGTTTTGCCATTAAAGCTGTATCAAGCAGTGAAACATTCTGCTTTTATTTGATGGCTGGTCTCCTGTAGCCTTCTGATTTAACGACGTTGACAGCTGGAAGCCGACAGTAGTAAAAAATTAAAACAAGTCAAAATAATTTCGTAAAATGATTTACAGCGGATCCCCAAGCTTTCAAAGTTCCTTTACAAAGTCGGGCGGGCGACTATTTTTTTTTTTTTTTTATTCTCCCCACTATGAATGGAATTATGCTTTGAATGAAGTTTTATTTTGTAGTCATGGTAATTTCTTTCATTCCACGTATTACGTTTAATAATTTTACATTTCATCACTATATTTACTTCCAACACCCAGAAATCCCGCTTCTTTATCATATCAGTTAATAATTTGTTGCACAGTAATCTACAAAAACAAATCTAGCTGGATTGCAAGGCACTGGAACATAGAAGGCAGGAAATATATTTATGAAATTTGTATCGCGTATTGGCGACGAAACCTGAATAGATACTTGTAGAATTATGTCATAGGACTTGGTTAATGTAATAGAATTTAGCGATCTAGCGTTAGTATTGTGTTCAACTGCTACATGAGGGCGTGTTACCTCTCTGTTGCCGAGCTGCTCGGTGTTGATGTGGTGGACGATCCGTTTCAAGTAGACGCCTCGCTGGTCGTTAAAGTGACGTAGCGCCATTAATACCCTGGTCAGAGCTCGCCTACGTGTCGCTGGCCACGGGGGCTCCATGTTGCATGCAATCTTTACTGTTACCAGGAAACAGACTCGAGAAGACGCAATAATGCCGGTCAGAGACATCTAGCGGATAGAACGTGAATTATTTCAAGAAGCCGATGACAGCTTGTATTTAGGGGTCCGGCACTGTCGGGGGGAAAGGGCTAGCACGCTTGCCTTCGCATTATAAGGGCTGCCGGTTCGAGTTCACCCTCGGACATGGGTAGTTGTATTTAAGAGTTGTGTTCGTCTTGTGCTGTCCTCACTGTAATGTCCACAATATCGTAATTAAAGACAAATTGGACTAAATGGTCGCAACAACGTAGCTCCATTTTGGCCTCCTGTGAACCCCCCTCCCCCCCCACGTAACCCTAAGCGGCTTTTGCCTCTACCCCCCCCCCCCCCGCTTCCCCTACGTTGCACGCTATTCCTTTTTGATTCCAGAAGACATTTTGAACTGTTTTTCTCTTGTCAGACTATTGTAAATTACATACGGAGATAAGGGAAATAAATATTCACACGCTCTTATGTGTTCTGTACCTTGTGAAAAATATGAATGGAAAGCTACTTGGCCTGGCTCGGAAATTCCCCCCCCCCCCCCCCCCTACGTAGCGCAGCGTAGCGCAGCGTAGCTTTCCAGCCAACCCCTCCCCCCCGAACCAAGCCATATAGTTTATGGACTCTCCCAAAGATCGAAGGCCACATATATATATGCTTCTTGTATGAGATCAGTAATGATAGGAGAGATGTTGCTATATAACACTTGCAGCACTCTGAAGGAATCCTGGATATCAGCTTTGTCACAACCTCGCCACGAGTGGATAAATAAGCAAAAGATATAGTGAAGCGATGTACTCGTATTTTCTGTCAGTAAAATAACCTTTCTTTTCATATTCCTCAATTTTTTCGCAATCCAGTAAAAAATTACGAACAAAGTATATCAGAAGCACGATTTTGCCTGTTTCTTGTGTTCACACACTATTTGCTTTAACAAATAGGCAGGTGGCTACCGAATTAGCAGATTTACAATGAGAACCTCCCAGAGGTTGCGAGCAAGAAGCATCCTCTTTGACCAACGGTCGTTGTGGTAGAGGGCTGGAAACAATTCATGATTCACACAATCGCTAGTGTTAGAAGTTGCCATAAAGAAAAGATCAGAAATACTCCATCAAGAGTACTTTTCCGAGACACAGAATGTCAACACGTGTAGAGAGAGGTAATAAGCAGATCATTCATTAACAGTGTCTTTCACGTCCACTCCCCTCCCTTACCAAAAAGTTGTGATCCATCTGCTAGATTTTGGTTTTCGATGGTTTCCTCAAATAACTTCAGGCAACTGCCAGGAAGGTTCCTTCAAATGGGCATTTTTCCCGATAACTATCTTACCCGGTAATCTTGTCTGTAAGAAATATAAAGTTATGCAGCGACAAAGATTCTCGTTATTGTCTTCTCTTAAATAACGTTTCTGGTACAACATTTTGATATCAGCTGAAGAGCCAAACGAAAAACTGCCAAAAAAATCCCACAGATTTCATCTTGGTAACTTTCGACTAAAAGGCTGTTAGCGGTGTGCTATAAAATTTCAACCCCATAAAAAGCAATCAGTGATCTTCAGAACTTTCCCTGATACCAATTTTATAACCAATCAGCTTACTGATGGCCGCTATCCCTTTATCAGAAATCTTGATTAGGATTATTCACTTTTATGGTAAGTAAGATTTCAATTAATTAACAAATACGCAGAGTGGCGAAGTCTATGGCGCGCTGGTACATATTACAAACAAAACTTAAAATGATCTACAGTAACTAGCTTGAGAGGGCAAACATCTAAGGAGAGAAAATAAAGTACATTTACGAATATAAAATGTATCAAGCCATAGAAAATCACAAACAATTTTCAAAAATATTTTTTTTAATAATGGCTTTGTGGTTCATCGATGTCAATGTAATTAGGGTATAGTGGTCATGGAACGAGAAGGAATTCGAACATGTTATTTTGAAATAACTATGCTGGCGTTAGTCTGGAGAGATTTCCAGAAACCATGCGAAACCGAATTCAAGATGGTCAGGGCAGGAATCGAACCCACGTCATTCTGAGTGCCAGAGAGTCGCCAACTAACCACAGCATATTAACTATGGATAAGATACATGATAATATTATGAACTACTAGCTGTTACCCGCGACTTCGTACGCGTGGATTAAGAATTTCTTTGCCAGAATTGAGTATAGAAAGTTTTGGTAACGAAGGATTGGTCCCCAACAACACCGAGTAGGCATAATATGACAGGAAAGCTATCACTATATCATTATACCGTCGAACCTGTCTCTTGAAGAGAATCAATTTCCATAATATTTCTGTCACCATTCGAAAAGTTCTCAAAATTTCGTGACTACAACTGTTAATCATACCGGAATTATTGTCCTGTGCCCTCCCTACAGATTTTCTTTTCAAATTCCATCAATATCGGTATAACAATTTAGTCGTCAAAACGTAACAAAAAGACAGAAACTTACTTCCGCATTTATAGTATTATTCCTGTAGATCACATGCACACACACACACACACACACACTGACTCCGAGGGATCATTATAACGTAAAAAGTGTACACCTACAGCATTGCAAGACTACCTACGATTTGCCTCGCACCGAACTCCTAAATTTGTGATATCTACAGTTTAACATTCAATCCGAATAACCGACGGTCCAGGCGTGACTCTTACGATCAAAAACAATTTTTAAAAATCTTTGCCTCCACGGAGATTTGAACAGTAGACCACGATCCATACAGCAGGAAGTAAGAGCTTTAACCACTGAGCTACCAGACCGCTATATGGAAAGGCAGTACAGAGACTTACACATCCAACGCGTTCAGTAATTTTTCGAAATCATAAGACAACATGTATTATTTATAAAGAAAATTTTTCAACCAAATGTAGACAGTACTTTTCTCCTTGTTTCAAGGCGCTAATGACCTCGCTGTCGACGCGCCCTAAAGCCACAAAAACAACAACAAACAACCTTGTTTCAAAGCATAAGTGTGCAAGCTTTCATTGAAATCGGATGAAAACTGAAGATTAGTATGAAGAACAAACAAACATACATACATTCATCTTTATGTATATAGATTGGAAAGGCGAAATGACGTCAGATTCCGATGAGCCGCCTGGTGCGCAGGGGAAGAATTACACAGGTCAAGCTAACGCTGCTTATAATCCACATTTGTTATGAGGTCGCTGCAGGACACTGTACTGCCGAGAGGCGAAAGTGTTACAGAGAGAAATTGGATATGGATCGAGCTCGAGGGTGGATCTGAGATAAGGTTGAGATATTCTTGGTAGGATCATTAGGCCGAAATGACTCCAGAATAATGTGCCAACCAATCATACGAGATAGTAGAGCCATCCTATAGGACGTTCTCCGTCTGCTGTCTGCTCCAACTGCGATCGAACAGCGAAGAAATGAGACCCTTTCACAGTGCTGTAACCACTGCCATCCACTACATTTCCAGTGGTGGAAGGGACAGTGGTAATGAAATTATTTATATTTACTTAGCGTATAACTGAAATTACATCTCAACTGTGGTAGTGCAGTAAGCCACACCATTTAGGTCTTCTGTGCTACACACTTTATATTAGCTTGACTTGTATGAATGTACCGGACTCTTTGAATTTAGTTCTCACCCATTTCCAGAGGTCAGAATTGTTTAAAATTCTTCACACGTGTTAAATGCGGATCACAATACAATAATTTCATAGTTATGTTCTGGTATTAACATTAGTAACTACGTTTAAAAAATTCATTATCGTACCTATGTGAACTAAAAATTTAAAATAATCTTCAGTATGATTTAATTTCTTGAATAATCTCAAAATAAGAATGAAGTCATTGATCCAAAAAAATAACTTTAATGTAAAAAAAAAAAGAAGAGTGATTTCTTCTTACGTTCATGATGACTCTACCATTAAAAATAGCTAGCGATAAAAAATTGAAGACACCTCATATCTAGCACCCCATGATTTTTTTTACATTAAAGTTAATTTTTTGGTATTGACTTTGTTCATAAAGTTTATTCAAGAAATTAAGTCATACTGAACAATGGAACAACCTATCGCTGTTGAACAAAATCTTTATTTGAAAAAGATTATTTTAATTTTTTAGGTCGCATTGCTATGAAACGCGTGTTTTTCAGATTCTTTAAGCTATAATTTTACAATCTATCAGAGCTCCGAATCCAAGATCGATGCTTCCCTACGAATTTCTTAACGCTCAAAGCTCGCTGCCTTCGATTTATACTTAGTAATAGCTTCGTCCTCATATATTAATAATCTTGGATCTGCACATGACTGTTTAGTTCCAGAGAATGTCTACTTTTTTCACTTATGGTTTCACGACTCGTCGAAGTCGAGATCATTAGAGACGAGATGGGATTGGGGACAAGGAACGGGAAGGAATTCTGGCAAGGCATTAAGGAAGCATCCCAGCATTCGCCACGTGATTTGGGGAAACCATGGAAAACCCAAATCTGGAAGACCGGAAGGGGATTCGAACCCGCGTCCTGCCGAATGCGAGGCCAGAACGTTACCGCTCACCACCAAGCTCGGTGAATATCTACAAACCTGAGGAGAAACTAAACTTCAGGCAAAAACAAATAGTTATCAAGAGAGAAACAAAAAATTATTAGGAGGACGTGTATAAAATACTGGAAGCTAAGTGCAAAATACTTCTTCATTTCTTTTATGTATATTAGTAGATAAAATTCTTTTAAAAATTCTAGCTGACGTTTGATACGATCTCCCACATGGCACATACGGGTAGTTCTTCCCTTTCCTCGTAAATTGTGTAATGAGCAACGACTTTATGCTTCGCCATGTGAGACAGCGAATGTTCCAGGCTTGTTTCTTATTTTAAATCTTGTCATTTCTGCTTATGGCACTATCTACATATTCAATAATAATTGAGAAGGCGCTTCAGTTAACGTTGGTAACATTGTTGTAGCGTCACGTGAAAGCGAATGTGTGTGAGGCAGTATAGCGTAAAAGAGTATTGAACTCTACTTGAGAGAGACCAGTAATACGAGACGAGTGTGGTTCTCTTCAGCCTCCAAATTCTTTGCTGTCTGTCTCCCTGAACTGCGAGCGACATGAAGATCGTCTCAAACGGCTAGTGCCCAATGCCTACGAAACGGAGGACAACGGGACGAACAGCGCCGGACAGAGAAAGCTTGAAAGCGGGCACCCATTAATTACGTGAGGTGTTTTTTTCTAAATTCCGCCCCCCCCTTTCCCGTAAGATGACGTGAGATTTTAAGGGGACCTACCCCCTCCCCCCGACCTCGTAGATTTTTGAGACCATCTTCTTCTTCTCCTACTTCCGAGGGCGCGGTTAAACCCCCCCCCCCCCCCCCTCGCCTAAGGTCGGTAGCCACGTCGTTTGTAGACCTTTCCGTTTTAGCTCTATTCAGAGCTGATCAGAGAGACCCAACCTCACTCGTCTGTTGCGTGCATTAAGGCAAAATTACAACACGTCCTGTGAAACACACTATGGTGGACAAATTAAGATCATTTACAGATCGATAAAAGTGAATTTCGAAAAATAGTGACTTTGAAAGTTAAAATGTGAAAGTACATGCAAATAAAGTGGAAGCAGAACCAGAGGGACGTAAAACCTCTCGAAACCGCGGAGTGGTGTCAGCTTACCGATTGGAGAAGAAAGCCGAACTAAGGAAGTCATGGGAACCGGGAACTCTGCGGGACCTAGTAGTGTGCCTCCGATCGACGAGGACTGCAATAATAGCACTCAGTAAACCCCCTCTGAAATACGTGTCGTAACAGTTCTGAGTACAAGTTACTCCCCGAGCGTGCTGGGTGAACAGTAACGCTCTGGTCTCGCATCCAGTAGTACGCTTGTTCGAACCTCCGTCCCATAGCTATGCAAAATCGTTCCACACGAATGCCGGGTTTTCCTTCACAAGGTCATGGCCGAATTACTTCCCGTTCCTTGCCCCTGTTCCTCTCCTCTTCTAATGACCACAACGTTGACGAGCATAGAGGGAATCCAAATTTAAAATAAAAAAATCTCACGTAATTAATGGACGCCTCCTAAGCAATAAGATAAGCAACTAGTTTCTCTTGTGTATCCGAATAAAATGTTTAGATATTAAGTTCCCAGTATCAAAATATTAGGTCATAAACAATATTTTTCTTCTGTAAACCTCCTAAGACAATGTACATATAAACCAACCAATCGGACGCCTAGTATACGACGGAGTAGTGCGCGAGGTCACAAGCATCTATTAGTATAATACACACAAGATGTAGCGCGATGACGTCATGTCACGCGATGACGTCATCGCGGTGACGTAACTATGACGTCACGCAATGACGTCACGCTTTACGATGATATTTTTGGGAATACGCGTTATTCAACAACATTTCCAAGCATCAGCGAATTAATTAACTAACAGAACACTGAAATAAAAGTATGTATCGCGTTAAAATCGATATATCAATCATTAGATGCTTATATTTACTTAATATTCTTTTGATGTATAGAAGTATTCCTTACATACTTTGTCCATAGATATGTAAGATAAAAGCATTTTATTTCGAGCACCAATGTTGTGAAAATTTATGGTTAGAGTTTTACTATCATGGATCAGAATTACAAGTGGCATTTGACGTTACAGCAGAGAGCATGAATAATTTAGTTTATTTCAAAACAATGATATTTTTGGGAATACGGGTTATTCAACAACATTTCCAAGCATCAGCGAATTAATTAACTAACAGAACACTGAAATAAAAGTATGTATCGCGTTAAAATCGATATATCAATCATTAGATGCTTATATTTACTTAATATTCTTTTGATGTATAGAAGTATTCCTTACATATTTAGTCCATAGATATGTTAGATAAAAGCTTTTTATTTCGAGCACCAATGTTGTGAAAATTTATGGTTAGAGTTTTACTATCATGGATCAGAATTACAAGTGGCATTTGACGTTACAGCAGAGAGCATGAATAATTTAGTTTATTTCAAAACAATGATATTTTTGGGAATACGGGTTATTTAATAACATTTCCAAGCATCAGCGAATAAATTAACTGACAGAACACTGAAATAAAAATATGTATTGCATTAAAATCGACATATCAATCATTAGATGCTTATATTTACGTAATATTCTTTTGATATATAGAAGTATTGGATACCGTACCTCTTTCTTGACCTGCGAAGAACTGGTACTAACCTGTTGAAATTTGTATCAGTCGCTTCGTCAAAATGTCCTCTTCACATTTTGAGATCAGGCATTGCGGAAAACTCGCCAGGAATTAGATTAAAATTGCCGAAATATAACACTGACGCACAGTCATTAGACGCCGCCAACGTTGAAAAATCAGTGACAGTCCTTTAAAATGTTGATTTAATCCTTTTTTGTAATGTTTTCTTGCATTTTCAGTTGTAAAAAGTCGCACCAAATTGTCAGTATGTATCCTTACAATCTTTGTACATAGATATGTAAGATAAAACTTTATATTTCGAGCATAATGTTCCGAAAAGTTTGGTTATATTATTACTTAGTATGGATCAGAATTACAAGTGGCATTTGACGTTACGGCAGAAGGCATGAATAATTTAGTTTATTTTTCAAATATTTTAATCTGTGTCCTATTATTGAAATTATTAATTCGTTTGAACAGAAATAATTGAACATTGATACGGGAACTGTGCATCCTACATTACACTTAAAACAAATATTAAGTTTATATGAATTTATTTTAATTTACTTTGCTTTCACTGTGTAATATAACTGAGCCTATTATTTCAGCAACTTTGTCAGCCATTCAAACGTTTTACTACCAGTCTGAATAACAAAACAGAAATGCGCAAAAACCGTTGAAGATTTTTGATCAAATTTATATCACGATGCATTATTACCACTAAAAAGCGATACAGTTCATGTATTAATATGCGTGAGATTGAAGTATTGTTCTTCTGGCGAGAAGTTACGTGGTTAGGTTGAAATGCAACCTGGACCAGAATGGAAACTGAAACATTTTGCTAGAGTGCAAGGGTCGAGAAATTACACTAAGCCGTGAATTGTCAGAACACCGAAATAAAAGTATGTATTGAGTTTAAATCGACATAATCCGACATAATAAGTATTAGCCGCTTAGATTTATTTAATAATCGTTTTATGTAAAAGAATTCGTTAAAATCTTTGGCCACAAATACGTAAGATAAAAGATTTAATTATTTCAATGTTAGCGGTAATTTTGATAGATTGTTATTAAAACTGGCACTTGAGAGAAGAGGGCATAAGTAATTTAATTTTTTTTAGTAATTTGTTTTCTTGAGTGTTCTGTTACTTACGGTACATCATTACTTTGTTTTAACAAAAGTAGTTCCATACTGTCCGCGATCAATATAGACTACAATTAAAACTGATATTACTTGGAATGATGTAAGCTGTTAAGATTTATTTTTAATTTCCTTTGCTTTTACTGATGCCATATTTCAGCCGCATGTAATTGTGTCAGCCATTCAAAGGTGTTAGTATCTATCCAAATCACGAATATAAAAAAGAAAGATGAAATAACCCGTAAAGACTTTTGATTTAGTTTATATCGCGATGCATTATTACCACTAAAATACGATATAAATGCGGCAAGTTTAGTACGTCATTAAGTTGAAATGCAACCTGGACCAGGATATCAACGAAAATCTTTTGTTATATGGTAAGGTACTAGGAATGCACTGAGCTTTATTTTATAACTGTTTTATTTATTTAAGTAATTAGTAAGAAATGTAATGCTAGAACGGCATATTAACTATCAGTTGCTTTATCTGAATCACGAATATAAAAAAAGGAACATGGAATAACGCCTAAAGATTTTTTGATTTAGTTTATGCGATGCGAAATAGTAGGTATATATAATAATATGTGCGTAATTTAACATTTGTTTCTCTGGAAGCAAGTTTTGTACGTGATTAGATTGAAATGCATCCCGGACCAGGATAGGAACGAAAACATTTTGTTATAGGGCAAAGCAGTATGGATTCCACTGAACTATATTTTATAACAATCATATTTAATTAAGTAATTCCTAAGAAATGTAATGCTAGAACGACATATTAATTATGAGTTGCCTTTTTTTTTTTTTTTTTTTTACTGAAATCATTAGGCTACTTGGTGTGAATAAAAGAAGTTCTAAATTGTTTGCGATCTGTGCGACCTGAACCACAATTAAAACTAATATTACGTGGCATAACGTAGGTTTTTAAGATTTGTTTTGAGCATCCTTCGCTTTCACTGGAGTCATTATTTCAGCCGGATTTAAGTTGTGTCAGGCGTTAAAACATCGACCTATGGATCAAGTTTGTATCGCATGATGCATGATCGGTATCGACGCATGATGATATTGACATGCGATACAAGGAATGTATTAATTCGGGTGTGGTTTAAGTTTTGATTTTCAACCGGCTATATTGTCAAAGATTGTAGTTAGGCTTAAAAGCAACCTGGACCAAATAAAAATTGAAACTTTTTTTCTACGTCACAAGAGATGAGAAATTACAGCCCATTGAGCTTTATTTTATAACATTTCTATTTAGGTAAGCTACTAAAAATAAATGAATTAATCCGTCAAACCCGTCATTTTTGACGGGCTTTGTTGCTAGTATTTAATAATTACTGATAAAATTTATTACGTTCTCGGCCAATCACCAACCGAAATCATCTCCAGGGCAACGTTGATTTGAGCTGCGGCAAAGAAGAAACTGAAGTGAGTGGCTTCACTTACGACGACCAGTGTAGTTAGACTAAAGAAATTTCAGCTAACAGTCTGGTTGTACTTACGGACGTTTCGGCAACCAGTGCAGTTATTATTACATTTGGCTGCCAGTCCAATCAAGCAACTTATTGCTACTTGAGCTGCTACTACAACAGCATGCATGAAAGTCGTGGCGCGTGGTCTGTGCAGTGCGTTGTCACGCCAACGAGCAGCAGACTGCAACAACGATCATGCCGATTCCGTCCATTCATCCTCTGCGTTTCACAGGAAACTGAACATTTTTACCCATCAACTCCTTGGAGATGAAAATCATGCTAACGAATCAATGGTCTTCCGTTGTTATTCAGGTAATGTTTGTTATTAAGGTAATCTTTGTAAACTGATCCGCAAGGTATTTTATAGTAATTAATTTCGTGTCCTTTTCTTATTTTGTTTTATGTCAGTTTTCGATTTCTTATCAACAACAATTCATTTCAAAATTAAACTGAAGATTAATAAATCTTTATTAATCTTTTTACTACATTTGGTTTTTAATTCATAAAAATGTGACAACGTACGACCTATCCATTGTAATTAATTAATTCTGTTTCTGATTTATGGTAAAGGGATTTTCTGAGTATGCATTATTTACTATGGAACCCACTATTATTTTAATTCTTTACGTAAACAAGGCAAGCGATAAAATTATTAATATTATATTTACAAAAGGAAATTTATTCTGTCTCGTTGAGAAATGAATAAGTCGTACACAACAAGTCACAGCATAGGATATTGAAATGATTATTGTACTCATACTAAAAAGAAATCCGTTATGGTCAGTGCTGTATTCGTACAATAGGATGTTGTGTTTTTAAAATTGATCGCTTGAAGGCCTAATTAGCACGAAACCCGACGCGAAATGCTGAGAGTGTGGGCGGAGCTAAGCTTAGCCCGCGGCGGCTTGCGGTCCTCAGCAGACAGTCAATTATTCAGTGCGAGGCGACGTGTCGAGGTCGATATATCGAAACCCGCTGAAGCAGACGCCAGCGGCTCTGTTATTTCAGGCAACCTCTCCTTGTAAAAATGCACCTTACAATCATTCCTAAACACAAACAAAATTACGAAATACGTTTCGATCACGAATACCACAGACTTCCATAACCGGAATGTTTTATACGATTATAATATGGAGGAGAATTTGCTGGGGAAGAGACCAAATGAAAACATCATGGCGTATCTTTCGATAACAAACTCTAGTCGGCAGAACACGGTTCGGAGTTTGTAGGGAGAGTTTTACGCTTGGTGAAGTAATGTGCTAGGTAAGTGAGAAGATTGGGATCATTATGAGTACGAACTGACATTATGAATACCGGTGCAGTGCAGGAGTACAAAGTAGGACAGCTAGATTGGTTTGTGAAAATTACTGACAAACAAAATTGGCTGGATTGGGTGTCACTTGAAAATAGGAGGAGGGTAAAGAGAGTTGCTTGGAGGAAAATTGAATTTGCGGCCTAGTTGGATATTGGCAGAAGAATTAGGAGTTCTACATGGAAGAAACAATATCTCCTTCACAATAATCAGGAACTTGATTTCACTCATAAGAGAGTGGAAACATTTTCTTTTGTATGTAAGGTGTCAAAGACTGGTATTATTTGCCGAGGGAAACGTAAATCAATTGACCCTAAACGATGAAGAAATTTAAGACAAATTTGTTAAATGCTAAAATGTATGTGTGTGAGGGGGAGACAGCATCATGGCTTATGTACTCCATTGCAGTTCAGTTATATCGCGGTTTGTTTTCATTTAATCGTAAAATTTAATCAATGTTCAAAAGTATCTCTTCTATTTGCATATGTTAATTAAGAATCCGATGAAAATTTGTGTTGCCCTATAGTGGTGACAGTTTCTACTTGCCACGCATTCCTCCTATACCGAGGCGGACCTACAGTTTAAGGTGACTCACAAGGATGGACCGCCTAGCTAGCCACGAACAAAGCGCATTAAACGTCCAGCGGGCTAATCAGCACGTGAGCGTATTAAGCACCCAAATGCCAGACCGCTCATTTAAATTAGTGAGCTATCACTTGGTCTGGATGCTTATTCTATGGACTGTAAAAGTTATTCAAGTAATATGACAAGGTTAAAAAAAAAATTGCTAACGTATGTTATCAAAAACAATTTTCGTTGAAAGCCTTTATTAAGTGCCACTGGCTTAAATTTGTTCAAAATTTCAGTTAGATTGTTGGAAATTTACTCAGCGGTAGGTATTCTTAACGACTGCAGGAGCTCATATCAGCGAATATTTCCCAAAGCAACATGTTTTAATAATTGCTCCCTTGTTTTGGATTGGGAAATATAATTTTTTGTTATTAGCTGTTTTCAATCAATAAATTACATTTTCCTGTGAAATTTAGTCAAAATTGCAGGAAAAGAGGCGAAGTTACGAGACTGTAAATAAGCAGGGACGGAAGGAAGTGACGAATTTATAAAAGGGTTCTGTTTCTGCAATTTGATTTGCGATAGTCTAAGAAAAAAGATATGTAACTCTCATTGGATGCGGGATATGTAAGATTTGGGAGAGTGAACAACGGGATTTCATATTAGCAGACCAAACAAGCCATTAAAGGCGTGCATTCTGTAAGTTATTTTCATTAAATAGTTTAGATTTACATAGAAAAAGATCGGGGGTACACAGCGGGTTTTTCATTCTATTCACATTGTACCGACTGCTTCAGGTGATGACGATCTGTAGGTTTCAAAAATACTGAAAGGTGCTTCGACAAATTGACCGAGGCAAGACTAAAATAGATTGGGGAGTTAAGGGAAAATCAAACATTTCCCTCGTAACGTGAGAAGCCTAAATACAAAAGAGAATGGTCTACATGATGAAACAAAGATATATCAGTCGCAGAAGTAAAAAAGAAAAACAAAGAGGTTTCGAAGATATTCATGATGACACTACAATCTATTCCGATGTAAAACAAAATAGAAAAAGATGTTGCAACCTTACATGAAAAATGAGGTCGTCGAAACTGGGAAACTTTTTTATATAAATGAAAGCACTGCAACACTTAGGCAGTGAATGTACAGATGCCATGTGTCAGTGATAGCCATTAATGCTTCTTGGGAAGGTAGGAAAGAAGTAGAGGTGGGCAAAGTGACACACTAAAAAGAGCGGTGTTCATTTGATCACTCTACGAAAAGAACTAGTTCTTTTGAACGGTTCACTGCTCACTAGCTCAGTTATATTTGAGACCTTTTTTTTTAGGTCTCACCCCTCAGAATCCGGTTACACCCCCACTTTTCGATGAAAGTACCCCCCACTTAAATCGACTTTGATGCAATTAGAACTTTTTTTTTTTAGCTCAACAGTCCACAAAGCCCACGTGAACAAGCACTTCTTGATCTTCAGAATTAGCCGACTTATGGCCGACTCACCTAGAAGAACTACTGTTCACTTTTTAGCGAGCGACTGCTCACTCGCTCTTTTAAAAGAATTGCTCAAAAGATCTGATTCACTCGCGAACGACCCATCTCTAGAAAGAAGATACTACAACATTTAATGCAGACCTTCAGGAGTTTTCCGTACCAACAAATCCGACAGACTTCGTAATAAGCGGCGATATTAAAGCTTAATTATTCACAGGACTATAAGCTGCTTACATTAAGCATCAACAAACGAAAATGGTATGTAATTATGACGATTTGTTACCTGTAATGGGTTAGCGTGGAGGCTCTGTATACACACTACTGACAAACAAAATTTGCAAGACTTCAAAATATAACCTGTTAGACCCGATTTCAGAATACCATACTGAGAAGCCATCTAATCTTTTAGTGATAGGTTGGAACAGGGGCGGATCCAGGGAAGGAGAGGGGGGCTAGGTGGCTCAAGCCCCCCCCCCCCAAAGTCTATCTCCGGCATTGTAATTTTGGAGAGCTTTTTATTTTTAGCTCTACGGATTTGAGGCCCGATGAGACTATAAATACTACCTTTTGCCCCACTCAAGACCCCCCAAACCCAAAATCCACTAAAGGGAAGCCTCCCCTCTAACCTAAATCTACTCAAGCCAAGCATTCCCCAAACCAAAGTCCGCTCAAACCCCTCCCAAACCGACCGTATTGAGCAGGATCTTTGATACTAACACTAAATTATTGCTTACTTTTAATGAGTAGAATTGTAAATGACCCCTTCACTGGGGAGGCACAAAGATCTTAACGAGTATCCCTGTACGAGGGCAGCGGTATTTAATGTGATGTCTCCCTGCTTACGTTTCAGAACTTGTTTCCGGAAAGGTTACATGAGAAATTACTACAATGAATGTAACTACCATCTACGTAGCATAAGTTATATATGAACCAAAGAGTAGAATGCGGTTATGGTAACATGATGCTGATATAACAATTAATACTATTTACCGCAAATAATATTAGTTACCTGTTTCACTGCGGGATGCATGCTTTACGAAGGATTGAGGAAAATCATACATTACTGGCGTTGACACGAAACACATAAAACACTTAGAAAAGAGACTGAAATTGTTTCGAAACATTTATCTTGAAATAAACCTCACAATAAACAATGTTTTAAATATTAATAATAATATAATGGCAAACAATCACAGTGGGAAGCATGTCTTTCCTATGAAACCAGGCTTATTCGTGTCGATTACGTGTTCTGTTCTGATATGTCCGCCAGAAAGAAGAAAGGTGGAGAGAGGTTTTATGCCATTAGCTGGCGGATTCTGCTCGCTGCCGTTCGCACAGCCATTACTGGAATAAGTTGAAGCCTGCTAGTGATGCACTTTCTGCTTTGACACTGTGACAACTCTCTCAGCTTGCAGTTACAAACGAATAAATGAATGAGAATGTATACACAAGTTTACTAACGACATTTTGACCCATTGCATACCTGTACAATGACTAAGACGTTTACCCTGCTCAAGAAAAACTCACAACTGAATATGGAGTTCCAGATGTTCCACGTCACTCGAAAGCAATGCTACGGACAAAAGGAAACCATCGTCCCTAGCTCAAGACTTGCGTGTGTTTAGAGACAAGGATATCACTATTTACTAGTACAAATATTAGTTTGTTAGCACTATAGAAGAAATTATAACCAAATAAATCAATTTTGCCGAGAAAGCATACAGAGTATATCTTCCTAGAGGATCAGCAAATTTTAAGCGGTTTTACTTTAGCTACGCTTCAATATCTTCTTCTTAAACTTTTACATAATAATAAAAATATTTTAAATTATCTTTAGATATCTTTCCACCTGAGCGTCTGAGCATATTGTGCGTCATATCTAATGCCATTATGGCACCAAATGTAGTCTGGCTCTTATGATGTGTATATTTTATCCTAGTCTACTTGAAAGAGTTATACTTATTCAATTCCACTTTCTTCATGACTATAAGTGATTAGTCTATCATTCACTTTGAAACACATTTTTACTGACAACACTAATACACTGAATGACTTCGGTAAATTTTTACATAACTTTCTTAATCTTCTCGATCACAACCGATCACATTTATATCAAAATTCGTTATTCATCTTTAAGTCTGTCATTTTCTTTAACCTGTTTTGTTCTCTCATTGCTTTTAGTTATTATCATTTAACATCGGCCTCCGAAGATTTATGTCGCTCAGTACATTTATTGGATATAATTTATTATTAAGATGCTGTGCCCCTCTATGTAGCCAGTAGTCCTATCCGCGTTCCGCACAGTACAAACCGGCGGTATACCGAAAAAGCCTTTATTGTTTGATTAATATATTTTCTCTTTACGTTAGCAATACATTTTCAATTAAATTAACGATTTTCTGTTATTTATGAGGTGTATGCTTTACAAGAAAGAAGAAAGTGGTTGGAAGTTTTTCCATGAGGAATATAATTCTATAAAGAGCTTGGTCACTGTCCCTTTCTTGATATTATGCTTTCTCGTGATATTCGTTCCCATGTAGGTCACATACAAATCAAATAGAGTAGAGGGTATTGCTTGTTGGGATGTCAAGCATACTTTTAAGAAAAGCACATTCGGATTCCGTTTGAAATACTGGCCGCGATAATTTTTTACGTTTGTAATCAATCTATCATGAACTTTTACAGCTGATGTTCACGGTTTATAGAATAATTCAAAAATTTTGCTAGTTAAAAGCCTAATGAAATTACGTTGGCCTGTAAAATGTTCTGAATTTTGAATATACTGTAGTAGTGATTATATTCTGCTCGTGTCTTCAAGGGAAATGCATTGCACTCGATCCACTGCTTGATGCTGCCTGGGGGCTTGTTGTTGCTGATTGGCTGCTAGTTGAAGTAACGGCTTGATGTCTGCAGGTTGGGGTTTGCCGGGAAACCACAGGATGATACCACGGGTTGCCATGTAGACCTGACAGTTTGTGGGCGACCGTCTCCATGCGGCGGGTGTAGCACTGTGCTGGAATCTTGGCGGCTTCATGTCGGAGCATGCAAATTCTACAGCTCTACTTTGTAGGAGCAATGGTGGCGACTTTCAGTCCTACCGACCGCATTGGACGAGTATGTAAAACATATCCTGAAACAGAAATAAATAATGTAGTAAGATGAACAACTTGCTAAAAATTTATATAGTAATGTAAAAAATATGAAGAAAATGTTATGTGGCAACGATAAGGAGGTAAAAAAGTGTACATGCCAGAATTTCTATAAGTTTAATGTGCTGGTGGACGTGGCAGACTGTTGATGGGTGGCACGAGTTCTGTTAACGGCAGGATCCAGAGCGATTTTTTTTAGGGGGGGGGGGGGGTAACGATGAAGAAGAATCGCATCCGGCCCCAGACTCCAGTGCTGTGAGTGTGCTTCCACTAAAACAGAAAAAGTTCTGTAGTAAGGTCAAAACAAGTCAAGCAGTAATGGACAGACTATAACATGAAAACATATAATTACCGATAGTGGGTGAAGTACGTTACCCCGTCGACGTCGGACTCCAATGTGGTGGCGATGGTAGCTGGGCCGATGGTTGGGTCGGTGAAGCTTGCGAAGCTGCCGCGTTCAAACTACACAGCGCCAATGGCTGTTGTCCAGAACCTGCAACAAAAAAATAAAATTATGTAGTATCAACAAATAATGCTGTATCGATATAGATGCAAAATAAATTAACAACATTTACCGCTAGTCCCTTGCTTTGTCAATGATTTGTCCCGTACATCCTAGCTAGGCGATCACGTTGGCATGGAAGTTCTCTTTCGTTCTGACACCGCAACAGGTTGGAGTCCAAGATGATGACTGCGAAATTTTTCCTGTAACCGAAAAGAAAAAACTGTGTTATCCAGAAACTAACAACAAGTTATCATCGTTAAACTTATGTTACAATTACTCAGAGGCCGTAAATAAAAATATTCGCCATTTTTTGAAACTTGAGAAAAAAAATAAAAGTAATAGAACAAATAACAAATAGGTAACTAAGTATTATATAAATAATTTATGTAATACTTCTTATCGAAGTCATAAATGTTGGTAGAGGATGAATAAAAATCCTGAATACATCGAAAAATAATAATAATGCAAGGAAAACACTATCTAAAAATCAGCTTAGTAACTTACGTATACAGTTATCTTACTTACTACCGAAGCTCGACGACGAAGCATGCAGGTTGAAGTGAAGGTTTGAAGATCCTATTCTTTTTTTGCTTATGGCTTTAAGCCTCGTTGACATCGAGATGCACTAGATGCGGTAAAGGTCTGGGAGCAAGGAACGGGGAGGAATGCGGCCATAGCCTTTTGAAGGAACCATCACAGCATTCACTTGGAGTGGTTTTGTGAATTAATGGTAAACCGAAATCTAGATAGCCGGAAGAGATCCGCATCCTTCCGAATTTGAGGCCAGAGCTTTATCCAGCTTTGAAGAAGCACCATGGTCTGAAGAAGGGGTAAGTTAAACTCTGTGTTTGCGCACATCGAATGTGTCATCTCATCCCACACATGTTGCACATCTGCGAACAAAAATATGACACAACACATTAGAGTCTGCCAGAAATAGAAGCAGGATTTATGAAAATATTTACAACTATACCAACCTACCTGCATCCTTCAAGGCTCTTGAATGCATAGTTCATGATTAAACCACTTACTACTTAACCCACAACAAACGAGACAATTTTTAGTCTGGCGACTGCACTTGTAACAGAAATAGACGAAAAAATATTCGCTGTGGGTAGACGAAAAATAATAATATTGATCCTTCTCTACGTCAACAATGTATTTAATACTATCAAACTAGACATTCTCCTATCTATACTGAGAACATTAAATTTTGCCTGGGGTGCTGTGGATTGGTTCGAATGATAAATATTTCAGGAACCATCAACAATTGTGTTGCGTATATCACTGCAGACAAATCGCCATGGAAGATTGCAAAGAGTTGTGTCCCACAGGTGTCAGTTCTGGGACCACTTCTCTTTTCTGTATATGTAAACGATGTGGTTAGTAACTTACGTCACTACAAATACGACCTGTATATTGACGACGTACAACTATACCTGAGTGCAACACCAACCAAAGTAGCCATTATAAAAAAGTAAATAAATTAATACTTAAGGTATCTTTCTGATTGGGCGAAGAGGCTATTATTATTGCTAGATCAAAACTGGTAGGTATCAAGCTTACATTAGACTTCTCACAAATAAAGTTTCAGACAACAGTGATAAATTACAGCGATGCAGTAAATGATCTAGAAGTCCTAGTCGAAATTAATATAAACTGGTATGAGAACATTGTCTCAGTAAGTTGCTAAACATTTTTTCGCTTCTCTTCATTTCTTGTATAAGCCAAGAAAATTATCCTTATCCATTTGAAAAACATAACTAGTGCAGGCCCTTGAGCTTACCCATCTCTATTACTGCGACGTTGTTCACCAAAATCTAAGTTCAGCACTCATAATAAAACCTGAAGTCTTGTGTAAGGTTCATCTGCGACATGTGTCCATGTGCCCATGTCTCTCTTTCATATGAATGCTTACAGTGGTTGCGTGCCTGCGATCGACGACGAATCCACACTCTATATCTCTTTAACCATCTCCTACATCTGAAAAACTCACTCCTATCTTTATTGCTACAAAGTATTAACACCAGATCCCTTGAACTCAAATAAACTAACCATCTACTCCCATAGCTAGAAATCCGTTGCCAATTCCTTTCCCGCTTCACCGGCTACGTTTTGGAGTAATCTTCCCCGGTCCATTTAAAGCACTGCTTATCGCAGCGCTAACTGAACAACCTCTTCTTCTTTTTAAAACCTAATAATTTATGCCATTTTCACAGGGTTTTTTTCAGCCTTCACTAGTACCGAGTGTGGTGGGGGGTGGTAACATTCTTGCCTCGCATTCGAGAGGACCTGGGTTCGAATCCCCGTACAAGCATCCAGATATGGGTTTTCCTTGGTTTCCCCAGATCACTCCAGGCGAATGCCAGGATGCTTCCTCCAAAAGGCCATTACCGAATTCCTTCCCATTCCTTCCCCAGCCTCTAATGACCTCGACGCTGACAAGGCGTGAAGCCGTAAAAAAGCCTTCACTAGTTTTAAGTTTGTATTCTACTCCAGCCTTCACTTGCATTAGTTTATACCACTTGCTTACTGGTTCAGTATTAAACATTCGTATTATGTCATTAATGTGAAATATGTGTTGTAACTGTTAATTAATGTAACGTTTTAAATATGTTTTATAATTTCCTGATATGATGTAAGAGAAGGCCTGACAGTCCCAATCTTGCTAGGCAAAATAAACCATTAAATAAATAAATAAGTTTGGCTAGATCATAACATTGTGGAGACAAAGCAGCTGCTAACTGGTTGTGTGGCACAGAATTCAAAGTAAAAACTGGTGTTGACGCCAGTGGTGTAATGCCTTACATTGCAATGACTGCACTCGTCAAGTTAAGGGCATAATACTGCTCAAGTTAGAAGAGCAACTTCAAGTTGTATCCGGTACTTTATCGAAACTTCAACCTGGGCAGTGTGACTCTACGGCAATAAATTTTAAGTTCATCCTACTTGCAAAAGTGTCGGAAAAAGTCATTTTCAAGACACAGAGCTATACGGCTCTAGCGACATTTGAAGTTCATGAGCGTATGTGTTCCATATGTTTTTGTAAGAATACATCTGATAGCCAAATTGACCGTATGTTCTGTGCAAAAAACACAGCACACAAGAAAAATTTGATGTTGGAAGCGTCTTTTTTTCTCTTGCAACTACAAATCTCTGTCTCTAACTCCTGCTGACAAAGGCCTATTGTGAGAAGAAGAGCACAGCAAAAAAGTTTGAAAATATGCCAGAGACTGTAAGACTGGAGGTTTAGGCCAGAGAATGTTGGAAGACACTGTGCGGTCTTTGAAATGTTGGTATAACTATTTGTCTCGGTGAATAATGGTAATCCATTAACACCTGCGGCTAGACTGCGCGACTCCGTGACTTATGCTCGAGAGTATCCTTCAGTGTTACTGCGGCCTCGCCATTACACCGGAGTGCCACACACGACTTTCACATCGCCGCCACCGGCGCTACGCCTACATCACAGACTAGTTTTTTATTTAACTTGCAACCTAATTATTCATATTACATTAAATGAATTCCTTTATAATTGGGATGTAACGGCAGTCAGTTTGAAACGTAACTGATTACGTGTAGCATCTAATGTAAAGCAATGTAATGTTTTATTTGCAGCTGGGAACCGGACCAGGGTAATCTGGAATGTAAAGCCGTCACATGTAACCGTTGAAATAGATTGTTTTCTCAAATAGCTAATTACAAACACATGAATAATTAATATTAATAATACAAAATAACATAAATTACTTTAACTGTCGGTGAATATTAATAACTTTATCCATATTAAAATATGAATCAGGTTAAATTACTAAGTGAATGTAAAATCATTTTGACCATTAAAATTAAAAATAAAAACACAGATGAGTTAAATTATTTGGCAATCAACGCATGCAAGAGATATTGCAGGGTACCAGCTGGTTGGAGCCTGACAGACAGTATAGGGTACAGAGAGGGGGAGGGGTAGGGGAACGGCAGGGGAGTGTATGAAGCGCCGTCGTTTGTGTTAAGTTGCAAACACATCCAACGTAACAAGTAATGAAATCGCAAGTAAATAATCACCCACATTTCTACTTTTAACAGCCTTAACATCAAGTCCTATGTCGAATGTAAATACCTAAAACTGGCTGAACAGCGTGACAGTGGCGCCAGAAAATGACAACCACGGGAAGAACTTCACTGAATCGTATGGTAGAATTTTATTCCCCTCTTTTTCAGATGTAAAATTTTACCATATGTCCTTAACTAAATTTTCGCATTTATTTAAAATGAAATATTACGAAAAGCAAACTTACTGAAAGTATTCTGATACTTCATTTTGCATACCTATTAAATTCATGGAGCAAAGAAAAAAGCGGAGACAACGCAAGGGGCCTTTACCACTCACTATAGGGAAGGCAAGTACAGTGAAGTGGAGAGAGGAGGTCAGCATATTGGATTTCCCAAGAAACACGGGGATTATGCACACAAACCTCAAGGAAATTCTGCGAGAACCGTGGCATAGCAATTTGATGTTGGATTATTATGTAAATGGACGAGACAAATAAAATATGAAGAATAAAATTTTTTGATTCCCTGCTTAGTTCTTGAGATTTACTGTCTCAAAAATGATGTGTTTTGTGTTGAAATGCAGAAGAAAAATTTCCGCAAAGTCAAATTTGATGATGGATTCTTATGTAATGCGGCGAGACAAATCTAAAGTAAAGAATAAAAATTTCGAAAGCTCACTTAGTTCTCGAGACATACTTTCTTCAAATTGAGGTGGTTAGGTTCGGATGCGGCGTGGACGAAAAACTAATTTCGCCAAAGCGACAATGAGCTACACGCTGGCATGTTAGGAAGAAACGTGGTCTGGACAAGAATAAAAGCCTCACCAAAGGCTTAAGCAACTATACATAAAATTAACTTTTGATAGTCAATATTTTGAGAACTAAGGGAGATTCCAAAAACAATTACTCTTGATTTTCGATTTTTTTCTTCGAGTTACATAAGAATCAATCATCAAATTGCATCGACTATGTAATGATAGTGCTGCCCACCCCAACACATAAAACTAATTGCGAACTACTTTTCGAGTAACAATAACATTGCCAACATCACTATTCCTAGTTCGCGTATCATAAATTATCACAATTAATTTCATCATGTGCATTTCAGTATGAATTGCAATTAAACTAAGACTCTCGCAATAGTAAATTCAGTGTAATGCGATGTAAACTTGACCTGAAACTTATGCTTCATACTAATAGTAATAGTAAATTTCTGTAGGCTTATTCGGAAGATGCTGTACTAGTAGCAGATAGGTCTACATAAGTTCGCCAACAGCTTCACTGAATTTATCTTGTTACCATACATCAAAAGTCGGCAGTTTAAATTAGACTTTCAACACACGTTTAGAATAAGGCTATCCTATTATTTGCAAAATGTAAAAAAAAGTAAGATACGCTGGTTTTCTAAACTATGCCAACAAATTTTTGAGAATAACGTCATCCTACTGAGAGCTATGAATTAAATTTTTAACAGGCATTCTAAATCTATAATTATAGGCCCTGCTCTTGCATATATCGTATTAAACACAATGTGACTAACTTAAGAAATGATATTCGAGGTTGTTTCCGATATGATCTGTTTGTGCAACCGTATGCAACACAAGCTGGTATTATAAAAAGTTTGAAATATTAGTGAATCAAATATTTAGAGCAGCAAAGACAATGCTAAAAAAAATTAAAAAAGTCGATGATTTGGGAAAAGCAATATGGCCGCCGCGCATGCGCAGTCGGCTCCAAAGTTTATAGGAGGCTTCACAGTTTTAGCGGTACGTTGTCTCCTGTCTTTTTCCTATCTCCATGATTAAATTGCGCTCATAACCTCGAATTTCTTGTTAAATTTCTGAACGCTGCAGCTGTTAATTTTCTACCGAAGACAGGGATCGTGATGTCAGCGTAAGCTTGAGCCAATAGCTGTCTAGGTGAGAGCGGACTGAGCCTGCAAAATTATATAGTAGATAACTCAAATACTACCATGAACTACCAGTGTGCAAGAAATGTAGTGGGAATGATCATGTACATTTGATTTGATACAATTGAAAGATCATTTACGGCTGTACGGCATTTCAGAATAGTTGCAATCAAATAAAAAGTGAAAAAAAAATCTAACTAAATGGAGATGAGCTATCACAACGTATAATTTTGTTGAAATAATCCGAAGAAATTCCAAAGTTTACGGTTTTGACCTCTGAATTATAGAATCGTGGTAAAAGTAGGTTACTTGTTAACTGATGACATTACTTTTTTGCGTGAGGTGTACGGGCACAAAGACAAAGATTCCATAAGTTACGATTTTGGCCCGTTACCACCGAGAACTATGTAAAAACTGTCCTACATGTTAACTATTGGTATAAGCTATCACTATCTGAAGTTTCAATGAAATCCGTTTACTAGATTTTGTGAGATGGGTACGCTGATAAAAAAAAAAATTCAAATTTGCGGTTTTTTCCCCTCTATCACCGGAAACTATGTTAAAAATTTGGATGCAAAATATCGTATATGCCAACCGGTGATATATATATGTTTATTTTGGTTAAAATACGTTCTCTAGTTTTGTGTGATCCGCGGGTAGACAAGAAAAATTTCAAAGTTTGAGATTTTGGACACTGTATCAGCGGGAAATTTGTAACTTGTCAGGATAAAAAGTACTCAGTATTCTGAGCCATGACACAAGCTATCACTATGCGCAGTTTCGAGGAAATCTGTCCATTAGTGTGTGCGTGATGTGCAAATGTATAGGCAGACAGACAAAAATTCAGAATTTTACCGCTGTGCCATTTCTATCACGAGTGGTTTACTTTGAAATTATTCTTTTTGAAATAAATTTCCTGTGCAGACACAACTTTAATATGTAGGAAGTGTATGTATCCTCAGAACACTCACTGGCGCGACTGCAATTACTAATCGTTGACTGAAGGTGTGTGGAGCAGGTGCAGGTAGATGCGTCGATTCTAATTCGCACTGCTTCCGGATACTTCACCAGACTTAGAATTTCCCTTTACTGTACTTCGGAATCACATCATCAAATCGTTCCCTTCAGGGTATTATTGTTTCCAACCACTCTCCTGATTCACTCGGATTGCTACACGAGAACATTTTATCAAATTATCATGTTAGCTGTATCTAGTTTTAAACAATAAAAGAAGTAGAACAGAGTTTTTCCTAGACGAAACTCGCAAAAAATGAAAATTTCAAAGTTATCAGCACCACTTTCTCAATAATATTTTACACTACATCTTAATCATTTTCACGTTATAAAGTTTTCTCTATATTAAGTATTACCGTGCCGACATTTCCACTGCGTCATTGTGTGCTCGTTGTGGTAACAGCTTTGCTTGTGCTGGCACATCTCTCCCACTCAGTCTCCTCTTCATTAGCAGCGAGGTGGCGTGGGCTGGACCGCTATAAGCTGCTCAAAGACGACTACGATTTTCACTATACACTCCGGTTTATTAATCGGTCTCACGCAAGGCGAGAGGCTCCACCGCACAGGCCGCAGAGGGATTGAAGGATCCAGCTGTCCGCCCTCGTAAGCCGTCTTTGGCTCTCGCTATGGCTCTGGGTCGGCAGAACATACCACGTAGGGCACGATTCACTGCTTCCCAACAGAAATATGATATTATCGAGGTGAAAAAAACGGTTGTTTTATATGATAATTCCGGTACAATTTATTTATTCAGCATTTGATGCATACATGACTTTTATGGAAATTAACTTTTTTTTAAAACTGCTTTACGTCTCTCAACAGCGAGGTCTTTAGAGACGGGAAAGGATGGGGGGCAAGGAATGGGAAGGAATTCGTCCATGGCATTTTTAAGGAAGCATCCCGGCATTTGCCTGGAGTGATTTGGGAAACCATTGAAAACCCAAATCTGGATGCCCGGACGGGGATTCGAACCGCCGTCCTCCCTAATGCGAGGCCAGAACGCTATCCGTTACACCACAACGCTCGGTGGAAATTAACTCATGAAATGGGACTCAAACAAGACCATAGAGTAACAGACTATGGAACTATTTTTATAAAAAAAAAAAAAAAAAATTAGAGGACAATGCCCTCAGCTGGCAGGTGGAAAGCACGCTACATCAGAATCGCTAGCGTTCAGGCCTCGCATTCGGAATGACGCGGGTTCGAATCCCCGTCTGGGCATCCAGCATTGGGTTTTCCATGGTTTCCCCAAATCACTCCAGGTGAATGCCGGGAGGCTACCTTCAAAAAGGCCATGACGAAATTCCTTCCCGTTCCTTGTCCCCAGTCCCATCCCGCCTCTAATGACCTTAGCCGTCGACGAGGTGTGAAGCCATAAGTAAAAAAAAAAAAGAATCGCTAGCCATATTCTATATGATTAGACATCTAGATGCGCTATCATGACCTTCCGAATTTAAAATTTTCCACATTTCCACGGGAAACACGCAATGGATAATCCTGCATAATGTGCACCATAGTTTATGCAATCTGACCGCCGTCATTTTACGGCGAATCTTCCCATCCCCAGGGAGAAAGAGTAGAAGAAGCAGTTATTACCGTACCACATATAATGCACTTTATCTAATCCAAATAGATCGAGGAACGTTGAATCCTGGAAGCTTTGAGCAGGGATTACTAATTCGTACGATGTACTAGGTTAATGTTATACACGATCAACTATGCAGCAATCTACAGGACTCATGGAGTTGGATGCTAGACTCACAGCAGTTTCCGAGGTAGGGCTTCATCCGTGTTTTGTATAGTCTAATATCTCGGTGGATGAGAAGTGCCTCATTATTCAGCATTCTTGACCACAGTTGAGTAATAAATACTGAACAAGAATGAGTACCAGCCTAGGGCTAGTCCAACGTCGCACTGTTACTATTACGAACTAAAATAACTTTTTCGGCGGCACTCGCTTCCGGGAGGTGTGGTAGCAAGCTCCACTACAACCCCCTACAACGACCCATCGCTAGTGCAACCGCTCACTTCAATAAACTCTACTGTAGCTAAGATATATCACCAATCCATTAATATGTATTGCATAATGAACTAAGGACACATTCAACAAAATAGTTTAATATTTGATAAAGTAATATAGAAGTCATAAACTCCCCTTGTTTTGCTCTTAAATTTCAAACTATATCAGATGTATTTTTTGTTTAGACAAACAATATGGTCAATACTTGAGATAAATTTCAATTTGCTAGATAGATTTTTCAAACAACTCTAATGTCCACTCAAGGAAAAAAAGTCAAAATATGTTACTAGTTTATTTGACGAATCAAAACGTCAAAAGAACGATATCCCACATGGTGAGATAAGAAAAAGAATTCGCGTCTGTTACTTGTTCTGCACCCCTTCCCCCTTAGAAAATAACTTTAAAAAGATTAAAATACGATTATCTGGGTCAGCGAAACACATGATTTGTGCAAGTTTGAAGTCTGCAGAAGCTATTCTCTGTTTACAACCTATGACAACCGAAAAGGAAGATATGCAACGCTACGACAAAAATAGGATCCTTTTTATCCTGGGGTACTAAATGGTAAAAACTAGCAAAATTGAAATCTTATATATATATATATATATAAAAATAAACGTGTGTTTCTCTATATTTCACTTTTCAGCCACCACTACCTAGCACAGATCATTGGTATTTGTGTGTGTAAGTAGCGTGGAGTTTCCTGTCGTGCACAACATTGGCCGAATGCCGATAGCTGTGGGGATCTGGAAGATATGATGATTAAAGTTGGTCAGTGCAGGGCGTTTTCATATTTCGACCAAAAATTTGTGTCTCCTTATACCTCTCTTTCCTGCCACAAATACATAGGATAGACCATTGATGTTTGTGTGTGGTAGTAGCAGTGAATCTCCCATCGTGCACTCTGGTGGTTAAATGTCGGTAGCTATGGGGGTGTGGGAGACATGGTGGTTGAAAGTGGTCAACATGCGCCACTTTCATTTTTCTGCCAAAGACTCAGGTGTCTTGGTGTATCACTTTTCAGTGAAAACTATCTATCGCAGATCACTGGCGTTTGTGTGTGGTAGTAACACAGAGTCACCATTCGATCGCAACGTTCGCCGAATTTGTGAGTGTGGGAGATATGGTGGTTGAAAGTGGTCGATCAAGGATATTTTCGTATTTCCATAAAAGACATGTGTCTCCGCATATGTCACTTTTCTGCCACAACTACATAGCATAGACCATTGGTGTTTCTGTGTGGTAGTAGCACAATGGTGATTAGATGTCGGTAGCTATGGGGGTGTGGGAGATATGGGGGTTGACAGTGGTCGACCTGCGGCATTTTCATATTTCTGCCAAAGACGCATGTGTCTTGGTGTATCACTTTTCAGCGAAAACTATCTATCGCAGATCACTGGCGTTTGTGTGTGGTAGTAACACAGTCACCTTCCGATCACAACTTTGGCCGAATTTGGGAGTGTGGGAGATATGGTGGTTGAAAGTGGCCGATCAAGGATATTTTCGTATTTCGACCAAAGACATGTGTGTCCGTATATTTTACTTTTCTGCCTGAACTACATAGCGCAGATGACTGGCGTTTGTGTGTGGTAATAGCATCGAGTCTCCCATCGTAGACTATGGTATTTAGATGTTGGTAGCTGTCAATCCAAATTCTTTATAAACTCGAACGATGTCGTGGATACTGGCTAGTATTTTAGAAAAATGTATTACAGTTTCAAACTGTTCACTTGAAACTGGAACGAAAGATTCCTCAGCAAGATCAAAGTAAAACTCTGCGAGATGGTGCGTTGCGTCGTGATGAGGAGGGGGGGGGGGGGACAGAGGCACGTGACTTCCTACGTCCGCAGTAGAGAACGCCATGCGTCGTGGAGCTTGAACCAGTAGTCCTCTTAGTGGGAATATCAGAGCACTCTACATTGGTTGATGACGTCCAGAACATAGATGCGGCATCGCGCGGCAGCCAACGATTACAAATATACTTCTCGTGTGTGCCGTGAATATTTATTCACAGAGTCAACAAATAATATGCGTAATGATAGAGCTATCTTTAATTGTTTCAGTATTATTATTAAAGCAAATATTGGGAACATTTATTCAAGCAATTAATACAAATAAAATCCCTTGTACATTGACGAGACCTAAAAAAAAAGAACAATATTGAAACAGAAAAATCCTTAGATGCAGTTCCCATTCGTTTTAAATTAAGAAATGGTCCCTTTGGTAGAAAATGCAAATTAAACAAGGCTCAAGGCGTCGCTACTACCAGAATACATAGCGTTCCATCACATAATGACCAGAATTGGTCATTCTGTAAAATATCAATCCATCTTCTCCCTCTGGAGTGAAACTGCAAGGTTAACATGCTCAAATGGGCACACTAAGAAGATGAACTTTGTCTTTGGGGTCAAGTACAAATAATAGCCCACCTGTTCAACTGTCCAACTTGGAAGATACATGCGCTAAAGCAGACATGGTCCAGGATGTTCTAACATCAGTAACATGTGGTGTTTTCTGGCTGAACTCTTAACGCTTATTCCCACGTATAGACACAGCGAGTTATATAACACCAGCTCATCACTGCTTCTATATTTCTAGTGTACATTTTTAAAAATATTTCTGACTGCTTGTATTTGCATCTCTATGGTTCTGCCATGACCTTTTAAAGAAATCGTCGCTGTATTCATCTGGACTGATTTCATGAAACCGTGAGCATCGAAACCTGGCTGATGACGGGATATCGAACACGCACCGTCCAGAACCTCTCTCCACCCAGGCTCTACTTTCTAACTGTCTCTTGACCCGGGATAAGCTAGTTCAAATCTCTAGGAATCACACAGTTTCTTATACTACTGAGTTTTAAAGACCTTTGAGGCAAATGGTGAGCGTAACT
>CM061919.1:47648247-47677505 GCA_031002005.1 Vandiemenella viatica | reverse complement strand
GTCTGGCTCTTATGATGTGTATATTTTATCCTAGTCTACTTGAAAGAGTTATACTTATTCAATTCCACTTTCTTCATGACTATAAGTGATTAGTCTATCATTCACTTTGAAAAACATTTTTACTGACAACACTAATACACTGAATGACTTCGGTAAATTTTTACATAACTTTCTTAATCTTCTCGATCACAACCGATCACATCTCTATCCAAATTCGTTATTCATCTTTAAGTCTGTCATTTTCTTTAACCTGTTTTGTTCTCTCATTGCATTTAGTTATTATCACTTAACATCGGCCTCCGAAGATTTATGTCGATCAGTACATTCATTGGATATAATTTATTATTAAGATGCTGTGCCCCTCTATGTACCCAGTAGTCCTATCCGCGTTCCGCACAGCACAAACCGGCGGTATACCGAAAAAGCCTTTATTGTATGATTAATATATTTTCTCTTTACGTTAACAATACATTTTCAATTAAATTAACAATTTTCTGTTATTTATGAGGTGTGTGCTTTACAATAAAGAAGAAAGTGGTTGGAAGTAAAAAATATGAATAAAATGTTATGTGGCAACGATAAGGAGGTAAAAAAGTGTACAAGCCAGAATTTCTATAAGTTTAATGTACTGGTGGCAGTGGCAGACTGTTGATGGATGGCACAAGTTCTGTTAACGGCAGGATCCAGAGCGATTTTTTTTAGGAGGGGGGGTGGGGGTAAGGATTAAGAAGAATCGCATCCGGCCCCAGACTCCAGTGCTGTGACAGTGACTGCGCTTCCACTAAAACAGAAAAAGTTCTATAGTAAGGTCAAAACAAGTCAAGCAGTAATGGACAGACTATAACATGAAAACATATAATTACCAATAGTGGGTGAAGTACGTTACCCCGTCGACGTCGGACTCCAATGTGGTGGCGATGGTGGCTGGGCCGATGGTTGGCTCTGCAAGTTTTCGGCTGCAAGCTCGGTGAAGCTTGCGAAACTGCCGCGTTCAAACTACACAGCGCCAATGGCTGTTGTCCAGAACCTGCAACAAAAAAATAAAATTATGTAGTATCAACAAATAATGCTGTATCGATATATATGTGAAATAAATTAACAACATATACCGCTAGTCCCTTGCTTTGTCAGTGTTTTGTCCCGTACATCCTAGCTCAGCGATTATGTTGGCATGGAAGTTCTCCTTCGTTCTGACACCGCAACAGGTTGGAGTCCAACGATGATGACTGCGAAATTTTCCCTGTAACCGAAAAGAAACAACTGTGTTATCCAGAAACTAACAACAAGTTATCATCGTTTAACTTATGTTAGAATTACTCAGAGGCCGTAAATAAAAATATTCGCCAGTTTTTAATACGTGAGAAAAAAAATGAAAGTAATAGAACAAATAGGTAACTAAGTATTATATAAATAATTTATGTAATACTCCTTATCGAAGTCATAAATGCTGGTAGAGGATAAATAAAAATCCTGAATACATCGAAAAATAATAATAATGCAAGGAAAACACTATCTAAAAATCAGCTTAGTAACTTACGTATACAGTTATCTTACTTACTACCGAGGC
This sequence comes from Vandiemenella viatica, assembly GCA_031002005.1. Taxonomy (NCBI): domain Eukaryota; kingdom Metazoa; phylum Arthropoda; class Insecta; order Orthoptera; family Morabidae; genus Vandiemenella; species Vandiemenella viatica. The sequence goes on along the minus strand of CM061919.1, from coordinate 47,675,938 downwards.
TCGACGACGAAGCATGCAGGTTGAAGTGAAGGTTTGAAGATTCTATTCTTTTTTTGGTTATGGCTTTAAGCCTCGTTGACATCGAGACGCACTAGATGCGGTAAAGGTATGGGAGCAAGGAACTGGGAGGAATGCGGCCATAGCCTTTTGAAGGAACCATCACGGCATTCACTTGGAGTGGTTTTGTGAATTAATGGTAAACCGAAATCTAGATAGCCAGAAGAGATCCGCATCCTTCCGAATTGGAGGCCAGAGCTTTATCCAGCTTTGAAGAAGCACCATGGTCTGAAGAAGGGGTAAGTTAAACTCTGTGTTTGCGCAAGTCGAATGTGTCAACTCATTCCACGTATGTTGCATATCTGCGAATAAAAACATGACACAACACATTCCGCTACAAACAGAAGCAGGATTTATGAAAATATTTACAACTATACCAACTTACCTGCATCCGTCAATGCTCTTGAATGCATAGTTCATGACTAAACCACTAACTACTTAAACATCCACAACAAACGAGACAATTTTTAGTCTGGTGACTGCACTCGTAACAGAAATAGACGAAATAATATTTGCTGTGGATAGACGAAAAATAATAATATTGATCCTTCTTGAGGTCAACAATGTATTTAATACTATCAAACTAGATATTCTCCTATCTATACTGAGAACATTAAATTTTGCCTGGGGTGCAATGGATTAGTTCCAATGATAAATACTTCAGGAACCATCAACATATCGTGTTGCGGATATCACTGGAGACAAATCACCATGGGAGATTGTAAGGAGTTGTGTCCCTTAGGTGTCAGTACTGGAACCGCTTCTCTTTTCCGTATATATAAACTATGTGGCTAGTAACTTACGTCACTACAAATACGATCTATATATTGACGACGTACAACTATATCTGAATGCAACACCAACCAAAGTAGCAATTATAATAAAGCAAATAAATGAATATCTAGGGCATCTTTCTGATTGAGCGAAGAGGCTACTATTATTGCTAGATCAAAACCGATAGGTATCAAGTTCAGACCTCTCACAGAACAGTGATAAATTACAGTGATGCGGCAAACGATCTGGGAGTTGAAATTAATATAAACTGGTATGAGAACATTGTCTCAGTAAGTTGCTAAGCGTTTTTTTCGCTTCTCTTCATTTCTTCTATAAATTAAGAAAATTATCCTCATCCATTTGAAAAACATAACTAGTGCAGGTCCTTGAGCTTCCCCATCTCTATTACTGGGAAGTTGTTCATCAAAATCTAAGTTCAGCACACATAATAAAACTTGAACTCTGTTACGAACTCTTGTGTAAGGTTCATCTGCGACATGTGTCTATATGACCATGTCTCTCATTCATATGATCGCTTACAGTGGTTGCGTGCCCGCGATCGACGACGATTCCACACTCTATATTTCTTTAACCGCCTCCTACATCTTAAAACTCACTCCTATATTTATTCCTACTAAGTATTAACACCAGATCCCTTGAACTCAAATACACTAACCATCTATTCCCATAGCTCGAAAACCATTGCCAATTCATTCCCCACTTCAGCGGCTACGTTGTGGAGTCCATTTAAAGCATTACTTGCCGCAGCACTAACTCAACAACCACTTCTTCTTTTTTAAAACTTAATAATTTATGCCATTTTCACTGTTTTTATCAGCCTTCAGTACTACCGAGTGAGTTAGGTGGGTGGTAACATTCTTGCCACGCATTCGGGAGGATCTGGGTTCGAATCCCCTTACAGGCATCCAGATACGGGTTTTCCATGGTTTCCCCAGATCACTCCACGCGAATGCCAGGATATTTCCTCCAAAAGGCCATGACCAAATTCCTTCCCATTCCTTGCCCCCTATCCTCCCCAGCCTCTAATGACCTCGACGCCGACCAGCCGTAAGAAAGCCTTCAATAGTTTTACGTTTGTATTCTCCTCCAGCCCTCACTAGCATTAGTTTATACCACTTGCTTACTGGTTCACTATTAAACATCCGTATTATGTCGTTAATGTGAAATATGTGTTGTAACTGTTAATTAATATAACGTTTTAAATATGCTTTATAATTTCCTGATATGATGTAAGAGAAGGCTTGACAGTCCCAATCTTGCTAGGCAAAATAAACCATTAAATAAATAAATAAGTTTGGCTAGATCATAACACTGTGGAGACAAAGCAGCTGCTAACTGGTTGTGTGGCACAGAATTCAAAGTAAAACTGGCATTGACGGCAGTGGTGTAATGCCTTTCATTGCTTGACTGCACTGGTCAAGTTAAGGGCATAATACTGCTTAAGTTAGAAGAGCAACTTCAAGTTGTATCCGGTACTTTAGCGAAACTTCAACCTGGGCAGTGTGACTCTACGGCAATACATTTTAAGTTCATCCTACTTGCAAAAGTGTCGGAAAAAGCTATTTTCAAGACACAGAGCAATACGGCTCTAGCGACATTTGATGTTCATGAGCATATGTGTTCCATATGTTTTTGTAAGAATACATCTGATAGCCAAATTGACCATATGTTCTCTGCAAAAAACACAGCACACAAGAGAAATTTGATGTTGGAAGCGTCTTTTTTTCTCTTGCAACTACAAATCTCTGACTCCTGCTGACGAAGGCCTATTGTGAGATGAAGAGCACAGCAAAAAAGTTTGAAAATATGCCAGAGACTCAAAGACAGGAGGTTTAGGCCAGAGAATGTGCGGTCTGTGAAATGTTGGTATAACTATTTGTCTCGGTGAACAATGGTAATCCATATAGAGCTGCGCCTAGACTGCGCGACTCCGTGACTTATGTTCGAGAGTATCCTTCAGTGTTACTGCGGCCTCGCCATTACACCGGAGTGCCACACACGACTTTTACATCGCCGCCACCGGCGCGGCGCTACGCACGCCTACATCACACACTTGTTTTTTATTTAACTCGCAACCTAATTATTCATATTACATGGAATGAATTCCTTTATAATTGGGATATAACGGCAGTCAGTTTGAAACGTAACTGATTACGTGTAGCATCTAATGTAAAGCAATGTAATGTTTTATTTGCAGCTGGGAACCGGACCAGGGTAATCTTGAATGTAAAGCCGTCACATGTAACCGTTGAAATAGATTGTTTTCTCAAATATCTAATTACAAACACATGAATAATTAATATTAATAATGCAAAATAACATAAGTTACTTTAACTGTCGGTGAATATTAATAACTTTATCCATATTAAAATATGAATCAGATTAAATTATTAAGTGAATGTAAAATCATTTTGACCATTAAAATTAAAAATACAAACACAGATGAGTTAGATTATTTGGCAATCAACGCATGCAAGCGATATAGCAGGGTCCCATCTGGTTGGAGCCTGACAGACAGTAGAGGGTACAGAGAGGGGGAGGGGTAGGGGAACTGGAGGGGAGTACATGAGGTGGCGTCGTTTGTGTTAAGTTACAAACACATCCAACGTAACAATTAATGAAATCGCAAGTAAATAATCACCCACATTTCTACTTTTAACAGCCTTAACATCAAGTCCTATGTCTAATGTAAATACCTAAAATTGGCTGAACAGCGTGACAGTGGCGCCAGAAAATGATAACCACGGGAAGAACTTCACTGAATCGTAAGGTACAATTTTATTCCCCTTTTTTTCAGATGTAAAATTTACCATATGTCCTTAACTAAATTTTCGCATTTATTTAAAATGAAATATTACGAAAAGCAAACTTACTGAAAGTATTCTGATACTTCATTTTGCATACCTATTAAATTCATGGAGCAAAGAAAAAAGCGGAGACAACGCAAGGGGCCTTTACCACTCACTATAGGGAAGGCAAGTACAGTGAAGTGGAGAGGGGAGGTCGCCATATTGGATTTCCCATTAAACACGGGGATTATGCACACAAACCTCAAGGAAATTCTGCGAGAACCGTGGCATAGCAATTTGATGTTGGATTATTATGTAAATGGACGAGACAAATAAAATATGAAGAATAATTTTTTTTGATACCCTGCTTAGTTCTCGAGATTTACTGTCTCAAAAATGATGTGTTTTGGCTTGAAATGCAGAAGAAAAATTTCCGCAAAGTCAAATTTGATGATGGATTCTTATGTAATGCGGCGAGACAAATCTAAAGTAAAGAATAAAAATTTCGAAATCTCACTTAGTTCTCGAGACATACTCTCTTCAAATTGAGGTGGTTAGGTTCGGATGCGGCGTGGACGAAAAACTAATTTCGCCAAAGGAACAATCAGCTACACGCTGGACATGTCAATATTTTGAGAACTAAGGGAGATTCCAAAAACAATTACTCTTGATTTTCGATTTTTTTCGTCGAGTTACATAAGAATCAATCATCAAATTACATCGACTATGTAATGACAGTGCTGCCCACCCCAACACATAAAACTCATTGCGAACTACTTTTCGAGTAACAGTAACATTGCCAACATCACTATTCCTAGTTCGCGTATCATAAATTACCACAATTAATTTCGTGATGTACATTTCAGTATGAATTGCAATTAAACTAAGACTCGCGCAATAGTAAATTCAGTGTAACGCGATGTAAACTTGACCTGAAACTTATGCTTCATACAAATAGTAATAGTCAGTTTCTGTAGGCTTATTCGGAAGATGCTATACTAGTAGCAGATAGGTCTATATAAGTTCGCCAACAGCTTCACTGAATTTATCTTGTTACCATACATCAAAAGTCGGCAGTTTAAATTAGACTTTCAACACAAGTTTAGAATAAGGCTATCCTAATTATTTGCAAAATGTAAAAAAAAGTGAGACACGCTGGTTTTCTAAACTATGCCAACAAATTTTTGAGAATAATGTCATCCTACTGAGAGCTATGAATTAAATTTTTAACAGGCATTCTAAATCTATAATTATAGGCCCTGCTCTTGCATATATCGTATTAAACACTTCAAAAACAGTAATAACAATGTGACTAACTTAAGAAATGATATTCGAGGTTGTTTCCAATATGATCTGTTTGTGCAACCGTATGCAACACAAGCTGGTATTATAAAAACTTTGAAATATTAGTGAATCAAATATTTAGAGCAGCAAAGACAATGCTAAAAAAAAAAAAAAAAAAAAAAAAAAAAAAAAATGTTTTGGGAAAAGCAATATAGCCGCCGCGCATGCGCAGTCGGCTCCAAAGTTTATAGGAGGCTTCACAGTTTTAGCGGTACGTTGTCTCCTGTCTTTTTCCTATCTCCATTATTAAATTGCGCTCATAACTTCGAATTTCTTGTTACATTTCTGAACGCTGCAGCTGTTAATTTTCTACCGAAGACAGGGATCGTGATGTCAGCGTAAGCTTGAGCCAATAGCTGTCTAGGTGAGAGCGGACTGAGCCTGCAAAATTATATAGTAGATAACTCAAATACTACCATGATGTAACTAGCAGTGTGCAAGAAATGTAGTGGGAATGGTCATTACATTTGATTTGATACAATTGAAAGATCATTTACGGCTGTACGGCATTTCAACCTAGTTCCAATAAAATAATAAGTAAAAATAAAAATAAAAATGTCTAACTAAATTGAGATGAGCTATCACAACGTATAATTTTGTTGAAATAATCCGAAGAAATTCCAAAGTTTACGGTTTTGACCTCTGAATTATAGAATCGTGATAAAAGTAGGTTACTTGTTAACTGATGACATTCATTACTTTTTTGCGTGAGGTGTACGGGCACAAAGACAAAGATTCCATAAGTTACGATTTTGGCCCGTTACCACCGAGAACTACGTTACTGGTTTATATAAAAACTGTCCTACATGTTAACTATTGGTATAAGCTATCACTATCTTAAGTTTCAATGAAATCCGTTTCACTAGATTTTGTGAGATGGGTACGCTGATAAACAAAAAATTTCAAATGTGCGGTTTTTTTCCCTCTATAACCGGAAACTATGTTAAAAATTTGGATAAAAAATATCGTATATGCAAACCGGTTATATATATATGTGTATTTAGGTTAAAATTCGTTCTCTAGTTTTTGTGTCATCCGAGGGTAGACAAGAAAAATTTCAAAGTTTGAGATTTTCGACACTGTATCAGCGGGAAATTTGTAACTTGTCAGGATAAAAAGTACTCAGTATTCTGAGCCATGACACAAGCTATCACTATGCGCAGTTTCGAGGAAATCTGTCCATTAGTGTGTGCGTGATGTGCGAATGTAAAGGCAGATAGACAAAAATTCGGAATTTTACAGCTGTGCCATTTCTATCACGAGTAGTTTACTTTGAAATTATTCTTTTTGAAATAAATTTCCTGTGCAGACACAACTTTAATATGTATGAAGTGTATATATCCTCAGAACACTCACTGGCGCGACTGCAATTACTGATCGCTGACTGAAGGTGTGTGGAGCAGGTGCAGATAGATGTGTCGAATCTAATTCGCACTGCTTCCGGATACTTCACCGGACTTAGAATTTCCCTATACTGTACTTCGGAATCACATCATCAAATCGTTCCCTTCAGGGTATTATTGTTTCCAACCGCACTCCTGATTCACTCGGATTGCTACACGAGAACATTTTATCAAATTATCATGTTAGCAGTATCTAGTTTTAAATAATAAAAGAAATAGAACAGAGTTTTTACGAGACGAAACTCGCAAAAAATGAAAATTTCAATGTTATCAGCACGACTTTCTCAATAATATTTTATACTACATCTTAATCATTTTCACGTTACAAAGTTCTCTCTGTATTAAGTATTACCGCGCCGACATTTCCACTGCGTCATTGTGTGCTCGTTGTGGTAACAGCTTTGCTTGTGCTGGCACATCTCTCCCACTCAGTCTCCTCTTCATTAGCAGCGAGGTGGCGTGGGCTGGACCGCTATAAGCTGCTCAAAGGCGACTACGATTTTCACTATACACTCCGGTTTATTAATCGGTCGTCGCTTTAACTGCCACAGCAAGGCGAGAGGCTCCACCGCACAGGCCGCAGAGGGATTGAGGGATCCAGCTGTCCGCCCTCGTAAGCCGTCTTTGGCTCTCGATATGGCTCTGGGTCGGCAGAACAGACCACGTAGGACATGATTCACTACTTCCTAACAGAAATATGATACTATCTAGGTGAACAAAACGGTTGTTTTATATGATAATTCCGGTACAATATATTTATTCAGCATTTGATGCATACATGACTTTAATGGAAATTAACTTTTTTTTTTTAACTGCTTTACGTCTCTCAACAGCGAGGTCTTTAGAGACGGGAAAGGATGGGGGGCAAGGAATGGGAAGGAATTCGGCCATGGCCTTTTTAAGGAAGCATCCCGGCATTTGCCTGGAGTGATTTGGGAAACCATTGAAAACCCAAATCTGGATGCCCGGACGGGATTCGAACCGCCGTCCTCCCTAATGCGAGGCCAGAACGCTATCCGTTACACCACCACTCTCGGTGGAAATTAACTCATAAAATGGGACTCAAACAAGACGGTAGAGTAACAGTAACTATGGAACTATTTTTATTAAAAAAAAAATTAGTGGACAATGCCCTCGGCTGGCAGGTGGAAAGCACGCTACATCAGAATCGCTAGCGTTCAGGCCTCGCATTCGGAATGACGTGGGTTCGAATCCCCGTCCGGGCATCGAGATTTGGGTTTTCCATGGTTTCCCCAAATCACTCCAGGTGAATGCCGGGATGCTACCTTAAAAAAGGCCATGACCAAATTCCTTCTCGTTCCTTGTCCCCAGTCCCATCCCGCCTCTAATAACCATAGCCGTCGACTAGGTGTGAAGCCATAAGTAAAAAAAAATAATCGCTAGCCATATTCTATATGATTAGACATTTAGATGCGCTATCATGACCACCACCTCCGACATTCCGAATTTAAAATTTTTCACATTTCCACGGGAAACACGCAATGGATAAACCTGCATAATGTGCAACGTAGTTTATGCAATCTGACCGCCGTCATGTTACGGCGAATCTTCCCATCCCCAGGGATAAAGAGTAGAAGAAGCAGTTATTCCCGTACCACATATAATGCACTTTATCTAATCCAAATAGATCGAGGCAAGTTGAATCCTGGAAGCTTTGAGCAGGGATTACTAATTCGTACGATGTACTAGGTTAATGTTATACACGGTCAGCTATGCAGCAATCTACAAGACTCATGGAGTTGGATGCTAGACTCACAGCAGTTTCCGAGGTAGGGCTTCATCCGTGTTTTGTATAGTCTAATATCTCGGTGGATGAGAAGTGCCTCATTATTCAGCATTCTTGACCACAGTTGAGTAAAAACTACTGAACAAGTATAAGTACCAGCCTAGGGCTAGTCCAACGTCACACTGTTACTATTACGAACTAAAATAACTTTTTCGGCGGCACTCGCTTCCGGGAGGTGTGGTAGCAAGCTCCACTACAACCCCATCGCTAGTGCAACCGCTCACTTCAATAAACTCTACTGTAGCTAAGATATATCACCAATCCATTAATATGTGTTGCATAATGAACTAAGGACACATTCAACAAAATAGTTTAATATTTGATAAAGTAATACAGAAGTCATAAACTCCCCTTGTTTTGCTCTTAAATTTCAAACTACATCAGATGTAAGTATTTTTTGTTTAGACAAACCATATGGTCAATAATTGAGATAAATTTCAATTTACTAGGTAGATTTTTCAAACAACTCTAATGCCCACTCAAGGAAAAAAATTCAAAATATGTTAGTAGTTTATTTGATGAATCAAAACATCAAAAGAACGATATCCCACATGGTGAGATAAAAAAAAGGATTCGCGTCTGTTACTTGTTCTGCACCCCTTCCCCTTAGAAAATAAATTTACAAAGATTAAAATACGATTATCTGGGTCAGCGAAACACATGATTTGTGCAAGTTTGAAGTCTGCAGAAGCTATACTCTGTTCACAACCTATGACAACCGAAAAGAAAGATACGCAGCGCTACGACAAAAATAGGCTCCTTTTCATCCTGGGGTACGAAATGGTAAAAACTAGCAAATTGAAATCTTATATATATATATATATATATATAAAAATAGACGTGTGTTTCTCTATATTTCACTTTTCAGCCACCACTGCCTAGCACATGATCATTGGTGTTTGTGTGTGTAAGTAGCGTGGAGTTTTCCTGTCGTGCACAACGTTGGCCGAATGCCGATAGCTGTGAGGATGTGGAAGATATGATGATTGAAGTTGGTCAGTGCAGGGTGTTTTCATATTTCGACCAAAAATTTGTGTCTTCTTATACATCTCTTTCCTGCCACAAATACATAGGATAGACCATTGATGTTTGTGTGTGGTAGTAGCAGTGAATCTCCCATCGTGCACTCTGGTGGTTAAATGTAGGTAGCTGTGGGGGTGTGGGAGATATGGTGGTTGAAAGTGGTCAACCTGCGCCACTTTCATTTTTCTGCCAAAGACTCAGGTGTCTTGGTGTATCACTTTTCAGCGAAAATTATCTATCGCTGATCACTGGCGTTTGTGTGTGGTAGTAACACAGAGTCACCATTCGAACACAACGTTGGTCGAATTTCGGTAAAGTAATTAATATCATAAGTCACTTGTAAACATTCCAGCAAAAAATAAATTGAAATTGCAACCACTGTTGAAATGATATTAGTACATTATATTGTAAATAACTGTAATTATTATAAATTATTGTAATTATGTAAATTGCTCTGTAAATAATGTATGAAGCTGATGGCTGTATGGCATAAGCAAAAAAAAAAAAAAAAAAAAAAATCCATTTCCATGGTGTATCTGCTCTCATGTTCGGGATGGCATTCCGCCAGTGAGTACATGCACACGATCTGCTACATTGGTCCCACATGAAACAACAAGTAAACTTTAAACTCCTGCGGGAATCATGAGGTGGTTGGATGGAAAAAGAACCATTCACTTTAGCGGATGTCTCGCAATTTCCAAGTAACTTGACCTTAAATAATTTTCTAAGTCACCAGTAAGAACTAACAAAAGGCAACCGGAAGGCGTTTTTGTCGTTGCATTTCAAAGCGTTTTCTGTTTTTATCAATGGTTTTTGTCCCTCACAGATGAATGTTCCATGGTGTTTTATACTGTCACTCACCACGGTCTAGGGTTCCTACATATATGCTCTGTAAGTTGTCAACGTAGGTATCATATTTCTTGGGTTACAACACCGCACTGGCGATCACTTTAATCACTATGTTCGAAAAATTCAATTATGTGATTTGTTATTAAAAATGTTATATTTATAAAGCATAAATATTCGCATGAAACAACAAAATCTGTAATACCCGGAAAAAAAATTGTCGCACCTGCAGTTTTGAAATGCTATGCAATGATAGTTAAGAGGAAATGTGCGACACCCAATGCATTATTCGAATTTATTCTTACACGTGACAAGCCCGCGATCGCAAATCATCTGGTGTCATCGCTCGTGATAGCAAAGCACACACGTGTAACGACATCCCGCTATTCGTTGCAACGGGTGTTGGTGTTTCATTTTGGTAGATTGAGATTCGATCCCTGATGTAGAACAGAATTTCAGTAACTGTGGCTAGTGTGGGAGATATGGTGGTAAATTGGCCTATCAAGGATATTTTCGTGTGTTTCGACGAAAGACATATGCCTCCGCATATGTCACTTTTCTGCCACAACTACATAGCATAGACCATTGGTGTTTGTGTGTGGTAGTAGAATCGTGTCTCCTGTCGTGCACTATGGTTGTTAGATGTCGGTAGCTATGGGGGTGTGGGTGATATGGGGGTTGAAAGTGGTCGACCTGCGCATTTTCATATTTCTGCCAAAGACGCATGTGTCCTTGGTGTATCACTTTTCAACGAAAACTATCTATTGCAGATCACTGGCGTTTTGTGTGTGGGTAGTAACACAATCACCTTTCGATCACAACGTTGGCCGAATTTTGGAGTGTGGGAGATATGGTGGTTGAAAGTGGCCGATCAAGGATCTTTTCGTATTTCGACCAAAGACATGTGTGTCCGTATTATTTTACTTTTCTGCCTGAACTACATAGCGCAGATGACTGGCGTTTGTGTGTGGTAAAGCATCGCGTCTCCCATCGTGGACTATGGTGTTTAGATGTCGGTAGCTGTCATTCCAAATTCTTTACAAACACGAACGAAGTCGTGGGTACCGGCTAGTATTTTAGAAAAATGTATTAAAGTTTCAAACTGTTCACTTGAAACTGGAACGAAAGATTCCTCAGCAAGATCAAAGTAAAACTCTGCGAGATGGTGCGTTGCGTCGTGATGGGGAGGGGGGGGGGGAGGATAGGGCACGTGACTTCCTACGTCCGCAGTAAAGAACGCCATGCGTAGTGGAGCTTGAACCAGTAGTCCTCTAGTGGGAATATTAGAGCACTCTACATTGGTTGATGACGCAGTATGACGTCCAGAACAAAGACGCAGCATCGCGCGCCAGACAACGATTCTCGTGTGTGCCGTGAATATTTATTCACAGATTCAAACAAATAATATGCGTAATGATAGAGCTATCTTTCATTGTTTCAGTATTATTAAAGCAAATATTGGGCAGATTTATTCAAGCAATTAATACAAATAAAATCCCTTGTACACTGACGAGACCTAAAAAAATAGAACAATATTCAAACAGAAAAATCCTTAGATGCAGTTCCCTTTCGTTTTAAATTAAGAAATGGTCCCTTTGGTAGAAAATGCAAATTCAACAAGGCTCAAGGCGTCGCTACTACCAGAATACATAGCGTTCCATCACATAATGACCAGAATTGGTCATTCTGTAAAATATCAATCCATCTTCTCCCTCTGGAGTGAAACTGCAATGTTAACATGCTCAAATGGGCACACGAAGAAGATGAACTTTGTCTTTGGGGTCAAGTACAAATAATAGCCCACCTGTTCATCTGTCCTACTTGGAAGATACATGCGCTAAAGCAGACATGGTCCAGGATGTTCTAACATCAGTAACATGTGGTGTTTTCTGGCTGAACTTTTAACGCCTATTCCCACGTATAGACACAGCGAGTTATATAACACCAGCTCATCACTGCTTCTATATTTCTAGTGTACATTTTTTTTAATATTTCTTGTATTTGCATCTCTATGGTTCTGCCATGACCTTTTAAAGAAATCGTCGCTGTATTCATCTGGACTGTTTTCATGAAACCGTGGAGCATCGAAACCTGGCTGATGACGGGATATCGAACACGCACCGTCCAGAACCTCTCTCCAAACAGGCTCTACTTTCTGTCTCTTGACCCGGGATAAGCTAGTTCAAATCTCGGATGTGGAACAAGAGTTGCAGGTGCACAATTACTAATTATAAGGTAGCATTACATCAAAAATCTATGAGTAAGTGGTGAGGAATACGACTTGGTTGATGAGATTCGTCCGTTGGGAGGCGGCGTGCACCTGTACGACTGTCGACAAGAGTGCCGACACAGAACACATTGGGCTACACACACGTAGCACGTCTAAGCACGAGACATGAGCTCAGCTAGTTCCCGTGTCTCTAGGAATCACACAGTTTGTAATACAACTGAGTTTTAAAGACCTTTGAGGTAAATGGCGAGCTTAACTACCTCTATATGGTGCATTCGCCTGCTTTACAATCCGGTCTGTAGCTACGACCCTTGACAACACGCGGCAATAATAAATGTAATTTAAGCTTAATATTAGCCTACTGCTTAGATTTGTACTTAAGACCAGAAAAAGTGGGTTTTTTTTGGAGAAGAATTTGAACTAATTACAAACCAAACCAAGACAATATTATTAAACACAGTATTAATTATATGACTAACAGTTGCAGACCAGACGTTAAAATATGGTCAAGTACTGTTGAGGAAGTGGGAAATTCTGATATTACAACAGGTTGCCGAAGAAATAATGACGTCAAAAACAAAATAGAAATACCAAATGGGCTCTCCGTGTAGAAGAGAAATCCACGGACCTAGAACTAAGAGAAAACCTCCTAAAGCTGTGTTTATGTAAGCGAAACTTATGAATGTCAGAAAAAAAATTATAAAAATCTAAATGAGATATTATGGAATGATTTTTCATATTGAGTATACAGGGGAAGACAAAATAATACGAACACCTGTGAAATAATGGTAAATCTTTATTAATAGGGGGTTGGACCACCCTTTGACTGGAATACAGATTTAATGCGACGTGGGATAGATGCATAAAGGTCATGGACAACATGTAAAGGTATATTTAGCCATTCTCTGTGCGTTCTCCAGACATAAACGCGTCCGGTCGTCTAAAAAAGGGTGAATGACGATTCACCTGACCATATTAACTGTTGCTACTGCTGTAGGGACCAGCCTTTGTGATCTCTGCACCACTCGCGTCGCTTGAAAGCATTAGTTGCTGTCACCAAGGGTTTACGAATTACCACTCTGCCATAAATAATCGCAGCATGAAGTTCCCTTTTGACAGTTTTTGTTGAAACGGGGTCCTGGAGATGACTGTTCATTTCCGATGTTATCTCGGATAACGATTGCTTGTGCTTTCGGGCTACTATGCGCTTCAAGACCCGTATATTCCTATCAGTAAGATTTGACTTTCGGCCACTGTTGTGTTTTTGAAGACGACGTCTTACCCTCTTTCGTGTACGCTGTCATAACGGCTGATACCGTACTCCTTGCAAACCCCAAAAGGTTTGATGTTTCCTTAACCGATGCTCCACTTAAACGCGTTCCGACAATTCACTCCTCTTTGGAATTCCTGTCAGGTCTGACATTTCAACTTATCACAGACAGTTCGATAGACGCATGCAACGCAGGTGACTGCTGTTGAGAGACTGATACCTTCCTCTTCACGCTCACTAGGTGGCAGACCTCTGTTGCAGCTGGCGCGGCTGTACTGCAGGTATGAAATACGTCATACTTTTTTACAGGTGTCCTCCGTCTATAAATATCCAATACAAAGTGAACGTGTTTTAGAAATGATGAATGAGGAAATAAGTTTTTCGGAATTGTCTGAGAAAAGAGTCATGATTGAAGTCATGCGGAAGGAATTGTAGAATCTTTGAACTGCAAAGAAAAACAATGATTATGATTTATGAAGCAGACTGTTGAGGCAGTAGATGATGCTGAGTATGTTGAGGTGAGGGGACAAATCTTCCTTTTGCATGCGTGCACAGCTGTTGTTCGCACGCATGATCCTCTGCCGCCCAGACGCGATGTGAGGGCTGCATTATGCACTCTGTGATTGGAGAGGAGTATTGATTGGCCCACGCCCTTGTTTTGTGGTCAGACTTTCCTCTGAGTCACCGCTCGAGAACAACGACTGGAGCCACGTCCTGAAACATTCAAGTCTGCTGATAGCGCCAGCGACGGCTTGCAATGTTGACACTCGTGGGGGCGGAGGAGAAGTGGGTTCACCCGTCACTGGCTGTGTGTGTAAGGGAGGGGGGGGGGGGGAAGGACCACACGCATTGAATACGTGCACATCATCTCCACTCATTGATTCTCCATCAACCGCAGTGTATTTAAATACCGCTTCACAAACTGCAAAGCACAATAATTGAACATTACCTTCATGATCGCCAACAAATACCGAATGTAGTATACTCACCGACATTCAACGACTAACTTCTTTTTATTTCATATTATCTTTTGAATTTACTGATATATATGCTATACAATGCAAGCCAAAATGTACTAAATAAATAACATCCTTATCCAACACCGAGTGCAAAATGGAGAATTAAATTTTAATACTGCGAGGTAATGTGCATCACTTATTCCTTTTTTTTATAAATAAATAAAATATCGTTAATTTTTATTTATTAAGTGATAATGACTATTGCCAACTCAGTAGACCCAATATTCTACCATACGATGGAATAAATCAGCCTAAGCAACTGTTAACTTGTCTGATGTCGGTTCGTTATCGTTGACGGGAACGATCTATGATGTTGTAAGGGGCAGTTACCGGATGTCAAGTATAACAAGCTACGCAATGTCACCCTCGTCTCTAAGGGGCACACTCTAATTACTCCCCATGGCAAAACCCACCAGAATATTTTGCTGGTGACGCACTTTTGATACTAATTTTACTTTCCGTTACTTCACATTTTTATCTGCGAATATCTTTCGAAGTAGCATACGTATAAATAGAGGGCTAGAAAATGTGTAAAATATTTTTCTTTTACTGCAAAAAATTCTACGAAGAAAAATTTAACTTTTTTTTTAGGTTTGCTGTTATAAGATTTCAATTCGTTAACATCCTTTCAAATACTGGTAAATATTATCAGCAATTAAAGAAAACGATCCACAAGTTTCAGTTATGATTTCAGATGTTTGTTGAGGGTTATTATGTCACAAGGTGATTAATCTTTCAATAAACTATTCGTTTAATTACTTAATTATCTTAATGTTTTTATTTATATATTCGTGTCCAAGACACCACTTTTCGAGGGTTCTTTCATAAATCACAACTCTGCGGATACACATACTCTTTATTAACATAACGAAGATTTAACACTCGCTCTCCGAAGATACGCCAAACCTTAATCCAAATTTAATCCGTTAAAGTAATGCGAATTTTAAAAACCTGCAAAATTTGAAATAAATTACTGAAATTTTTTATATTTGTAAATGTAATAGTAATAGTAGAATGGAATATTCGAAAACGAAATTGGGAATCCCAGCCAATCAGAAAAATGCTTTACACCGAAACCTCGAGAAGCTCTACAGTGACTTAAACATAACTATAACAATTGCTATTTTACTTATCAACACTGTAATAATTAAAAATACTGATGAAACTATTTCTTACATTAAAATAAATTCTCTAAAAATTTTTAGCATTAATTTGAAATTGACATCAAAATCTTATAGCAGCCAACCTTCGTAGTATTTTTGCAGTAAACGCAAAACATTTTACGCATTTTCTAGTCATCTATTCATATGTATGCTACACCGAAAGATATTTGCACACAAGTCACATATTTAAATGTTTTAAATATAACTTATGCTGGAGGAACGACAGTGTCTTACACTTGGTAATCTTTTTTCTCTTTATTGCTTTGTAATTACTATGTTCCTTATGAATCTTTAGCTTTCCCGTTAGTTTTATTTTTTATCTTCATTTTTGTCAGTTTTTTTGTTGTATATAATACAATTACAGTTGTAAGTATTTCTATTGACTACAAAATGGTTTGATAGAACGTTTTGGAATCTGATTCAGCGTTATTAACATAGACCCTGACAATAATAATAATAACAACAACAACAACAACAACAACAATTGACGAACCATCGCTTCGATTATAGTCTAGGAAATTCGTGGTTTCAACTAATTATATACTTTTAAAGCGGCAAGGAGTTAAAATTTCTATATAGTCTGTGCTACTCTTGACACAAACACGGTAGAGTGGAAACAATATAAGCTGACCTTATTTCCTCAGGAATCAATAACGTTCCATCGAGAAACAAAACGCGTAATAGTTTATAGGTGTGTTGTAATTTAGTTGTTGACCAAGCTTATCCTTATACATATCGGCGCTTGAACTTCTTACATATAAGCGATTGAGCCATATGCATACGTTTTGTTACCATATAACTAAGAGACCTTCATTCTAACGATCGTTCGCCATGCGATCCAGTTCCTTCCAAAGATGGGTAGAGATCGTGGCTCCGGGTGAGCCAGTAAGTATTTCAGTAATAGTGAAGGATCAAGGATTGATTCTTGCGGCATCAAATCTTTCATTGCGAGTTTATAGCTTCATCCATATTTTGATGCTTATTGGCATGTTAATATATCTATTTTAAGTTACAAATTTAATTTAATGTAAATACACCATGAACATATGGAAAATTTATTTTTAACAGTAAAGTCTCAACTTTGTTACCGCTGGCTCCGTGGTTGTGTGAGTATTGTTTAAACTTGGTTATACAGTTGTTCGAATTTCAATGTCTGCAATTTTCTATAGTGATGTGTGATATACACACAATCTTCCAAAAAGTAATGGGGCATCTGTCCACTACGTTTGATCGGTGGTTGTCACCCTATTAAAATCTCGTAGGGGCATCTTATTCTTCTATAGTAGCAGCTATTCTGTCTGGCATGATCCCTACAAGTGTTT
The DNA here is from genome assembly GCA_031002005.1 of Vandiemenella viatica. Lineage (NCBI taxonomy): Eukaryota > Metazoa > Arthropoda > Insecta > Orthoptera > Morabidae > Vandiemenella > Vandiemenella viatica. Next base: position 47,658,870 of record CM061919.1, on the reverse strand, counting down.
GCAGGAAATCAACAGGAATTCGTCGCGATTCCTCTCGCAATTCCATGAGTTGAGGAATGAACTTTGACCATTCCTGACGGTCGTTCACCCCGCGATCCAGTTCGTACCAAAGATGTTCTATAGTGTGGAGGTTGGAGCTAGGGTGAGCCAGTATAGACGCCGAACATTGTTGTCAGCGTACCACTGCATGGTGGCCCTTGAAAAATTGCACTTGGCTTTGTCATCCTGGAAGTAATACAAGTCCATTCCGTAAAAACGCCAAAAAGCTGAGAGCATTTCATTGTCGAGTAGGCCTCTGTGTTCATGTTAACACGGGCAAACACCAGTGGTGAAACAGACCCACATCATAAATACACAGCCACCGAATTTCTTATTGGCACTGTAGACACCGCCAGAGGCCGTACCCAAGGTAGATACTACACCCATATATGTCCTTCGAACCGGAATAATTTAGACCTCGACTCAGCACTACGGAAACGATTTTCACTGTACAGTTGTGCCGATCCAAACATCACCCCAGTCGCTGAGCTTTATTGCTTGCCGTGATGGGGGCTTATGCGCAGCTACTCTTCCGAAATATCGAAATTCTACATAATGTTTCACTGGAAACCGATACTCCCGTTGCCGCATGATACTCCTGTCTGTGCCCTATTTTTGACAATTTCACGTTTCAGGGTCCTGTGATGTCTACCGGTCAAAACTGAAGGTAACCCAGAACGTATTATTGGTACATTGTCCATTGATTTTCCGCTAACTCAGGACGAATGCAGCCGTTGATTTGAACTTGTTAAGCTTCACTGTAGTCGCTTGGCTAGACAGCCCACATTTACGCCCTTATTGGAATCTGATATCTCTGTACATCATGCGATCTTCTTGTCAACTGTTTCTACATAGACCTGCAGCGTATAGGGGCGACACAAGTCCACTGAACTATTTGTCTTCACAGGTGCCCTTTTACTTTTTGGTAGTGTACTACCTAACGGTGTTACTTAGATAATTCTTATTTTTCATGCAAGTGATGAAACAGAAATTGTAGAATATTTAATTGAAATACAATTAAATTTTATTGTTAAAACGAACGGAATGAAAAACAGGAATATTTAATTTATTAATGTGAGCTCTACACTCCATAAAAAGTAAGAGATAAATTAAATTATAAAAACAAAAATCGGCCATGAGCCCCCAAAAAAGGAAAGTATTTCCTGTTACACGGACTGTTCTCAGTCGTTTGAGCAGAGTTCCAGTATCGTTGGCTACAGGGCGCTTATGGATACGAAACAGTATGCAGCGTGCATGAAGTCAAAAACAAAATGTTCGGAGCATTACTTTTCGGATCCCCCCCCCCCCCCCCGTGGTGATATCTGGCCCAGTTACCCCCTCCCCCCTCTGATGAGATCTGGTCCGTGAGACCCCTCCTAGAAATCACCCTTGCAACTTTTTGAGACCTTTTTTTCGGTTTCACCCTTCGAAAGCCGGTTACACCCCCACTTTTTGACGAAATCCCCCCCCCCCTAAAATCGACTATCGCGTGTTTTTTAGACTTTTTTTTATCTCTACGGTCCAATAATTCCAATTTCCAAAACCTCACGTTAGATTTCCGTTGACCCCCCTCCCCTCCGCCTTCGTGAGATTTGGTGAGATTTCGCCGGATCCCCTCCCCTATTTCACCTCACGTAATTTATGGACGCCCCCCAAGCAGTCGGAATGCAGACCATGCAAATTCTCTCTCCAGCGACCACCAACAGCGTTGTCAAAAGGGCGAACATCCCTCCACAGTGGGCACACTCGGAGTTGTGGGTACATATAACAAAAGATAACCACATATAGCTATCTCAACATGCTAATTATTTGCATTGGCTCCCATTCAGACTCCATGCGCACAAACCCAATAGAACAATCAAATATAATTAATAAGAAAGTAGTATATGACTTTATTAGTGTATTACTGTAGATAGTGCACAATGTATACTTAATTAAAAGTCTACTGATACACTGATCAGCCAGATCATTATGACCACCTAACTAATAGCTTGTATGTCCACCTTTGGCACGGATAACAGCAGCGAAGCGTCTTAGCATGGAAGCAATTGAACCTTGGAGGTCCAGCACATCAACTGCAACTCGCCACTGTGTTCCTCGAACCACTCCATCACACTCCTGGCCTGTTGACATGACGCATTATCTTGTCGAAAAATACCGTCATTGTTAAGATTTTTAAATATGATACAAGCAATTATTGAACACGATACGTATTTATTATGTATTAGAAATACATATAACCGCACAACAGAAATGTAGCCGAGAGCAGCTTAGCACGGAATAACAACTGAACTGTTTATACATTGGTCAGAGTATAAACTAAGCTAGAGATATAACAGAGATATTATTGAAGTATAGAAGGCAGTAATTCAAATTAAATAAGTATAAACAAACGATACTCTAACACTCCCACCGAATTACAGCCTTCTTGAAACAATTATAAACCAATGTTTATTATCACTGTTGTTCAAGTAACAGCTGCTGTATTTTTAAGAAATAAAATGTCACTGGCAAAGACATCATCACTGTACCCAACTAAGTCTGTAGTGTTTGTGTTAGGTAAGTAGCACAATCCATAATTCTTGCTTTCTTTCAAATATTTTAGTATTTTCTTGACAACAGTCCAGTGAGAATCATCATAAGAATGTAGAAGTCGATTCACCTGACTTACAGCGAACATAATTTCTGGTCTGCTTACTATTGCTGCATGGATAAGTGATCCCACTGCATCTCTGTATGGGTGATTTTTCTCAGGTACTCCATTAACCTTTGAAAGTCTCACATGTGGATCAGCAGGAATACTGTTAGGATTGGCATCAATCATATCAAATTTCCTCAACAATTGTTCTTCATACTTAGTTTGGTATATAAAGATACAGTCTTTAAGTCTATCTATTTGCATGCCAACAAATTTAGTAAGAGTGCAAATCTTCAAATCAAAATTCTTTTGCAGATCATTAGTTACTTCATTCAAAACAGTCTTATCTCTACAAATCAAAATGCCATCATCAGCATACAGACAAAGATAACAATTGATGTCAATGATTTGTTCAGTATAAACACACTGATCTGCTTTGGTTTTCACAAAACCAAATTTATTTGAAATTGGATTGAATTTTGTATTCCAGCACCTAGGAACTTGTTTTAAGGCATATAAAGATTTGGTTTTACATACCCTATTTGGTTTGCAGTCTAGTTCCTCTGGTGGTGTCATAAGAATATTCTCTTTCAATTCACTTACTGTTGTTGAGAAAGTCTCATCATAATTAATTCCTTCAGTTTGAGTATATATCTTTGCACAAAGTCTGAATTTGTAACCTGGACCAGTTGGTTCATCCTTAATGCAGAACACACATTTACATCCTGTTACTTTTGCATCCTGAGGCTTTTCTACCAATGTCCATGTTCCATTTTGATGATGAGATTTTAATTCCTTGTTTATAGACATCTTACACTTTTCTGAATCAGATGATGTTATTGCTTCATTGTAGTTATGTGGAATAGGAATTATTGTATCTACACAGTAGCACAGGTAATCCTTCTCAACTTTATCTTTTTCTTTAGAGAGCATTTGTTTATTTCTAGGTCTCAGAGTCATATTTGAGGGTAAAGGTGTCTTGACAGTAAGTTCTGGTTTATACTCACTGCTAGTATTGGTATCAGAAAAGTATTCAGCAGTAGTAATTGTGGAATCTGATTTGTCACTGGAGCTCTCTGATGTATGATTGTCATTTAATTCAGATGATGTATCACACATTGATTCTGCCAAATCAACAGGGAGATAATTTCTTTTGACAGTAGATTCCAGAAAAACAGCATCTCTGCTTTTAATTACTAACTGAGAAGGAGGTATTATAAACCTGTAACTTTTTGAATTCTCACAGTATCCAACAAATTTAGCTTTCTTTGCTTTAGGATCCCATTTGCTTCGTTTTTCTTTAGGGAGATGTATCATTGCATCACAGCCAAATATTCTTAAATTACTCACATCTGGTTTTCTTCCTGACCACATTTCCTCTGGTGTTTTAAAATGTCAGTGATCGAGTTGGAGCTCTGTTGATGAGGTAAGCAGCAGTATGTACAGCTTCAGCCCAGTATAGCTTAGGAAGATTAGCATTGATCAACATACATTTTGCTCTTTCCACTAATGTCCGGTTCATTCGTTCAGCAACGCCATTTTGTTCAGGAGTATATGGTGTGGTTGTTTGATGGATTATTCCAGCACCTTGTAAGAACTCAGAAAAGTTGTTGTTAACATATTCAAGGCCATTGTCTGAGCGTAAACATTTTATGTTACATTCTAATTGTTTTTCAACTTGCATTTTAAAATGTTTGAACTTTTCAAAAGCTTCTGACTTTTTATGGAGAAAATAAACAAATACCTTTCTTGAATAGTCATCAATGAATGTCATGAAATATTTAGCACCTCCTAATGACATGGTTTCCATTGGACCACAAATGTCAGAGTGTACTAGTTCAAGTAACCTTGTAGCTTTGGATCCATTGTATTTTAAAGGTAACCTGTTTTGTTTTCCTTCTAAGCAAGTTGTACAAACTAATTTGTCTGGTTTCTTGGACAATTTTACACCTTCTGCATTCTCCACTATTTTCTGCAGATCATTAAAGTTCAAATGACCCATTCTTTGGTGCCATAAGAAAATGTCTTGCTCATCAACATCAGATATAGTATGCTTGATGATTATATACATTTAATCTATACATATTGTTGATTAAACTGGCTGTCCCAACTATTTCATTATTCCTGTTTATTATTATACAGCCCTTACTGTTGAACTTTACTTGACCACCATTTCTAATTATCTGACTGACAGATAGTAGATTTGTTGACAACTCTGGCACATACAGAACATTTTGAAACAAAATTTTCTTACATTGGCCATTAGCAGTCACACACATTTAAACTCAGCTTACCTGAGCCTTTTACTGATAAGCATTTGTCATTTGCAACCTTAATTGAGTTGATGAATGGTACTGTTTCTTCTTGTAATATATTTCTGTTCATGGTCATGTGCATAGAAGCACCGGAGTCTATATACCAGGAATCACTGTTACTCACTGGAGCTATGAATGCAGCGGCATAGCTTGAGCTTTCCTGATTTTCAACTTTGTGTTTCTTCTTTGCTTTAGACTTGCACTGTGCACTCAAGTGGCCATGCTTATTACAAGTGTAGCAACGAGGTCCTTTTTGAAACTGTTTCTTGAAGCTTTTGTTGTTCTTATAATTTACGGCAAAAGCTGATGTTTCACCATCATTTATTTTTACATCTTGTAAAATTTTAGCCTTTACGGAGTCAGCACTTATTTTCATACCGGAACTTTCGATGGCAATTATCATCGGTTTGTATGAATCTGGTAGACCGGAGAGAAGCAGAGTTCCAAGCCACTCGTCGTCTACTTTAAATCCAATATTTCTCAACTTGTGTGCTGTTGTCATGATTTTGCTAACATACTCTTCTACATTTCGACATCCGACTAGCGTTGTTGTGCACAGATCACGAAGTAAGCCCACTCGACGCGTTAATCCAGAATCATCGAAAGCGTTTGCTAAGTTGTTCCAAACTTCTTTCGCTGTCTTTGCTTCCTGAATGTGGACATAGTTGATTGAATCCACTAGCAGAATAATTTTTGACTTGGCTTTCAAATCGCGTTTGGGATCAACGTGATCATCACTCGCATTTTCAATGCAATTCCACAGTCCTTCGTGTTCCAGATAGGTTTTGACGGCAAATCTCCATGTCGAGTAGTTTTCCCGACCAGTGAGTTTTTCTATCAAAGTTAATTGATTGCTTGAGCTCATATTTTCGCACTTTTAAATGCCGCGTGTTGCCTAGGTTGTAAGTTTTACTTTCCTCAGATATTTATCGCCTTTACATATACCTGGCTACTGGGCCCATAACCTGTTAAGATTTTTAAATATGATACAAGCAATTATTGAACACGATACGTATTTATTATGTATTAGAAATACATATAACCGTACAACAGAAATGTAGCCGAGAGCAGCTTAGCACGGAATAACAACTGAACTGTTTATACATTGGTCAGAGTATAAACTAAGCTAGAGATATAACAGAGATATTATTGAAGTATAGAAGGCAGTAATTCAAATTAAATACGTATAAACAAACGATACTCTAACAGTCATGAAGGGGTATACGTGTTCTGAAATCAGTGTACGATAATTATTGGCCGTCGTGGTGCCTTGCACGAGCTCCACTGGACCCATGGATGCATAATTGGGCCGCCGCCAGCTTGTCTCCGCCCCGCGTTACAGGTGTTTACGGCATGATGAAGAATGTATCGGAATTCATCAGACCATGCAACGCTCTGCCACTGCGCCAACGTCAAATGACGATGGTCACGTGCCCAATTCAGTAGTAGTTGCCGATGTCGTGGTGTTAACATTGGCACACACACGGGTCGTCGGCTGCGGAGGCCCATCGTTTGGAGTGTTCGGTGCACTGTGTGTTCAGACACACAACATTAAAGTCTGATGTTAGTTCGGCCACAGTTCGTCGCCTCTCCTGTTTTACCAGCCTGCCCATCCTACGCCATGAGACATCTGTAATGAGGGGTGGCCGCCCAGCCGCTCGATGTTTGGCCGTGGTTTCGCCACTAGTTAAAGACACTCATCACAGCACTCCTCGAACACCCGTACAGTTTCCGAAATGCTCGTGCCGAGCCTCTGGGCCATCACAATCTGCCCTCGGTCAGACTCAGATAATCGCACGCCTTCTCCATTCTAAACACGGATATCACGCTCACTGATACTACTTGTACCGTGCGTGTGTCTGACTAGCAGTCATTCCTCGTCAGGTGACGCTGCTATCACCTGGACCGATTTATATCGATAGTAGGAAGGTAGTCATAATGTTCTGGCTGATCAGTATATATCCGATCTTATTCTTTCTCTTAGCTGCCGTCTGGTTGTGAAACAAGCAAACGCAGGGCAACAAAAGCAGGAATAATTGGTGGTGAGACGATGTGGAGCTATTTTGAGATGTCGAACACGGCATTAAGCAGGAAGGAAGCTGGAACGCCCCGTTCCCTCTGCCCACACCGAGACTCGAGATGGACGTCCGTAGCCGCAGCAAAGCACCGCCATCAGTCTGCTGGTAAGCGGAGGCTCTGCGATTAAAGACCCCGGCTCTAACAGATGGCTGCGTGCGGTTAGGGTCGTCTGCGACCCGGCAGCTCCCGGCGGAAGTGGCCTTGCTACTAAGGCTCCGCGATTTTGTAGAAACACGACGCTGCGTAGTTATTAACTTGGTAAAATATTACACTCTTAGTTGCGTGTTAGGTTAGAGATTCATTTAACAGCCACAGCTCCATTATCAAAGGATCGTCACGCTTACATTTACGTGGTGAGTGAGCAGCAACGCTTTCACCTCGCTTCCGACAGAACACAGGTTCGAATCCCTGTCCAGCCAACCGTAAACCCCTCCAGTCAACGGCTCCTTCGAAAGGCCATTGCCGAATTGCTTCCGTTTCTTGCCCTCCTCAAATAACATCGACGTCTACGAGGCGTAAAAACTTAACAGAAAAATATAGAGTAATCTGTGTAAAAAGGTAGAAGGTACACTTTTAGATGCATCACACGAAGTACAACACCTGCTATAATTTTCTTCTACTGATTTTACCGAGTGTGGTGAGTGAGCGGCAATGCTCTGGCCTCGCATTCGAGAGTGCATGGGTTCAAATTCCCGTCCGGTCATCTAGATTGGTTTTTAGAGGCTACTGATGAGATGGTTCCTTCATAGGGCCATGGCCGAATTCCTTTCTATTCCTTGCTCGTAGTCCTATCCCACCTCTAACCACCTCGACGTCAACGAGGCGGAAAGCCAGAAGCAAGAAAAATCTGTTGATTTATTTCTTATTTCATTTATATATGCCACATGAAAGATAACTTCACCACACGAATAATGAAATCTAGTTTAAAATCACGTGTTATTGTTTATTGTTAAAAAAAGTTACTGGTTTTAGTGAATTAAAGATAATACACGATATGAGTGCCGGACGAGTATATCTCATCTGGATTATTATTATTACTAGCCACAAAGCCCGTCAAAAATGATGGGTTTAACGGCTTAATTGATTTCTTCTTAGTAGCATACCTAAATAGAATTGTAATAAAATAAAGCTCACTATGCTGTAATTTCTCATCCCTTGTGACGTAGCAAAAAGTTTCATTGTCTATATGGTCCAGGTTGCTTTTCAGCCTAGCTACAATCTTCACCAATACACCCGATAGAAAATCAAAACTTAATTCACACGTGAATTAATACATTCCATGTATCGCATGTCAATGTCATCATGCACCGATACCAATCATGCATCATGCGATACAAACTTGATCCAAAATCTTCACAGTTTCTTACAACTTTCTTATTTTCTATCATGAAGATCCATGTTTTAACGCCCGACACAACTTACATCCGGCTGAAATAATGACCCCAGTGAAAACGAAAGATGCTAAAAATAAATCTTGAAAACCTACGTTATGTCACGTAATATTAGTTTTAATTGTGGTTTAAGTATCACACATCGGGAACAATTTGGAACTTCTTTCATTCAGTAAAAAAAGCAACTGTTAATTAATATGCAATTCTAGCATTACATTTCTTAGCAATTAATTAAGTAAATATAATTGTTATAAAATATAATTCAGTGCAATTCATAGTGCTTTGCCCTATAACAAAAGGATTTCGTTGCTATCTTGGTCCGGGTAGCATTTCAACGAAATCACGTACAAAACTTGCTTCCAGAGGAACAATTTAACTTAATTTAATTGCAATGGAGCACAGGCTCCGGTGGCAATTTCCCTAAACACTCAACTTCCCCCTATCCTGCACCCACCTACATTTGCCCTCTACAAATTTTAACTTTAAATTCTTTTAAAGTTTTCGGTAAGTTATTCATCATTCCCCTTGGTAACTCATTCCAATCCTTGACACCCTTACCTAAAAAAGAAAATCTTCCCATATCCTTGTGCCTGAAATCGAGTGCCAGCTTGTGGTCATGGTCATCTTTTCCCTTCCATGAACTACTTTTCATACCTACTGCAGTATCTTTCCATGCCTCATCGCCAGTATACGCCCTGTACACCCCCATGACCCTCCTCATCCTCCTCCTGTCTTACAATGAATCCCATTCCAGCTCCTTTATTATATCTGTCAAATTAAAATTAAATTACACACATATTATTGTATATACTATATCGCTTTTTGGTGTTAATAACGACATAATTAAATCTTTACAGTTTATTCCATTTTCCTAAAAGCAACATGCCATTCTAGCATTACATTTCTTAGCAATTACTTAAATAAACATAATTGTTATAAAATATAGCAAAGGAAATTAAAAATAAATCTTAACAACTTACGTCATTTCACGTAGTATTAGTTTGAATTGTAGTCTATGTTCTGTAGATCTGAGCTGTGTGGAACTACTTTCGTTAAAACAAAGCAGTGATGAAAGTAATAGAACACTTAAGAAAGGAAAATTAAATTATTTTAAAAAAAAATTACTTTTGCCCTCTGCTGTCAAGTGCCTGTTCTAATAACAATCTATCCAAATTGCCGCTAACATTGACAAAATTAAATTTTGTCTTACATATCTGTGGTCAAAGATTTTAACGAATACTTTTACATAAAATGAATCTATTATTAAATAAATCTAAGCTACTAATACTTATTATGTCGATTTAAACTCAATACATACTTTTGTTTCAGTGTTCTGATAATTCACGGCTTAGTGTAATTCCTCATGCCTTGCGTTGTAGCAAAAGGTTTCAGTTTCCATTCGGGTTCAGGTTGCATTTCAACCTAACCACGTAACTTCTCGCCAGAAGAACAATACTTCAATCTCACGTATATTAATACATGAACTGTATCGCATTTTAGTGGCAATAATGCATCGCGATATAATTTTGATCAAAAATCTTCAAGGGGTTTTTGCACATTTCTTTTTTGTGATTCAGACTGGTAGTAAAACGCTTGAATGGCTGACACAAGTAGGGGGTAAACATATGTGCGGCGCCATCTTGGATTTCCCCCCCTCCCCTCCCCCCGCCGCGCACGTGCCGCCAGACCCCCCACGTCGCGCAGGTGTTCGCCAGGCCTCGCAGGCGGAAGCCATTAGTCATGTCAACACCTGTCAACAAGGCCATTAATTATCGCTCCCCTTGTAGCCGGCCGCCGCGCCGCCGCGCGCAGCTGCAAGCCATTAATTATCGGGGACGCAAAGCGCTTCCCACGCTATCAAAGGCTCCCACGCCGCCGCGCACAGCTGCGTCACATTTATCATCGGGGAACGCACTGCGTTATCACGCCAAGCGCTTCCCACGCTATCAAAGGCTCCCGCGCCGCCACACCCCACCCGGAAGCCATTAATTATCGCTCCCCTTGCAGCCGGCCACCGCGCACAGCTGGAAGCCATTAATTATCGCTCCCCTTGCAGCCGGCCGCCGTGCACGTGTGCTGCAGACTGGTTATGTTAATTAGTCTAGACCTGTTTTCCGCTCCTCCCGGCCGACCTGGCGTCAGTTTGCAGCCATGCCTCGTC
>CM061919.1:47595094-47647247 GCA_031002005.1 Vandiemenella viatica | reverse complement strand
GTGCGGTGATTCACGGTGCCGTGTGGCGGAAACTGCTGGCACTACTGACCGAGCAAGTTGCCGACGGCAACAGACTGGGAGGGTAGCGTTTTCCGGCGAACGCCCTGTATAATTATATCTTCCTGATATTCTAGTTCAAGGTTCTGATAAATTCCATTTCATCTTCATGTAGTTTAATTTTGTTCCTGTCTATAAACGAATCCGTTTGCAGTCCGTAGGTAAGAAATGGCACTGTATACTAAGCATAATTGATTTAGCTTTCTGGTATACTATGCTATCCCACAAACGATTTCCAACTACACTAAACAAATGTGGGCGTGTTAGTGCCCTGGTAATAGTTTGTGTCCGCCCCTTAGTCATTTCGCAACCACATCGTAACTCTGATTGCTATTAAATTACACAACAAAATGTGTTTTACTATTCTCAAAACAGGTCCGTAACAAATTACTCCACCCAATATCAGTATGGTAGCATAAACCACGGGGATGATTACTTTTTTTCCAAGTACCTGGTCAAGTGCGGTTCCCAAAAATTTAATCAGCATTGTTTTGGAAAATGTTTACTTAGTTGTGTTTTTCGTGAAGTATCAGCTTTCAGAATTCGCCAATAATGTCTTCTCCCTCTTATTTACCTCCTAAGTGACTATTTTCTAATTGAGATAATGCTTCTTAGTATGGACGATGCAGTCTTCGTTGTTTTTTACATATAAACACACAACGATTTTCTGTCGTCATCTTCAGGTAAGTATCTGTCATAACCGGCACTTCTGCACCTGTGCAACGTTGGCGTCGTAGCTGTTGGATATTGTAAACCCGCCAAGATTACGTGCACTGACACGCCAGGACAACTTCCATTCATACTTAGTAACGAGTTTCAATTGCAAATGTTTTAGATAAGATAACAAATTAATTAGATTTTTATATCATTCTATTAACAACAAAATTAATTTTTCCTTGCAATAAATAAGCTTCCGATTCTAAGCAAGAAGGTTCATTTATTTGCATGAAAGGAACGGTAGTGCCGTGATTAAAGAGTCCTTAATTCAAATCCAGATTCGGCCAAACTTTTAAACTAACCATTCATTCTTATAAATTGTGAGAAGCAAGCTACAACGCTCCATATTTTGAATTCCATACAAACTATGGGCTCCCTTCACACCAAACAAATCTGAACCAATCAGAATCAATCAGAATGAAGGTGAATCTGTCTCACCAAGATTTGGTTAGTGCTCCACCAATCAAACGCGTTGAGACTCAGATCCCACCTTGATTCAATGTCGCACGTGATTTAGCTGCTCAGAATTTCCTTCCTTCAAGCAATCATGAATAAACAAACAGGCACAATGGATGTGGAACTTTTGATAATAATAGTGAAAGAAAATAGTGCGGTTTATGACGCGAATGATAAAATTCACAGTAACAGAAATTTTATTGCTTTTGTATGGAGGAAAAGCCAGTAGTATTAGAAAGAGTAGAGTTGTAAAAGTAACGAGAAATTCTGTACCCTTATGTATTCGTTACTAAACCAATCAATACCCGTTACTTTCGAATCGTTACTCGTTACTTTCGGTACAATCGAACACAAGCATGAAGCATCTTATCGCATCGCATACGGGATGACTTCGTTCGTACTTGGTAAAGTTTTAGTAAATCGTTTATTTAGTAAATAAGTTTAGGTGAGTTATTTGTTTGGATAAAAGTTAAAGTAAAGTAATTAATACATGGATCTTACGGAAAACCTATAAATGAACACTTGATTTGCTGTAATGAATTTTATATTCGAAAGAATAATCTAATTTCAAAAAAAAAAAAAAACACCTGTTTGCACACACAAAAAAAGGCCTGACCTTTCACCTGACTATCTGGTGACAATAACTAATAGTGGTTATTTTTTACGGTAGCCTACTCAAAACCCTGCATACAAGCCTGATATGATAATGGGACACCTATTTAACAAATATTATAATCTCATCAAAGTATTTAGTTTTAAATAGGAGGTTTCACAACTGTCTGGATTTACTGTTTTAGTTTATTTTCGTAAATTCTTCATCCTTTTGTGATAGATTTGTGAAAATAAATGTGGACATACCATCAAATTGAGCATGTAGGCAGAGTGCTACTGACACCCGCGATATTTCAATTTAAAAATATTAATATTCAAAACTTTTAAATTAATAAAAAGGTCAGGACAAACAGGCGATTTGATTCGTAATTGTTGTGTCGCGGTTGCAACAAACATTCAACATCAAAGCCAGTACCGCATTGACCACTTGGATCCTGCGGTAATAATACTATAACTAACCCCAGATAAAAGGAATAAAAGTATTGTACCTTATTGTTTCTTTATGGAATTCTGGAATTGCAAAAAGGGCTGCTAGATTTTTTTTGGGGGGGGGGGGGAATTATCGCTGAATGCAATCAACAACAGATATGATAAAAAAAAAGCTGGAATGGGACAAGATGAGAGTGAAGAGGGTGATGGGAGTGTACAAGGCGTATATTGATGATGAGGCATGAAAAGATATTGGTGTAAGAATTAAAAGTAATGCTTGGAAGGGAAAGGATGAGCATGACCACACGCTGGCACTCTATTTCAGGCACAAGGGTGTAGGAATATTCTCTTTTTTAGGTAAGGGTATCAAGGATTGGAATATTTTGCCAAGAGAAATTATGAATAATTTACAAAAACGTTGAAAGAATTTAAAGTTAAAATTTTCGGAGGGCTAATGTAGGTGGATGCAGGAAAGGGGGGAAGATGAGTGTGTTGGGAAATTGCCACCGGAGCGTACACTCCATTGCAATTTTATTAAATATTATTAGAACATAACAAGTGCAGAGATGTATATCAAAAACTATTAGATAACTCTTTTATATTATAAATTACACTATAAAATAAAATAGAAGGAATCACTTCTTGAAATAAACAAATTTCATAAATGTTTGAAGTCAATAAACCTCACTAATGAACGATCAATGAAAACGAGTAACTACCTCAAATTATCCATACAAATTTTCTATTTTACAAATTATGTACTGTAAATTTTTATGTTAAACAAAATAAAAAACTACAAAATTAGTTCTTAGATTGTCAAAATTAGTTGCGAGAGCTGTAACGTGTTCGTATCTATACGACAAATGCGAGTAGCGAAATGAATTTGTGAGTAACGATTCGGTACTTCGAGTCAGGCGACGAACCCGTTACTCAGTAACGAATACATCCTTACTTTTCAGCTCTAAGAAAGAGATCCTCACGCATTTATTAAAAAAAAAAAAAAAAAAAAAAAAAAAAAAAAAAAAAAAAAAAAAAAAAAAAAAACCTGAGTGTAGAATTTCTTTTTGTCGTTCTGAATGTCAGAATCTAGAAGATGAAAGATATAAAAATTCTGTCTTCTTCGATTTATTTCTTAAGCTACACTTTTCTTTACGACGTTACCTTCTACGAAACACAATTGTGTTAGTTATAACTGCATCCATGGTGGAAACTCAAAAGCAGCTGAAAGAAGATACTAAATTGGAAAATAGAGGATTTGATTCGGATTGACTTGGTACGACTCTGCTAATGTGAAGGCGTTGAGATCACTAATCAGATTGCTTCGGATTGATTCTGATTGATTCCGATTCGTTTAGGGTTAAGGGAGTCATAGGTCCAGCGTGATAGAGGTGAAAAGTGAGCCTACCTCGAAACTCTATCGTAAAGTTACATTAAATGTTTATTAAATTTTGTAACTAAAGAAAGATACGGAAGTTCTAGCTGATTCAATTTTGGATCTGTGAAGAAAAATGGTGAAAAAAAACGTGAAACTAGATAAGAATATGAAATAAACGTGACAAGGGAAGCAAACGAAACAACGCGCTTTATTTAAAGGCTTCTTATAATACAAGTGAATTCCAAGCAAGCGAAGTTCAGAGTCATGGCACTTTGTGGGGTACACCTTAAACCCAAAAACCTGGGAATTAAAAAAAAGTGAGTACAGCACTAAGTAATGTGTGGAGTACGCAGTGCATGGAAACTGGGGGGGGGGGGGCGTTCCAATGACTGTTTCTTTCAAGCCGTCCCAGATTTAGCACAGATTTACAACTCAAGACTGTTTGCCAGTAACAACAATAAATTTCACTTAGCATCCCATCACCCACTCTCAATTCTATGAAAGAACAGGTGAGTGCATTGGTGTAATTGCTTTTCTGTACCCACAAAACGCGACGAGGCGCCACGATTTACGCTTTCGTTGCCCAGCTTACGCACGTTATTTAATAATAGTTCTATTGAGCTACGATTCCGCGAATAAATTAATTGTCAGAACACTGAAACAAAAGTGCGTATTTCTTTTAAATTTTCATAATAATTATTAGTTGCTTATATTTATTTCATACTCGTTTGATTTAAAAGTATGCGTTAAGATCTTTGGCCATAGATATGTGAGATAAAATCTTTAATTTTCGATTAGATTGGTATTATAACCAGCACTCGGGCATGATAAATGATTTTTTAAAATAATTTTAATTATTTTAATGAGTGTCCTTGACTTAAATCATTAATTCGTTGGAATAAAATTTTTTTCCACACTGCTCACAATCTGTACAGTCTAGACCAGTGGTCCGCAACCGGTGTGCCGCGACAAGGTGAAAGGTGTGCGCGAAATTTTACCCATTAATATAATTAATTAAGTGTCAAGTTTGCTATTAATTATATTTTAGTTTCATTTGTCGCGAATTGTTGCATACTGTCGTATTCTAAGAAATTAAATGTTATTTATTTACTCACAGTTGCTGTATTGTTTATTCATTTTTGAAATATTTTTATTTCTCGCCTCTACTGCTGCGCTTTGAGGTTCAGTTATATTTACCGCATGTTCTGTGTATGTGCTTTACAATTTCTTCATAGGTCTACTCTGAAGTGGTCCGATTATTGTGTTAGTAGGTAGTCTTGATATTTTCTATTACAATTAGCAGACTATTTTATTTCTTCAAGATGGATAAAATCCTTGAACGGAGTTTTCCGTCTATGACTGCAACTGGTGAAAGCGTTGAGCCAGAAAGAAAGAAACAAACGTTGATACAGCAGAAATGTGGCGATAATTACTTATCCTATGGCTATCTTGGTGTGATGAAAAAACATGACCAATTCCCAAGTGTATCATTTGTGGTGAGAAACTCAGTAACACTGCCATGGTTCCCAGTAAACTGAAATGACATTTGTTAACAAAACATTATTCTCAGTCTAACCAAAGATGTCAGTTATTTTCGTCGGTTGTTCGAAAATAACAAAAAACAAATAACGTTCATGACCGCTTCAGTAAGTGTTTCGGAAAAAGTAAAGGAAGCTAGTTATAAGGCAGCCGAACTTATCGTAAATGCAAGAAACCACATACAATAGGTGAAACGCTGTTAAAGACTGTTTGTAATGAGATGATCAGGATAGTTGTGGGTTTAGTATCTGCTAGTGAAATTTCTAAAATTCCTCTTTCTGCTGACACAATCAGTCGCCGAGTTATTGATATGTCTCTTGATAATGAAGACATTATAAATGAGAATATCAACAACAGTCAGAAATTCACACTTCAGATCGGCGAGTCAACAGATATTTGCCACCACGCACAACTTCTGGCGTACATTCGCTACATCGATGGAGATTTAATTGTAAGTAATCTCTTCTTTTGTAAAGAACTTCCAGAGTAAACTACCGGTAAAGAAATATTTCGTTTGACTGATGAATATTTGCACCTTAATGAATTAACATAAAGGATTGCTTTAGTGTTTGTACGGACGGCTGCTATGACAGACCCAATGAAAGGATTTACAGCTAAAGTACGCGAAGTAAATCCCAACGTACGAAGCGATCATTGTCTCATTCACCGCGAAGCCATTGTTGCTAAATCTTTACCACCTTCTCTGAAAGATATGCTGGACAAAGTAGTAAAAGTCGTGAACTTCATAAAATCGCGGCCCCTAAAATTCGCTCCTTTTTCCGTTTTATGTCAGGAAGTGGGTTCAGAACACACTACACTCCTGGTACGCTGGCTGTCACGAGGAAAGGTGTTAATGCGAATATTTGAAATTAGAGAAGAGGTCCAGGCATTTTTAACTGTTGAAAGACATAAGTAGCCGGATTTATTTGCAGATGGCGAATGGGTATGTAAGTTGGCATATCTTTCCGAGATTTTCGTACACTTAAATGCGCTGTACATCAAAATGCAAGGTACGAACGAAAAAATTCTTATTAGTATAGATAAGATTAAAGGATTTGAAAATAAGCGGAATTTGTGGTTACAAAGGATTGGGACTTGTGAGATGTTCACGACTGACTGGTCACTTGATGAAGGCAATGAAATGGTGATGGACTTAAAGAACATTTATAAATCCTGCAGCAGAGATTCAAAAAGTACTTTGGATTCGTGTTCCATTCGTTGCAAATTCGGAACATCTTCCAAGTAATACTCAAGTGGAACTCGCAGATTTAAAAGCTGACAGAACTTTGAAATTAAAACTTCTCGAAGTTCTTTTAGATACACTTTGGCTAACAGTAGGGAATGAATATCCGGCTATATCTGACATGGTAGTTAATGTGTTATTGCCAGTTCCAACTACATATTGATGTGAATTGGTCTTCTTGGCGTTAACTGAAATTAAAACATGCAAGATGGATTTCTGCACAGATCAGCCACCTGTATGCAGTTAAGCAGGCACAAATGTCACATTAAAGGTATGTATACAATTATTTATTTTAAAAGTAATATAAAACTGCATGATTATTAATTTTATGCAACCGCTGTTTTTAGCTATCATTTCTTACGTGTTAGGGAGCTGTATAAACCGAAAAAAAATTTCGTGTAGTTCCCACCCCCCCCTCAACCGCCCAATCTGTAGGTGTGCCGCTAGATTCATGGATTACCTTATGGTGTGCCGCGAGTAGGAAAAGGTTGCGGACCACTGATCTAGACTACAATTAAATCTAATATTACCTGGCATGACCTAAGTTGTTAAGATTTTTTTCAAATTTCCATTGCTTTTACTGATGAAATGTTTCAGCCGTATGTGACAGCATTAGCCAATCAACCGTTGTGATATCGATCTGAATCACGGATAACAAAAAATTAAAATGTAAGAACCCGTGAAGAGTTTTGATTTAGTTTATATCGCGACGCATTATTGCCACTAAAATGTGATCCAGTAAATTTATTAATATGTGTGTGATTGAAGTATTGTTTCTCTGACGGCAGTAATCATGCAATTCGATTCAGTTTATATACACACTAACTAATTGTACCTAATATATTTACATTGCACCTTTTGCTTAAAACAGCAAGTTTTTTTAGATGCTTTCTAAATGAAATAAATGACAATCAGTCACTTATTTGTGATTCCGAATCGCAATCACAGTTAACATTAATAATCGTAATTAGTTTATGTTAGTTTTCTGCCATGGAAAAGCATGTCAACAAAGTGCGACATTACAACACAAATTACCGGTCAGCTGCGCTAAAGAACACAAGTTTCCTGTATGCGGATGATCTTACCATTGCTATGCAGAGTAAAGGCATTGAAACTGAAGAAGGACTTAAACTGTCAAAATACCGGCTCAGACCCAACTCTTTAAAGAACTCTGTGTATCTTCCACCTAAAGAACAGAGAAAACTATGCAGAGCGTACCTCTGAGTGTTTGTCACTGTGCTATTCACCAACAAAACTATTGAAATCATTTCACGTGGATGTGGCTCCTGTAGGGTACTAACAGGAAGCTTATAATGACTGTGTCAGCTTGCATGATAGCACCACCGATATTTCAAACAAGACAACACTAAGGAATGAGGCCACGGTTAGTGTTCTGGCGCAGACGCCCTAACCGTTGTTCCGACATCAGTGGTAACAGTGCATGAGTATTCTTACGCAATACTTGAAGTCTCTCAATTGTGTTGGAGGTCATCAAGATGGATGGTGCTGGTAATTTCAATGATGATTATACATTTTTTTCTTATTTATTTTGATATTTAGGCCTATACCGATAAGCAATTGCCCATTTACAGAATAACATCGATATACCGTTTAAGTCTGTACAGAAGTTATTTATGGTTAGTTCAAATTTCTACACCGATATTTATCGTGTGCTGGTACAATATCTTAAATAGCGTATCAGGCAATGGGCAGCGGAAATCATGCTTTAATGACGCTACTCTATGAAGTGGTCGATCTCCTTCATCTTCAACCATTAGACTGGTCTGTCTGCGCATGCATTCTAGGAAGGTGTTGCTTGAGACAGCCTAGATGGAATTTTAGTAATGGGATAGACGTACTTATTCTGCGGGGACATTTATGAATCTCGCACCATGTATGGCAAGAAATATTGAGGTGTATGCGCCCACGGTGTTGACCTTTAATTGCTGAATGAACTTGTGGAATTATAAAATGACTGTTTCTATTAATAACTAATGTAAGCCCGTGACTGTTTATTTGCGTATCGTCACGGGTGTAGAATAGTTCTAAGTTTTAGGGTCAAAGATTATGATAGGTTTGCCTGACCTTTATCTGTGTTTCACAGTTAGATTGAATAAAATGTATTTTGCGTGAAGAACTCAGAAGTATAATAATAGACGTATTAAACATGGACAAAGACGATCGCGCTTTCGTATAATTGTTTCAAACGTCGAGGTCTCTGGAACTGGCTGAAATACAGTTTTCTTTGACACCAAAAGTCCACTTTGCTACATTTGAAAAATGTCTTTTTAACGTGAATGGTTTTAGATCGGTAAATACAGATTTGTGCCGACAGATGCGGCCTGACTATATGATGCGTTTCCAGTGTGTTACTACACGATAACATTTTATTTAACCCGTGTTACTTAACCCAATTACTACAGCGGTGGTTTAGTTAACTACAATCAAAGTGCATAAATTATGGATTAACAACCTTGCAGAAATTTATTGTCCTTTGGAAATTAAGTGTCATTTATTTGGTACAGAGGTAGCTCGATCAGTCACTTATTAATGCTCCAGTACCTCTCTGTAGACAATATTCTTTGTAAAAACTTTGTTACAATTTTTTAGCAGTTTACCGTGGCGATCGTTATTGATGATTTGTACTTTAACATCACCTGACCGTCGCACTCTGTAAAAACCCACATAAAGTTATCCATGACTGGAAACAGGCTCAGAGAGTTAAAGTCCAATCATGTCGAATGTTTGACCTTGTGAATTGTTTCTAGTCATAGCAAAGACAAGCTTGATAGGAAACTGCCTTCGTTTTCAGAATAAATGGGAGGTCAGAATTGTTTGGAGCAAGATTAATACGCGGAATGAATGCTGAATTTCCTTTTGCAGATCCAGCCAGATCTTTATCAAAAATCAGATTTGGTTTAAAGTCTTTGACAATCAAGCGAGTGTCATTGCACACTGCACAGTCCTCGTTTTGTGTTAAGATTCCGTAGTAGCGTGACAATTGTTCAAAGTTTTAGTCTCAGTTGATGTAGTGCCATTCCTGAAGGCCTTAGATTATTAAAAAACTCTATGGGATAAATTTCTGTGTCTTGGTTCTTTGGATCTTCGATAGAGTCTGAACTGAAGTAGGTAACGGTTTCACTTTCAAGAATGTCCAAAATTCGTTCATTAATTTCATAAACATTATCAGTCTTTGGACATAAAATGGCCCTTTCAGAAAAATGAAGGACACTTTCTGGTGTAAATATTTCCCCAAATTACGGTAAATAAATGAAAAGCTGTTTTTTACTTTTTAAATTGGTTAAATAAAGTATGTACCTTGACTCATATGCTACACATAAATCTAAAGGTCCGATAAGCTATCGTAATGTGACAAACTGTTCCAAGTGTTCCTTTTGATTTTCATGTTTCAGTTGAACAACTACGTGTGACAATGGAATTGTTTTGATGTTCATTGCACAACTCCGGGCATCTTGCTTAGCACGTTGAACCTCCATCTCATTATCTCATTTTCTTTGAGACTGCAGTGCGCTTTGACCCACTTAGATTAAGCGAATATTTTAATTCTTGAGCCACGCGCACGAGAACATGTACTCGGGGCTCATTTTGCAGTTTCCTATACCGGTTTTCTAGAGGAACTACAGGATCTAGTTAGGTAGGGTTGAAGAAGTTATAATGAATCCCAACAGTTTTGAACGATGTCCATTCTCTCCTGACTCCCATGTTGGTGATTGTTTGTCAGACGCCACTTCACTTGTATTGACAATTCATAGCTCAAGGATATCGCCAGTTCACCAGACTAGTAGATATCAAGTGTATCGTCAAGTGATTTTAAATTTATCTGTAGACTTCTGCAAATTTCTCCTGTCACGTCTCGTGAATAAATGAAAGGTCTGGTGGTTCTGTGGTCAAGGTGTCTGACTAAAAAACGTAAGCTCCCTGGTTCGAGTCCATGTCTCGGTTAGGATTTTCATAGGCTCTTAACCCAACCTTCACCTCTGGCACAGCTTCCTGTGTGATGCGAAGTACGCCAGAACGCTGCCGCGGTTCGGATTCCACGTTAACCTGTAGGTCGCCTGTACCCAGTAGACCGGGTTAGGTTAAGGCGGCTACGACAGGGGCGGAATGGGCAGCCAATAGAAACCCTGTCAGCAGGTCGTTACGACCACAAGCAAGCAATTATTATTATTATGTGAATTAATACTAAATCTTCAGTAGCTATTGGTCCTGTTACACTTCCCATACAGAACGTAAATTACGCATTTCTTAGACAGATGACAACACAAACACTCCTCGCCTCCCTCGTTCTCATGATTCACACCAAACTGCACCAGTAATCAGGCAGGCGTTGTTCACGTTGTCCTTAGTTGCCTTAACAGGGGAAAAAAATTGCTTTCAAATATTTTTCATTTTGCCTCTCCCGATCAATTGTTATAGAAAATAGCACTTAAGACTATTTCGTGGATTGACATGTTTGCCGGGATGCATCTCTCTTCTGCATTGTTAGGAGATACTTGCACCAGTACCTAATTTTAAAATAATAAGACAATCTGTACCGGAGATCAAATTGAAATCAGCGAACGTGATCAAGACAACACAGCATGAATTAACGAAGCAGTATTCTCCACTGGTATAAGTGCGCGGTCTGCTGGCTCAGTAGCTAAGGCTTCTGACGAGATCGAAAGGCCCTTGGTTCGAATCCATGTCTTAGCATGACCTTCCCCTCTGGCACAGCTTGCTGTGTAATGTGAAGAACGCCTGAACACTTCTGTGGTTCTGATTCAAAGTTAAACTGTAGGTCCCCTTTACCCGGTAGATTACCGGATTGGGTTTAAGCGTAGACGTGTTAGAGGCGCAAGCACGGCCAATAGAAAAACTGTTAATCATCTGCGAAGTACCCTTCGGGGTCTCCCCGTCAAACGTGTCATACTTTATTTATATTTTACTGGTATAAGTGTATTTAGAGTGATTAAATTTCTGTTGTGCAGTGTTTCAGGCTCTTGTTATCAATTTCAGTAAATTCTGTTTGATTTTCAATATTGTTAGTTAGTATCAACTGTTTATGTTCTAGGATATAGACACTAAAGTGAACGGTTAGTACCGTCAGAATACCGCAAACACTGATGACTGTTCACGGCGGAGACGCTGTCTGTTCAGCTGTGATTGGCTTCACACCGACAGCTGCTCACATGCTAAACCTTCGTGTGTTTATGTTCAAATTTATTCAATTAGTAGCATCGTGAAGCAGTGACATGATTAATCTGCCTCTGACCTTAAAATCTTCAGACTTAGGGACTGAAATTCTTCAATTAAAATTAACTTCTAATGTTAATATTCGTACAGAAATATGCTCCACTTGATCACAATTTAATTACTGCCCAGGGTTCTCTATTTTGCTTTAGAAACTACCTCCCTTGATTGTTTGTGAGATGCATGACCTGCTCTTTCCTCCTAGCCATAGTCAATGTTTGCTGGCGCCAATCATTTTTAATTCACAACGGCTACTGCGCGATCATATATGTACGTTTGTAAATAATATACATCACCGAATAACGTGAGTCTAAAATTAAAACGTGAATTCATAATGCCCGCGCTGATTCTACGAATCAGCAGTCTGTGCGCTTGGCTGGCTGCATCGTGTTTACAGGGCCGTCTTGTGTGAAACTTGTGCAGACCAATGTTGAATTTTAAACAAAGTGGCGGTATTCTCTAATCAGTTTCCTCTCATAAATGCACCGAACAATTTTGTTGTACATTCTTTATTATGTAACTCGCTGAACGCAACCACTCTTCTGGCTGTAGTGCGGAAGATAATTCTCGTGATGTCTTTGTTCCATCGCTAGCATATTATTATTATAATTTCAGTATTTGATATTGAATTATACAACAGATCATATTGTTACGATAATCAGTAAAATACCGCCGAACAGGTATTACTTTACAAATAGTCAGTATAACTGAGCTTCGTGTTCGTGGCGTGTTTTTAGTCTATTTTCCTCGTTATCTTGTGCTTCCTTTACTAGTGACAGATTTTTCTGAATATCATAAGGGCATGATGATATATTTTTCACTCTCTAAGCGTTAATAGACGTGATTTCCTTAGCTTGTTACGTTTGTAGATGATAGAGATTTTCCCACCTAATCAAGAAGTCACTTGGATTGTCTGATGACAGAAACAGTGTTACTTGATTCGATGTGCGGGGGGTGTAAGTAATTTTCATCGTGCCTACTCGGCCAGCAGGATGGTCATGCATTCTAATCACCCAGACTGCGTATTAAAGTCCTGGACTGAATCCATCTTTCCTCCGAAGCGTATGGTGTGAGGCGATGTTGTCAACAGCGCTTCTCTGGTTGGATAGGGCCGTTGAGCTTTGTCGTAATCCGGTGTCCTATAAAAGTGGAGACCTTAATGAATCGAAACGGTATTTCACTGTCAGTTATAACAACATTGACGTCAGTCTTAAAGCTCTCCTTTACTTTATCGACATACATAGCAACAGTCCACTTAACAAGCCTTTTTCCCCTATCTAGACTACTAAAACAATTATCAGATACGTGGAGGAAAAACTGACTACTTTAGCACTGTAGGCAGGCCAAGAAAGACCCGAGTTTAACTGCATCGTGACGTTAGAGTTGAAGATCGTCTTCATATCAGTTGTGCCTTATTTCTAATAGACGTTACCAAGTGTAGAATTCACAACTCAATTCTATTCTCAATAGTACCTGGTGAAAACCAACTGTAGAAATGAAAAATATTGACATAATGGTGTGAGTGTCGTAACAAACTGTATTTTAACTTTTTTCTCTGATTACACCCTGTTTATTTTATTCTTTATCTCACGATTCATTTCAACCTGGTATGAATATCTCTTACCTTACGAACCGTACTATCATAAAATAAGATTGTGATGTGGGAGCTCTCTTATAATACTTGTCCTTCTGCTCACTTCTCGGCATAGCCTGTAAACGTACACGTCTTCAACGATGTTAACACTCTGATATCGTGACAGCTGTGATATCTTCTTCAAGGGTCTGTTTGACAGTCAGAAATCTCCTGATGACAACAGGAAGACACAAATCCATGAAGGTTAGGAGTGTAGGTAGTACATCGAATCGCTTGTTGTTCTGAGGAAAGTATTAACTGAGCAGTGAGACCACAAGTTCGGGTTTTTACTGCTGTTTAATAACTTATAGTGTAACTGTCAAGCTGGAGAACAGTTCTTACTAGCCAGTCATAAGCAAAGATATCGTACTAACTCACTTCCGGTTACGGATGGCGTGTCCTTGGCATCCGTGATACTTACATTCTTTAAGAAACTATACAAAAGGCAGGGCTACAAGAATGTTTTCTCCGAATCCTGGGACGCTTTCGAAATTTTCCTAACCACGCGTTGCGCTGTTGAAAGTTATATGATTAAAGATTCAGTTTAATTGTTATTTATTTTCAGTGATATGGTACCTGATTTTACATCCAACTTGTTATCAGTGATGTTTCATTGGACAATGAACCTTCTTCAGTAGATCTTGTCTGGATCCGAGCTTCCCTGAAAATTCTTCGCACGTCGTGTAAAAATTTGTTAATATGGTCTACATAGCTCGAACTGTTTCTGTACTCAATCTGGATCTCCACGATGTCCACATCATGTTTACTGAGGAGAAAACTCTCTCTAGGGATAGATTTTGCATATTTTTCTGATGGCTATTAAAAGAGAGGGCAACCAAATTTCTCTGTAGTCTAGTATTTCTTCATATTCTTGTACAACAAACTCACAAATTCCTTAAGTCTTGTCACTCTGACCGTGAATATGAACCAAGTATCTTAACGACAAGTCCCTCAAAACAAAGGGAAATTGAATCAGTTGTAGAATGTGCACAATTATGGATCATGTGAGCCACACATCTCAGACCAATCACTTTTCTTTCCAAAATTGTTTCAATTGTACAGGAAACACAACTTTTACCTCTCCTTTTTAGCTCTCCGTATTGTGTTTGTTTTGTTTCGGAAAAGCCGACAACTTTATTTTCTAGGCATGAATTTTTAATCAACTGAAATAAGGTCTCAGACAGAATATGTGAAGTCTTTCCAGCAATTTTAACAAAATATATCATCTTACTTCATATGGTAACAGTCTTTTCTGTACTGATTACGAATATATCTTACTATAATGGGTAACACTTTGACGTTTCCATGGTTAGAAACGTTAAACAGCACGCTCACAAATAAGGTATTTTGTAATTGTCCTAACGATTTTACAGATACCCATGGAGCTATCACAAATTTTATTATAATCTCAATTTTTGTTCTAGAACACTTGAACTTGAGCTTATTGAAATTGTTTGTTAATCTAGATGAGAAATTCATTGATCAGAAATTCCGGTAATGATTCATAGTATGAAAAGCAAATGTTCCTTCGTCAAGTGCAATGTTCATATCACTTTAATCTTTCAGGGTCGTCTTGAAAAACTGAGACACTTTCGTTTTATTACTGATACGAAGAACAGAGTTTTAGTGTTTTTTAGTAGCCACATGTTGCGCAGCGGTGGTTGCTCCACCACTGCTAATGGTGAATGAAACTTCACATTAAGAACAAAAACAGAGGTAGCTCAAACTGATAAAACACAAATGACGAAATTGATCATTTATCTACTGGACACCGAGAAAATGGAGCTTAAAGTGATAACAGGAAAATTAAAACTTTGTGGAGCTACTGAATGGGATATAACCATAGCGAGCTGTAGCATAAAAGTACATGTTGTAGGTACCGAACTTTCTATTAATTCCAAGGGAGGCTTACAGACAGAGTTGCTGCTCGCAACAAGGAGAGGTAATTTTCCAAAGGTATTGTGTGCGTGCTCTTTGTAATTTTCTTTTTTTCCTGGGTACGTACCTGAAAAGAAGTCTGTTTCGTGTTTCTTTCTTCGGAGGAATAGATTAGCCATTCAGGGCTTATAGATAATACTCGCCTGATTAAAAAATTAAGGAAAAACTGTAAAAATTCGGGGACATTGTAGAGACTAAATATGTCCGGTGGCAGCGAGCTAAAAATGGGGACCGTCCCGGGAAACGGGGACGTCTGGTAACCCTGTCTTAAGGTGAGAGCAAAAATCTTGTCTCCGCTGTCTAAATTCTAACCTCTGTGGAAACTGTCAATAGAAGGTGAACAGCAGCCTAGTGTGAGGATGGCGGAGTGGTTGATAGATGACTGCGGACTGTTGCGATGGCCTAACTAGCTGACCACGCTGATCGACTTCTGTCTTCTTTTTCTTGTTTCTTCTGTCTTAACAATTATACTGACATCTGGAATTAATCTGTAGTAGTGGGCGATCGGGAGTTGCACTGATTGATGAAGAGGTTGGTGACTGTTTTCTGTCCCACCTGAACGAAAGCTGGAATGCTCGGAAGATCTTAATTTATAAAACGCAAGACAAATGGAGACTAAATTAACATCTGAGCTGGAAGATTACTTCCACAACGGTAATCAACGGCAAGCAATTTTATCCATGTTCCCTCAACAAAATGCTAAGTGGAATCTGATAAAAGGTCGGTGGTAAGCGTCTTTCCCGAGGCTGGCTAGCAGGTGAGAACAGATTCCACTAGAATACTAATGATGACGCTGCAATACCAGCCGTCCTCGTGGATTCAGGAAGGTTCGGGACACGTGAACATGCACTCCCCTCCTCCTAAGATCTAATGCATGTAGAACTCGGGCACGTAGGTCTGCTTCCTTCCTGTCGACATTTAATACGAAACATCATCACTACAATTTAACAGAATAATTTCTAGTTCCTAATAAATATAAATAAAATCAACAGGATTCAAAATGACCATAGTGTGAAACCTCTGAGGCAATTTATCACCCTAATTGCTATCTTGCGTTGTACTGTGGATCCAAGGTAGGTATTTGCTGCTGAATTGCGAATACAATTATAGAAAAATATGTTTCCAATTCGATGCGAAAATAGGTTTGCCGGAACCTATCAAAACAAGAATCAGGAGTAGACTGATAATCCTAAATTCTTGTGAGGTAAAGGGTTGCTGCGAGATTCAAAACTACTCATGTTTTAAAGTGCAGAAGACACGACATTTCTGAAATATTTTTTTTTACTCCAAAAAAAACTAGAAACAAACAGCGGAAATTATTAAACGGCTGGAAAAAGATAGCTCGTCGGTAGACATATCCAGCACCATCTTGCTTGCCTATACAAGACCCCTTGAAACTCGGAGAAACTTCTCATGAACAGCAAACAGAACACGCTGTACATGGAAAACAATAAACATTGACCTAACATTTAATATTCCTCCATTATACTGATTTCGGGGGAGAGAGAGAGAGAGAGAGAGAGAGTCTTTTAGAATAAATGCAACATACGGGAGAAATTTCTGTTTATGGTTTTATTAAAAAAAACTCAAAAATGTTTTGTCTAGTGGATGTAAAATCACAAACTTGCAGAAAATTTACAAAGAGACATCAATCATACAAGAAAGTCGAAAGCCTATCGTATCAATCAGTCGCTGTTTGTCGGAGGTCACGGATAACTCATTCAATTGGATTATCACAGAAACTTGCGCTCCTAGTAACTGAGAAATATGCCCAATCACCAAACTTAAATACCCTTTTCTTATTTTGTATAAAAAACAGCAGCATTTTATATTTCCTTTTCAGAAATTTCCAAAACTGTTTCTCATGTTTGAACACATTTTTACTCTAAGTAAAATATGAACGATATTGAAACTGTGAAGGAATGCGAACTTATAAGTTATCAGATATTATAAACAGTGTGTTGTCTAATAATTTTTTTCTGAAACGAGAAGCATCACACGAATTTACACAAACTATCGCAGTTACGGCATAAAAGATCACCAGCAATAAAACTTTGGTTAACAAACGGAAAAATTAAATTTATAGTTTAGTGTGGTGCCGAATACCACCAAATCGTTGCATGATCTCTCGCATGTGTTAATTAAGCGAATAATTTTGCAAAGTAGCTTCACTTATTCCTCTCCCTTCAGGTAACGTTATGGATTATGGCCGAAGCCATCTCGTGAAATGCAAAAGTTATAAGCAAAATTTCGCTGTTAACAGTTTATGAAAGTATCTCTATCTGTATTATGTCAACGGTGTTTTGCCCATTTACTTCGATGTTTAAGTATCCTCGCAGTATTTCTTAAGCAAGAATACACCAATCAATACGTAAAAATGAAAGACATATTTATCGTCGTACAGTAGCACCCAGAGAAGGGGATTGAACTAATTAAATGGATCGTACTACCTACTGACTGAACTGATTAATTTCCACTTACAGGATCCTACATATCAGTTGAGTCATTTGACACAGAAACTGCCAGTGATATGAAAACTTTCTTCCTGGAACAACGTATTTATAACAATGTTCGCTGTCTCACTCAATAAACCTACGCAGGTGAAGTCAGAATGGCGATAAATGATGTTGCGCATAGTTTGTGTGGCCATATGTCGAATACCAGGCGCCAATTTTCTTTTTCTTTTCACGATTGCGTTAGGATGATTAGATCAATCCTCTCTACCCTTAAGAAAATTTACCACTCAAAACTCGAGCGCGACATTGAATGGAATTCTGAGATATAACTCGAAATGTCTGCGAGGTAACGTGAGTACTTTGCTCTTTCTTACTTCCTTATTAGAGACTCATACTAATTATTTGTCTGAATGTTCAAAGATTTCCACTGCTGGCACATGAGGCTGAAGGCATTATAGATATTACAATATTACAAACCGCCTATAATTTCTCAATCCTGATACTACCATGAATTATTGTAATACACACTCCTCATGTTTCTGGAAAAGAATTTTAATGTGATTTGTTTTAATATTGACTGGAATCACAACGACACAAAAAATTAATACGAGGCTGCTTTGAAAAGTTCTCTTGATTTTAATAGTATACCGAAGAAACCGTTTCATACAGCATGCTACAAAATTATTTACGATTACAGTGATGGTTTCCCTACATTACAATGTACAGTAGATGCACGAAGATTACAGATTACCCTTACAAAAACACTAGTACGAAATGTTTCCAGAAAATTCGTTAAGTTTTAAGCATAATTTTTTCTCTTTTATCACTTCCATCAGTGTAGACCAAACAAGGATCTGAGCAGTGACTCCGGCATTTATGACGTGAAATTAAAAATTCAAGCAAGCATTGACTGCTTAATGATTTCACAGAAATCATAACTACCATCTTGCGGAGAGGACTTAGATCGGGGAATAAAAACAATACCTGCTGATGCAGTCAGCTAGAGCACAATCCAAGCTGTATCCTCGCACCATCACTGTGTTGCCTTATTTTATTTCGACTGTTGTGAAAAAAAAATATAGTTTAAAAAACTAAATTACACGTTTTCGTAGCAATATGAACTAAAAGATTAAAAATAATCTTTAAATATAAAAATTTTGGTTAACAACGCTAGGATGTCCCACAATTCAGTATAACTTTTTTTGAATAAGCTTAAAATAAGAATAAAGTCACTGATTAAAACGTTAACTTTAATGTAAATAAAATTATAGTTTAAAAAACTAAAAACACCCTTGTGTAGTAATGTGAACTAAAAGATTATTTTTAATATTTAAATATAAAGATTTTGTTTAACAGCGATAGGTCGTCCCACGATTCAGCATAAATTAATTTTTTGACTAAGCTTAAAGAATAAAGTCACTGATTAAAAAATTAACTTTAATTAAAAAAAAGACAGGGGGTGTTCTCTACATACTTTTCACAATGCCTCTACCTTTACAAACAGCTAGCGATAAAAAATATAAGACAACTGATATCTAGCACCCCACGATTTTTTACATTAAAGTTAATGTAATAGGTGAGTTTATTATTTAAGCTTATTCAAAAATGTAATGTAATGTGGGGCGTCCTATCTCTGTTAAAAAAATCTTTATAGTAAAGATTTTTTTTAACCTTTCAATTCACATAACTACAAATCGTGATTTTAGTTTTTTAAACTATAATTTTATTTTTAACTTTTTAGTATGTTTCTTATCGTTCGCTTTTTCTTCGCCAATCTCTATTTTCTTGGTGTTGTAGTTACATCTTAAATTATTATTCCCACGAGTAAGTGACAATTAAATGGTTAACCCTACCAAACGTCTAATAGCATGATAAATGTGGAAGACTACTTTTCTATAATAGTACGAACTAATTCAAAGCGATGTTTCGAATACTCATTGTTTTATATCACATTAAGTGACTGCAGACACTATCGTAGCAGCTTGTATGGAAGTATCGTCAACTGCGCATGTACAAAAGGTTGTGCAACAAAACCACTTTTCTATTGTTATTGTCAAAGTTATTAGATTACCAGGTTATAGCTGTGAAATTATTGTATAGTTAAACGTTCTTAATGCATGTGCAAAATGTCGAAAATTAGGAGGCCTGGATGCGGGTAATTAAATGCATATGGCGAGGTTGGACGTGAAATCTCCGAGGAGGCCGGCCGCCAAATGACGAAGGTTTCTCGAATTGCCGCGCATGTGCACTAATGTGAAATCAGAACCGTGGGTTATCCTAACGTACTATATCTCTGCCAGAGGTAAAAGTCACTTCTAACATCCACCAAAATTCTAACCAAAACCGGGATTCGAGCGGGGAACGTCTGTTCGCCAGTCACGCGCCTTAACCAACCGAGACATCAAGGGGATGCGAAAGGGGGGTAAAAATGAGCCACATCTGTCATAAGACGGCTAAATCAATTTTCTGTTCTTACTGTCAAAGTAATGAAAATACCAAGACATAGATATGAAATTATTTGATTATCATCGTTTCTTAATTATCATCATCATTAGATGTTTCCACTTTTGCGGGTCATCTTGCACATCCTCTTCTAAGCCCGCGGTCTTTCCAAGATTTTTCCTCCATTACTTTCCTCCAAATGACTTTCTTAGCCTCTACATCTTTCTTCACTTGGTCTATCCATCTTGCACGAGGTCTTCCAACTGGTCTGCTTCCCTTCCCGCTGTTCAGCAGTGCTGCTTTCGGCATCCTCTCCTCCTCCATCCGCATTACATGTCCCAAAAATTTTCTTTTTCTCCTTAACATCTCTTCTAATGTATCCCTGATGTTTTCATTTCTAATTTTGTCTTTCTTCGTGTCATTCTCTATCCCTCTCGGAAAACTCATTTCTGCCGCCTGCAATCTGCAATATCTCTTTTTTTCCAAGTCCATGTTTCAGAAACATAAGTCAGTATTGGCTGGTAATATCCTTTATAGAGCAGAATTTTGGCATCCTTCCCTTTCAGATTACATCTTTTACCTGCTGATACAAATATCCGCTCTTCCTTACTCTCTGACTTATTTCTTCCTCCATCTTTCCATTGGTAGTTACTTTGCTTCCCAGATACACAAATGATTCTACCCATTCCAATTTCTTGCCGTCGTGTAACACATCCTTTGAAGGGCCAGTGTTTCTTTTTATCTTCATTATTTTGATCTTTTCCGCACTAATCTCCAGGCCATGTTTACCCATTGCAGTCCACCATTTCCGTAATTCTCTTTCCAGATCCTGTTCTGTCTCCTCCCATATTATAATGCCATCAGCATCCAGTGGATCTCTGTGTACCTGGCCTTCAGCTATTATTACATCAAATACTACGTTAAATAGGACAGGTGACAACACACTTCCTTGTCTCGCTCCTCTTTCCATGTGAAACCACTCTGAATGTCTAATGTCTATGCGCACGCAATTCTCACAGTTCTCATAGATGTTCTTTATTAAGTCCACATTCCCTTCATCTATTCCTATCTTTTTTAAACTTAGCCATATGTTTTCCCTCAGTACTTTGCCATAGGCCTTTCTTATGTCTATGGAAGCTATTACTGTGTCTTTGCCATATTCCCACCTTTTCTCTATTATTTACCTGAGTATGAAAATGGCACCCACTGCAGATCTTCCTTGCCTGAAACCAAACTACTCCTATCTAGCTGTATTCTCCAGTCTTTTTAGAATATTTTTTTCATATATTTTCAGGCCATGGCTCAGCAATGTAATACCCATGTAATTCTCGCATTTCGTTTTACTCCATTTTTTGTGAATAGGAAATATGACTCTCTTCCTCCAATCCTCTGGTATTTTCCTTTCTTTCCAGACTCTCCGTATGACTCCATACTACCATTGAATTCCCATTGATCCTGCTGCTTTTACCATTTCTGCTGTCAGTTCATCTAGTCCTGGCGATTTCCCATTTGTCATTTCTTTCACTGCCAATTCTGATTCCAGCATGCTAAATTCTTCTGTTTCCTTTTCTGCAGTGGTTGTTCCACTATTATTTACTTTGGTTGCTTCCTGGTTTCCTTCTGTTCCTTCCAAAAGATTTTAGAAGTACTCTTTCCATGTACTCAGTACCTCTTCCTCTTTCCATTGCACTTCACCTGATTTGTCCAGAACTTTTGTGAGAATATCTCTAGGTTTTGTTTTGTTTCTTACTACGCCATACAATATTTTCCTATTTCCATTGTAGCTTGTCTTCAATTTACCTGTGAATTCATCCCAAGATTTTACTTTTGCTATTTTTTTGTTTTTTCTGAGGCTTTTTCTAACCTTTTCTATCTTGCTCTTTTCTCTTCCCTTCGGTCTTGAAACCACTTTCTCCATGCCCTTTTCATTCTTTTAACAGCTTTTGCAATACGCTCAATCCACCATGGTGTTTCTTTCTCCTTCCTCTTATTTGACGTTCTTCCACACGCATTTACTAATGTTGCTCTAAATCTTCTCCATTCCCCTTCTGCTGTTCTTGTTTCATCCTTGGGAAAGTTGCCCTTCACTTCTTCCTGAAATGTTTTGCTTACAGTTTTGCCCAGACTGAGTTTCTTAAAGTCTGCTACAACCAACCGGTGATCTACTTCTACGTTCACACTTGGTATGATTTTTACATCCATCAATTTTGGCGAAGGCATTTGCTGAACAGTATGTAGTCTATTAAGCTTCTACTCTGACCATCCCAGCTATATTGGGTAAACTTGTGACTATATCTTTTCTCATGCCAGGTGTTACCAACAACTAATGAGTTCCGTAGACCAAAATCTAGAAGATTTTCTCCCTCTTTATTCCTCGGTTCTACACCATAGCTTCCCCTAATATCATCATACCCTGTTCTGTCTTTATCTACTCGTATAAATTCTTCTTTCTCTTCTTCTGTGCACCCAACTTGCAGACCATATGCTTGAATGATGTCTACTACCTCTCCATTTACCGCAATTGACAGTTTCAATATCCTTCCATTTGTGTAGCTAACATTTATGACTTTTCCTGCCAGTCTGTTATTTAGAACTATTACCACCCCATTACGTCCCTTGTTTACCTCTCCCGACCACCATAGTGTGTACCCTTTTCCTATTTCCTTACTTCCATGTCCTTTCCATTTTGTTTGACTTAATCCTAATATGCTTATGTTCCTCTCTTCCATTACACTGATAACTTCCTGTGCCTTTCCTTTTTGTTCTAACTCGTAGTCGAGTCTATTGTCTACATCGTTGTCGATTACATCCATTCCTTCCGAGGCTGTGCTTAGTTTTGAAAGCATGCTTCATCCACTACCTGCTTGCTAGGCCTGTCGTAGCTTCACCGTTATTTTTTAGTGTTCCTGTAGGGCCTTCACAGCTACCGTATCGGTCCTGGGGCACACTATGTCCCCACTGTACATCGCCCCCACATGCAGTCCCCTACTTCACGCCGTTGCCCGTCGGTTCTTAATGCGTGTACAAAATTTCAGATAATTCTGACTGTTTGAAGTGGGTGAAAACTGAACTTAAATTTTCCATTACACTTAATCACTTTTAAGTTGTTACTGTCAACGTGGTGAGAATGAAATTATTGTATTTGCAGAGGTTCTTAATAATAAGTGTGCAAAATTTCAAACGATTCGGACGTCAGGAAGTGAGTGAACACTGCATCCAATGGAATCTATCATTTCAACCATTTTTCTATTGTTGCTGTCAAAATAACGAGAATAACAGGACGTTGCTATGAGATTATTGTATTGTCATCGGTTCTAAATAAGTGCGCAAAATTTTTCTATTGTTACTATCAAAGTAATGAGAATATAAGCAGATAGCTATGAAATTATTGTATTGTAATCGGTTCCGAATACATGAGCAAAACCTTCAAAAAATTCGGACATATGTTGGGTTAAAATTCAATTGCAAAATACCATCACATTCAACCATTTTTCTATTTTTACTGTCAAAGTAATGAGAATAGCAGGACATTGCTATGAAATTATTGTATTTTCACCGGTTCTTAATACATATGAGAAATATTAAACAACTCGTACATCTGGAAGTGGGTGAAAATGTAATTGAAAAATGCCGTTACATTCATACATACAGGTCAAGCTAATATAAAGCGTATGATAAAAATATGTGTGTTATTGTGCAAGTTAAAGCCGGGATAAGTGATCCATGCGCTGGTGTGGAGACTGTGAAGTCGGCTGTGCTGGTTACTGCTTCTCTCTCAGCCAGAAGCTCTCCCGCACTTTTATTTGCTATGAACGGCTGAATGCTGATTAGAGCCAGGAGAGCAGAGCGGAGTGGCCCCTGGGACCACGGCCACCACAATTACACGCACGATCTGCGAGCAGCTGTTTGCATGCACAGCCAGCCGTTCACAGCGAGCAAGCAGGACCAGCTAGAAACCTCTTTATGAAGCCGATGTCTTCTTAGTATTTGTTACTCATACCAACAAACACAGACTTAGAAACAACCACTCTACTCGAGAGTAGATGAGAATAAAGGTACCAAACCGTTGCAGATGCCGTTTATTTTCGGTAATGCCTACGACTCTAATATTGATTCAATGACGTAGTGGTGAATTGAATAATTTGTTCCTTTTGTTAAAGGAATGAATATAAATATAGTACCTGGGTGACCGATCTTCGCTCGGCATCTTTCGATTTCTGTTCAATAGCCAAGATTTCTAGTAAAGTT
Source organism: Vandiemenella viatica (assembly GCA_031002005.1). Classification (NCBI taxonomy): domain Eukaryota; kingdom Metazoa; phylum Arthropoda; class Insecta; order Orthoptera; family Morabidae; genus Vandiemenella; species Vandiemenella viatica. The sequence goes on along the minus strand of CM061919.1, from coordinate 47,622,852 downwards.
TGATTAAAGTAAAAGGCTTGAAGGTTTCCTAGGCGTTTTGAGGTGCACAGTTAACCAAAGAGAAGCTTAACTAACATCACTAGGCTTACTGGTACCTGAACCTTCTACGTAATGAGGTTAGAGCCGGTTTCGAGAAACCAAATAAAAAATCGCTCCTTTCTTGAAAAAAAAATCGTGTTAAAAACCTGAAAAGCAAAAAGTTATTTACATATGAAATTTCATCCAAATCGGTACATCCATTTGCGAGACCGCCTTATAAATTGCTTTCAAAGAAAAATGCTATTATTATGTTAAATATAAATCTTAATGCCAGTCAGGGATTAATTAATGGTGAGAGATTTGTGGTAATTCAGGGGATTTTACAATAATCCTTGATGATGGTTTCTTAAGCAACTCGACGAGAAAAATTGGAAGTAAACAATAATTTTATTTATATCTCGCTTAGTTCTCGAGATATCGTATCTCAAAATTTGACGTGGTTGGTTGAAATGGGACCTGGACCAGAAGATAAATTTCGCCATAGTCAAGTTTGATGATGAATTCGTATGAAACTCGTCGAGACAAATCGAAAATAAAGATTTTTTTTTTACTGATATCTCAAGTGAAGAGGTTACTTTGTTATTAGGTTGAAATACGGCCTGGACCAGAATAAACGTCGTCAAAAGCACAGGAAACTATGCCTATAACTGCGAAATATCAAGAACATCTATTCTTTAATTTCGATATGTTTCGTCGAGTTCTGTAAGAATTCATTACCAGATTGTGACATCACGGTAATTATAGAACATCATCAGTGCTAAACTCATTCACTCCGATAAAACTATGCTCTTACCTCGCGTGGAAGTATTTAATGACAAACTAACAACCACTTTTTACAGGCAAAAAGTAAACGGTGATTACTTTATAACGGGTACCGGTAATATTATTTTCAAAGAAGTTTCTTTAAAGTATCACCTCTGACAAAACCAATGATATAAATTTATTTTATCTTCCTTTTTAAATATTTTACAATTAAACTTGTGGTGTTAATATTTCCACGGGTCAGCCAGTATACAAGAACAGTTCGTTTAAATATTCTTTGAAATCAAGGAGAAACTATTTGTAGGCTTTCTGGTACCTGAATTGTCTACGAGATGGCGCTAGTGCCATTTTCGAGATATCGGGTGAAAAAATTGTTCGTATTTTGTAAACTTGCTTTTTTTGTAGGGAAGACAACTATTTAGGCAATCTTAAAAGTCAAGACGTTATCTTAATATCAAATTTCATCCAAATCGTTAATGCCGTTTCCGAGATCCGAAATATATATATATACAAGAATAGCTCGTTTAAAGATATAAGATTTAAAGATACATTTGCGATACTTTACATGGGATCTCTGCTTTGTCTACTAAGTATCGTATATTCCGTTTGAAGCGTACAAGTTGTACTCCTTCTTTTAAAATAAAATTACTTTTTATTTTAATTATTCTCTCAACAAATTATTCAATTATTGAGAAGTGGACTTGGGATTTTGCTTTACAGGTTGGCAATACCGTTTCACTTACGTTTAACATTGATATTTATTACAACAATTCCTTTCAATAATAATTAAACAATGAATGTGTAATACAGTAGTTTCAGTACATCAGTTCTCAGGGGTTGTTAGATGTCCTTTCACTAAGCGCAGCGGGGCGATGAGAATTTCTAGGGCGACAGGTTTTGTTTAGCAATACGACACTTCTTGGGGTGGTTATCAAGATTTCAGTGCAGCTACCATTTTTCCATTGCAGCCAAGTCTGCTTCCAGTGGTCTTCCCAGGCGATGACCCATCTGCTGCCGTTGGATGGCCTCATCCGCTCCGTAGGCGACTTGGAACACAGAGCACCACAGCAGCACGTGCTAACAGCCGCTGCACATCACGTTCCCTCTCCTCGGCTGCCACGCACACAACCACCGCCGGCAGTATACTGTGCTCTCTCCACACACCCTAACGGCTCCTCGGTACCTGCCTCAAGGTCGCATACCAAAGCATCCCTGTCACCCTTTGTTTGAACTATCCACCTTACCGGATCCCAGCATATCACGAATGTTACTATGTAGAGTAGCGATACACTACACGTTCTTCAACACACAGTTGGCTTTTAACATGACAGTGTTTATTATTCATTATCTTGTTTCATTGCAATATCACCTTCTCACGCGGCGAGTACATTATGCGCCCTTCTTATACATTAGGGACGACTAATGAGGGCTAATATATGTGTGTACAGTATTTACCATCCAACTGTACGGTAAGAAGCGTAAATATAATATGCTTCCGATTTCATAATCTTGTCTTCGTTTTATCACTTACAACTTGAACCACATTTAATAAATTAATAATTTATTAACAAATTTAACATTTATCAAACTCTTTGTGACATCACTTCATAATAATCACGATGGTGGGACAATTACAGTTCTTTATATAACTGTTAGCATTTTACATATAGTTCACTATGATTGTTTTGTTTTCTTTCCAACAGCTTTCCCTCTTCAAATTTTCTCCACATCATCGTCACTTCTTGTTATTTTTTGCTGATGGTCACACTCAACCCTTATTACACTTAGCTGCTTGGTACGTTCCTTAAATTTAATTTGCCATTAAATATTTGTACTTCCTTTCTCTTTCATTAAAACATAATACAGTTATTACAGATTTTCTTGGTTTGCCATGCAGTAAAAACATCAAGAAAGTAATATGAGTATAAAGATGTTCAGAAGCATTCTTCAATGTATTCGGTATCTCCTGGTGATCCGGTTAGCAAATACTCAATGATTCCTCGAAAAGCTATGGAGGTGTATTATAATACTTATTAGGTGATGATTTGATATTCAGCACCGAATTCAGAAGTGCAATACACTCTTAAAAACCAAGGCAGCCTATTCGTCCGGATTCTGTTTAATGGTATCCAGAATTCGAGAGAGGTATTAAAACCTTAGTTGGGCTGTTAATTGAATCAGCCGAGCTGTTTCAGTATCGTTGGGGTTTTTGACAGAGATTTTAAGTGACCAGAGTTGAATCTGTGTGTTTCTTGATAACTGACAATTGGTAATAATATCTGAACCCTTAAATAAATCATTGTAGTTAGTAAAAATTTATAAATCTAAATATTTCCAGCATTGTGTTTTGGCCCAATATTTAATATTCTTAATTTTTACAAAGTTGATGTTTTATGCTTATGACAGTACTTACTACATTTATATAGTACGAGTTTGCGATTAATTTATCTTTCACACTGTTAAGGAATGTGGTAGATCAAAGTGATGAAGTAATGCTTAAGGCAGAGAGGAAAAATATCTCAGCTTAATATTAGTAGGCCTATTGATTCGGTCAAATATTCGGATTTATGCCGAGGATGGAGCACTGACGAGATCAAACAATGTGAATTGTTTGGCAGAGACGAGGAAATAGTATAAGCTAGAATTTCTGTTCTTACTTATCTTCTAGCTCTTACATTCCTTTTTCGTTGGCAAGAAGATAGAATAAGCTGAGTGATGGGTCTGAGGTTTTTTTTATGATTAATGTAAATGTATCACCACGTAATGTCAGTTTAACGGTATACTTTCTCTCTCTTGGTGACCTCTTTTTGGCAACTGACTGCTGAAGTAGCTTTTCTTTATAAAGGGACAGTCAGCAGCCTACATCTGAGATTTAGGCCTTTCCTTCATTTTCATTCGTTACGTAATGACTACAGACAGAAGGCGCGGAAATAGTTTCCGGATTTGCGTTACACCCTTTCCCTACTTACGAGGGAATTGGTGTCCTAAGAGGCATAATTTAAAAAAAAAAAAGATATATTAGGATTGCTTATAATGAAGTTCGTTTTTTTTAATGTAAATTGAAACAAATTTCTTATATGGGAATTACGTTTTGCAATTGTTGGCAGTGTTATGCCATCAATCCAATTACAGCTGACCAGACATTTATCACATAACACGAGAGGTCCCGTAGCACTCTATATTGGTTCAATTTGTAACACGTCCTTGTCCAGGCTTTGGCCAACTTTCAGCCCCTCGAATTGCTTAGTCAACTAACAACAGTTATAGAGCAATTTAACACTTTAACAACAAATACCATACGTAGCTAGCGCATGGTTACTCGTACCCTATAATTTTAACAATAGTTTTTAAATCATAAAAATACATTCACAAGCTACACAGCGACGTAAGATTCATGTGAAATTTGTACTGATGCTACTTCACTGAAAAGATTATTTTTTTGTCTAAAGAATATAAAAATCATAAATTTTTATATAAGAATCATGTGAAGCGCTTTGGATGCACAAAATTTCTTTGCTTCGATTTTAAGATGTTTTGAATTGTGTCTTGGTAAATCTTTTACGCCTGTACAAGGTTCACCGTTACCGACACCTGTAATAGTTTCATGGGCTAAGAACTCCAGAGACATTTAGCAGGCAAAATGTTAGGTTACATTCGGGCACCGAGCGTGGTGGGTGAACGGTAACCCTTTTGTCTCTTCTCTTGGTTCGAATTTCCGTCCGGTCATCCAGATTTGGGTTTCCCATGGCTTCCCCCAGCCACTACAGGTGAATACCGGGATGCTTCTTTTAACAAAGCCATGACTGATTACCTTCTTGCTCCGTGTCCCCAGTCCTGTTCAGCCTCTAACGATCTCGACATCGACGAGGAGGATTCAGGCCGGGATGGTAAGAAGGATTCAATATTCTTGACTAAATGTGGCCCAGCGTTTTCCTTTTTTAATATGTCCACAGTGACAAAGAAGTCAGGAGAGAGGATACAGTTATTTCCGTAAGTAGCAATCGCAGGTCAAATTACAAACTGTCAAACTATCTATCTAAAAAAGGCAAAGCTTTGTCATTGTGTATCTGTGACGTCACGCTCCTCGCTTTCGTTGCTTTACTGACAATGGCCAAAGATGTTATTTGATGTTATAGCTTTGTTTAGTAACAGTTATATTTAGTCAAGCATCCACGTAGAAATGAATTGCCAGAACACTGAAAGAAAAGTATGTATTTCGTTTAAATCGTCATATTAATTATTAGTTATTTTTTGTTTATTTATATTCGTTCAGTGTAGTTGTTTTCTTATAATCTCTGTTAAAAAGTTTTGGTGTTACTGTAAGCCAAGAAATATCTACATTTCATCATTTTTAAGCTTTTGAGCATTATTTAATAACAATTATATTTAAATAGCGAAGAAATTAGAGGCCAACACGTAATTTTCGATAAGTGTACAAGGAATTTATAATCAATGTAGAATTGTAGATGTTTCCGCTATATTCTTTGTCACTGTTACAGTAAACTAGAAGAAATTAATTGGCAAAACACTGAAATAAAAGTATGTATTGCGTTAAAATTTACCTATAAATTCTTAGTTACTTTTTGTTACTGATTTTAATATATTAGCCGCATGTAATAGATAATAGAAGCTATGATTTTCGAAGGGTTTGTGGAGGTTAAGGTTAGGTTGAAAAGCAGGCAGGACCAGAATGACAACTACACACTTTTTGCAGCATAATTCACGATGAATTTAGTTTTATAAATAATTTAAACTGCTTTCATAAGAGCCATGGTACTGAAGTTATTGCTTCTTTTGGATGACAGTGCTTGATGGATGAACGGTTAACGCTCTGGGAAGGCGCCTGTTCGAATCTCCGTCCAGGCATCCAGATTTGGGGTTTTCCACGGTTTTCCCAAATCCAGGCGAATGTCGGGATGCTTCCATCAAATAGGAGATGGCCGAATTCCTCCCCGTTCCTTGTCCCAAGTCCCATCCCGCCTCTAATGACGAGGTGTAAAGACATAAGAAAATAAAATTTTAAAAATATGTCTTTGGTATGGAAGTAGTTCCCCATTTATCGTGCTGAATGCGGTCTGGACCAGAAATTAAACTAATACAGGTATAACGCGATATAGCATAAGATTTGGGATTCATAATTTAATTGTGATTTAATTCTGTCGTCATTAAGTCAGTAGAAATTCCTACTATATCACTATATATGTAAACTGCAGCCGAAATATGTATAATATTACCAAATCGAGGTTAAGAGCATTATATAATAATAGTTCCAATTAGTTTAGTGACTGCAAAGAAATGATTTTCCAGAAAACTGTTTTCAGCCGGCCAATTTTAACAGGCTTCTAGGCTAGTAGTTAATAGATATGTTATTTAATTTAACTGAGCTGTAGCGCACGCTCCGGTGGCAATTTCCCTATACACCCATATTATCCCTTTCCTGTACCAGCCTGTTTTTGCCCTCCACAAAATACAATTTTAAATTCCTTCAGCTTTTTGGTAAATTATTCATGCCTAAAATCGAATACCATCACAAGATGGTATTCATCACTGTCATCTTTTCCCTTCCATACATTACTCCTAATTCTTCCGCCAATATCGTTCCACAAACGCCTAATCACCAATATACACCTTGTACAGTACATTGCTATGTCTTTACTCTCCTCCTGTCTTACAGTGATTTATGATATATGTTACTGGTTGTGCTCTGCGGTAATTTTAAGGGACATACCTTGCAGCCCTTCTTTGCACCCAATTTCAACTCCTGTATTTGATACCCAAAAGTGAGTCCCATACTACACCACCATATTCAAGCAATGGTCTGACAGAAGTGTTGTAACCCATTTCCTCTTCTCTGGTACATCCACTCACCACTCTCTCCAAGAAGTGTAGGATTTTGTAACATTTTCACACTATCTGTCTAATATATCCTGCCCTGTTAAGTTTGTTATCAAATGTTTTGTCAAGGTATTACGTCTAAAGTCATGAACAAGAAAGTCATTCACCACCTTATAATCACAATCAACCTTCGTTTTTTTTTAAATCTGTGTACCTAATAGCCTTACTCTATTTGTCTTCATCCTATTTTAAGCTATCCAGTTAAATATTCTGTCCAGATCACCCTGCAGCTGTTCACAGTCTTCTACCATTGTGATCCTATTTTATAGCATTATGTCATCTGCAAACAACCTAACTTCTGACAGTAAACCATCAATACAATCATTCATTAGAATAATAATAGCAATGGTCCCAATACGCTACCCCGTGGCACTCCCATTTTCACTTCCACTTCCTTTGATACTGCATTTCTTACCCTAACTTTTTTCTATCTATCTTTTAAGAATTCTTCTACCCAGAAAATCGCTTTATCATCCACTCCTGTAGTTTCTACCATATTTAGCACCATTTAATGGTTCACTTTGTCAAAAGCCTTTGAAAGATTCATTGCTACATTATCAATTTAGCCTCCCTTGTTCATTGAATCAGAAATATCTTGCATATTGGTTTCTAATTAATATTCAGATGAATATCCTTGCCTAAGGCGATGTTATTGGCTTGAAAACCACTTTTGGATTAGCTGATGCGTACATAATTTATGGAAAAAGTTTGTTGATTTGTTCTTGACGTAGTCAGTGATTGTTTGAATTCCTAAGTCGTGATGAATTTGTGTGTTAGTCATGTAACGGGGAGCGTCAGTAATAATTCTTAGATATTTGTTATAGACTACCTGTAGTGTTTTTATTTTGCAATCCTTCTTTTGGAAGTCACTCTTATGTTTCACTAAACACGTCAGCACTAATGTTAAACTGTTAAAATAAATGTATTCTTTTACAACGGTAGAAGCAGTTCGTTAAAAAAAATTTACGCAACATTATTTCGCTTGTAGAGAAAATTATAGTTGACTAAGATTTTATTTATTGAAAGCTATATAAGTGATCAAAAATTATGCTATGGTACGGTATTAAATTTTTGTTGTTGCCGGTTCTCGGCACCTTAAGGGGAGTGGAAGACGCGCCTTTAGTGCCTTATGATAATAAGCTTGCTGTAGGGTCCCTCTTGTCTCCAAATTAGCCTCTTAGAGAGGATCCCTTAGAGAGCAGACGCCTCCCCCACAACTCTGCGACTAAATGGAGCGAGCCGACCGGGAAGGGTAGTGCGGTGCTTCATCGGCGGCTCGCAACAGAGCGGCGCGCTCCGCTGGTTGCCTACGCCGTCCCCTGGGACCCTGCAGCATACGTCACGGCTGCGATGTTTAATAGGCGGTCTGCAACCGCGCCACCGCATGCAGCTGTGCCTCAATGGAGACTAATTAGGCTAGCGCGGATAAAAACCAGAGTCCGTAAAATAACCAATAGTCACTAACACACTGGCAACAAATTTAGGATCCATTTTCACAAGTATCTAACATAGTCAGACAAACCACGTTAACAACAATAGGTTTTAAAAAAAGCACTTCGTCACGTAACAGGAGATGACTAAATCAATAAATACATACCACGACCAGCAATTAAGGAGATACATCATTCCTTGTAAGAACTTTCCCCAACTCAGGAAATTAAGATAACCCCAGTGGAGACTAACGGGTTCGGTCGCCGTTTATCTAGGTGCAAAAGTGATGCTGCTGTAAGGGGTGATGGGACAACCAGAACTGTGTCCTTCAACCAGATCTTTATCATGAGACTTTTCAAGCAAATTGTCGTCATATAGAAACTGTACCTCTACATCAACCTCGCAACTTTGAGTCGCTCCACGTTGCTACTATCGTCTCACACATGCAACAGTTGGCTCCAAAATACAACGTCATCCCTTCATCCGCACCTTGCTTCCCGTACCAAATAAAAAAATAGTTCCAGTTGTAGCATTCAACCAAAATAAGGCATCCATGTATTTTGTGAAATAAACAATATATTCTATACTATCCTATAAATGTACTGTAATCTATTGTACTGGGCGTCACCGGAAGGTAATAGAAACATAAAAAAAATGTGAGGACTACAGTATGCATAAAACACTTGTCTGTTGTTAATAAACGGTTTTTATGGGATTTTTTTCTATACAATTCCGGATTGATACCTTCGGAATCCCAGCATCGAATTCAAAAGTTTCTGCAATGAAACAATTCCTTCAGTATTTTCAGCTGCAACGAATTTTTTTTCTTACTGCCAATCACAAATGACTTCCTTTCACAGCTTTTTCAAAGAGAACGTTCTTTTGCATTCCAAGCGAAAGACCACAGAAGTAATGTGAATCTATTCTAAATTCACCTATCTACTTTTTATTTAATTTTGGCTTTTCCAAATGCTAGTAGGGTTTTACTGGTGTTTTGACTTTAATTTGCATTACTTATTTCGACAGTGACAAAACAATATTCTTATTACGTAGCGATATAGAAATCATAAGATAGGTTATTTCTGTTATTTTCATATTTTTCTGTGCTGATTTTCATATTTGATTTTAATCTGCTCAAATCAGCATATAGTGACAAATTTGAAACATAGTGCCACAAGTGCGCCACAATGATATATTTAGCAACAACAAGACATATTTTTCGGCTCTTTGTCATTAGGGTGTGCTTTGTTCTACCGAGCTCTACGCTAATAACCTCGATGTTGACGCGCCCCAAAGCCAGAAGCCCCGAGCTCTAACTGTTGTGCAGTCAATGTCGTTGAGGATGTTTCCGTCCCATAGTTCCTTTCCGTGTTGATCTCCTCGTTAACTGATAGTTGCCTAAAAGTCGGCGAAACGCACCGAACTGCTTCGGTTGCTGTATCAGTATAACTTGTAATATGTCATTGAACACGAGATATAGTATTACTGTAGAACTATGGCAGGATTATTTAAGCGAAATCAAAGTGTATGGTAACGACAGACAGCTAGGAATCATGGAACAAATGATTATGAAAAGGTAAGAGTGAAATCGGTATCCTTAATATAGAAGGCGAGGAAGTGTCGTTGGGGTTTTCAGTGATTTATATTAGGCTTATCATAACACAAATAGGCCCGGCGTACTATAAGTAACTGTTCCTATGATTCAAATCTCTCTAATGAAAGGACAGAGCTTAGGGATAATGCAATTAGGAAATAAAATACTATTTCACTTTATGATAATAATCGTATAGTCGATCTCATTCCTTTCAGATTAATCCTGTGATTTATTTATTCCACTCATACATATAAAAAATTATGCTAAAAAGCACTAGAAGAAAAGTTTCTCTTCCAGTGACAGTATACTTCGTACCACTATACTTTCCAAAGATGGGGTATTAAAACTAACTCCTGTTTTAACAAAATGAAGTGCCTTTGGAGTTCCATGTAAAATGAGTACCTGGTGGAGTGGGAGATCATTCCCAGACACAAAAATCTGCTACTTATATAGAAGTACTAGACAACGACGCTAAAAAGAATCGATGCGATAGAGACATTAAAAATCATAACAAAAGAATTAATTGTAGCTAAATTTAGGTCCAATAGTACACGACATTCACCAAGTCAGAGCTTGCTGCCGAAATAATTTTTATTTGTCAGAACCGTGATTACTTGAAATAAAACTATTTTATTGCGGTAGAAACAGTGTACGACATCATAATTCCCCCACTGTGCGGACTCTCCAAGCAGTGGCTTTCCATCGTAATGTTAACTCTCCTTCGCGTTTACGAGGATTGCTTGCGATATATTAGATCTCAAATAATCTGCTTCTGAAATAAATAAGAAACCAAACTTTTTCGTTACCTTACCATACGAATGTGAGTTCATAATGCTACGCAGTTAGAATTTGATCTATTTTAATTCATTTAGAACAACTTTCGGGTCAGCACAAAATATATATATATTTGTATTCCATTATTATTATTATTATTTTGAGCATTATTCATCAAGGACGGATAGATATTACGAAAATATAATGAAAAAACATACATCTTAACCTCAAGGTTAAATTAACGAATTTATAACACTTAAGAAAGAAATAGATTATCGAGAAACAGTTTCATTATTTTTAATATTACGTAATGAAATAAATAGAGTCATCTACAAATAGTCTAACAAAAAAGATATGAAATACCCTTGACCAAATGGATAGTCTGGATAAAGCTTATGATTTTCCTCTTTCCCTGTTGTCATTAAAAATAAATATTTCTCCGGCTCTTTTATTCACATCACTAGTGACAACTCAAGACCAGGTAGAATGAAAATGTCAAAAAGTTTAACCGCTGAACTTATGAACTTTTCATTTAAAATTTAATGAACCAATTATCGTCCATTACTTTACTGTTTAACTTAGATTAATGATAATGTATCAACCTTGCAGTAACAAAACTTTCCAAATTTGTAACTAAGGAAATAGAATAAATTACAAAAGAGAAGACGAAGTGGATGCCTGACTGCCTCATACAAATTAAAATACATTTCTTGCTATCTTCTCTATTATCATTAAACAAGTAAACGCTGTTACCATAAATAATCTGTATCTACAGACAACACTTCCACCAAAATTCATATGTTCATTTCATTCTTCTAATTAAGTCGATACAGTTTGTACATGTAGTCCATACTACTTCCACAACACTAAAATAGCATCAGGTTCAGAAAAAAACAAGAGTTGATCAAGTAAAATACCGAGGAAAGTTTACAGAAAGGACATTGCCGAAATGTAAGCAATGCCACTAACCTAGGTCAAGCAATTCGTGATAATGTAGACTCAGAGAAGCAACAAAACAATTAGCCTCTTTACAATTAAAAAACTGCCTCAGCACTATCTGATCACTTTAAGACATAATATCCGTAACTACAAGCTCCTAAATATTACATCGTGTGTACCGAAAACCGACACCACGTGTGAATTTTACATTGTTTGAAGGTTCGTTCAGTTTTTTTGATGCTCAGTTTCATTGAAGAGCCTAACTTCAACCTCCCAGTCGTTTTAAGGAATACTCAAGAGTATTGGTCCCTAAATGCAACACAGAGGATACCAGTAATAAGAATATTTTACTCGTTTAGACTACGAAAGCATAAATTTTTTATTTCATCGCGATTGCATTCGAATATACATATTCAGTACAAAACAAAGCTCACTTACATTAACAGATAGTCAAAGATCTACTCGCTAACAACATACTCACCTCTGACAATGGTAAGCATCTACAAAAACAGTTCACCATCAACATCTGAGATTATCACGGAACATGTGGACCCGTTGAGTCTGATGAGCAAACTGGCCGAGTTGCTGGCTTCATGCACTGATTTCTGGATCGTCGTTTTTCCTTAAATTCGAACGACACATTTTCATGTCGACTATAAGTGCACTACTGACAATAGGAACTCTTATCTTATTAGTTTCAAATCGAGCCTCATACGGACAGCTATCGCGGTGAGTAACATTTGAAGACGACTCGGCCAGGAGGAACCACGGTCAGAGTGCCTTCCATCCTGGACTTTGTTGAGCACGCTGATCCGTTGCACATTTTAATCTCAAAAGGTCGCTTGCATTTTAATAACATTCTGCCAAAATACTTTCACCTCTGGAATTTCACCCCTACATTACTGCGACGTTCATCTGATATTAATCAAATCACGACGCAGTTTGTAAAATATGGCCTCATCAATTTCAAAACAAGTGAAAGATGAGAGGCTATGACAGACTGAATAATCGTTCTGGAATAACTTGATTTCGTTATTTGTTTGATGATCTCTTAGATGTATGCAGTTACTACCTTTCCACCCACGACTGCAAGCAGGAGAAATTTTGGACAAGAACGGCATTTCATCCAACCCAAACTTCCTTATTCTCCTGATTTACTTACGACAGATTTGTTTTTATCTTATTTAATATTTAGGACTGAACTCGTTGAAGCCATTAATAAATAATTTACTAGTGCGTCTGGTCGTATATTTTCTCTCGTGTTTCATAGCGTGACCCTGCAGTGGACTATTTCGCAAGACAGTAACGTCTGAACAAATTCTCATCGAACCAAAAACATTTGTGTTAAAAAGTTCGCCAGTTAACCATACCTCTTGGTTATTCTTCAAGGGAACTTTTTAATTGAAAATTCGTACCTAACCAAATTTCCCATTACATATTAAAAAAAAAAAGTTTCAACTGGGGTTTTGCGTCATTGTTTTCTTCAGAAATTTCTCTGCTTAGACATGGTTTTCAAGCTGCTTACTGGTATAGTTTAATAATTTAATAATTTAATAATTTCACTTTTACAAGATTTGATTTTATTTTAAACAATTCTGCATATTTCAAGAAATAACTCATAGAGTGATCGGTCCTCGAAAATCTTTCGTTTTTCATGATTATTCATGTTCGTGGCAAATTTGTATCATTAGTGTTTCTCCAATGGGCAATGATGTATCTTGGCATGTTTCATCAGATACCAGTTTCGCCGCTGGGAGACTAAAATCCATAACTGAACCAAACAAAGTTCTCGCCGTTTATCTACACGTAGTAGGTGAATTCTGTTGCTAAGGAAGTAAAATTACAACTGATAGCTGAATAAGGAATGGTAAAAATAGCAATAGCGAAAAGTGTATCTTAAAAAAAAATCTTTTAGTTTCAAATATTGATCTAAGCCTGAGAAATAATTTCTGAAATTCTGTGTGTGAAACACAGCAATTTATAATAATAGCAAACATGCACAGTAGGAATACCAAAAAAAAAAGGAAAATTGAAGCATTTGAAATGTTGGTGCAAAAGGATGAAAATTAAATTGGCAGGTAAAGTACGAAATGAAGGTGTTTTAGAAATAATGGTTGAGGAAAGAAGCTTGTGGAAGTGTCTTAAAAGAAAAGAGATAGGATTGTGTGTCACAGTTTAAGACATGCGGGATTGGTTAATTTGTTAATGGAGGAAACATTCGAAGGGAAGAACTGGAGAGGAAAACAGAGATTAGAATATATGAAGAAGATAACTGAGGACGTAGGTTGTAAGAGGTTAGCGCAGCGCAAGATAGGAAAGAAGGAAGATTTCATTAAACCTTTCGAGAGACTGATGACAGCAAAAAGAAGTACAAAATATTGTAGTATGCCTGACGTGTGTCTGATTGTCTCTGTTACATGTGGACGATATTTCATACGGTTATGACAGTTGTGATGGCAGCTCTCGAGAAGGGTTTATGTAAATTAAACATTGACCTGTCGCCTATGTATGCTGAGCTACAAGGATTTAAGCGAATCCTGTCTAAGAAAAATTGGGAGCAGAATCCTTCATCAGCTGCATTACACAAACTGATATAGATATCACGATACAATGGCCGGAAGAATTTTAGAGCATAAAAGAAGCTACTAAACTCTCCGCGGTATATCTATCTGATACATAAAACTAAAAATAAGCGTCTTTGCAATATAAATAAGCCGCAAAAGTGTATAAAGCATTGTGTAATGTTTCCATTAATTACTTCAACTTTATCAAAAAAAACTATTTGTTAAGTCCTTTGCTTAACGTACATAATAAATCCGTTTTCATCATGCAATTTGGATTCGTACTTTAGAAGATATCAGAAGCTTAGTAGGTTGGTGCAAGGGTTGGATGACAGCGTGCGTGCAGTACGGAGAGAAGCCAGAGTGGAATTCCCATTGTCTTTGACGTGATTTTCGGCGAGACTTCTATTAACGAACAATTTATTTTAATAAAATCACAATTTTATCTCATTTTAGCTCCGTATAAATAATTGCTTAATGCAACAGGTTTGCTGGATGTGTTGGTTAAAGCACCTCCTTAACATTTGGCAAAGCTTTGCTTTTTTCATGTCAAAGGCGCTTCATGGTTCGGATTCCACGTTAAACAGTAGGTCCTTTATGAGATTGCTGTGTTAGGTAAGGCTGCTATGACAGAGGCAGAATGTACAGCCGTTAAGAATCTGTCACTAGGTCATTAACATCACACGAGATTATTTAATGCCAGTGTTAACTATTTTTTTAAATGAAAATTATTATTTCATTCAAATACATTTTTAACCGAATTCAATTCGTCTGAATTTTTTTTTTTTTTTTTTTTTTTTTTATGTATGTTCAGCCATATCTTCTCCAATTTTGAACCGATTTAAATGAAATTTTTATAGTGGATAGAGTATACCTCCAAAGTGGTCCCATATGAATTTCATTGAGAAACCACCCCTTCTACCCCTTTACACCCCTTAACTTTTATACAAACCCACACTTTTTATCCGATTTTGTTGGAACTTTGGAAATGTATAGGAAAAAATAAACAGAAAAATACTGTCAACTTTTGGTTTGAAAAAATCGAACCCTCTCCCTCTATCCACCCCTTAATTTTTGTCAACGTACTTTATACAAAGCTTAAGTCGACACCATTTAACTGATCTCCATTGAAGTTGGTATATACAAGTAACTTTGCATGGAAAGGTTTCTGTCCCAAAAAAAATTAAAAAACACACCTCTCTCCCTTTACACCCCTTAACTTTTATACAAACCCACACTTTTTATCCGATTTTGATGGAACTTTGGATATGTATAGTAAAAAATAAACAGAAAAATACTGTCAACTTTTGGTTTGAAAAAAATCGAACCTCTCTCCCTCTATCCACCTCTTAATTTTTGCCAATGTTGTTTATACAAATCTGTAGTCGACATCATTTAAGTGATCTCCATTTATGTTGTCATATACATGTAATATTTCATGGACTATGTTTCTGATCAAAAAATAAAAAAAGCCACTCCATCCCCCCCCCCCCTGTACACCCCTTAATTTTATAGAAATCTATATTTTATATCTGATTTTGATTGAACTTTACCAATGTATACTTTCAAACAAACAGAAAAATCTTGTCAACATTTGGTCTGCCAAAGCTCAACACCTCTCCCTCCTACCAACCCCTTTATTTTTGTCATTTTTTTTTTTTAATAAGAAGCTACAGTCGCCACCGTTTGACCTATTACCATGAAAGTTGGCGCTTATATGTATTTTTTCACGAGGAAGGTTTCTGACCAAAAATAAAAAAACCACCACCACTACCCATTAAACGGTTTAATTTTTATACAAACCCACAGTTTTATCCAGTTTAGGTAAAACTTAGCAAACTTTTACTGTAAAACAAAGAGAAAAATAATGTCAGCTTTTGGTTTGCAAAAACTGAACCCTTTTCCCCGTTTCCGCCTCTTGACTTTTGTCAATTTTCTTTTTGAAAAGCTACAGTTGACACCATTTGACCGATCTGTATGAAAGTTGGCACAATTATGAATTTTTTTTATGGAGAAGATTTCTGACCAAAAAATAAAAAAACTAACCTAGCTCCCCTTTTACATCCTTAATGTTTGTACAAACCCACATTTTAATCCGATTTCGGTGGAACTTCGCATGTGAATACTTTAAAGCAAATAGAAAAAGAATCCTACTACTCACATT
Organism: Vandiemenella viatica; assembly: GCA_031002005.1. NCBI lineage: Eukaryota > Metazoa > Arthropoda > Insecta > Orthoptera > Morabidae > Vandiemenella > Vandiemenella viatica. Next base: position 47,606,693 of record CM061919.1, on the reverse strand, counting down.
ACTTTGACAAAAACACAAACCCTATTGCCCTTTCTACCCCCTTTAATTACTGTCAATGTTCATTATATAAAGTTACCATTTCTATCTGATTTTGAAGGAAGTATGCACATGTATACTTCAAAACAAACAGAAAAATACTGTCTGCATTTGGTTTAGAGAAGCCAAACCTCTCTCTCCCTTTCCACCCCTTTAGTCTACACAAAGCACAGTTTCCATCTGATTCTGAAGAAAATTTTCACACGTATACTTTAAAAAATACATAACAATTGTGTTTAAATTAGGTTTCCAGAAGCCCAACCCCTCTTCCCTTCTTGCCCCATCCCTCCTAATTTCCAATGTTCTTTAAAGATACCTACCGGTTTTCATCAGATTTCGATGGAACACTGCAAATGTATACTTAAGAACAAAGAGAAACATTTATGTTTACAAAACCCAACCGCTCACTCCCTTACCCCATTTAATATTTGTAAATGTTCTTTACACAAAGCTACAGTTTTTATCTGGTTTCGATGGATATTTGCACATGCATGATTTAAAACAAATAGAAAAATACTGTCCACATTACCTTAACAAAAACCAAACTACTCTTCACCTCCACACCCCTTAATTATTTTTTTATACATACCTAAAATTTTTATATGATTTCAAAGAAACTTACAAACGTATACTTTAAATCAATCAGAAAGGACAGTCTACAATTGGTATACAAAAGCCCAATCCCTCTTCTCCTTTACCGCCATCGTTTATAATTTCCAATGTTCTTTACAAAATCCACAGTTTTAAGTCGTCAAAATCAATTAAGCTACTGTATTTTTAAGTCATTGCAGAATATATATAAAATGTATGTGTCCTAATGTCTCAACATTTACTTCAGATTTCAACTTGGACCCCCAGCTTTTACGTTGTGAAAACCAATTAAATATCTATATTTTCTGTGTGATGCCGGAACGAAGAGATATATTCCAGAGACAGATTTGTGTATGTGGTATGTATTAATGTCCGGATGTTACATGTTTCGATTATCGAGTAGCTGCTTTAACAGATGTTATGATTAGATCGAAACACAGCCTGGACCAAAATGTAAACTGACATTCCTTAACACAGCATCCAATTCACCCCATTCTGAATGTTGTTGTAAAGACAGATTTTTTTAAAAAACCATTCGCTTTAACCACTGAGCTACCAGGAAGTTCGCAAAATGAGAACTGCTGCGGCATATTTAAATACAAATTAACTATAATACCACTAAAAATTTAAATAAAATAATTGTTTAAAAAAACATAAAAACCGCCTTCAAAAAAGGGCACTAAAAATTTTAAAATAACTTATACTTTCTTAAAGAAGGTAAATTTAAATGGACAATATTTTACATTACTGTTATTGAAATTTTTACATTAATTAGTTATTTTTGGAGTCGGTGCCAGCCAAAGCAAGAAAAACAAAAAGATAAAAACAATAATACATAAAAATAACTACTTCCATACAATTAATTCTAGAAACATTTTTCAACAAAACTGAAACATATAGATGATACACCGATTTTATACTAACTATAAAGTGTTTAATTTAATTTTAATTGCAATGGAGCACACGCTCCGCTGGCAATTTCCCTACACACCCAACTTCCCCCTATCCTACACTCACCTATATTTGCCCTCTACAAATTTTAACTTTAAATTCTTTTAACGTTTTCGGTAGGTTATTCATCATTCCCCTTGGTAACTCATTCCAATCCCTGACACCCTTACCTAAAAAAGAAAATCTTCCCACACCCTTGTGCCTGAAATCGAGTGCCAGCTTATGGTCATGGTCATCTTTTCCCTTCCATGAACTACTTTTCATACCAACTGCAATATCTTTCCATGCCTCATCGCCAGTATACGCCCTGTACACTCCCATTACCCTCCTCATCCTCCTCCTGTCTTGCAATGAATCCCATTCCAGCTCCTTTATCATATCTGTCACTGATTGCATTCTGCGATAATTTCCAGAAACAAATCTAGCAGCCCTTCTTTGCACCTTCTCCAACTCCTGTATTTGATACTCAAAATGTGGGTCCCATACTACACTATAATATTCGAGCAATGGTCTTACCGAAGTTTTGTAACCCAATTCCTTTACTTCTTTTTCACTGTATGATGCAGCCTACCAACTGACACTGTAGCGCCAGAGATATTCCTGGATAACCAACGAGACCGAGCCACAGATAACATACCGTTAATTTGTTTTCCGAAGCTGTCGCAATAAAACTGTCTTCCTCACGACATACTGTAAAATATTTGGAATTTTTGTTCGTACTCTCGGTTCGCCTCGAACACCAAATAAAGTTCAGTAATTCGAACTGCGCGATCTGACAGCTGGCACCGACTCCAAAAATAACTAATTAATGTAAAAATGTCAATAACAGTAATGTAAAATATTGTCCATTTAAATTTACCTTCTTCTAAGGAAGGTAATAAGTTATTTTAAAAAATTTTAGTGCCCTTTTTTGAAGGCGGTTTTTATGTTTTTTAAACAATTATTTTATTGGAAATCGATACATAAAGGCATAGGGGCCTATATAAGTAAATTTATCATGTTGTGACATATCATAACTTCTTTCAGGCCTAATTAAATATTTGTAATTTTATTTTAACAATATTACAGTTTGAATCATTTTAATTTCAACAGAACGTATTACAGTACGATTTCATAATACCAAAGAGATTGTTTCCCTTCATTTTGTCTTTTTTTATATTTATTTCATCTACAGCACTTTAATCAAGCATCTAAAATTTTTTCCGTGGCTACGTCTAGCGCAAGGCTTGCGTGAGATCAGCCATCTACTTTCGAGTTGACAAAGGGTTTAACCCGAAATATTGTATAATTTTTTTGTGTTTGTGTGTTGTTTCGTGTTGCTTCCGCCCTCCTCCCTTCACCTTTGGTGAGTGTTGGGTGTATTTTGTCTGCCCTGTCCATTTAAATGTTGCCCCGTGGCACTTCTTTCTTTCCATTGCTACCTATATTTTTTCAATCAATCAGATTTATTTCAAAACCATTTTAATTAATATTTCTAATTAGTATTTTTTATTGTTTAGTAATAAATTAACAATGTGTAGTGTACATTTATACCATTGTAAAGTATCACGAGCAAGTTCAGTATTGTTAGATTTTCTTAAAGACTGCATGAATTTAGGCAAAAGGTGTTGTTCAAATCAAAAGAGCAAAGATGTGAACGTTGCAAGGGCGTTCCGCGTTTCGGAATCCACGTTAAACTGTAAGTCCCTTATGAGATTGATGTGTTAGGTTAGGCTATAAATACTAATTGATTATGACCACTTGGTTTTATGAATCTCTCAATTAAATGTTATTTTTAAATAATAAAGCTCTCAGAAATAGAGCACATGAAGTGACGCTCGTAGTTAATGTAGAAGCTTAGGATAATTAATAGGAAATAATTATGAAGACCGTCATTGGAACACCTCAATATGATTTGAATATTTATTTATTTAAAGACCAATTAATAAGAAACCTGATCAACCGAAAGTATATTGAATAATGGAAGTATATTTTACAAGTACTTATTGCTTCATTGTTTGTATTGTAATAACCTGTTCAACCAAACACTTACAGTAATGCAAAGGAGTAATAAGTTCTATTAAGGGGTTGCATCTATTTTCACCATTCGGCAGTAGAACAACGCCGAAATAGAATGTACTGCGTGATATCTAGCACGATATCGATGAATCGAAGACAATTACTCTCCTTTTTACTCTCATTTTTATTTTACGCGTAACAAAAAAGTTTGCTACTGCTCAGTAGAGGAACAAAACAGAAAGCTGTCAAGGTTTATTATTTTTTGTAGCCTAATGTTAAATTATTACATCTGAGTGCAGGTTACAAAAATAGAATTCAAAATTGACATGAAATCTTGCTGAAATGTTAGCGTAGGAAGTGTAAATAATTATATTTAGCTGTACTCTAGAAATGGCAAATTGTATTCATGCGAGACAATGATAGGTCAGTGTAACAGATAGTCGCGTCATTCTTTCTATTTGATTACTGTATTACCTACTGTTATCATTATTTGTCACAGCAATTTATGGTAGCGAAGCACGGACCTAAGAAATACCAGAAAGAAAGAAAATTGATGCATTTGAAATGTGGTGCTACAGACGAATGCTGAAAATTAAGTGGACAGACAAAGCACGAAATGAACGAGTTTTGGAAATGATGGATGAGGAAAGAAGTTTTTGGAACAAGCTTGCAGAAATAAAAGACAGGCTGGTAGATAATATTTTGAGACATGCTGGATTGGTTAATTTGCTGGTGAGAGCTGTAGAGGAAGACAGAGATTAGAATATATGAAGCAGATCATTTGAAGGACGTGGGTTGTTAGGGGTACGTAGAGATTAAACGGTTAGCACAGGATAGGAAGGGGTGGAGGATTGCATCAAACCAGTTGACTGATGATAGAAAATAAGTACCTTATAGTTAAGTACTTATAAATTTTTAAACATTGTACTTCTACATTTTGAGTATTTGGTTATATGCCTTATGACAATAGTTATTTTGTTTCACTTTAATATTTTTTATTGAAATAATAATTCTCAACCAACAATTTTAAATTAATAACTTATTTATTTAGCGTTAGATGCTACATGACCGTAATGGAAACTAGTAAAATGGAGCTTAAACAATATCCACAATGTATTTATGGAACTATTCTTAAGATACTTATAGCTGAGTGGACAATACCCTCAGCTGACAGGTGAAAAGGATGCAACGTCATGGTCATCAGCAACCTCTACAACTTCACACTGAGATGCTCGATCCAGGCAATTGCCTCTGGACTTACCAAATTTAAATTTTCCAGACTTGCAGGGAAGGTACGGAGTGGGATATTGTGCATTACGTGAAACATGGTTTGAGCGACCTTACCGCAGTCGCAGTCGCAGTACGGCGAATTTGCCCAGCTCCAGGTGAGGAGAATCCCGAGTCACATCTTATACGGTTTAATGTAATCCAAATAGGTCGATGCAGGTTGAATCCTGAAAGTTTTAGTAAGGATTACTAATTCGCACGATGCCCTGTGCTAATGTTAAACACATTCTGCCATCTAGCTATCTGTAGGACTGAAGAAGTTTGATGTTAGAAGGGCTGTTTTATTTTGCCTAACAACCCTGAAGATGGGAGACGCCTCGTTATCTGGATTCTGGATTGTCTTCTGTTGTGAGGTGGCTGAATGTTGCTGAGCACTGGCAGCCACAGGAGCGTTACCAGTTATGACACGGTTGGGTCAAGTTGGACGTCCATCACATGGGTGTGGGAGCTATTGAGTCACGCACTGCTGTGGAGTAAACCAAGGTGAAGGCTGTGTTCTTAATGTAGTTGTATCAGCTCTCAAGATGCATTTTATAAGTGAGAGACCAATATTCCAAGATATTTTGGAATACTTTTATATTTCAGTATCTGGTTTCTGAACATTATAATTGGCCGGTCATTCATTTTTGTTTTGCTTTTAAATGTATCCTTGTTAATAAATATAGTAAAATGATCTGTTTACAAGATAACAATCTATTATTACGTTTTCTACGTTTAAAATTCAATGATTAACTTGGTGACAGAGAATAATAAATTTAATGCCTACAGTATTATGCCGAATTGTACGGTCCTAACAGTAATATATCGTTTCAGCATTTTTACCATTTGTATAAATTACTTTTCGGTTGGAATTCGCCTGCATCCAGGCATACAGACAGCTACGTTCCACTTGCCCGGGTCCTAACAAGCTCTGTTCAGAAAATCCTGCAATGACGACACAACGGACGAAATGACACTACAAGTGGAATGATCACAAGGCCTAACGTTTTATTCAATTAATTATTATTTAAAGACATATTTTCAATGTCTCAGGAACCAACGAAAGTCATAATATAAAAATGTTACAGGAAATGTTCTTGTATAAACTTTATTTTTATTTCCAAGAGGAACATTTAGCGGATTTTTTACAACTGCTTTATGTAAGTAAAACCTTTTTCAAGAATCTTACTGAATATATTCGACAGCGAAAGACTAAACGCGTTGCAAAACATATTACATCAAAACAGTCTCCATTACATGTTTTACACTCAGTAGCTAATGACAACCTGTTGTTCATTCACTGAAGTAAGAATATTCTTCTGTGAAAAACAAAAACGTAATTATCATATAGGATATCAGAAACACTTCATTTAATTAATTGTTTATGTTTATGTCCAGCCCAGCGTACAATGACAGACTGTTTCAAGGTCACGCCGGACGCACATGGTACTGTTTCCTGGTCTACCGTGACAAGATTTGACATTTCTCTTTTTCCTTTGTAACTAATGCACAATTAATTGAATATTTTCTTTGCTTCTGACACGATGAATAAATCTTTATTGTAGGAAATGAATAAAATGTTACAGATTACAATAAATTCTGCTTTATAATTACAACTGCAGTTAGAAGACAAGTATTCCGAGATGTTTCTTCCATATGGGTTCAAACTTCAGTTAAACAGTCACACAGTTCAGATGATAGCTCACGTTACAGTGCAAGAACATTCGGTCTGCGGACAAATATTGAAGCTACGTTTTCTGCTCTTATTGTCTATTGTCAACATCAACAGACTCCGCAAATATCACTGTGAGATGAAAGCAAACGTTAATGTTTTGTAGCACTTCCTAGTGCCTTTTATTGTTTTTGGTCTGAGATGCAGGGACCACTCAGAAACGCAAGTAGTTGACTTTTCTGGTGCGACCCACTGCATCCATGGCTATCTGCCGGCGGACATGTTGGGGACACTCGACTGGCTACCTGCTGATGCGGAAGAGGCCACTCAACATAGACAGCCAGACGTTGAATATCAACAAGCCAGATTTGCAATCTTCAACCGGAACTGCAACAAAACATAAGAGACAATATCATTTCCAGGATGATGTGAAAAAAAAAAAAAATACAGTACAGGATTTCGAGTTAACTTTAAAAAAAATTATTTCATAGTTTTTAATTACGACAGTGTTGAAAGTTATTTCAAACATGGGTATACCTATACACAAATAATGAACCATGAAATTTTGCATATCACAATTGTCACTAAGGACTATAAAGTAGGCAAACATCAATTCGTCGATTATTTGCAACAGCTTGCCGTCATCCCTTCACCATACAACGCGGTATTATGAAACATTCATCTCCTCCAGATGAACTGGACAAGGCATACGCCCGACAGCCCAGCTAAGTCTTGGATCAACAAGAATATTGTGTCGATAAAGCATAACTTAGCCAAAAATAATAATTTCCTTTATAAATCCCCAGTAAGGCAACAGATGGCGTGATGATTTCGGCAAGTGGTATGAGAATCTGTGTGACTCTTTAAGAGTGGACAGAAATGTCATCTCACTTCAGCTTCAGCTTACTGTAGAAAAAAACTCAGAGAAACATGCTAGACTAATGCGGACAATTAAATTATTGTGGGCGGGATTATCCTCGAACCTGGTGGGTAAGCGATAACACTCACATCTAGCTTTCCGGAGACACGGGTTCAAATCCCCGTTCGCCTATACAGATTTCAGTTTTCCATAGTTCCCCTAAGTTACTCCGGACGAATGCCGGAATGGTTCCTTGTAAAGACCAGTGCCGGATCACTTCCTGTTCCTTGTACTCCATCCTCTCCCAGTACTAATGATTTCAACGTCAACGAGGAACAAGGCCCAAATAAAAAAAGTCACGCTGCAGTAGTTGCCTTCTCCGTAGTCTTCATCCGTGGAAGATTGAATATAACTAGAGAAAAAGGGAAGCCATTCAGTGTTCAAAGTTACACCGGCTTAATCTGACACCAAATAATGCCAAAGTCTATCTTTGTTACTAAAGAACACTTGCGAATTCACCCTAATACGAAATACACAGGACACTACCCAAACTGTAAATATATATATATATGTATACTGGCAGATAGGTCACGTCGAGATCGTCGAAATCTTGATGATTTATCAACAGCCGTGTCTGCTAGCAATAATACTGTAGCAGGCATTATTCTGCTATCAGAAACGATTATATCTTCAAACGCGTTGATCAATGGTTTACGATGACTACAAACAACAAATATCAGGATTTCTAGAGTGCCTGACAGTATGGATTAAAATGTGAAGACATATAGATGTATACACTCTGAAAAAATGATATTTAATATAAAAAATAGTCCTATTTTCGCATTCGTCTCAATGTTGTTGTTTTTTTTTTTTAACTCATTGATTACTTGAACAATATGCGTGAAGACGGTAAAGCGGTGTCCGTGTGCAGAGTGCCTCACCAGCAGCGGCCGTGCTGGTGGCTGCGAGTCCCTCTGCAGAGTGCTGCTGGGGGTGTCTCCTGGAGGCCGCCGTCTCCTCGTGGCTGCGCCAGTACACGGTCGCCACTGTGGCTTGGCAGCGCATGCGCAGCTCTCCGCTTGACTCCTGGAAGTGGTCCCTGCTCACCCGGAACTGCAGTCCCAGCACTGTCTGCACGCCCTCCTCGGACTCTACGTGCACAGGGCCTCGCAGCAGACGGGGGTCCTCCTGGAAACCATACAGTGTTTTATAGGATACGAACATCTAATGCAAATTAGCGTTTAAAATATGTATGTGAGCGGTTACAATCAACGTATATGCCTAACTGACAAATTCATCTGCTGCTATTTTGCTATTTTACCGATATTTACCCGTTCCTTGCCCCAGGGCCGCATTTAGGCTCTGTGGGCCCCTAGGATATACATGTGGTGCGGGCCCCCTGTCGGCAGTGGCTGGATTCTTCCTGCCTCTAATGCCATAGACGAGACGTAAAGCCATAAGCAGACAAGAAATACAGTTTTCAAGCATAACAGCATAAGTCATTGAATAGTCTCCCTGTACATGTAATATTCTTAATAAGCTACTCCTTAACTTCTTTCTTCGCAGTTACGCGGAGTGTGATGGACGGGTTAAGGGCTATTTAGATCAGTGACCGCGCCGGTCAATCAGACGCATTTGACACTGTGCAACCAGGCTGCTCTCTCAATGCACAAATTTAAGCAACAATGGAAGAGGTCAGTACAGCTTTCTTCATTCATGAGACGCCTTCCTGAAATGCTTCTGACAATGTAGGTAAACTGTATGTCTTCCAAAGTAACAGCTTTGGCCTTTGGATTCTTTTTCACTTTCGACTTTCGGTACAAGTATTTTGGGGGAAACGTGGAAACGCCCAAAAATCTCTTCCCAGCTAAGATATGATTTCCTCCACCTCTCAACCTTTAGCTATCTAGAAAACAAAGATCGTATTTTAGGAAACACAGGACAGTCGGAATCTGAAATGACAGTGCCTGAATTACAAAACTGCTCTTCCCGAATGATTCTCCTACATTATAATGGCTGCGACATGTGACTTGGTTGTATTACGGGTACGCGTGCGTGGGTAACAGCCAGTATCAAAGTTTCACATCGTCGCAATGATTCGTCTCTATTATCAGTAAGTAGTAAGTAGTATTCACAGGTGCGTGTCGACAGCAGTGAGATTTAGCTTTAATTTCTCAACAACTGCTGTTTCCCCTCATCACCCACCGAACACTGCGTGATACACTTAGTGTAAGGCCAAACTATGTTACCTGCTCGTGGCAGCAAATTATGGTAAGTGACAACCGCGTACAGAGAATTAAAGTTTCAAATATAAATGGTGTAAGTGCAGAAATGAGTTGGATTATCATTTTGCCTACCGTGCGACGTTACAATCGGTACGAGCTGAACAGAGTACAATGTTTATATTGGATAGTGTTAACTAGTTTAAAGTCACAAATTACATCTTGAATCAGATCGAAATTTTCTATGGTTCCCTCAGCTCGATTATGAATATATATAAATAGCAACACTTCGAATCCTGTACATCTGTGTCACGTTCTACTCTTTCGGACCGTCAAAGGAGACAGAGTTCAGCTGAGTTCATGGTCATATCAAACTAAGAGGAAATGAGGTCACTATCAGCGTGAAAATAAAACAGATTTGATTTTCACCGTATTCGAAAACCGACCTTGCCTCGTTATTATATGGTAGGATGTCGGTGGTTTGCAGTTTCAATGATTGAAAGTGTCGTCTGGTAAAACTAACCGTGTCTCATTCTCTTCATCGTGGTGTATCGTAATCTGCTACGAGGTCGTATCTCACCACAACTTTTCATCGATGGATCTTATATAAAGCGAACATCCGAGACAGAGAAACAGTTTACTCAATTTACGACGGCCAAGGACTGTATTGTGTGTTAGTCTGCAATCGCTGGATTGTATGTATGCATGTAAACAATATCTTTGACGTCGTGCTTATGGAAATAAAAACAAGTTTAAATTGAACTGTATGGTGAACTGGTTATTTATCAATTTAATTAACTTCACAAAATGATGAAAAAACACCCAAAAATCGTTTTATCAGTTTGTGATCAAAATCACCTCAGTGATTACCGAAACTTAATAAAACGTAGAGTCGCCATCATCCAACCCAGAAGAGGGTACTTTGGAGTTCATTTACTCCTACAGTATACCTAAGTGTATATATATATATATATATATATATATATATATATATATATATATATAAAAAAGCAAATAGAAAAGTTGAAAGTTGAAATAATAATTTGATCTCCTCATCGCCATTGTCTGGCATGGTTAATAAAGATCCGATCTGACAATACTTATCTTACATGTATAAATGTCTTAAATGACGTTTCGAAATTTCTTCCTTCTTCATATAAAATTATTTTTGTCGCACCAAATAAAGTCATTTGAAAGCATCACTTTAATCTTCGAATTATGCTAAAAAAAAAATTATTAAATTCTCTCTCAAACCCAATTTAAAGCGGCACTAAAGATTCAGGCTGTGCAGTAGATATGTTCCAGACAACTTTTCCAGCTGCACGAATTTCACTAACTGTATATTTTATTAATAATTACAGAACTAGACGACCCGTGCGAAAATTTCGCGAATAAAATACAACGAATAGTGAGGTTGAATGCTTGTAATATAATGAATAGTAGAACCGTAGTTTTGTAGCAAATATTTTTTTTTAGTCTAATAGGTACACAGCAAAATACTCACAACATATTATGAAACAGTTAGGAAAATTTAAAACACACTTTATTTATGACAAACTGTCACTGACCTTGGTAGAATAAAACCAACCTTAACAAACGTCACACAACATATCATCATCTCTGTGATATTTGTTGCTGAGCGAATTACATTGGAATTGTATAGCAAAACGACAGTGTTTCCGTAAAAGAAAAAATATATACGAAAAACTACTTATTGAATAAAAAAAAGTTTATTGACTTCTCTGTGATATCCGCTGCTGAAATCTGGGGACTTGGCTCTGAACAGTCTCATACGCACTACCACTTTTAGTACCAAATTCTGAACATTTTTTTCTTAATTTATGATTTACCTAGCTGGAGACCTTAATTTTTAAACCGATATGTCATTTATCGATTTCAGCTAGGTATCGAAGAAGATAAATGGCATATAATAAAAAAAAATTAAAAAATCAACACGATCTATAACTAATGTTGATACTTTTGCCCTTTAAGGGTCGAATTACA